>CM041037.1:15102035-16302035 GCA_023078785.2 Hyles euphorbiae | reverse complement strand
ACATGGGGTTTGAAAATTAAGAATAGTTAAAATATTTCAATTATATGTTCCCACGTTTCAAAGTTGATAATTTAATAATAAACACTTTATTAAATATTTATACTTGGATCTTCTTCTTCTTCTACCTGGCGTTATCCCAGCCGGTGTAAAGGTCCGCCTTCCGGCAAATTCTCCTCCATTTCGCCCGACCTTCGGCATCCTCAATAGTAAAGCCATTGACCCTCATATCTTCCTTAACGACATCGAGCCAGCGCTTCTTTGGTCTACCCCGCGGTCGAGGTCCGGGAATATTGAGGCTCAGGCACACATTACCGACGCACTCCTGCGGTTTCCTTAGGATGTGACCATACCAACTCAAGCGGGATTCCTGGAGTTTATCAGCCACATCGCGGACACCAAGACTGCCACGGATGTGCTCGTTACGGATTTTGTCCAAACGCGTAACGTTGCACATCCACCGCAGCATCTTCATCTCCGCGACGTGGACCTCCTGGATGTGCCGCTTGAGGGCAGGCCACGTCTCAGACCCATACAGGAGCACCCGCCGCACGAGGCTTTTATAGGTAGGCATCCTGCGGTCGCAGAGTATGCCCGAGATCTCCCTCCACTTAGCCCAAGCAGCACTTATACGGGCTTTGACGTCAAGGGCGCTGTCACCGGACTCATGCAGTACGGACCCAAGGTATTTGAACATGTCCGTCTTCACGGCAAGTTCGTTCCCTATCACGATGCTTTGGGGGTCCGTACTCCCGCAAGCCATGTTTTTTTTTATTGCATTGAATGGCGAGACGAGCAAGCCGTTCACCTGATGGTAAGCGATACGACCGCTCATAACAGTAGCAACATTCCACTACGCTCGCCATCCTGAGACATAAGATGTTAAGTCTCAATATGTCCAGTAGTTGCTCTGGCTACAACGTCCTTCAATCCGAAACACAACAGTGCATTTAAGCAGTGTTGTTTCACGGGAGAAATAGACATTGCGGTGGTACCTACCCAGATGGCCTCTCACATATGAGAGACCTACCACCAGTAAAAATGTACTCGGTCTTCGCCACATTTAACTTCAGACCACCGCTCTCAAGCGTTCCTTCCATCGGTTGACCTTGCGCTCCAAAAGTCACCGTTCCTCCTCCACCAGTGCAATGTCATTGGCATACATCCAACAACCAGGGCGCAGAGTCCTGGATGTGAGACGTAATGGCGTCGAGCACAACACTGAAGAGGAATGGACTCAGCGCCGAGCCTTGGTGCACACTGACATCAATCGGGAAAGGATTCGTATCGCCAATGGCGGTTCGAACGAAGGACTCGGATCGGAGGTACATGTCTCTGATAATGTCCACATAGGCTTCCGGTATCCCTTTCACCCTCATCGCCCACCACATTGCCTGTCGCGGCACACAGTTGAAGGCCTTCAGCAGGTCCAAGAAAGCCATGTGCAGTGGCGTCTTCTTCGCTCTGTATGCCTCGCCAAGCATCCTGAGTGCAAATATCGGGTCGGTAGTGCCACTGCCAGGACGGAAGCCGTATTGACACTCAGAGATAGTATACTCTTGGCGGAGCCTGGACTCGATGACGCGTTCGAAAAGCTTCATGGTATGACTCATGACCTTAATGCTAATTATAATTTCCGCATTCCTGAACACAGCCTTTACCCTTTTACACGGGAGTTATCACACTCAACCGCCATGAGGCAGGCATGTTTTTGGTATTTAGGATGCGGTTAAATAACGCAGCAAGAAGCTCCACACTATGAAGCCCCAACGACTTCCACGCCTCTATCGGAATATAGTCAGGCCCTACCGCTTTCCGGTTCTTCATGCGACGAAGACTATAGAGAACTTCTTCAGGTGCAACAAGACCTTGGTTCGGGGGCAATTCGGGGTAGGACACTCCCAAGTAAATATCTAGACTTGGATATTATAAAATATTCCAATAGTGATACATTATAAAAAAATCTTGCTTAAATGTGAAAAAACACCTATTAACATTGATTATAGTCTTTAGAGTTCCTTGCTAAAAATATAGTTTTTTTTTTCAAATTGGTTATTTATTGTTTTCATGCACCCCGTGGTCAAGGGGCGGCAAAATTCCTTCATGGTTTCCTTTGCCTGGCGTAAGAGGCTATTAATAGCGGTCATTGGGATCACTGGCAAACTCTAAGATGTGCGGCAGAACTCGTGGCTTCATAGCGGACGCCCACGGTTAGGGCGTCCTTTGCAGAGAAAATCTATGCCTACCTAAGTTGTGAGGAGCCATATTAGGAAGTGCGCCGGGTGACACGGCGAGTCAACTAGGTGTTACTCGCTCATCCGCATCGCCTATTGTCCGTAATACATCCAACCTGGCTGCAAAATCTATGCGGTACGGACAATAATTGTCCCCGTGCGTCAGATTGGAAGGCTGGAGACCTCGACATGCACTTTATGATCTCCCCGTAGATATCGATTAAAGAAAAGGTATTGTATTCACTCCGTTTTTAGGAAATTGAGTTTGAATCAGACCTGGAAGTTTTGAGGCCTGACAAGGCTATCCTTATAATATCCGCCATAATATCTGTGCCGCTGTACGTATGTATAATGTATATAAATGTATGTGTATGGTGTCCTACCACGAGGTCTATTTCAGTCTACTCTGCCCTATTAACCATAAGACGTTCTATGGAGTCGTTAATTCGTCGTGAGAAATTACCGAATATTCGGTATTATTTATTCCGAGATAGTACGGCCCCGTATACTTATACGGGGTCGTACTATCTCGGAAAGACGCTACTTGATGCCGAGTTCTTGAAACGTTTGTGTGGAATTCGGACCTGATATTCCAAGCATTCCAACACCTCATCTCTAGGGAATTTACATTTTTCTTCTCCCATAACGTCCATGTTTCAGCGGCATACAGAAATACGAGAAAGTGCTCGGACAAGCCTGATCATTAGTAGCTTTTGTAGTAGTACGATTCCTCCATATTTTCCTGAGTTTCTCCATTGCCCCTCTAGCCATCGCCATACATCGTTTTATCTCAATGATACAACCACCATTGTTATTTTTAAACAGCCCAGGATAAATGTACTACTGAACCAGTCTTGGAGGAGCCCAGCGGCAGTTTGTGATGTGCATTGAAAGCCCCCAAGACCATTTCAGCCGACGGGAACTGCGTCCGCCCGTCATCAGCCACATGTCTGAGATACCTGAACAGCCGCGTCGTCTCATCTTCCCCGTTGTGAGACCTGTAAAGGCACACGTCGATGCGGCTCAGGCAACTAAGATTCACATGCAAACACAAAGCGGAGAAGGAGGGGCCCTCCATGCAGCTTAAACGGTAACAGTAGATGTCCAACCGAATATACATACAAGCATACCCTGACTTTAGGCTTGAAGCTTTCTTCAAGCGAATAACCGGGGTACAGCAGGTAGGAATATTCGGCCGGACAACGAATCCGCGTCTCCATCAAGAAGAGCAAAGCAGACTAGGCCGTCTCGAGATGGTGGTGGACGGCATTAAGGTCGTTTGGAGTTCGCGGATGTTGGTGAACTCCATAGTGAACGCGATGGTGGGGTTATGCACCGCTGAAAGACCTGCTTTGTTTAATTGCGCTGTCATGAAGTTGAAGGGATGGGTTTGATGAAGAGGCATCGAGAAGCCAAAGTCCGGGCATTAAGTAGGCCGAATGGGCACCGGCATGAAAGGGTCGGCATGTCGCTAAATGTCGGCCACATCCGGTCACCAACCGGCACGACGTACCCGCCCAAGATTATGTGCGACATGGTGAGGCAGTCCCTCGTGAAGGTTAGCCACGATTGGGCTCTTGTACTGTACTGTCTCTTTGGCCGGCGGGTCAACACTCCTCCCTTCGAGAGCGATCAAAAATACGTACAAAATCACTATCACGGTAGATCACTATTACGGTTTTTACGCCCCGTGGACGGTGATCGCTACCCAGACGGACACTTAAGTCCTACCACCACGAACTGTGTCACTCATTTGGCACTACCCAGGGGTTACGCGTAGGAAAACTAGAGTCAAAGCTTACAGACGTGTGTGACGTTAACCCTCAAAAGTGACGCTAATATAAAGCGTGTAAAAAGGCTTAACATGGTGGTAAATTGACGTTCTTTCCCGATGTCCTATGTTGAGTGGGCGTCTGGTTGCTAGAAATGATGATGATGATTAAGATAAAAATATAGGCAAGGGGGGGCGGCATTTTTCAGTTTTGCCCCGCCTCGAAAAAAACCTAGATCCGGCGCTGAAGTTTGTTCTATGTTAATAGTTTTCATAAAGATGTACCTAGTCGTGTTGTTTCTCAAATCAACTGATTAAAAGTTAATTTGAGTTATCCAACAGCGATGGAAAATTTTGTTATTTTTAACTTTATCTAGAAGTTTGAATGATGATTAAAAAACCTTCTAAGTTGCGTTTGATTTTATTATTATAATATATTATATTTGTCTTTGTATAATCGATTTATTATCTTGATGGCCTTTATAGTGTAGTCATAGATAAGTCGGCTCTAAAAATATTCCGAAGAATCGAGAACATCCTCGTGTTTATTGAAGTCGGTTAAAAATGAAAGGCCCTGGTTCTGATTCCCGCGAGAAAAACGTTAATCTTATCTATATCTTAATTATTTATATTGAAATTATTCTTTGACATGATGACATACGTAATAAGACGAAGATTTCATCTCAATACTAGGTAGGTTAATCTCTTAAATTAAAATTAATATGACGTTCTTTTAGTATTCTAGACTTGTAAGATGATAAATATTGAATAATTTGTAAGATAAGAATATCAGATAAGAATATTTTTCGGATTTTATCGCACTAATATCGTAAATCACGTGTCAATTAGCGAAATTGTGTTAATTAAATTTGCATAAACATAAATATAAGAAATCATTATGAATATTTTCTATTAAATTTCACACAGTTACATTTCATTTATATAAAATATATTGACATTTCCATGGTATGAAGTCCATTAATCCCCATAAGGATAATGTAGTAGAATATACCCTCAGCTCTCTCGATCAAACTCTTGATTACAGAGGAGTCCAAAGTTAGCAGTGGACGATTATTTCACTGTCAAAAGAACAAAGCAATTATTTTTTATAGGTTAATCCAATCAGAAGCTGGGGCGCGACAAACTTGCATGGCTCAATTTTTCATGATGGAACTACTGACTACAATGCGTCGAATTGCCTTTTTTCATTGCATAGGTCCAGCATACGAGCAAATAAGTCATCTGATAGTAAGTAATCACTACTGCTCATGAGCATTCACGACGCCTGGATGTGCTGCCAAGTGGAAAGCGGGAAGGAAAAAGGATAGGAAGAGTAAATATATTGGGTATCTCACTTATCGATGGAAATGCGTTAGGTAAGCTGTCGCTTCACATCAGTCTTCTGTGAGACAGTAGTATCGCCCCGGACGAGCCTGCCAATTCATTCATTTCACAGCCTCCGTGGTGCAGTTGGTTAGACGCCGTCGGAAACGTTAGGCGCGGGTTCGATCCCCACACCGAGACAAATATTTGTATGATCCACAGGTATTTCTTTCGGGTCTGGGTGTTTGTAAGACTGTAAAGTCTCTCGTAGTACCTAATACTCACGACACACGATCTTACTGTGGGACCAGGACCATGTATGTGGTGTAGGGTGTATTTTTTTTTTCATTCTGTGTCATTACTGACAAGATCGTGGCTCTACATTGTGGCTTTAATACTTACCTTTTATAATTTCAATTGGTCTTAGTACGTCAAACTGAGTCAATAAGTATACAGGTGGTTTATTTATTATTAAGCAAATAGTATACATTATTGCTCTTTTGAGTACCTACTAAAAAGTTTCTCGTATCATATTGCGGTATTATTGTAGACTTTTGCCTACAATGCTTTACAGAGTTCTTTCTATTGAAGAAGCCTCCGTGGCGCAGTCGGTTAGACGCTACCTGTAAAACAAGAGGCCGCGGGTTCGATCCCCGCACCGAGAGAAATGTCTGTGCGGCCTACAAATGTTTTTTACGGGTTTGAGTATTTGTGAGACTGAAAAATCTCTAGTAGTTTCTGATACTCATGGCACAAGACTCGATCTTAGTGTGGAGACGGTATGTATTTGACTATTGGGTGTATGTATTTATTATTAATTTTCTAGACGATATCACTTCCTATCACGTGAGTCGGTTGCTCGTTTTCCGATGCGTAAAAATAGTTTTAGATTCGTGACAAATTTTTAGTTTTTTTTTTCTTAATTACAACATTCAGACTATCTCGTTTCAACTGCTCTTAGCTCCTATAGTCACAAATGAAAGAAAAACATGATTTATAAGTCACAACAATACAAGTGACACACTCACATATCATAATTTAACACAAAAAATGTATACAACAACAATAGGGAATGTTTGTTGAGTTTGCGGGCGTATCGCTGACACTTAGGTGACCACTCAGCTTATAGTTCAGTCAATATGTAAGGAATAATTAATTGCCCTTCGAATAAAGACCTACCCTTATTTAACATAATTAATCGTTAGGGGGGCATGTCAAGAGGTCACAGAAAAATTAAAAAGGACGCGCGGTTTGCTGTTTTTGAGAAATTCAAAAAATGAATAAAAAAAATTGAAATGCTTTTTTCTTTGAAACTATTGGTTTTAGGAGAAAGATTTTTAAATAAAAAATGTAGAGGGCATTGCGAACTACATTTTTTTGTCATTGGAGTGACGTCATCTGACTTGAAATAATGTGATGCAAAACAGATAAATAAGTATCATCATCATCATCACCAATAAGTTCAATTTTTTGCTGAACAAAAGTTCAAATTTTTTGATAACAAAATCAGAAAACAATTACTGCTATTTCATTTGAATTAAAAAAAAAGATAAAAACTGAATGGCATGAGTACTGTGCAACGGCACGGTACATAATGTACAATTTGTACACTTCGACAAGTTCCAGCTCGAAAACAGTAAGTTTTATAAAAATTTTGTGTAAATAAAAGTTGTAGCTAATTTTGTGACGAACAACTTTCTAATTTACATTGTTATAAAAAGATCATTTTTTCCTATCGAAAATAGCGTTGGAACACTTTTTTGGTCCATTAGCGCCCTCTACTCTTTGTATTTCAAGTCGGGTGATGTCACTCCAATGACAAAAAATGTAGTTTGCAATGCCCTCTACATTTTTTAATGAATTTTTTTTCCTAAAATCAATAGTTTCCAAGAAAAAAGCGTTTTTAATTTTTTCTTCATTTTTTGAATTTCTCAAAATCAGCAAACAGCGCGACCTTTTTAATTTTTCTGTGATCTCTTGACATGCCCTCCTAACGATTCATTATGTTAAATAAGGGTAGGTCTTTATTCGAAGGGCAATTTACATATTGACTGAACTCTTAATGCCGTACTGCAGCGTGATTCAGAGCGCAACGCTGGACTTCAGTGGTCACCTAGAGTGAAATGCGAACGCCGATCAACATATTGACACAATATAATATAAATTATTGCCTAGTATTGAAACAATTATGAACTTCATTAAAAATATATTTGACAAGTTAAACCAACATTTACAATAAAGATAAAAATAAGGAACAAAAAAATCTAATAATTATTTTGGTATAATAAGAAAGTATTTTAATTTAATTATAATAATAAAGGCAGAGTGCCTTACTTCGCTCCCATGCGTCATACCGGCCGGTTTGCGCATGCGTATTATACATAATATTATGTTGCTACGAAGCGCCGCGCGAATATATGCAATAGGTACTATTTTAAAAGACGAATCCTAAACAGATGCAAATTAACCTGCGGTTATGTTATTTATGATTTGTTATTAACTACGGTAGTATAGTAACTCGAAGAGGTTATTGCATCATGGTATAAATTAAAAATCTCACTCAATATAATAGATTCTTGCATGAAAATGGTAAATAAGTTTTCATTAATTTGTTTTGATGATAAGCACAATTTTATAAGGAAGTTTTGTTATGGTGAACATAATTAATATGTAAAAAATGTTTAAGTGCCCTTAGGATTTTAATTGCTTTTGTAGTGCCGATAATTTAATGTAACACCGTAATGTAATACTTTGATTTAACAAAATCTTTTTTGTCTCTTTGTATTGTTTTTCCCTATACCGTGACCACCCATTTCTTCAGTGCTTCCGTTTATTCCAGTCCATTTCATGGTTGTCTGGAATAAGTGCGTTGTGTTATTATTTCTGTAAAATGTGGTGTAAAGTAAATAAAAAAATAACACCCAACAGTCACTTACATAGTCTTGACCCCACACTAAAATTGATTGAGTCTTGTGTCGTGGGTATCAGGAACTACGAATTTTTTTTTGGTCTCAAGCACCCAGTCACGAAAGAAATATTTGTGGGCCGCAGAAACATGTCTTTCGGTGCGGGTATCGAACCCGCGGCCTCTCGTTTCACAGGCGACGTCTAACCAACTGCACCACAGAAGCTGTCTATATTATTTATAAATATAAACAAATAAACAATGATGTGCTAAGGAAGGTCATTGACACTAACATACCCCGATAGGCAAGATAAATTCCTCTCGTCAAAAATATATTAGTCTATTTTCGCCGAAACATCAATAAAAATCATATATGAATGAAAAGTCGATTTATTTAAGAAATGCCTATATTTTCCTTAAAGAATGATAAATTACCAATGATTTCTGTAGTGTCGTTAGTGTCTATAGATGACGTTGACTACTTACCATCAGGTAATCCTTTGTCTTACAACAATTAGAAAAAAAAAAGATATGTATGTCTATGGATTTGTGAGTTCGACTTGAACGGCTAATAACCCCATTTTGTATGTTTATTTAAGTTTGTTTATCTTTACAATAACATAAAGTTAATGAGAGCGCCTGGTAAGCATAGCTAGCATTTTTCCTTATTGCGATAAATTATTTTGAGGCGTCATAATTTTGGCAACCTCTGTGGCGCAGTTGGTTAGACATCGGCTGTGAAATGAGAGGCTGCGGGTTCAATCCCCGCGCCATACAAATATTTGTGTGAACCACTGGTAGTTATTTCGGGTCTGGATTTTGTGATGTCGAAAAGTCTCTTGTAGTTCCTGATACCCACGATACAAGACTCGATCTTAGCTTGGGGTCAGGAATATGTATGTATGTAAGTTAACTGAATGAATCATTTTTTCTTGTAAGTAAAATAATATTGTATGTATATTATTTCATATTTTATTCACTATACCTTAATATAACTGATTAATAACATACGTGTTTTGTAATATAATATTTAATATTGAATTCAAGGAGTACATTTTAGGTACAGCTGAATTAACAATGACTTCACGAGAAAAGTCAATTTACAGTACACAGAAAAAAATAAATTGATAACAAAATTCAACAATAATAGATTAAACCACAAAAACTTAATTTACATAAAAGTCATTACCGCAGTATACAACAAATGAGAAAAATAAATTATAAGGTATTTGAAGGTATTGCAAAATGTTATGTAGACTATCGTAAAATCCTTATTTTATTATGCCAATGGTTTTAGTGTTAAAAAAACAAACAAACAAATATTCTAAAGTCGTCGGACTAACAAGGCTTGGCAATTGTCAAGTTCACACCCAAAAGCTCAGAATGTTATTTATAGATTTGAGTTATTAGGTACTCTACATACATAGAACATACATAACCTCACGCCTTTTTCCCAGATGGAGTAGGCAGGGGTGTAACCAGGACACCCATGTTTCGTCTTTTGTAGTCTCACGATGTGATAGGGGGCGAGCCTATCGCCATATCGGGCACAAAGTCCTGACTCCGGGCTGACAATGAATAAAAAAATCCTATATCACTGCCTGACCTGGTATTTAAACCTGAGACCTCAGCTTTGCAATCATACCTTAGTACAAGTGCGATATCTACAAATATTTTATGTATAAAAGTCGTAACCAACTAATTGTGAGGAATTGCCTTCCTTCGTTTTTCATGGCCTGGATTGCATGGTCGACGGTAGAGCGTTCTATCGGACTTTCAATATTTACATTTATAATTCTTTAAAAAACACAAATGTTATAAAAGTTTATTGTCCAGAAGGTTAAGCCACCAATTGATCTTCAGTCCTCGAAGGATCAAACTGGCGTGATGCTATTCATGATTTAAAACCATTTGGCTGAGTTTCCTTTGGGAATGAGTAATGAAAATCAGTCATATTTATAATATAATTTTAATATACTATGTAGACTTAATGGAATAGTTTCAAAGGTTTTATATAAAAGGTGTGGTAATATGGGTTGTTATATATTATGAAAGGAAAAAGAAAAGTATACATTTAAAAGAAACAAAAAGCCAACATCACGCGGTGTTCCCAGGCGGTCACCCATCCAAGTACTGACCGCGCCCGACGTTGCTTAACTTCGGTGATCGGACGAGAACCGGTGTATTCAACGTGGTATGGACGTTGGCGACATCATGATCGAAACAAACGGTTTATTAGCACTATGTAACGCTACTATATTTATTTTTAGTTCAGAGAAGTTTCTGTCGTTACTATGATCGTAATTCGTAACATTATCAAATGCTTTAAAAAAATATATAGGTGCATACATTTTACGTACTACATTAAAGTTCTCAAATTGATAGTAATTTAAAACGATTATAGTTATAATTATATCTAATAGAACGTATTAAAGATTCATTTTTGGGTATCCAGCTGTGATAATACACTAAATTATTATGCATACATTTATTACCAAAGAGTTTCAAAGACGAAATAAGTCTCTGGTGCATAACCTCTAGCGGTCCCAATATCCTTCCTCGAGGTTATTGATTCTTCTTTAGTTGTTTACTATTATAAACGTAAACAAACCAAAACAAACCAGATGCTAAGTACAATAATGTCACACCCATGTTCACAGCTATTATGGGGCTGAAAACTCTCGCAAGAGCCAAGAAGGTGAAGCAACGTAATGTCTCGTAGTACGGGGCCTTTGAGGACCCATCCAGTAGCATTCCGAAGACAGTCAGAGATGCTAGTATGTATAATACTAGTATTATTACTGTAGATTGAGGTAGTACCTGAAAACAATAAATAAATAAATACACCTAACAGTGACATACATAGTCCTGACCCCACACTAAGATCGAGTCTTGTGTCAGGTATCAGGAACTACGAGACTTTTCGGTCTCACAAACACACAGGCTTGAAACAAATACCTGTGGTTTATACTAATGTTTTAGTGCGAGGATCGAACCCGCGGCCTCTCGTTTCATCTGTCTATTTATGTAGAATTATGCTATAAAGACTGAGACTAAGAAAGGAATATAATGCTACAGACGAAATATGATAAAAGCTTTATCATCTTAGTTTTAGTCAGACAGTTTATGAACCAATTTTAGCTAGGGTAAAAGCCGGATAGTTGCCACACTTTTTAAAAAGCTCCTTTAAAAAATGTGTATCAATACATTTTTTATTCAAAGTGTATTCTCAAACATAGTTCATTCATCTTCTAACATACCCTATCTATAAAAATATTATAAATATTATATTTTTTAAGTAAATCCAGTTTAAAATGACCTCTAAAAAAGGGGATAGTTGCCTACTATAGCGGATACTAGCCTAACGTTAAAAATGGTTGGGGGGGATACTTGCCCAATGTGAGGATAGATGCCCGTCTGTTTTGTTTTCAAATAAAAATGAACTTATATTCATTTAAATAATCAGTTTTTATTATTAAATACAATCTTTTATTAAGTATCAATTAAAGTTAAATTATAATTATAAAATTATAACAATAATAGTCTCCAAAATAGTAAATAAGTGTCCAAAATAAAAATGTAATGTGGTACAGCCCTTCCTTTAGTCAGTTCAATAAAATCTGTGCTTTTTTTATTGCTTTGACTGGCGAGACGAGTATGCCGTTCGCCTGATGGTAAGCGCTTCGATCGCTCATGAACAGTAGCAAAACCAAACACCTTGAATTACAAAGCAATGCTTGGCATTTCACTGCGCTCGCCATCCTGAGACATAAGATGTAAAGTCTCAATATGTCCAGTAGTTACTCTGCCTACAATGTCCTTCAATCTGAAACACAACAGTGCTTTTAAACTGCTGTTTGGCGGGATAAATAGACATTGCGGTGGTACCCAACCAGATGGCCTCTTACATATGAGAGACCTACCACAAGTACTATCTAATTCTGATTCACTGCTAGTAATATCTCTTGTAGTAATACCCAAGGGCAGGGTATTTTCTTAAACGTGTTAAAATACAATTACATAAGTAGGCAAGTATGTAAACAGATTATTATATTTATAAGTTAAATATACAATTTTAAGCAGCTGGTTTCTTTTTTCATACCATCTTCTTAAGGTTCAAGAGAATATGCCATAAATCCGGGATATTTCGTTGATACTTTTTTGTTTTTTATTTAGCTCTTCGAACGCAAGTGTTAAACTATCTTCTGTCCAGTTGATGTGGCGTGGCACCACGCCTGGCTTTCGTTTATACTTGCGAGGCATTTTGCTGTTGAGTATGTATTTTATTTAACATAAACTTTAGTAAAACCAAATAAAAATCACCTAGAAAAAATAGTAAAAACAAATGAAAAAAATAACTAAGAAAAAAATCTGTCCTTGCTTGTTAAAAACGTATAGTTACAGATAGTTACCGCAGGGCAACAATCCGCAAAAGACAGTAGGGCAACTATCCGATTTGATACGGATACTTGCCCTTTTTATTTACGAAATAAATAAAACATATTTAACAGTAAAACCTAATAAACAGTGCAATTTAAACTCTAATGCATTCAAAGTAATATATTTTTGACTGAAATCGCAATCAGTTATAAAAATATTTAACGGAGATTACTTACCAATATAATTCTGGCGCTTGTCAAAGTATCACCGCGGAAGATTTTTTGATACACAGACAAAAGAAGTGCGCCTACTTCAACTGCTTATGCGGCACCGAGGCCTGCGCGGGGGCCGCTTTTAATTATGATCAAAAAGAAACACTGTCAATACGTCTAACATAGAGCATTTGAAACTGAGGCATGTATCCGTCCGAGGCAACTATCCGGCTTTTACCCTATTGGATGTTTCCTCTCTTTCGAACGAGTTTTGAATTCAATATGAGTGAAGAAGTATGCTTTGGTCATCATCATCATCGTGGGTCGTAAACGTAAAGATATTAATAACATAAAAACTTATGAAGTTATTAATCTGTATCTGTATCAGCCCATATACGTCCCACTGCAGGGCACGGGCCTACTCTACAATCGTAAGTACGATTGAGAGTGGTTAGGCCATATAGTCCACCACGCTGGCCTAGTGCGGGTTGGCAGACTTACATACCATAGAAATTTATATAAATCGCTATAGTATGCAGGTTTCCTCACGATGTTTTCCTTCACCGTTTTAGTGCGTGGTGATTGACTATCAATACACACATGACTCCGAAAAGTCAGAGGTGTGCCCTGGGATTCGAACCCGCGACCACCGTGAACATGTTGGCAGCCGCGTCTAGTCCGTTTTACCAACAGGCCACCACGCACTTTTTTATTAGTTTATAAAGTCCTTAGTTATTAAGTCCTTAGGTAATCTTGCCGTTCCTATATACTGGGTATCTCAAGATTGCTACCGAAAACGAAGCCGGGTGGTAGTTTTAGTGGCTACATACAGGATATTGATATATCCTGTATGTGTCATATAAGTTACAAAAATACAAGTAATATGATACAAACCCAGTACTGTATTTGCTTACCAAATGATTGAGGAAAAGATGGTAGAATCCGCATAAAACAGCAGTGTAGTGAATAAGCAAGTACCCGGTACACCAATTCGGTAGAACTACGTCGTATTTCATTCTCGTGTGAATAGCCGGCTGGAATACAAAATAGAGGGTAATCTTCAAGAAAGAAAACAAAAAGGGAACGAAGCTAGCGAAACAACTTGGAAGAGTAGAGCTGTTAGCATAATTATCTAACTATAATATCCTTAAAAGACAAACTACTTTTGAAAGAAAACATCATGAAAGATAAATAGTTGCACTATTTCTGTGTCTATAGACAAAAGAATAGCGAAGAATGATCAAAATTTCGTTGATCGATATAATTATTAAGATGAACTCGTATTCGATTCATATGTAGCCTGAATATTCTTGGCGCACAACATGTCTTTGTATCCAAGTAACAGCCGCCCTATATTTACAACTATCTATCTTTAACAAGAGATCTTCGAGGTAGTTCTTACCAGGGTAAATTGTCTTAAAATACTTACATCTTCAGGCATATCCTTAAACCGTACGGAGGACTCGGGGTTCCAACTAGGCATATCGAATACTGCACGTAATTTGTGTATCCAACTGTCGTAAGTCTTGAACTTTTCTATTATGTACTTTGAGTAGAAAGTCTGTAAGGAAAAGTAAAATCTTTAAAATAAATTTACTATTTAGTATTTGGAGACTTCAGTTATCTTCATCTGTATTAATCGTAATATCCACACTTCGCGCAGTCATCGTGAATTTATTTCAAGACAATAATGGATACACTTAGATGCTCAAAGCAGATATAGATCCAATATGGCGCTGAAAACATGAATCAACTTAAATTGAAGACATTTTACTAGTGTTCGATTAAAGTTGTCAGTTGCATTAGCACTTTCCAGTTGTGGCGAATGTGAATTTTATGGAATTTGACAGATTGTTCAACTAAAGTTGATATGTGTGCACAGCGCCTATAACATACTAAAATATCAATAAAAGTTTACATTAGTCTCGCAACAAATAATAATAGTTTTAAAAACATTACGAGTATAATATTACCTGCAAATGTAGAGGATTGAATGACGGCTGTTGATAGATCAGTCCATATACAATACGATCTTCTTCTCTCTCTTCCCTGAATGTGCCAAACAACTTGTCCCATATGATAAGGACTCCACCGTAATTCACATCAATGCAGTACGGATTGCTGCCTACAATAAAGTAAATAAATAAATAGACCCAATGGTCACATACATAGTCCTGAACCCACACTAAAATCGAGTCTTGTGTCATGGGAATCAGAAGTTACGAGACTCTTTTTGGTCTCACAAACACCCAGATATGAAACAAATACCTATGGATCACACAAACATTTGTTTCACTGCGGGGATCTAACCTGCGGCCTCACGTTTTACAGCTGGCGTCAATCAACTACGCCACGGAGTCAATAAATTCATTAGTCACTAGATTTATATTTATGGTAAACCTTCAAGTCATAAGTACATCGTATACAATTAATTAAAAGTAACAGTGGGGTAGGTTGATATTATAACTGCTTAGCTAAGCAATTGCAGTTATTGACAGAGTCAGGAATCAATTTATTGAAGGAAAATTTAATACTATTACGACGCTTTTGAGCAGCGTTTCATATTAAACATATAATGTAAGGGCTGGTGCAAAAATTTGGATCAATATTAACACCAAACACCAAGGTTTAAAACAAAAATATTTTGATGCCTCTAAGCGTTTTTATATACTTTAGTTCTGTGTTGAGAAGACTGAACAGAAGAAAACTGAACCATTCTAATTTATTCTCCTAATAAAATGTATCTAAAATTTAGTAATTTTCATACCGTGATGAATTCTATGGTGGCTGGGAGTATTAAGGATGTATTCAAGTGGTCCGAGGCTCTTGATGGTCTCCGTGTGGATCCAGAACATGTACAGGTAGCTGAACTGGTGGTGCATCACAAACTGCGCCGGGGGGATCGCCAGCGCCATCGGAAGGTAGAAAATCTATACAAGATTGTGTAGATTAAATAAATGTAAAAACTTATAATACCCATTCAAAAGTTTCGTTGCATTAGGTCATTTTTTCATAACGTCCAACATATGAATTTATTATGTACTTCATCTTCAATGATAAATACAATTGATTTAACCACGACTCTTACTTTTCCACCTCAGTTATCTTGGTTTAGTTTTTTTAAGTGTTTGATAGTTCTCAACTCAGTATGGTGACAATTCATTTACAATGAAATATCTGCGGATAAACCAGTTATTTCTGATTGTCTCGTATTCGGAATAGTCGGTGTGTCCGTAATAATCTTATTTAAGATGTCCTCAATAGATGATTGATAAAAAGGCAGTTTAAATATAGGCAGTTAAGAGGAATGTCTTTCTCAGAACAATAATGTAAAGAAAATATTAATGTGTGTTTAAATTTCATATGTGTAGTGTAATATCCAGTGGTAAGGGTAAGCCCGCTGAGTTTGTTTCGCCGGGTCTTCTCAATCAGTTCTCAATTTATGTAATAATTCATCCATTTTTTGTTAATTGAGATAAATTACTAAACATAAACTTGTTCTGGCAATTAAGATTAACTACATGACCAATAAAGAAAACAAAAAAAATGTTATAGTTTTATATAATATGAAGCTACGCCTGTGTGTGAATATTTCTATTTAATACTAGCTGTATCCGCGACTTCGCGTGCAATTTAACAAAAACTTTATTTTTCTAAAATAAAAGATGTTTTCTGAAATAAATGTAGCGTAAGTTACTCCTTATTATATCCGCTACCTGACAATAAAAGTCCCGTCAAAATCGGCCCAGCCATTTCAGAGATTAGCCGGAACAAACAGACAGACAGACAGACAGACAGACAGACAAAAAAATTCTAAGATCATTTTCGTTATAGGTATCGTGTATATAACGATATGTAGTTGGATATTTTCTTTAATTTTCACTTTACAAACAGACACTTCAAATTTATTTATATGTATAGATATCCCATTACCGAATGCCAAATAATTATGTAGCATACATACATTAAGGCTCGGTTTCAGTGGTTTTATGTTTAAATGAGGCGATTGATGGAATGGTTTTAAATGTTTTACCCTCGTTAATTGTGTGGTTATTGTAAAATATTGATGCCCTACACTTTCCGGTTCGAGTACATATTTTTTGTTAATTATTGGGAACTATGTTTTCAAACCATCTAATTTGGTAACATCGAATAATTGCTATATGTTTTGTAACTAGCCTACTTATTATACAGTGTAACCTTCGGTGTTTATATACAAAATATTATTTATTCTAAACATCCCTATTCCAGTCACGTAGTTCAGCTCGTCATATCTTAAAATATTCAGTGGCTAATGCATTAAAACTTTAGTTTTTTTTTTTTCAATAGAAATAAATAATTGCAAAAGCACATAAATAAATTAATCTAAACATGTATTTCAAAGTCCTCCAATAACTCAACGTTAATTACTTTTTCCACAAAATAAATCAGTAGAAAAAATTCCATCACGAATATTCAATACATATTTCATTCAAAAGCCATCATCAAAACCTTATAAAATATATTGAACTCATTTAGAATGCTGAACGTCTCTCGCCCCGAGGGTTTCGGTCACGGTTCGTAAATAACAGACATTTTTAACAACAAACAAATAACATTCTATATTAAATATTTTCAATGGGTGACCTGCATTCACTATTGTATCATCACATATCTATCTACCACTACCGATCCGGCCCGGCTTCCTCCGGGTACAGATCATTTTCGAGATCAGTCTGCATTAGAAACATATTATTTGTCGTACTAACTTTTTATTTAAAAACTCAACGTTACTGTCGTCCTCTATGCTTTTCCTGTTGCAAACTGTCGCATCAGGTCAGTCCTGTTCCATTCTATCCTATT
Source organism: Hyles euphorbiae (assembly GCA_023078785.2). Lineage (NCBI taxonomy): Eukaryota > Metazoa > Arthropoda > Insecta > Lepidoptera > Sphingidae > Hyles > Hyles euphorbiae. The sequence continues at coordinate 16,284,371 of CM041037.1, read as the reverse complement.
ACTTAAGGTATGTAACACTATAGCATTTCATCAGCCCTATACCCTACCCCCCTACCCTATATCTATCCTGCCCCGTCCCTTTGAGTTTAAATTCTTTACACATTCCATGCGACTCTTACATTTTTCGGGATATAAATTAGTAACAAACATACAACATTTCGCCTTTAAAATATTAGTAGGATTACATATCTGGTTTGTAAGAATAATGGAATTTACAAAAGTGGATTTTACGCCAAGTTACTTCTACAATTACAATTTTGGTATAAAATATATTGAATATAATTATCGTCTGTGAGTATCTAATGCATGAAAAGTCTGCCGCATAGAAGGGTCTCCTGAGTAAATGCTTTTTATATATCTGACGCCAACCAGTAGGGTGTAAGTTCCAATTTTGAGGACATTGTTGGTAGTGAATACTAATCCTAAAGTTTTACAATTAAGGGTGATAAGCGAAGTCTGTTGCTATGCAATGATTATTAAGTTCTGAGTGAAATCACTCTTGTAAATGAGCAGGTGTGAGGCGTATCAGGCGAGCGATATGTTCGCCTCATCACTCCAGGTAATTAAATTCTCTCCTAAGTTTGCTTACGCTCAGTTGTATTTTCAAATCCGTTGGTATCAGATTCGGACTCCAGTGGTAATATTAAATCGCCACGGGTAGTCTTTGGTCTACTTAGACATTGATTGAAGTGAACCTATTTCCATGAAAAAAAAAAACATGATATCGACATAAATATTATACTTTAAGACTACCGAAAAACAAGTGAATTTTGCATAAATAAAATTAGTACAAATGTTTTATTAATGGAGATTAAGTACTTTCTGTAATTACTGTCATAAGAGCTATTTAATTGCCTATATGACTCATAAACGAATTTCATATAATTTCAATGAAAGACTAAATAAAGCCCAAGATAATATTTTTCCGTATAAGGCCTTACTTAACTTCTCGAGAAAAGTTCAAGACCAACTGTTACGTATTCTGCGAATTCTATAAATAGAAGGTACAATAGACTGAAGTGCGTGGTGGCCTGTTGGTAAACGGACTAGACGCGGCTGCCAACATGTTCACGGTGGTCGCGGGTTCAAATCCCAGGGCACACCTCTGACTTTTCGGAGTCATGTGTGTATTGACAGTCAATCACCACGCACTAAAACGGTGAAGGAAAACATCGTGAGGAAACCTGCATACCGTAGCGATTTATAAGAATTTCTATGGTATGTAAGTCCGCCAACCCGCATTAGGCCAGCGTGGTGGACTATATGGCCTAACCACTCTCAATCGTATTCTCGATTGTAGAGTAGGCCCGTGCCCTGCAGTGGGACGTATATGGGCTGATACAGATACAGATACAGAATAGACTCCATTTATACATATATCTTTGGTGAATCGTTTTGCAACCTTATTCCGTATATCCTCGACCTAAGGATTATTTTACATATAGATTATATGTCAAAGGATACTCACAAATCCGCACCAGCCTTGTAGTATTGACTGTCGAATGCCGACGCCCATATTGAAATCTTCTGATGTGTGATGTACTTGGTGTTGCGCCCATAATACGTGTACTTCTGTATAAGTAATAACAGGGGGTTAAAGCTGAGTCATTTCTAGGATGGGTGTTTTCAACTTATTTTTTTACTGGTGGTAGGTCTGGTACCACCGCATTGTCTATTTCTCCCATCAAACAGCAGTATAAATGCACTGTTGTATTTCGGATTGAAGGACTGTAGCCAGAGTAACCACTGGACATATTGAGTCTTAACATATTATGTTATAATGTATCTCAGAATGGCGAGCGCAGTGGAATGCCAAGCATTACTTTGTATCTCAAGGTGTTGTTTAATTCTGCTACCGTATATGAACAGTCGTATAGCTTACCATCAGGCGAACGGAATGCTAGTGTCGTCATTCATTGCATAAAAAATGCTTGTCGAGATGACAAATATTGTTAAAATAAGATTTCATTATCAAGCTCGGTAAAGTGACTGCGATGCACTTAAATACAGTCACATACATCGTTCTGATCCCACACTAAGATCGAGTCTTGTGTCGTGGGTAAATTCAATGCTGACTAAAGAAGACACACGATTATCTCTCGCCGTTAAAACAAAATGGGTCATACACAAAACGAGGCGAAAAATTGTATAAAAAAAACATGGTCGGTATTTTTACAAAATCAGTCTCATTTAATATGATATAATCAGAATATTAAAATTAAAACATAAAACAACATTGTTTCCTCGATTAGGCTAAAAAATGAAATTATAATATTTTTTTCGAGCACAGAAGGGTCTTGTGTCTACACAAAAGAACAAACATATCAAAAATAGTTACAAAGCAAGTGTCTTCATCGCTGAAATTAAAAAATGAATTTATTTTTTGTTTTTTCGATGGTGCAATTGAGTTATCTGAATCACTAAAGTTAAAGAATGATGAACGGACATCACATAATTCGCTATCATATGGAACATGGTGTTATTCCGATACTGAGTAATAATTTAATATTATTATAAGCTAAATACATTACTATCGAGCCCACAGCACTCCACGTCTACGTTTACAGGCAAGCAAAATACTGCGTTACTTGTTAAATCATTATTACTTAATTTTTTCTGTAGACATTGTCTTTCGTGTGGACTTATAAGTCCACAGAAAAGATGTCCACAGAAAGGACATTCTTTAAAAAAATTAGCAATGCTAATTTAGTTTTGAGGATAGCCAAGTAGGTAAAGAACATCGGCGAAAATGGACCATGAACGGGACCAGTTATTAATGGTACATCAAAAATTTTCATAATTTATTAGAGTCAAAATGCATATTTCAATTTATTTTATAAAACCCGGATAAAAAAGAAAAACTTAAAGTGTTTTTAATAATATTGAACGCATATGAGTGCGTTCCATCAGTCATACTTTGTTTTAAAATAAGGTTTTAACTACAACGTTGAAGGTAGTACTAAATAAAAAAAAAGTGTAGGTATTTTCTATGACACATGACTTTTCTTTGCGCTGTCATTTTGCTTTCTCTTGATTTCCGATTTACGACTACTGTTAATTTTCTGTTTATATGTGTGACTTGGCTTTAATCACGGACTCCGATATACCCTTGTATTTCTGACCACTTTGTAAGATTAACCATTGTATAACGATAACGCTTTGTGATTTGGTTTAAAGAGTGAAGTATTACCATATTACCAACATGAACTCGGAGCAACAGTGCGCTCCTCAACAATTTGTGCATTGTGTTCAATGCAATACCCGTCTTATTATACTCATTTCTGTAATCAGTGAGTGGGTCTATCCACTAATCGAAGTTTTTTTAGCCATGAATTTACAAGGTATCCTATTTACCATTTAGTCAATATGGTTTAGTATCCTGGAGTTCCCACAGGAAAAGTGTGTGTGTTTTGATGGAAAACAATGATGCCAAACTTCCAAATCAAGGAGCGACGGAATAACTAAGTATTGTTGTAACTGTGTAGTAGGACGTCGCACAGTACTGTTGCTGTGTCCATGTCATGACTTTGATGTTGCTGCCCCTGCAGAGTTCTTAGATTCTATTGTAATAAGAAAAGATGAGAAATAACACATTTAAAAAATGTTTTCTGTGTTTTATTTTATTTTGTGTTTTATTTTTGTGACCACTGCGTATTATATTCCTATACTAACATATAGGGGGATTTTTCAAGTGTGTATGGATGGCCAAATACGTAACTATGAAGAATAGCGAAAAATACTCAAAACAGTCTAGTAAATTCTGATAAAATTCTGCGAAATAATGACAGCAAAATACTACATTTTCTCTCATTACCTTAAGGTAACACAGGTAGGGTGTACACCATATTAAATGGCTAATTAGTATTATGACAAGGGAAAATATAGAGCATAGTAATTACTAAGCCATCAGAATGATTTAGTACACTTTTCTTCCTAGGTACCTGATAACCATAAGACCACCCTACATTAGGTATATTTGACAATGACAATGACATTATAATGTGCTATTTTTTATTAGTATAATCGTAACCTAAAAAGTTACAAATATATGAGTAATTCTAAAATCTCCGGCTTTGCAGAAGTCTTTTTGTAACTGGACATCACTCCTCATGCACTATAAAACACAATAAACTATATCCCAGCTGTGTACAATATATTTATTTGTCAAGTCCCAAAATGAATGGACGTGACCGATGTTCTTTATTCCAAAACTACTCCCCTTAAGCTATTTCGGCAGCATGTGAATTAATAAAACTAACAATTATTTACTCAAGTACACAAGGAACAGAAAAGAAGCACCGATCTTTGACAATAACACTATTAAAGATCTCAATATATTAATGAACAACCTACGCTGGGCTCAGTCATTAAATCCAACGTGACCGATGCCACCCGTCAGTGTGGCCAGTTTTTTTTGTAAAATAGTTTTTTATTCAGGCCAATTTATTCGGTTGAATTTAAGGTCCACAGAAAAGTCGCAGTACCGTGTAACCAACAGTTTATTGAAATTTTTGTGGAGTCACTTTAACATAATATATTAATTTACTCAGTAAAATTTTAATAGTCAGTATATATACTAATAATATTTAATATAACTTAAATAGATAACGCATATCAAGTATGAGAAATATCTATCAAAATATGCCAAGTGCGTTTACGAACAGTCCACAGAAGGGGACATTTGAGGAAATTTTTGTTGTTATATTAATCATGGCTGAAGATAATTCATTATTTGATATAATATGTCTTAATAGTAATACTTGTAAGTCATTTACCAAAATTAAGTCAGAGAATCAATCCAGAAATTTGAAGATAATATTCATTCTGAACATGCGTATGTGTATGACCCAAATACTCCTTAACTGATAAATTCCTTTTTTAAGGTTCGTTGAAAAGGTCTAGAGTCGGGATATTACATTCTATATGTAGGAATTACGGAACACGTGTGCCAGCAAACTGTTCTACGACCAACATCAACTAGTAAAATTATTGATTCGGGTCGAGGTAGTGTTGAAATTGATATTAATATTATTAATTGATATTATGCATTAATATAATATTATATGGATTTTGAAGTATAGAATAAATATTTTGACCCAATACACTTACATAATTATGTCTAGCATAATTTAGGAAATATTAAAAACCAATTCATCATCATCAGCCCGTTGAAGTCCACGTTAAAACCGTAAAAACCAAATAAGGGATGTCAATTACTTGTGAAGCCCCATTTACACTGAAAGTTTCGTATCGTACGGAACTATCGCGTGCTTTAACCGCTATAAGAATAGCGTATTTAGCAAATATTTACACGATGTAATTTTTGATATCATTGTGATACTCGTATGCCCGAGGCGAAAAACTATCTAACTAATCTAATTTCGTCCAACCCGAGATTCGAACCCAAGGTTTCAACGTTGTGACAATTGCGCCACTGAGGCAGTATTTTAAACAAGACAATCTCACCATGACAAGCCCTGTGCATCCAATAATAACAAAAGTCCACGCTGATAGCAGCTAGTATCCAAGTAATTGTACTGTCCCAAGGTAGTTCTATAAGTCTCCAGTTTGAGTAGATCCATGTGTATAAGTAGGATTCTGCACCACGCCATATTAACCTGAAATAAGATAATTACATCATTTAAAAAGGCAATAGAATTGCTATGAATAGCGATAGCGATGGCGATTATCACTAAATAATGGACACAGACATATTTACTGGCAGGTGTCTCATATGTGAGAGACCGCCTGGTTAGGTACCGGAATGTCTATTTCTCCCGCCAATCAGCAGTGTTTATGCACTGTTGTGTTTCGCTTTGAAGAGTGTTGTAGCCAGATTAACTTCTGGACATTTTAAGACTTTTAACCTTATGCCTAAGGATGGCGAGCGCAGTGAAATGTCAATATTGCTCTGTAATTCAAGGTGCATGATTTTCCTCCAGTTCATGAGTAGTCGTATCGCTTACCATCAACTGAACGGCATGCTCGTCTCGTCATTCATAGCTGCAAAAAGAACTCAAAAAATGTACCGTATTAAAATCCTACACATTAGCACTAAGTCGATCAAGAATTACTCAAGTAGATTACAAGATCTCAAAAATATTCAGAAAGTACCACATCAGAATAAATACTACACAGTGTTACAAGAAAACTTTCATCAAAATGTAAAAGTAAAATGTGAAGGGAGAAAAAACAAATTAAAAGTAATACCTGACTTCTGAGAAATAAAAACCAATTTGAGGCACGGATGAATATGTTTTGAACATTGCCTCAAAACATGATTTTGTTCCAAGTACGCTTAATTGTATTCAAGTCAGTATTACTTTATCTTGAATTTCATTTAATTGAATAAATCTCATTCTATGAGCAACCTCTCAGCTTTTTCTTTGAGCCCACCTAATTTTCTTAACAATCCGTATTAATTCAATTAAAGACTTCAGCATTAATTTGTTAATTAGCTCTCTTTTGACAATGTTCTTGAACAGTTTCTCTCCAATAAATTTTATTTCATTAAGATCTAGACCTAAAATTTAATAACGGTCTTAAAAAAATCTCAATGTAGGTCATTTTCAAGAGGCTCTTTTTTTAGAGATGTTATTATAATTGGAATACAGCGTATGATTTGAATATTAATATTTTTGGTCCTGTTACTTATATTTTTTTTTAAATATTGTTTATTTCATTTCGTTCTAGGCGAATGAGTTTCAATTGTGACCTACGAAGTTCAAAGTTCGGATCGAGTCGGGCTTGGCACTTGTATTTTTCAGTTCAAAAGATCTGTTTTCGTGTGAAATGGAATGTATTATCCGCTCTCTATCACATCTTCATGACATGATATAACTACGATTGCCATTAACAGAAGCAAAACCAAACAAAACCTTGAATTAAAAAGCAATGTTTGGCATTCCACTGCGGTCGCCATCCTGAGACATAAGATGTTAAGTCTATTATGTTTATTATTATATTATATACTCTATTATTATACATTAATTTGTATAGTCAATATGTCCAGTAGTTACTCTATAAATGTTCTTATTATTAGATGTCAATATTATAAGATAAACCAATAAGTTTATCATAATGTATCACACATTACATGCGTGAACATTACAATCATAATACATTACAACTTAAGAGTAGATATATTTTTCACGATAGTAAATAGATAACTTACCTTCCCCCTGCCAAAAATATTCCATTCGAGACACTGGTAATTCCGTCGTTCAATCGAATGCCTTTTTTCCCCTCAATTTTCAGTACGATATGCTCCAATATCATAAACATTAGAAAGTACGGCCATGACTGGAATGAATATTAAAGGAATTAATAAATAAAAGTAATAAATGAATATAAATAATACAAAGTAGTATCGTATAAAGTGCTTGGTGGCCTGTTGACGCGGCTGCCAACATGTTCACGGTGGTCGCGGGTTCGAATCCCAAGGCACACTAATTCTGACTTTTCGGAGTCATGTAGTGGTAGTCAATTACCACGCACTAAAACGGTGAAGGAAAACATCGTGAGGAAACCTGCCTACCATAGCGATTCATAACAATTTCAAGTCTGCCAATCCGCACTAGGAGGTGGACTATATGGCCAAATCACTCTCAATCGTATTCGTAGAGTAGGCCCGTGCCCTGCAGTGGGACGTATATGAGCTGACATAGAAGTATAGGAAATATTTTGTATATAAAGGGTAAAAGGTTACCGCTTATTAGACCCACCCGGCATCGCCTCGTCGCAGGTGGAACACGGGTGGATGTCGGGTGGGTCACTCGGTGGCAACGCGCGGTTCACTCGGTGCTTGTGAATTGTCAATGCGTAACAACCAAGAAGCTTATAGTAACAACGCAAGACAAGCATGCGAGCAAAGTGTTGTCACCGAGTGGTCCACGCGTGGACGGCGGCTATCCGATGAAGTTACGGAGTTGATATACAGCCGCTGCCAATAAACAATCCCAATCCAAAATTTGCCGTTTAAAATTGACAGCTCAATCTTTTTTCTGATACTATATTGCCAATAATCAATCTCAGTAGAGAAAAAACTATGGCAACATGGTAAATGACAAATCGAAAAGTAGAAAACAATCCAGATTGACTTCAATCAAATTTTTTGTATTGATTATTGGCATCTGCCTTTAGTGAGCGTATGTCCATACAACTTCATATGCGAGGCGGTGCCGAGTAGGTATAATCAGTGGTAACCTTATGTGCTATGAGGATTGACTTTTCATAAGAGCTCTTTAATTGCCTACATTACCAATAAATACATTCTATTTCGATTCAAAGTAAAAAATATGATCTCAAAAAAATACTGATAATGATTATTGCAATTAAGGAGTAAAAAAATAAATCAATTATAATAATTAAAACATGTGTCTTGTGATTTAGTTATACAGGGTATATCAAGACTGCTACCGAAAACGAAGCCGGGTGGTAGTATAAGCGACTTCAGACACAATGCAACAGAAAATGTTGCAAAAAAAGCGACAATTTTTTTTTGTTATTTTTTTGCTATGGTCATATTTGGGTGGTAAATACATTTTTTTTCCTAAAATAATAGTGTATACCCTTTTATTTATAAATACTCTAAGGTACAAAAGAGTTTAAATTATTATTTTAGCAAAAACTATGGATTTACCACCCAAGAATGATGATATTTAAAAAATCTTTAAAAATTATTGTCACGTTTCTTTGCAAAATTTTTAGTTGCATTGTGTTTGTAGTCACTAAAGCTACCACCCGGCTTCGTTTAGCAGTCTTGATATACGGCCGATGCCAATAATCAATCCAAAAAATTTGATTGAAGTCAATCTGGATTGTTTTCTATTTTCGATTTGTCATTTACCATGTTGCCATAGTTTTTTCACTACTGAGATTGATTATTGGCAATATAGTATCAGAAAAAAGATTGAGCTGTCAATCTTAAACGGCAAATTTTGGATTGGGATTGTTTATTGGCAGCGGCTGATACCCGGTATGGATATTTGTGGTAGTTGAACTACCGCATACGCATACATATACTACTACCGCACATAAAAATATTTTTCTCAGTATGACCGTTCCAGCGATGTTTCACTACGTAACTGGATTTGAATGATTTCGTCTCGCAAAGTTTCTTTAAAAATATTTTTGGCGCGTAGAAATCCAATAGTATGTATATTGCTGTTGCGTTATCCGAATTTATCAAACTGAAAAGCGACATTTTCAGGCCAGCATGATGGATTTGCCATCTTCATCTAAAATAATTATTTTCCTATTCCTATCCGAATATTCATCTATTTATCCTTATATACAATCCATCCCATGGTTGTCTGTAAGACACTGACTTTGAGCGATAAGATTGCCAATTGTACTTTTACGTTTGTGATTTAAATTTTATTTGTATTTTTTGTGTGAAATAAAACAAAAAAAAAACACCAACCTGCACGTAATAGTTAGGCACTTCCTCCTCACTTTCAAAGAAAGTTTCCTTTGGGTCCACAATATAGAACATCCGACCAATGCCTTTGATAAATTCACTCGAATCTTTCGTCCCATTTTGATACTCGTACACTTCCATTGTCGAGCAGGCACTGATGGCCGATATGATACGTGCTTTTTATTATTTCTCAGTAGTAATTAAATAGTTATTAGTAGTATTGTACGTACGTTGTGCAATACTATTCAATTTGTGTGTAATTGTTTTAAGATTAACATAAAAAAATGTTAAAGATAAACTTTAGCCTCGTTGCCAAATGATTAGGCTCAATCTGAGTGTTGCGGGATCGAAATGCCTCTCGTACTTCCCGATACGTAGGATACAAGTGTTATTTTAATTCTGCCCATATAATCTGCTTTGTCTACCAAAGGTGGCTCAACTACCTATGTTATTGTATATAACCCAGATTAAAAACTATGTTTTCATGAATTATAAATGTCGGTTATTGAATAATATTGGTATCTTAGGTAGTAATAAATTATTAAATAGCGTTTATTAATGTTCGTTAAAATATCATGCTACTGCCATCTAGCGCAATATTTGGGAACTAAACTCTATTTAACACAGCTCGTTTGTCATAAGCAAAGTAGTTATAAATAATATTACTAGATGGCGTTGTAAAACAATTTGAATGTATTTTACTTCGGTAATCATTATACAGATGGCGTTTTTAAAAACCAACGGTTATATTTCTTTAAAGAAAAAAATCGCCGTAGCCCTCTACACTCTATTATATTTTAAAGTATGTTCATAGACATGGGTACCTACTAATTCCTTAGTTATCGTTAGTACAAGCAGCTTTTAGTCACGGTAAAATCTAGAATGCAATGTCTCTCCCATGCAAGGGCGGACCGAGCTTTTACGCCGGGGAGAGGTCATAAATAGTTCTTGTCAGAACACTGGATCCGATTTCAATACTCGAATTCATAATAATGATTTTTTTAAATTTTGCTACATCCGTGATTTGTGAACATACACGCACTTTTTTACTTCATTTATTAACATACAAAGAATTAATTGGGTTACAAATTTTATCAACAAGATAATAAATAAATTCTGTCAATCTGGAGCCAGTCCAGGGGGTTATGACTCCCATGATCTCACTCCTGGATCCGCCCGCGCTCCCATGCAAGTCTTTCAAGAATCACAGCTGTACATACACATCATCGTCTATTGCTGCCTGTGCATAATGCTTTTTTGTACATGTCTAAGAGAGATTATGACATAAAGTTACGAAATATTTTTTAATTACATACTGGCACGATAAAGCAATGCACCTAATGGTAGTGATATATATTACATAATGGAACTTACTAAAAGACGAATATGCACACGATGAACCCTGGACTTCTGAAGTGCGTGGTGGTCCAATGTTAACGGAACTCATTCAGCTGCCGATATATTATTTATTTTATTTAAACACTTTGGCGGACTTAATGCCCAAGGGCATTCTCTACCAGCCAACCTTAAGGTAGGTAACCTTAAGGTGCAGAGAGATGGAAGCATACATACATACATAATTGTCACGCTTGTATCCCAACGGGGGTAGGTAGAGACTATAGAACGCCACTTAGACGGAAGCAGGTGCTTATTAATCAAACAGAAAATAAACGAAAAGAGAAAATATATAAAATATAAATAATAATATTATAGTGTTAGCTGCTTCGAATCCTAGAGCAAAACTGTGACTATTCGGAACCATGTAGACAAATTAATGTCCATAAGAGATTTGCCGAGGTCCGGAGTTCGGTGCCAATTTTCTCCTTGCCATTGTTGATCTTGGCTAACAAGAATTGTAGTAGAGGACGTGTGGGTGGAAAAGTCTCTAGCGTGAGGTTCATTATGGACTGATATAGCTGGGCTGATGCCATAGCGATTTCTATTAATTTCCTGGGGTAAGTCCGCCAACCCGCACTAGGCCAGCGTGGTGGACTATTCGGCCTTACCCCTCTCAACCTTACTCTCGATTGTAGAGGAGGCCCGTATTCTGCAGTGGGACGTATATAAGCTGATACAGGTGTGTATTTGTTTCATAATCTCACCACAAAACGACCATTACATTACAACAAAGGCTAAGTGCAATGCGGTACAAATAGTGTCCACAGGTAAGAAAATTGGTTGTGTTTCGCCCGGTCGATACAATTATGCTGGCTTGCACGAAACTTTACACGTGTGTGCAATTTTGTAAGTGTTGTGTAGTCCTATAATTGCTATATAAATGCAAGTAGAAAAGAATACTATTCATTATTATAATTTTGCAGGTACTTACTTTTGGAGAACCTTAATACCTATCTATAGGTATAAAGCCTAAGGTTTGTTTTTTTGCTACCTCTAATCTCAGGAACTACTGGTTCGAATTCAAAATATATATTTTTTGTGTTAGATAGGTCTTTTATCTTTGTGTTAGATAAGTGCGTGGTGGCCTGTTGGTTAACGGACTAGACGCGGCTGCCTACATGTTCACGGTGGTCGCGGGTTCGAATCCCAGGGCACACCTCTGACTTTTCGGAGTCATGTGTGTATTGATAATCAATCACCACGCACTAAAACGGTGAAGGAAAACATCGTGAGGAAACCTGCATACCATAAGGATTTATAAAAAAAAAAAATTCTATGGTATGTAAGTCCGCCAACCCGCATTAGGCCAGCGTGGTGGACTATATGGCCTAACCACTCTCAATCGTATTCTCGATTGTAGAGTAGGCCCGTGCCCTGCAGTGGGACGTATATGGGCTGATATAGATATAGATATAGGTCTTTTATCGAGGAATACTATAGGGTATAATTATATCATCACGCAACGGCCTGAAGCAGTAGTAAAAAATCTATCAAATACGAGGCAATTTTGTTTGTTTTTCGTGGTTCCTAACTTGATAGTCGGAATTGAACAGTTTGGCCGCCACAGGCGGAGTCGGGCCGGACCGGTAGTATTAAATGAAACCGCGTATACACAAATTGAATTGGAACAGCCACACTTGAATGCTTCATTATGGGAGGTTTAGTGTCTACTTTCCAAGCGTATACGTAAATTCTATCGTCTAATCAGGCCTTTACCCAGATGGGGTAGGCAGATGTGCTACAAGAAAATCTTTCGCCCTGTGTATTCCACAATGTGATAAGAGGCAAGCCTATTGCTATATCGGGCCCAAATTTCTGTCTCTAGGCTAATAATAAATTCAAAATACAAAAATTCAATAGCACTCTGCTGACCCAGGATTCAAGCCGAAGACCTGAACATTGTAAGTGTAACTGTACCATGATACAACTACGCCACCGAGGGAGTCTTATATTACAAAATATAACATTTACATCTTTATATTTACACTCTCCCGCCATATAACTCCCACACTATTTTAATAACATAACATTAACGCTTCGATAAATGCCCTTTAAGTTTCGTGCCGATTTGTCACAGTCGACCGGCGTTCGTGCGGGTCAGGGGTTTCGTTCCCGCTCCAGTAATCAAAGTTAAAAATAACACTGCAGTTGCAATTTACGTGTAAACACGTATTTTGAGCTGCGCATTTGGTATACGATTTTAATTTTGATTGTAGTACAGCTTCATGGAAGTCTATTAAACCAATTTACAATTATTTGTAAATTGAAACTTATGATACACTTTTGATCTCAATATCTTAGAGCGAGATGTAAGTATATATTTTATTATTTTATCATTGTTTTTATTTTACTATTAAATATATTGATTTTAACCCAACTTACTAGTTGTCTAGTTCTAGTTTTGGTAAAGTGATATTGGATTTTCAGTTCAATAACAGCCTAGAGTCAGGAATTTCAGTCGAACACCTAACAAACGACAAAAAGAAAACATTGTAATTAATATTATCAGGTGCATTTTACTCACTTTGTACTAGAAGAAAAATAAAATACTACATAAAAACCACAATTCACAATCTTAAAAGGGTGTATCTCCAACAACACACTATTGAAAAATAGCTTTTATCCCCTTTAGTCTACAAGCAATTTGGAACAACCAAATGCGGCGTTTAAATATAGCACGAGCATTCCCAAGCGTTGCAGTAAGGTACAGGCTTCGTGCGTCATAATTTAATAATTGATTGTGCACGCGTCGGTTCCCAGTGGAATGCGGCTTCTGACCTGCAAATGTCCCTGCAACTATGGGGTTAAATAGATACGCTGTGCTATATTACAGGGGACGTTAATTAGAGACAATTTTATAGAAATAGGTGTGTGTGTGACGCAGTTTTATTTCTTGACTACGGAACCGTAGTAGTTTAATTCAATTTTATTTATGTCTTTTGATATATCCTTACTAATATCGCGGTGAAAGATTGTGAGTATGGACGTTTGGATGTTTGTTACTCTTTCACGTAAAAACGGCTCAACTGATTTTGATGAAATTTATTATAGTGATAGCGGACACCCTGGACTAACAAATAGGCTCCTTTTGATCCCCAAAAAAATAGTGTTCCCGTGGGATGAGTCAGGAAACCAAATACATATTTGCTACTCTTTAAAATTCGAATAGTTGGCATGGGATAGCAGAGGACAGGATCGAATGCAATCATTAGACTGAATGAGACAGAACCAAACGGGATATAACGGGACGGGAAATATAGTCGGCGCCGCGCGGGAAATATAGTTAGTAGATATGCGAAATAATAAGTTAATGATGTGGACTGCACTCAAAAACTATCTGCACCCGGGCGAAGCCGGGTCCGACCGCTAGTACTAGATAATTTTAATAATTATAATAATAAGTATAGCTACAATCAATAAACAAGTTCATTCTCTCTCTCCTCAGCCACAGGAAGTCAAATTCTGAACATAGGCCATGGATCGCCATATAGAATAGAAGCGGCCTACAGGCCTCAGGATACATCCAGAGACTTCCTGACACTTTAACCAGGTCTCAGATCTACCATGAAGATTAATCAAATCTATTGTTCTGACGAAATAATGTGAGACTTTTGGGTGTAACACACATATATACCTGTGGATTGCACATTTGTTAGAGAACAAAAAACTGTAACATGGAATCTATTTGGTGTGAGTTTTTGGTATAAAAAATGTGCCTACCGCACATTTTCCGCTTCACGTCTTGAGACGAAAACTCCGTAAACTGTACTAGGCATCAAGGCACCTCTGTACCCGTGTACATATAGGAAGGTCTAGTAGCAGGTCTCTCATATGTAGGTGCCACCGCAATGTCTATTTCTTCCACCAAACAAAAGTTTAAATGCACTGTTGTATCTCGCTTTAAGGACGTTGTAGCCAGAGTAACTAATGGACATGTTGAGACTTAACATCTTATGTCTCAGGATAGCGCAGTGAAATTCCAAGCATTGGTTGGTAATTCATGGCCTTGTTTGGTTTTACTACTGTCAACGAGCGGTCGTATAGCTTACCATCTGACGAAGGCATACTCGTCTCGCCATTTATTGCAATAGAAAAAATGTTTTCCTTAATACTTAAACTACACATCCACACCAAATTTAATCTTCCGAAGACAGTGTGAAAATGTCACAGATATCGATTAAAAATTCACGTCTGATAGTTCGTTTCGTATTCAAATCACGTCCTCTGACACGCCTAGAGCCTTCGACATTATTTAACGTGCTCTTCGCTCTCAGTCCTGGCATTATGACGGAATATGAATATTTCAAATACATTCTTTTGTTCTTTTCAGTTTTTGTTGTTTTATTAAGGTATTACTATCAAATATAAAATCTATTATTGTTCTGAGCATGGTAGAGCGTAGCTTTAATGTCTTCTATGAAAAAGTCTTTAGACCGATTATGGAACAAAATTTGCTGGTATTTATAAAATTTTAGCATTTTTGTAGCACCTTTACGGTAAAAAGGAAAGTCGGTCTTATTTTGATAAGTAGGTAATAATATTCACTCACAGTCACACTAGATACATAATGTAACCTAATGGCAAAAATTGTTTAAGCAGCATTCACAACCAAAACTCGATAGTAAAGCTGTTGTGTTGTTGTAAAGCTGTTACATCACTTCAGTATTCTATAGATGTAACAAATTGAAATATACAGTAGACATAAGTTGTAAAACCAATAGTTCAAAGATTATGTTAATTCTTCAGTTTAGAACGCATCTTGTCAGGAGCTAATTTTCAGGCAGAATTTCCACGAGCGTATACTACCCAGTAGCTAAATATACTTAGAATTTGGGTGCTCGTACATTTACTAAAGATGGTGTGATAAGAATCTTTAAATTTAAATACATTAAACATCTTGCCCTAATGTAGCTCCCTAATGTCCTCTCGCATCGATAAACGAGGTTTCCAGACTACTAATACCTTACCTTCCCATCATTCTAAACATTCTGTTTATCTGTTTGAACTGAACATCTTAATCAATGAGATGCCGACATTCAAAATTGAGTTTTCAGATGTAAGGATCAAAGTATATTTTCAAATAGCATGGCTTCACTTGATAGCTTGCCAAAAAGCAGCAATCGATAACTTTATTTGCGTATTTAGATGCTTAAGGCAGCCAGAAGCTAGATGAATGAACTTAGGGTCAGTTTTAATTTGAAGTTGGAGAAGTTATTTGTAATTAATCAAAATTATTTGTGAAAGGAAGGAAAATATGATGAATTATTTTGGTGGTAGAACATAACCATAGTTTTATTGAGGTATTTGGAAATATCTATACTTAAATTACGAAACCAGAAACCTACAAGTTTTTTTTTCATTGGTGACACTCTAAACAAGGAACAGGGTTAAATTAACTCCAACAGAATGCATGAACAGATTGATGATTATGGATGAAGTAAAAATCAGATAATAATCTCAACCACAGTAAAATGGATTTTTACTCTATTTTGCCGGAGCACCACGCTCCAAGGCATTTCGACAACGACTGATTTGACAGATCATTCGTTCCGCGGCAGTGATGCTTTTTATGCACCACCTTGCAACGCGTCAAACGCTTCTATTTCCCTTTTAACTATATTCATTTGTTCTGTGATCTCAACTACGTATACAAATATTTTAATGTCCAATCCTATTGACGAAACTACGACTATCAAAACGTTAAGAATCAACTGAATTTTTATATCTAGAATATTTTAACCATGTATCGCATGTACCATGCATGCATCGTACCATGTTTTATTTTGTAAACGAAATATAACATTTTATTGAAAAATGGTAATGATGCACGAAGCGAAGTAGTTTTCTGTAAAATGTTGTTTGTAAGCACTGGTGGTAGGTAGGTAGTTGTAGGTCACTCATACGTGAGAGACCGCCTGGGTAGGTTTCATCTGAGAAGCAAAACAGCAGTGCGAATTCCCTGTTCTGTTCCAGTGTAAAGGATATTATAGCCAGAGTAACTACTGATATAATGAGACTTAACATTTTAAGTCTGAGGATAGTGAAAGCTGTGGAATGCCAATCATTGCTTTACAATTTATGATATTTATTGGTTTTACTTCTGTCCATGACCCATTAGACTTGCCATTCAATTAAAAAAAATTGCAATGTTTCTTAGTAGAAATTAAAGTGGTAGGAGTAAGGACTTCTTACACAGTAATTTGCCACAACGGTATTTTTCCCATGCATCATTATGTATGAATACTACAGATAATTATGAAAATTACTCAATCAATTTTCATATTATATACTAAGTAATAAAAACAAGTAGATATAAAGAATGATGATCAGTACTAAAGAAATCTCTTAATGAAATTGGTATCGATTTAAGAAAGGTTGAAGGAAATCGATGAATTCAGCTTCCATCAGCTTCTTGGAGATCCTTGTGGCTTATATTCAACAGTGGATTACCTCTTGTTGAAAAGAGAGCACAAGAGACACAGACATCAAGCTGGTAGATAGAATTTTATACAGATTTATTCCAAGACATATTTTCTTTTATTGCTTATGTCTGGAAAACGAGCAAACAGGTCACCTGATGACAATTGGTCTTTGTCGCCCATGAAAATTCATAACGCTTGGACCATAGATGTGTTGCCAGTCCATCAAATCGGGAGGATATCGGGAAGGAAAAGTATGGGAAAAGGTAACACTTATTGGGTATCCGGTAATCCCATTCAATGAACGAAATGGGACAACCAAGCTGTCACTTCACTTCGATTTCCTAAGAGACATTGCAACCAACCCAGGCGAGTCTGCCCATTCATGCTGAGACATGACTGACAAAAGCGTAGCTCTACCACTTTCTTAATTACCAAAATACTTTTTATCTACTTTTTTAAAGTTATTCTGTTGAAACTCCTGTATAGGTTCGTTTCCACTCATTCTATTTGCTTTTGATTAATTTTGTTCGGGGTTACAAACTAGTTGGAGGTCCCCGGGGGTTCATCGAGCTTCGATATGTGGTGTAATTTTAGTTCGTTGTTGGTTTTGGCTTACATGAGTTGTAGAGGGTGTGTGGTTGGATAATCTATTAGGTATGGTAAATTTATTTAATAATATGTCGGGTAGCCATAATAATTTTATATGCCATATTAATTTGGATTTCATTCTTAGATAACTATGTAGGATGCCTTATTTTGTCTTTACTTTGTTTCATTTTTTTTGTTGCAATGAATGGCAAGACGATCGTGCCGTTCACCTGCGCTACGACCGCTCATGAACAGTAGCAAAACCAAACAACAGCTTGAATTAGATAGGAACGCTAGGCATTTCATTGCGCTCGCTATCCTGAGACAGTAAGATGTTAAATCTCAATATGTCCAGTAGTTATTTTGGCTACAATGTCCTTCAACCCGAAACACAAATGTGCAGTTACGCTGCTATTTGGCAGGAAAAATACACATTGCGATGGTACCTACAGGCGTCTTCTCACATATGAGAGACCAAACATCAGTAAATTAATTTTGTACGCAAAAAGGATTTTTTAAATGTTTATACCTTAGTTAATATATATAATATTGAAATATCGTGATTTGCTCGAGATTGTTTTTCCAACAACATGAATACGAAAAATATCAAAAGTCTTATATCGCTAATTTGATTCCATAAAATAAGAAGTTTTAGTGCTAATTGGTACGCCAATGGAAAACCATACAATCCTATGTTATTTATTCAGCAACTTTCCCAAGAATGTAGAGGTTGTGAGAGAAGCCACGTATATAAGATTTCAGTAGTAACTGATGTATTATTTACCACAAAGAAAGCCAGACTGACTGGCTACAGGCACGGCGCATGCGTGGCTTGCCTAGTGATGCCCCACATTTTGTAAACGTTTCGCATTATCGATAATGACGTTTAAATAAAAATGATGAATTCAAATTATTAATATATATTTTTATTGATCAATCTGTAATTTAATTGCTTTGTTTTATCTTTGAGATGTTTTTTGGTTTAATTCGTGTTTTTTTAAGTCACTATACAAAGAATTGAATATTACTATTTTATTAAATTCCCAAACTTTTTTTCTTTCGAGTTATTTAAAACTTCTGAAAATTTAAACAGAATGTACTTTATTATCGACTGTAACCTCAAAGGAAAACCAAACGAAATTTATCCTTATACAAATTGGCATAGAAAAATGAGTATCGACGTACCCCCTCACGCATCGAGTGCAAGCGTTGCCATCCCTACCCCGTAGCACGGGGTAGTTCGTGGCCAACACTAGCCGGCCGCGCCCGCGTCCTCCCAAACTCACATCCTGCGCCAACTCTATTTTAAAATGCGTTTCATCCGTAGTGTATCTTTTTGAAACGTTTAATTTATGGTGCGCAAGGGAATTTAACACATGTGGCAGCAGGGCATAAGGTTCAATATAGCGAGGCAGAAGCCTGGCTAAGCCTACCCAGAGCTCCATTGTGCGCCTGGATGACACGGTGAGACAATTATGTGTTAATTTTTCACGGTTCATTAGGCTTATGTGAGTTTTTGCTGTGAATATTTTAATTTCTTTTTATTTTTTTACCTTGAGGCGATAATGGCTTGGTTTAGTGAGAATATTCCAATTAAATTCCGTGTTATGTGAGAAAATGTTTATTATTAACAATGTGGCATTAAACTATTACTAACATATCTAATTATAGTTTTCAAACTGAATGAAGATTATAATATGAAATCGTAATCCAAATTCTTGAGTCAAAGTGCGAATTGCTGCATACCGCATACATATTATACTATACGGATCTGTTCGTTTTTTGTTTGATTTTTTTTTTGTTCTTTTCTTGTATTTTATTAATGTTTTTATTAAGTTGCATTTCTTACTCGTTTGTTTTAATTAATAACTGTTACTGCTTTGAATAACAACGTGAGTTAAATTTGCTTTGCGTTTTTTGTCATAACTATTACCGCAGTTTAAGTAGTGGAATCTTAGATCTTTTCTTACAAGAGTGTTGTTTATGGGGTTCATACATAAATATTAGTTGACTTTGTATCTAGTCTTCTCACAAGAAAATTCGGCATGTCTTACTATTCCATTGAAATCAAAACCATCTAGATTTCAGTGATGGAATAAGATGCCCTTATATATTTGAAGGACAATGAAATTTGCTGTTTTCCGGATATGGCACAAATTATGTGGATTAAATTGACTTCCGTGATGTTTAAATATAGATTTTTGGTAATAGTATTAAGTGTAACCCATTGCTTCATAGTTTCTTCATCATCACCATATGTATAATTTAAATTGAATTTCATATTATAGTGATTTTTTCAGCGTATAACAGGATCAACAATTGCAATTAATTTGAAGTTCGATTGAATGGTTTCGTTTAATATCTTTGAGATTCATTTTCAAGGTTTTCAAGCAAATGAGTTATATTATAGGTTATAGGTATATATAGGTTATTGGAATATCAAAAATATTACTGTTCTATCAAAAATATTACTGTTCTATCAAAAAATAATATTCTTCTTTCCGCTTTTATATTAAGGATACGTGCTTTTCTTTGAAATGCGTGATTCGCGCTCAGTATTGGAAAGTAATTGTCAAAATAACGCTAATCTGGCAGATGATGTAAGAAAGTAAAACAATATATTTCACGAAGGCGTGTCCGGGATCCCGAAAGTTTGGCGAGGTTTCGTGTTACCCGAAACACGACGCAGCCCCTTTTTATAAATCCCTCGGGAACTCAATTATTTGAATTACGGTTCCCCAACACATTGCGTTGAATTTCTATATTGTTAACGGGTATTTTTTTTTTGTGTATTTTGTGGTATATTTTCTGTTTTCTTATAAGATTTATATAGATCATACTAATTGGATTGGTATACAATTCTGGTTCAAAGTTTATCGTAAGTAGCAAAGTTGAGACTTGTAATAATGACTTTAGAAAACCTTTACATTTTTTGCCCTTTTGTTAAATACACTTCATAGTTTTTCTTAATATAATTGCCTGTAGATATATACTTATAACCTTTATCTCTTCTATGTGTATAGTATAGATTTTATTTGAGATGAAATAATTAAATGAAAATGCCCATGTTAAAGAAATGTGAGGACATGCGTATCAGGCCGGAGGTGACTCCTTCCGATCTCCCGAGATATTTGTAGGACGGCTTAAAGCACTTTTCCATCGCTAAAAAAGTCTGGAAGTGATTACCGTTCTTTACTGTATCAGCTCCAAAAGACGGGTGCCAATTGCTGACAGACTATTCAGAAATTCGTGGATCCCGTCAATTCCACTAATTTACTACGTGAGACTATGA
The DNA here is from genome assembly GCA_023078785.2 of Hyles euphorbiae. Lineage (NCBI taxonomy): Eukaryota > Metazoa > Arthropoda > Insecta > Lepidoptera > Sphingidae > Hyles > Hyles euphorbiae. The sequence goes on along the minus strand of CM041037.1, from coordinate 16,263,250 downwards.
CCACGTCATATCAACTCGTTGATAACTTGAGGTCAGCTGATTGATCTCACCGTTAATGGTGACAACGCAGCGTCCACTCGTGTTCCACCTGCCAACATCGAGTGGATGGCGAGCGACGAGGCTGTGCGAGTGGAGTGGTTGGTTTAATGAGCTGTGACCTTTAATGTTTTTTAACTCTAAGAAATTGTTCTTAGTCTTTAGTGTCAATACTCACTACTATAATATCTTTATTGCACACCACATGTTATAAAGAGGTTACAATTTTATAGAACGGTACAATGTGGACCCTCTTGGGCACGGCAACAATTTCTTATCTTCTCTCGTTTCCTTAACAGAGTAGGTATACAAGTATTATATTACGAAGTTACAGCATTTCGGTCAATACTATCTCGGATCAATCCAAAAGGTTGCCAAACTCACATTTTTGCTGGATATGATGTAACAGTATTCCGAACTTTTTTGTTCCTTCCGCCGTAATGTAAAGCTGTTAAGCAGGCCGACAAAAAATCTTTTAAAATTATAAAAGATAGTGCCTCATATTAGTTGAATTCAGTACAAACATGTTGTACTCGTGTAATGTACTCGTCCCGGCTTCAAATGGAATGAACCGAGTATTTGTGCAATTTGAGTGTTTGTACTCAGTGTTGTTTCACGAAATCTCATCCATTGTGCCTTTTAGGTCGCAATTTGTTTTGGAATGCAAATATTACTTTAGATTTAAATGGATGGTGCTTAGATGATGTTTATAAATGTCTGAAGACCTTAGCTTGGTTATTTAGGATATATATCCGTATAAAATAACTGATATTCATTTTATACATTTTTTTTCATATATTTGTATTACAGATAATATTTTTGATGTGAAACTTAATTTTAGGGTCGTCATTACACGATCGATAATTCATACCAAAAATATTTTTGACTTACAATCGTATACCATTGTAGAAGGCCCTAATATTAAGATTGAGAACGTATTTAAAAAAGCTCAAATGCCTTAATCCATTTTCTGTAGTAACAACGAAAAACCAACCATACTATTTCTGCATAGTTTTGTTTTGGAAATTTCCTCACTCGACTAAGTAATAAATATGTACACACATATATAAACTCACGCCTTTTTCCCGGAAGGGGTAGGCAGAGGTGCCAGGACACCTACATTTCGTCTTGTATGTTCCGTCCCACGATGTGATAGGTGCCGAGCCTATCGCCATATCGGGCACAAATTTCTGACTCTGGGCTAATAATGAATAGAAAAATCCAATATCTCGGGATTCGAACCTGAGGCTCCTGCTTTGTAACTGTGCCCTAGTAAACTACGCCACCGAGGCAGCCATAAATATGATTTCAAAGCGTATATTCTGATAACCTTCTAAGCAAACAATTTTAGGACAAAATATACATGTTTGTGTAACGACTAATATGATATTCATCTCGGAACAAAGACGTGATAAAGCTTTACTGTCTAACATTAATGGAATGCTTCCTTCTTTAATGAGAGTTTAGTTCTCGCTGGTGAGACGTTGTGTCGAAATAGATGTTTATGTTAACATAGAATTAATGACCTAGGCATCTTGGGATTATATAACAGGTTGTAAATGAGGGCTAGTTTAAACAACTATTTTATTGTCGTGGATTAATTGATTCTTCCTTCAGAACAAGATATTATCTGTTAAAAGGACTGCGCGGTTTTGGGAGGGAGAGTTTAGATTAAAATGTTTTTTTTTAATTGCAATGAATGGTGAAATAAGTATGTCATTCGCTTGATGATAAGCGATAAAACCGCTCATGCACGGTAACGAGAAAAGTCTCAATATGACAGTAGTTATTCTGGCTGTAGTTTCCTTCAAACCAGAACACAACAGTGCTTAGTATTTTCAAGATTGGCAAAAGTTTCGCGCAAATAATATCATATCTAACTTGACGTTGTGATAAGTTCTGTATATTTATTTAATCAATAATACTGTCTAGACGGTAAACATGTAGAGTAATGTCCCTGGAGGTAGTAAACATGATGATAGCATTATTAACACTTGGTTCGTCGAGTTTCTTGTGAGAGAAAAAAGTTTTGGTATCGGGCTTTCTCATCATTCATTCTTTGTCATATTTTTTTGGAGACTGTCCCGTCCTTACGCCCACCTCTGTAACTCATGTGAGCCAGGATCAACAGTGGTCCGCAATGTAATGACACCGAGCACTGAAGCTCGGCGAGTCTCCGGGAACGTCTAAATTCTCTTTAAACCGCAACGAAATTAATCAGAAAGGCAGAAAATCTTAGTAATATTATTTGAATAAGTGTAACTTGTTTATTGATATTTCAATTTGTTATGATTAAACACATTGGCTTGCAATAAATATTAGTGGACCAACCGAAAAATGCGCGTGGGTCGCTGTAAAGCTTGCACCGTAGAAAGGTTTTATACCCTGCTTTAAAAGATCACTATAAATTCAAATATCATTAGCCATATAAAAAATAAACCAAATATATTTAGCTGCTGCAATGACTGCCGCACTCACAGACATTTTACGTCAATTCAAAAGTTCCTTAAAATATATTTCCATGAAATTTCTTCTTAATACCTTTAGTTTATAAATGGGACGTTGTGATTGCATCACAAACTTTTTAGTTCTTAAAATGCAAAAACTCGGCTTCGAAAAAATATCGTAGTGAAACCTTTGTCAGCTAAATGCTAATGGAATGACCTTTTATGCTAACAGTTCAATAGGTTCAATCAAAGTGTCGTTAAACTAGAAAAGATAATTCTGCTATTTATGTAAAATCGAGGATACGAGACCCCTAATTCAAAGATTAATAGATTGCATTTACGTTACTTTTGGTGCCAGATTTGCCGAACTACATTCAACATCCTCACAGCTCGTCAACTTGGCTCTAAGCTCAACAATAAAAGCACTTGAAATGTCACTGCACCGAATCGCATAATACGTCATAAAGCGAACATAGATAAATAAAATCTATGACGTCATTTAAATCAGCCATAACGGGCAACACTGCACTGTTTTATGTGTTGGCATTATGCGTTTTTAACTGGCATGTTGCCAGATCGTCTGTAGGGGCCACGGCTTTGTCGGGCCACAATGCGCACAGATTAAGTACACAGGCAATCAGGTCACAAAGGTTGTGCTAGGGTGTTTGCGTTAGTTTCTGTGTCTGAATTAGGGCTTTGTTTTCTAGATTTGGTTGACTAGACGTCGCTTAATTTCGGTTGGTACTGTATCCGTCTTTTTAATGAATGTTTTGTGCTAAAAATCTTGATACTTTGAATTTTTTAGACTCAATTTTGTCTAATGGTTTCTGATGGTTCCTGAGCGCGAAACGAAGTAATCAAAACATCGGGAAGTTAAAAAAAATAATTAAATACGCGATAAAATCCGTAAAAAATAATTAAATTTTAATACACAACGTTGTAATTATTTTCAGCGGTCTAGTATTCCGAGTAATGTATTATTTTAAGTCAGAATGATGTTCATTATGTACTTTTCGATAATACTAAACGATACTAAATTAGTAGTCTTTGACTATTGAAACAATAACACCCAGAATTGTTCAAACACCAATATTTCTTTTGTTTTATGTATATCATACGAAGTGGAGCCTTAGCACGATATAGGAGATTCAATACATCGCCTTTTCCCTTATATATGTAACATATCTTGTATTTGCTCTAATAAGTTTCTTGCATAACATAAATTAAATTGTTATTTGGGCACCAGAGTTCAATATAACACTTGCGCTTTAGGTATTTTTTCAGTTTAACGTGTGCTTTGGTTTTCGTGTTTAGTTGGTCTTATTAAAGTTTATTATTATTTTAGTTCTCCATTATATGCTTCATAAAAGTCAATACCTTACGCTCAATATCATTTGCCATCCATAACTACACTATAAATTAAATAACCTTGACTAGCTCGTAGGAATGATAAGGGAGTGACACCAAAATGTTTAGTAATCACGGAATAGTAGAGACGGTTCTAACATTCAGAATTAGTACTAATCAGCCCATCGATTTGTATCTAATGAATGTTTGGTACGAAGCTTTAATAATTCATGATCGGCTGTTTATGCCACAGATGGTTTTAAGGGTTAACTTATGGATTTAATTTTATAGCAAAATTTGGAGATTGAGTAACAAATTCCTTTTTATATCCATCATTTTTAATGCTTCATCATTTTTAAGGTTTGTGAGATATTTTAAGTCAAGCCAATACATCGATACAACGTGGACGGACGATCTGACTAAGGTTGCAGGAAGTCGCTGGATGCAGGCCGCTTCCAACAGGTCATTGTGGAGATCCTTGGGGGAGGCCTATGTTCAGCAGTGGACTTCCTGTGGCTGATATGATGATAATGATGATGACATACATCGAAACCTAGAAATTGTGCTATAAATATTTTTTGCATGATATAATCTAATAAGTTAGTTAAAATTTCAGTAATAGATTGAAGTTTGTAAAGAACAAAATAAATCAAATTTTAATTTACATTAAGTGTCTTAAATAAATTACAAAGCAATGAAAACCGCGTATTGAAAAGATTCTTTTCAAGGAATACATAGATATAATCGCGTGTAAATTATTTTGAAGAATTTAATTTTCTTATTCTTTGTAATATTAAGTCACGAACAACCTTGGGAATATAAGACAGTTTCGTGACCTTTCCAATTAAGATATTATTATTTAATTAAATCCGCGTAGTAACGAAGGTACTGTATAATTTATTTTGCTACTTTCTTACAAAGCAAATTCTGCGTAAACATTGTTAGCTCTAAAGCCGGTTCGAGGGAAAACAACATTTGGTATTGAAATATGAAAATTGAAATGTCTTTATATTTCGTAAAATAATTTATTTCGTAATAATTTAATAATTGAATTTATGATGGTGGTGAGATTTTTGTATAAAGGTTTGAATTCCGGGTCGCGCAGTGATATTGGATTTTTCTATTCATTATCAGCCAGGAGTTAGGAATTGTGCCCTAAATGGCGATAGGCTCACACGCTATCACATCGTGGTAAGTAACACACAAAGATAAGCGCAGATGTCCGGTGTGATTTTTGTTTGCATGTAATTTGAACCAGGTCATCATAATTCAATCATTTGATGACGGATAATTACGTCTCAAAGCCAAGTATAAAGGCCTAATTTCAAGGTTCAGCTAAATGAATAGTTGAAATGGCTTTGTAATAGGATGGGGTAGCAGGTCTGCACTTAGTGCCTCCAACTGAAATTAAAATGAAGGCAATTAGCTCAAGAGCGCCCCTGAGAAGGCGGAAGCGGCCGTTTGTAGGAAAAAATAAGAAAAAACCGCTGTAAGTTGAACTGAGATTTACTTTTAGTTGCACGGTTTAAGAAGTTAATGAGGTTTGTGAACGTGATGCAAAGTTGCCGTTCATTTTTGTAATGATATATAGATTGGAACCGCGGAATACAAAAAATATTCCTTTGCCTCGGAAAGACTTGTGATACTATTGTATTTATTGTTGCGACATTGAAGATAACGAGGGAGGACTTGTTTTTGAATTTGTTTTAAAGGATAGGTGAGACAATTCACCTCCCGTAGGTCTACGCTGTGTTGCTTTAATCCAAGATTCGAATTTGTATCCAGTATGGGTATCGTTTTATCTCTTTTATCCAACAAAAGATGAAGCATGGTAGGATATAAAAAATAACTATCAAGCGTATTGCCAAGTAAAGCTATGTTCTATTAAAAAGTAGTGTTTGAAAACATCCTTCAACACTAGAAAAAATTAGGAGTTACGATTTACAGTACGAGTACAGTCAATATTATCACAATCGTTTCTCCCCGTATATCTTTGAATTCTGTCACTGAAACTTTTGTTGATTCCCTACTAATTATTACTCACAAAGCGAAACTATCTGCCAATATCATTAGTCCCGTCTACCCCTTCTCCCGTCGTCTATTACGTACTTTCTGATTCCGATCGAAACTAGATGTAATCTTGGCTGTTTCTTAATAACGTATAACAGAAAACATCTTATTTAACAATCTTTTTGTAGTTCGATCACGTAGCAACTCTAAGACCTTAGAGATCGATTGCTTTGTTACGGTTTTGTTGTCTTGGTTTATTTTGAGAGAGTGGTAAATTGCAGTACAGCTAGTTCTCATTTTGACAAACATTCTTACTTTAAATTCATAACGTAGAATGTATGTCCTTGTACTTATTTTATTGATTTTTTAGTAAATTAATGGATTTTAAACTAAGAGTTCGAAAATTTGCAAATTATTAGAAAAAAGAAACCTTAATATGAAAATTATAATTGTATAGTTCTCTAAATAATCTTTTGTTGTACAAAGAATTTATACATATCCATAGCAACTATTATAAATTATTTTGCCATCAAAGGTCATTCGAACAGTGGACTCATTAAAAAGCGAATGTCGTGAGTACCTACTGCAAAAACTTCATCGGTTTGAGTTAACATGCAAACAAGCTGTTTAATACCAAATGAGTTTAAGTAAACCGTAACATAATTTTGCAGGAGTCGTTTGCAAACTTAGTTAGCCCGTGTTTAGTTAGCATATCGTCGAGAGTTTATATGATTAGCTTTCATCTCCAGACGAAGTCAATTTGAAGTTTAATTATTTCGGGCACCCAAATGACGTGGAATGTTTGTTCATAATATTTGTGTAACATACTCGGTTGGAGATATAAGTTTGATTTTAAAATTAGTAAAATCGTGGCCTAAATTTTTGCATGGAAAGCATCAAACGAAAAATAATTACTGAACTTCATATGAACATAAAAATTAGGAGTAGTATATAAGACGGATATTTGAAGGGGTAGAATAATAGGTGGGACATACAACAATAAAAGGCATGAATTATTAATGATATCAAATAAGATATAAATACTCGTAGATATTGATTCCTTCGGATTACGCAAATGTTGCACGTTGCAAGCAAATAGCACGGATTTTGTCGCGGATTTAGTTTAATAGCTTTCGTGAATTTAATGACGGACTGATTTAACCAAATCCGCAATAAGTCCAGTCCCGTGTGGGTATTTGTCTAAACAACACGTGTTTATCGCTTTTTTTGTACCGCCAGTAGTCGTCAACATTTTGTTTTAGTAATGAATAAGTGTGCACTATGTCATTCCAAGTTCAGCGACGGTGTTACATGCTCAATTTGCGCAAATCAGTTGGATTTTGTTTGTGCAAATATCTCCGAAGCTGGTTGGAGAAAGCTGGGGAATAATCGGAGAGCAGCATGGAGGTGTCCATCGTGCAGAACAGCCTCACCGACTCCTGTTCAGGAACAGATATCTCTTGAGAGCTTATTTAAAGAAATTCGCGACATCAAGCTCTCACTAATCAGTCTCTCTAGACTTATAGAGGACGTCAGAAGCTTAAAGGATGAAATTCGAGATCTTAAAGCATCTTGTGAATTCTCAAGTGGGAAGTTGGATGAATTTGTCTCCAAGCTTGCTAGTGTGGAGAGTTCAGTCGGTGAATTACAACAGACGCAGAATAAACTGGAATCCGCAGTTTACACATCGCAATCGCAAATTGCTAATCTGGAACAAGTTTCACGTCTCAATAATGTAGAAATCAAAGGAGTTCCTCAGAAGAAAGATGAAAATCTCTTTCATATAACAGACAAAATAAGCGCTAAAATCGGCTATGACTTTCAGAAAACGCAGATTAATTATATATCTAGAGTTCCAACATTTAATTCTAGGGACAAATCAATAATTATCAGTTTTATAAACAGATATATAAAAGAAGAATTTATAGCATCTGCAAGAGCGCTTAAAGGCATAAAAGCAGAAGATTTAGGATTTCATGATAGTCAAAATAGAATCTTTGTGAACGACCACTTAACTGCGGACTGCAAACAACTATTGAACAAGGTTCGACAGACGGCGAAGGAGAAGAATTACAATTATGTTTGGGTAAAATTCAGTAAAATACATGTTAGAAAAAATGACCCCACACGCTCCTTTATAATTAATAAAATATCGGATTTAAACAAAATTGTATAGTTTGTAGTATAATATGTAATCACTCATCCATCATGCTTTGTACCGTATTCACAATATTTAATTCCAATAATTTAAACAAAATACACTACTTTATTTATTTATGGTTTAACACCCCTGCCTCGTTAGCAGTGTCGTCACTTCGCTTTTGTTCTCGCGCACGCGCCGGTTCTTCCTGCCATTCAATTTACCGGGCTGTTATAATTGATACGAATTGCTTTATTTATGTGTATCTCACTTGCTCTCTGATGTTTGCTATAAATCTGTTTCACTTAACTCTGTGTTGGAATGGGTCAACTTCACAGTTATTAATATTTTTTGTTGTCTCACCCGACTATTTTGCATGGGTAGTTATTCATTATTCTCATTCGGTATTTGTCTTTATCACAATTTCAAATCGATGTGTTGGATATTTGAGAAATGGCTATTTACAATAATCGCAATGATGTTTTATGTGACCTTAAAGTGTACTATCAGAATGTGAGAGGGCTTCGTTCTAAAAGTAACTTGTTCTATCGTAACGTAAATTGCAGTGCTTATGATTTAATTATATTAACGGAGACTTGGTTATTGGCTAGTGTGAGTGACTCAGAACTATTCGATGACCGTTATATTGTGTGGCGGCGTGATAGGAATTATGCCCTGACTAAACAGACTCGCGGGGGTGGGGTTCTTATAGCAGTTCGTAGGGATCTTTGTGCTATTCCCCAGCCAAATTTTAATTCTAATGCAGAGGATATGTGGCTAACTATACCCGTCAAGCAAAGTAATATAAGATCATCACTTAATTTTAATTTAAATATTTGTGTTATTTATCTATGCAAACAAAATTTGGGGGCATCATTTTCCATGCAATTGAACAGTTTTATCTCCAAGTTCGATGATATAATATTAGTTAATCCCAATGACAAATACTTGATTGTCGGCGATTTTAATTTGAGCGGGATATTGTGGCTGCCTAATTTAAATGAGCGTTACCTGTCACCTACTAGCGTCAATAGTTCAGATGAGTGTAATTTGATAGATATGCTGCATACACATGATCTGTATCAGTTTAATGGAACACTTAATCGTTATGGTCGAATACTTGACTTGGTGTTGTCCAATGATATTGTTAAGGTTTGTAACTGTGATGAATCATTGGTTGATATTGACCCTCATCACAACGCGCTGGTTGTACATGTAACGTATTTTAAACGTTATTATTTGAATCGAGCTCCTATTAACAGATTTATTTACAAAAAAGGTGATTATATAAAAATAAATGCTGATATTTCAAGAACAGAGTGGGAAGATGAATTTCATCATAGGGGGATTGAATCGGCTGTTCAGTATTTTTATGAGTTTCTAAATGGCTTAATTAAACAACATGTCCCATCTAAAATGAGTTCAAATGTTATCTATCCTAAATGGTATAGTTCCGCCTTAAAAAAGATTATTAAAGAAAAACATAAATACTTTACTAAATTTTAAAAATATGGCAATCTGTCTGATCAAATCAGCTATAGAATACTCAGGGAGAGGGTAAAAAGAGTACAGAATGAGTGTTACACTAATTATATTAAATCAGTGGAAAGTTCAATTAAAAATAATCCCAAATATTTTTGGAATTATTTCAAATCTAAATCAAAATCATCTTGTCTTCCAAGCTCAGTTTGTTATGGGAGTATTACAGCTAATGAGGGTATTTGTAATTTGTTCTCTGATTATTTCTACTCCACTTTCTCAGGTCCGTCTGTAACTTCTCCTTCTTTATCTCATTCAACCAATTTAGAAACTGCGGTCAACATATCTAACATTTTAATACGCCATGATATATTAGTTAAATTATTGAAATCTCTTGATCTTACCAAGTCAGCTGGACCAGACAATATCCCTGCTATTTTTCTAGTTAACTGTGCAGAAACTATTTCTATTCCTATAGGGTTGTTGTTTACCAAATCATTAAGGGAATGTACCATGCCATCGATATGGAAATCAGCGTACATAACGCCAATACATAAAAAAGGCCCAAAGACGGACGTGTCAAACTATCGACCAGTTTCTAAATTATGTTTAATAGCCAAGATTTTCGAAAAAATTGTGTACTCTCAAGTTTTTGGAGCTTTAAAATGTTTAATAAAAAATTATCAACATGGTTTCATGAGTAAAAGATCGACAGTTTCTAATCTTATAATTCTAGAAGATTATCTTACTGACAACATGAGTATTGGCAAGCAGACTAATGTTATATACACGGACTATAGTAAGTGTTTCGATAGAATCGATCACTGTATTCTTATCACCAAACTAGAATCAATGGGTGTTAGGGGTGACTTATTAAGGTGGTTTGCTTCTTACATAGACAACAGATCTCAAGCAGTTGTTATAAATAATTACATATCAAGTTGGGTGAAGGTACCTAGTGGTGTCCCTCAGGGTTCACTTCTGGGTCCTTTGTTATTTATATTATTTGTAAATGATGTTGGCGAGTGTTTTCAGTCTTCTAAGTTACTCTGTTTTGCAGATGATATGAAAATCTTCTCATCCATTTCGTCACAAGCGGATGTCCAGGCACTTCAATCTGATCTAGATCGTCTTGACAAGTATTGCTACTTGAATAAGTTGGACCTTAATCCGTCAAAGTGTTCAGTTATTACTTTCACTCGCAAGAAATATAATTTATCTTCTGAATACTATTTGAAGGGTCAGAGACTACCCAAATTTCAAAAGATTCGTGATCTCGGAGTTACATTCGATTCCAAATTAATTTTTAATGAACATATTGATAATATCATAAATAAAGCGTCTCAAGCCCTAGGGTTTGTAATGCGATCCACAGCTTGTTTCAAAGAGGTCAAGACTTTTAAAATTCTTTATTGTTCATTTGTAAGAAGTATTTTGGAATACGCATCACAAGTGTGGAATCCAAGATATGATAAGTACATAGACAGAATAGAGCGTATTCAGAAGAAATTTATTAAATATCTTTGTTTCCGCACCAATCACACATATAAAAGTGATGATTATACTAAACTCTGCGCCAAATATCACTTTCTTCCCCTACGTGAGCGACGCGAGATAGGTGATATAATTTATATGTTAAAAATCCTTTCTAACACTATAGACAGCCCTGAACTTCTCGCTAAAATTAAAATTAACGTCCCTGTTGTAACCACGCGGCAATTTTCCCCTCTTAGCTTGTCTGTGGCCCCATCAAATTATAGGCAGAACTCTTTTATTTGGAGAGCAAGTAGAACCCTTAACACAAGTTGCAAATCACATGACATTGATATTTTTAACGTCAACCTAAAGTCTTTGAGGCGGGTGCTGAGTCGTGATTTCTTTCTTAAGCATGATGAGTTGAATGATATTAGTGACCTATAATTGTGTAACTTTGCTTATGCTGAAGCAAAGCATGTGAACGTGTTGTTATTAATTTAATAATCAATTTATTGTTGTGCTTGCACTTAGAGAAAATTTGTCACTTAACAGTGGAGACCTTTATTTGGCTTTTTGTTACTTAAATTCGTTGATTATATTGTTATTAATGCTGTTGGTCTTCTTAAAATAAATAAAATAAAATAAAAAAAAAATAAAAAAAAAATTCGTAAAAAATAGTGTAATTTCAATAAATAGATTAAGATTTCGATAATTGTGTGTATGAAAATGAAATAAAAATAGCTTATTGAACCCATAAAAACTTTTTAAAACAAGATTACATACATATCATCAATCATACAGGAGTCACAGCTCAGTTGAATTCAAATAGTGTTGCCCAAATGCAAGAACAAGACGAGACTTAGCCAGTCTTGGTCTTGGTCTTGCGCCAATACACCTGATCTTGGTCTTGGTCTTGGTCTTGCGCTCCCAGTCTTGGTCTTGGTCTTGGTCTTGCAGCAAGAGTCTTGCAAGTCTTGCAATTACCTATTAGTCTATTACTATTTATTAAAGTTTACTTTAAATCTTAGAAAAACGTATTAGAATTGGAACATTGTGAGCTTGAATTAACATAGCCATAGTAAAGATCAAGCAGATTAATAAATAACTGAAGATTTGATAAGAAATTCGAAAAATCAACTGACCTATATGTCGTTTTCCATGGAAGTAACTGTTTCTTAATAAACATTTATGATTTATAAGCTTACATTTACTAAAACATGTAAAAAAACAAATTAATTAAGTACAATAACTTGACTGTATTTTAAAGAACAATACTTATCTGTCTAGAAAGAGATTGAACCCTCAACTTATAAGAAATTTAATAAAAGAGTTTTACGATTTATCATTTATTTGAATAAAAAATAAAATACAACACTAATCAACAGCTTTATCATTAGGTTATGATACTTTATATAAATTTTTTTGACCAAGAATTAATACAAAGTAACCATCTGGCTGACTCATCACTTAACCTATTTCTATGTTTTCTAATTACTAATGATGCTTTAGAAAATAACCTCTCAGCAGGTACTGAAGTTGCAGGTATTGAGAGAAAATCACGGGCCATTTTCGATAAAATCGGATACTCTGTCTCATGCGTCCTCCACCAATCTAAAATGTCTTCCGAGCTGGCAGTTCTTGGTTTTCTCAGGTACTCCTCCAACTCGTCTATCACTAAGCCTTGAAGACAAGATCCAGATGACGTCGAGGGACATTCATAGAGTTTATCAAAGTCTATTACGTCTTCATCTTCATCACATACTTGATTTTCTTTTTCTGGTAATTCCAGAGATTTGTTCACTGAGTGTAGGCTTTTATATTCTTCATAAAGTTCATTGAACTTGCGCAGACTTTCTGTTTTAAGTTGCTTCCCCCACATTGTCAGGTCAAAAGTCTGAGCCTTATGCCTTGGGTCTAAAATTAATGAAGTACAATAAATCCAGTTGCTCTTCTTGTAATGTTTAAGCATTTTGTCTCGAGCTGCTTGGAAAGCTAGAATGAGCCTTTCATCCACTTCAGATCGATTAGGTTTCTCATCTAACTGTTTTACCATAGATTCAATTTTATCTAGCAAGAGATTGAATGATACAATGACTAGCGGTAATGTAACATATTTGTCTCCACCGAGTTTTGTACTTAAAAGTTTAAAGTTTATTAGAAATTTATGTAATTTTTCGAGTACCTGCCATTCATTAGCTGTGATTTGAAAATCATTTAATTCGGTGACAGAACTGCACAATATGTCAATGCCCGCTCTCACTTTTAAACCAAATCCAATCATATCATGTGTGGAATTCCATCTCGTTGGACAGTCAAGAATGGCATTTAGATTTGATGGCACGCCAGCTGCTTCACAAGCAGACTGAAACTTCTTCTTCACTATCTCACTTCTTTTTATTTTACTGGAAATACTGCGTAACTTTGTTATAGATAGCTATTTTTTCTTGTAAAAACTTAAGAAATATAATGACTAAATGTACAATAATAGTACCTAAGTAATTAGTTTAAAACCATATAAGTAATCAATATTATAATATATACTTACTAGAATGAATTAATATGACATCTACTACCTATCCTTACCATTTTATCCCAATCATAATACTACTTGCGTGATCAGTATAATGTATTCATTTTCATTCTAAGCACTCTGAAACTTATTTATTCTTTGGAACACCTGTAGGTACTCTTAAAATTCGAAATTATTTTGCATGAGTATACCTACGCCCTATGGCGGCAATCAAATTACAAATAGTGTCAAATGTTATGATTTCGGCGTGGCGACAACGATTGTTTTAGATTTCAAAAGAAGCCGCCGGCGCGTGTATCATAACCATGTACTTCCGAAAAGCGGCAAATTTCTTTGAGAAGTAAGTACAAAACCTTTGATGCCGCATTATCAAAGTGCCGATGGTTAAAACATAACTATGCATGCACTCAGTTTGATTTTAATAGATATTTTTTTATTCGCTATATTTATGGTATTAGTCGTAATGCGCATAGGTCCAGCTTTTCATATTCTTTGATACAGTTTTTTGCGTCTCATAGAATTCCTAAGCGTACCTACCTATACACCGAACTGTTACACCTAACTACTCAGTGAAATAGCGCTAAGTCCTAGCTGCAAGACGCAAGAGTCTTGCAGGCTATGTCTTGTTCTTGCTCAAGTCTTGCACGGTCAGTCTTGGTCTTGGTCTTGCTAAAAATACGCGGTCTTGTTCTTGGTCTTGGTCTTGCAAAAACGCAAGAACAAGACCAAGACTGCAAGACCAAGACTGAATTTGGGCAACACTAAATTCAAAGCACCTCATAAATAATGAACGAATTGATGTAGTATGAGCTGTTAATAATAAAAACCACTAAAAACCAAAAAATAACAAAATAATAAGTACCACTGCAAAGCAAAAAAATAATATTTGTTTCATGAAACTTGCGCTTGTTGATTAATTTGCTTAATAACTTGACTAGCCAACAAATCAAAATATATTATTTTGTTATTTTTTGGTTTTTAGTGGTTTTTTGTTTTGAAGTCGGTTTTTATTTTTTTTATTAAAAATTTTAGTTATTTTTATCTTTTTAGTGTTGATAGGAATTTAAATTAAGAAGATTTGGTCCCCACAAGGAATATGTTCTTTCCGATGATAATGAAATCGATAATATCGGCTAAAAGCAGCCGAAGAAATTGGAGTATTCACATGTTTATTATTTTTTCTCTCTCCCCCCCCCTTCCTTTGCCCCTGCCCCCTTTTCCCTCCGCCACTGTAGCTTAGCTTTTATACTGAACCCAATGCAAAAAGAACCATTGGAATCCTACTAAATTTTGAAGAGTTCTACACTCCAGGTCCGAACATGATCATCAGATCTTCATGTTGTGTTCCTGGGATCAACCTGTCAATACATTCTTTCCAATGAAAAAGAAATCACTAAAATCGGTTAAAAGCTGCCGACGATATTAGAATTTACGTGTATTTTAATTTTATCACCTACCCCCCTCACCCCCACCCCTTTTTCCGTCTCTCAGTGTAACTTAACTTTTATAATGAACCTAATGCAAAAAGAACCATTGGAATCCTACTTAGTTTTAAGGAGTTCCCCTCTCCAGGTCCGAAGATATTCATCAGATTTTCACCATATTTTTATGGGACCAAACGACAAGCACCAGCTTTCAATCAAAGAAAGAATGGTTGAAATCGGTTCACACAGTACAGAGAAACGAGGTAACAAACATAAAAAAAAAAAAGCAACATACAGTCGAATTGAGAACCTCCTCCTTTTTTTGAAGTCGGTTAAAAAAGAAATTGTTGCTCCATCACTCATAATTCATATAGGTTAAATTCACTTCACCTTGCACGATCATTGAAGTATGTAAGTAAGCCAGTACTTAGAAGTTCATTAGCGATTGAAGAACTTGACTTGGAGTGACTCAGCGACTTCACGGAATTCATTGGCTTCTGACTACATTCTTGTTAGTCATCCATCATGACTTAGTGCATTCAAACATGTTTTTAAGTCTTACAGATCAGATTAAACATTCAAAGTTTTTTATGATTGAAAGTTGTGCATTTAAAAACAAAAGCTGCTTTTCTATTGCGTCTGTAATCAGCTTGATTTACGGTCGTCTTTATATCCTATATTTACCAAGAATTGAGCAAAGCTACTATTAACTGTTGCTATTTCTATACAAGATAATGCTTCATTAAAGAAAGGTAAGCATTTTCGTGGCAGCTCTAATATTATTCTGAAAATGATTGCGGACAGCTGTTACTGTCCTCTGCAAAAGATGTGGGTGGAACGAGTTGTAGTAATAGTGTTCCTAACCGGAAAACAACTCATATTTAATCGTTTTTGATGTTACGAGCGATAGTGACAAAATTTCGGAATAAGACAAATTTGCATTAAAGAAAGAAGTACTAAATACTAATATTAAAATTACTATTGTTATTATTTCCCGCTGTTGATAGATTTAGATTGATTGATTATAAAATCGGTGGAATATCGATTGTAATTTTCAAGAAAATTGGTGTTTCTTCTCTATCTTTATGCAAGCAATATTTCAGTAACATTACATTCACAATCAATAGTATATCTTTACTAGTATATTTAGACACTAGTGGTGTGGCTTTCTATTTTCTCTTACTGTTCATACACCATTTTATATGTCTAGCGTTATCTCGGCTGGTGTCATAGTTCGCTTTCCTTCCTTCGCCATTTTCCGCGGCCTTGAATGTATAGAATATCTTCAGCATAATCTTACTATCTTCAAGTTGGATTATTATTGATAAGCCTTACGGGTTCAAACCTTTTGTTTCCATTTTGTTTGATTAAGATAACAAACAGACATTTACAACTTTATTCAAGGTTAGGATTGGATATTGTTAGGATAGGATATTGATTATAGATGGGAGGATGTATTCGACAAAAACTATAGAAAATAGATCGGGGATATGCACGCAGACGGCAATTGAGTTGTAGAATAATTCACCCTCTGTCCACAGGTATTGCTTCAGAAACAAATATATTGGATCATAGATTACAATTATAATATACAGAGATAGTTGCGCAACTCCGTTTTTTTTTTATTTTCCGTCGTGATTTCGCCATTAGAGGGCGCGGTAACCAAACGCGCGAAATTTCATATTTGTTACTCCAATATTTTATGTGGTATGTAGCTTTCGTAACCTCCTGTAAATTTAACCAATATAAAGTTAAAATTGTTTTTAATATCAAGAAAGTTCATAATATCAGTATGGTTTATTTATATTATATGGTTACACTTCCGTCATTTAACAATTAGATTTAAACTAATTACACGATAATTTCTCGTTCTCGCTAGAGCGTGGCGCTAGAATCGATATAATCTTTTTCAATATTGTTCATGCACGAAGTCGCACCCCTGTGTATTGGATGTCGTTGTTGATACGAGTAGATCTATATCTTTCGCGTAGAAAGTTGCGTAACCTTCGTAAGGACCTTGCTGAAATGAACTTACAGAATAACACAATTTATAAACGACATATTTTATGGCCATTGTCCTAAATTGAACATGAACTGAACGTACAAACAGTGACATCATCCGATTTATTAAAATTATTAAAACAGTCTCACTATATGACAAGTTGTGGTCGCAATTCATCCACTGAAGGATAAAGAAACCATTCTAAAATTGAAAATTCGCAACACCAATCGAATACACAATATTGATCAAAAAATTTACACGTCTTTGTTTCTACGTTTCCATATTTTGCATAGTAACTGTCGTGTTTGTTGTGAAATGTTTTATGTGCCAGGCACGGCTTGCGTTTAATATTTCGTTAATGGAAACTAATGAGTTGAGCTGACGGGTCGAATGTCAGCCATTTGGAATTCAAATATTGCGACATGAGACATCTAGTTTTAAGTAAATGTTACTTTATGAGGCTTTATTGGGTTAATTTGACAATGATAGACTTTAAGATAGGGCTGAAATAGGAATAGGATATATTGATACTAACTGCACTTAGTCTATTAATAAATACGCTATAGACGGTCTTCGATCTTTTGACATTCGAATGCGTTGTTTTCGTACTGTTGTCAAAATATTATTAACAGTTTTTCTCTCTTCACATTTTATTATGTTCAATGTCTCTGATACTATTCAATTACGAAAATGAAAGTTTGTTCCTTATGTTATGAAATCATAATCTCTACCAATGCGTTGAATAGATATATTATACTAGTGGTTGGACCCGGCTCCGTCCGGGTGCATACACGTTTTAAAATGGCGGTAAAAATGTTTAATTCTGA
Organism: Hyles euphorbiae; assembly: GCA_023078785.2. Lineage (NCBI taxonomy): Eukaryota > Metazoa > Arthropoda > Insecta > Lepidoptera > Sphingidae > Hyles > Hyles euphorbiae. Next base: position 16,245,532 of record CM041037.1, on the reverse strand, counting down.
CTATCAGTTTAGAATATCGACCAATCGGTCCACGAAAAAAGAAAAATATCACTACTGCTTTCCTCCTATAGGTCATAGCGTGATGATATATAGCCTATAGCCTTCCTCCATAAATGGACTACCCAACACTGAAAGAATTATTCAAATCGGACCAGTAGTTCCAGAGATTAGCGCGTTCAAATAAACAAACAAACTCTGCAGCTTTATAATATTAGTATAGATATTTTATTTTAGTTGTAACTTTCGCTACAAGCCATGTTTATGAGTTGACCGTTAGAAGAAGGTATTATTTGGGTTATGAAATACATCATGCCTGTATCTCATAGATGTAAGTAGATCTACAGTTTCTGCTCGGTTCTGACATAATTATCGCTTTATAAACTTTCATCAATCTCCCCATGTATTCGCGGTGGTTTCAACTCATACCAAAACGAGTTACTGCTTTAGAAACCTAAGTGTCTGTTACCAATAGCTTGAATATATGAACTGACAAAGAAGAACATCATTTGATTTATGTCCTAACAATCGAGGTTGACGAATTAAATATATTTCTTGGAAATAAACGGAAAATAAGTTATTTATGTGATGGGCAATTATTAACAAATACCCTGTAAATGCCGACTTCACCCTCAATTACAGTCAGAATAGTCAGTTGTCTATATACCTAGTACTTAAACTAGATTACTTTATGCAAGTGTCAATCATGGTTAATAGTAAATTTAGGTACGATTTTGTTATAAGTTTATATTTAATCATGATATGGTGTTTCATTTTTCACATTCATTTCTTATTTTTACAGATGTAAAACACGTGAAAGACAAGCAAATATAGGTCTGCATTCTGTAGGTTGATAGTTGCCATGTTAGGATTATCAGTTGTCTTTTAAGTCGGAAGTATAGTATTGTATAGTTATTGTATAGTATAAATGAAATCTTGTCTTTCTTTTTATTGCAATGAATGGCAAGACGAGCATGCCGTTCACCTGATGGTAAGCGATGTGACCGCTCGTGAACAGTAGCAAAACTAAACAACACCATGAATTGCTTACAAAGCAATGCTTGGCATTCCACTGCGCTCGCCGTCCTGAGACATAAGATGTAAAGTCTCAATATGAAAATGTATACAGTCTCAATTATTCTGAAAACAGCGTTTTTCCGTCATATTTTGCTATCGAGACTACCAACCATTATTTTATTCCTTTTCCTTATTATTACAGTCGCTTTCTTGTTTTTTTTTTTTTATTTTTTTATTGCATTGAATGGCGAGACGAGCATGCCGTTCGCCTGATGGTAAGCGTTGCGACCGCTCATGAACAGAAGCAAAACCAAACAACACCTTGATTTACAAAGCAATGCTTGGCATTCCACTGCGCTCGCCATCCTGAGACATAAGATGTTAAGTCTCAATATGTCCAGTAGTTACTCTGGCTACAATGTCCTTCAATCCGAAACACAACAGTGCATTTAAACTACTGTTTGACGGGAGAAATAGACATTGCGGTGGTACCCACCCAGGCAGCCTCTCACATATGAGAGACCTACCACCAGTAAAATCTTGTCCGTTTCTCTTCTTTTTTTAAATCGAATTTGTGTAGTCTTTATTTATTTTATATATTTATTAATGACATAACTTCATTAAAAATGACAAGCGCTTAAAATTAGAGTAAGAATCGGCGGTCTTATCGCTAACGGCAATTTGTTTAAGAAAAACTTTAGATGGAGTGGGTTGAAAAGAAGCAAGGAAGAAATGGATGTAAAAATATATTTCTTACATGAAGCAGTCTTGAAATATCCATACGAAACAACTGCTCAAAACCCAGAAGCATTTGGAAATCCAGAAATCTGTATTGGGTCAGTGCGGTCTTGATTGACATCTGCTTTTCACATACATAATTTCATCAATACGATTGGAATATTCGCTGTCAGTCGGTTTAATCAAAAGTTTGGTGAGATTTATGATCAATGTGGAATCCCCGATGATTTATTTATTACTAGCGGATATCCGTTAATTAAAATGCGGATATTGCTATCTGGTCATCCGGATTAACGTATGGGGAACTGTTTTAATAGTTTAAAATATAATGTGGTATTTCGGTTAAGTGAACATTAATTGCGTCCACAGGGGTCATTACATTTTATGTTCTAGGAATGTTACAGCGATTAGCGAGTTATTGCATTTTTTTACTGTTTGATTATGAAGAAATATTTTGAGGTGAACTTGTAAGAACGTGTTCAAGTTTAGGTTATAAATCATTGTATTTTTGGACGCCTTTTTATGTAATTACTGATTACATACTTTTAAAAAATTAAAGTGCAGAAATAATACTTTGCAATCTATGAACGTGGCCTCTCACTGTGGGCCTCATTAGAAGGCTCAAAGTCACTCAACGAGCGATGGAGAGGGCTATGCTCGGTATTTTCCTACGAAATCGACTCAGAAATGAGGTGATCCGTAGGAGAACAAAGGTTACCGACATAGCCCATAGGATTAGCAAGTTGAAGTGGCAGTGGCCCGGGCACATAGCTCGCAGAACCGATGGCCGTTGGGGCCGAAAGGTACTAGAGTGGAGGCCACGTACAACCAGCGAAATACTCAAAATCTCAAAATCTTTTTTGCGTTTCTATCACAAAGGCTAAAAATCCATAGCCTCGAATTCGTCATACAATAAGTTAATGATAGGACCTAATACTTTTCAAACTTTATTACACATTTCGTGTTACGTAGAAAACTAATATAAAATGTATCAAGGAATACTGAGAAATCTACCACGTAGCTCTAATTCGGTTAACACCCAACCGGATCAGGCTCATTAGGTCGGCTTTCTTTACGTCTAACTTAGCTCAGTGTACAGACGATCGCTATCGTAATGTAAGAAGTTTGTGGAATAGAAATACTATCTGAAACTGAGATTAGTCGTAACACGAAAGTTAAAATTAAATATGAAACTTTGCTCAAATTGGATATAGATATAACTTCAATATAAGCTTCAAAAACTTATTATGTACATTTAGATAAAAAAAAAAACTTATAATCAAATTAAGAAGTTTCAAGCCGTGATGAATAAGTATAATATTATAAAGCCTCTAATCGTATCACCGACTTTTTAAACTGTTGTAAACTAGTGCTCTTTTAAAAAACGTTGGACGAAATGTCCGTATACGAATTTCCGGATTTGTAGCGTCGTCGGAAGCCGCCTTTCAATCAGACGTTCCGGATTTTCGGTTTCGGATACTAGATTCCGTTTCGACTCTAATTATTTTATCCCTCTAGTAGCTTAAAAAGGAAAAGTTGGATTAAAATATTATAAATTTTATCTTATATAAGTAGTCCTAAATGCGTTTAAAAATAAAGAATAAAAAATACTGTTAGGGTTGCTAAGGGATTTTCTAGTGCCTTTTCTTTACAGATTCACATTCCTCCGCCATGGTAATAATATGACATAGCCATTCATAAAATCTTGGACATGTATACTCATTTAATAAAATTGCACATGACTACTCGTATATACTTAATGTTACTACATATGTTACATATATAATCTTAATTTTGCTATTTACTATTGAGACTGAAGAAGCAATGAATCAGAATATTCTCTTTATAACCATATTTGAAATTACATACATACTTAACTATTTTTATTTACGCTATTTTCCCAGCAGGGGTAGGCAAAGGTGCTACCAAGTACCAATACACCCACGTTTAGCCTGGTGTGTTACGTCCTATGACAAAAAAATAAAATTATATTTTACAAAAATATATTATTTAAGGAATTTAAGTAGTAAACGCATCAACGATCATCAACATTAATATATCCGTTTCAGAATGATATTTTCGTAAACTCGTTTTAAGAATAAAGTATATCCTTTCATATTTATCAGCACGTCCGCATGAAATGAAATATCTTGGCTGTTAGAAACCGCGACACAAAGGGCTATAAGCGTCTGGAATTCTAAAGTTTACGTTTTCACGATGCATCTCTTGACGCTGTATTGTAGTACCAACATAAATACTGCTTAGTCTTAAAGGTGTTTGTGCAATTGACTTAAAAATTGTGTCGGGTGCATCATATCTATAAAAATTAGCTAAAGGGCATTTCAGTCAGAGTAACTACAGGACATATTGAGATTTAATATCATATGTCTTAGAAAGGCGAGCGCAGTGAAATGCCAAACATTGTTTTGTGATATTTTATCTGATTTATTTATTTTATATTCTTTTATTTATTTAATACTCCATATACAAAGTAGTATACAGGCAGGGCTTAATGCCCAAGGTATTTTCTAACAACCAACCTTAGAATATAGGTAAGTTAAGAAGGTGCATAAAAATGGGTTGAAAAGTAGACCACGGAAAATATGATATACGTACATAAATATATTAAATAATGTTGATTATTTTTCCGACCCAAATATCGACCAATAGAATTGCACCATTCGACGTCACGTGGTACAACCTACATGGTATTATACTGATAATTTTTCGAAAATTTTCTCTGGTAGTTGCTATATATAAAAAACAAAACATGATCCAGTCAAATTAACCACACGTCAAACTGACAGGTTGAATTCAATTGTGAAAATTGGAGATTTTGCATGAAAATGAGTTTGAAATTAAAATTTGGGACGGAAAAATAATCCCCCGAATACCACACGAGCTTCAAAATTATCTGGCATTTCCCTCAAGGTTCCCTGCAAACAAATAAAGTCGTCAAGTTTTGACTCCTTCATTTGTTTGCAACGAACCTATCGGGAAAAACCCGATAATTTTGAAGCTCTTGTGGTATTATAAGTGACAGTTCTGCGAATTTGTCAAGGAGCACTTTTGACAATCTTGTAAACGTCTACCATTTATTCAGATATTGTTATAGTATAGAAAAATTAGAATTTCTACGGTATGTAAAGACCGCCAACTCGCATTAGCGCGTAGTGGACTATAATATGGCCTAAACACAGTCAATCGTACTCTCGATTGTAGAGAAAGCTCGTGCCCTGCAGTAGGACGTAAACGGGTTGATACAGATACAAGTTATAAGATCATCATAACTATGTAAAGTTTTAAATCATTTTACTCATAGACCTCTAAATAAAGAAGCAGGCGTGTAATAAGTGATAAATCGGTGGCAAAACATTAGGATGTGGGTTTGATCGCAGGCTAATTAAAGGTTACCGCTCATTAGACCCACCCAGTACCGCCTAGACGCAGGTGGAACACAGGTGGACCTCAGCGGACCACGGGTGGACATCGCGAGAATTTTATGGTTTCGATAATTCCCGTCTTTTTAGTGGCTTTCTGGTGGTATTTTTATGAAGAATCAGGTAAGAAGCCAGTTTAACTGTAACAGCAATACTGCCGATGCATCGTCTTCGCGTGAATCCCTCGTGGTTCTAATGAGAAATTCCTCGGGTGGGCTAATGAGTGGTAATTTTATCGCAGCTTACTAATGAAGTTAGACCAACAAATAAATATTATGAATGTGTTCATTGTTGATAACAGAAAATGATATTTTATAACGAGGTCATGATTGCTTGTCTAAATACGTGATTATCTCCTTTTTCCTCTTATGCAATATTTTGTTCTAATTATGTTATATGAGTACACTATCAATTCGTTTTCTTATTTCATTCTTCTTCACCTTTTCAGTTATTGTCATTCAGCTCTTTATTTTACTTAGTTTAATCATTTCACTTCTACTCCAATAACGATAACCTCTTTTACTTATCTTGGTTCTTTATCACTTTTTTTATTGGAATGAATGGCAAGACGAGCATACCATTCGCCTGATATAAACCGATACTACAGGTCATAGACAGAAGCAACACTAGACAACACGATGAATTACAAAGCAATGCTTGGCATTCCACTGCGCTCGGCATCCTGAGACATAAAATGTGAAGTCTCAATATGTCCAGTGAACCGAAACCGGAACACAATAGTCGGTTTGGCAAAAGTTTATATTATTCATCTTATATCAGTCGAATCAATAATTTTCCGCCCAAATTGTTTAATAATAAACCAAGAAGCGGCCTTAAATTCCGCCCTTGACTCATCGAACTAAATCAATAGTTAGAAATAAACGTTACATAACCGAAGTCGGTGGCCATCCGTGACCTTGTCTGATACTCGTAAGGTTATACAGGGTGCGATTGTTTTTGACTTAGAGGATCTTATTTAGGGTGTTATGGAAACTGTCGCAAAAACGAAGACATGCGATAGTACTAATAAGATTTGAATATTGTTCAGAAAAAAGGTCGCGGTGAAAAATAACATGATCTTTTTAAGTTTTTACAAAGTTTCAATAGCATTCTAATTTCATCATGTTAGCACAGTTAAAAAAACTATATTTTCATAAAAAAAATAATCACATTTATAAATTAATACATGATAACCTAACAAAACGTGGTAAATAGATGTTTATTTCTACCGAAATGTATTTATTTTTGCCTTTCATTAAAATAAACATTAAAACTATCCTCCTTATTTTCGGAAACGTATCCCGTATATTGGTTATCTTAAGGGCACGAGTTGGCTTCTTATATATTCTGAAGGATCACTGCTTTTCTTGTTACTTTCGAAGGGTGCATTGTAGATGAAAGGAAAGGGATTTTAAGGGTTTGGTAGATCTTTTGAGTTTTTGAGTGGATTAGTCAGAATTTTCGAGTGTATTGAAGGTCTTTGCAATTTGTATAAAGATCGGGCATTTGCTTCTGTAAATATTGAATATCATTTTGTTCCATTTTTATATCATAAATCATGAAAAGCACAGGTCAGCGTTTAATTAATATTTTAAGTTATTTGATAGTAACTCCGGGTGTTAGGCTACAGTACGCTATGGCTATAATTAATAGCCAACCTTTAAAAGTCTAATAATATTAACTTTAATGGCTTCTAAAAAGTTGAACAACAGAAACCTACCCAATAGGCCATCCTCTTCCTTAACAGAGTTATACAGGCCGATCCCGAAACGCGATACACTTGTATGGCTCATTATGATATATTTTTACCATAATTTACCCTCGCTATCTAGACGTATACTAATATCCAACATCTAATGTGCGTCGCAGAGATTGTCCGTAACGAATATTTCTTGCTTATTAATGCGGAGGATTTATTTTTGTTACTTGTTTTTTTTTTTTGTTGCGTTGAATGGCGACACAAGCATGCAACTTGCCTGATGGTAAGCGATACGACCGCTCATGAACAGTAGCAAAACCAAACAACACCTTGAATTACAAAGCAATGCTTGGCATTCCACTGCGCTCGCATCTTGAGACATAAGATGTTAAGTCTCAATATGTCCAGTAGTTAATCTGGCTACAATGTCTTTCAATCCGAAATACAGTAGTGTATTTATACTGCTGTTTGGCAGGAGAAATAGACATTGCGGTGGTGCTTAGCCAGGCTACTTCTCACTTAAGAGAGACCTACCAAGGTTTGCTAGGTATATTTAGGTAGACAACCATAAATCCTTGATTAACCACGAAAAACAGAAGCAAAAACAACTTTAATAACTTGTAAACACGATTCTCTTTATAATAATCCGCGGATTACGAAAGTAAGGGCATAAATCCCTTGAAAACAAGTATTTGCTAACAAGAACTAAAAAACTTTGCAGGAAAAATCTGAACTTGGTACAAAACGTGATCTTATTGATGAAATATAAGTTTGCTTAGGAAAGACTGTTATAGTTATGTCGACATAGTAAAAAGGAGTATGCGCTGCAAACTATCCCATCTTGGGTTCCATTGTCATGCTACATGAGAAAAATTCTTTAACCAAATATGATGTACTTGGCTAACCCATAACGTGATAGTCAAATCTTTCTTAAAATAATAAATAATTGTTTAAACACATTAAATTCATTAAAGTATCAGATGAAAATAAACTTATCATAAAGTTTTCCTTTCCAACAATTATATTCAAGTAATCTTTACTCAAGTATTATACAAGACCTTTGAAATCATTAGGTAATACAGTCGCTCCGGCACGTGTTACAGTCACAAAGAACAAAGAGGGCAAGAAACTAACTCGAGGACACGAAATTGTCTCGTATTTTTCCTTTTTCGCGAGGACTTGTTATGACACTTCGTATTGTCTTGCAATATCATGCTGAATATAACAATGTATTCTGCGAAGCCCTTTCGTTAATATACAAACAAGTATTCTCAAGCGATGAACTCAAGAAAATTTGATTACATGAAAGCATTTTCACAAGATGCTCCGAATTTTAAAATCCCTTGGTATTTTGAATAGGCTCTCGTGATCTGGAGCGGGTAGGAAAGTGGATTCACTTAAGACGTTAAATAAGGAATTGTTGAAATATCTTTTAAGGATACTTGATGGCTTTTTGATGCTCTTAATTTGGGTTTTAATCAAGTGTGTTCTAAAGATGAAAAAGAAGACAACTTTTATACCAAAAATATAGAGGTTTTAGAATCATAGAATAGGCAGTAGCTAGCGACTTTCCCGAAGATTTACCATACATTACATGAAAGCTATGTCGATTATGAAAGAAGAACGTTTAGGAGTTCGTAGCAAAATGTAAGTCTTTCAACCGATGTGCTAGCATGATTTTGTTAGCTTAATAAATTAGAACTAAAAAGTTACTCACGAATAAATCAAACTTAACAGTCAGCAGTAAAGTTGTTGCATGTCTGCTTTTCCTAACTTTACCTTCAATTGTCAATAACGTTATTTTATTGCATATTGAGATGTATATTCATCTACTAGTTACTTATTACTGTCCATTGCTAAAGATCGGTGTTCAATGACGCCTGTCTGCCTTTGTACTGTATTTTATCAGCCCATATACATCCCCCTGCAAGGCATGGGTCTCCTCTACATTCGAGAGTACGATTGAGAGTAGTCAGGTTATACAGTTCACCACGCTGGCTTAGTGCGGATCGGCGTACTTTACATAGGTATCATAGAAATTCTTACAAATTCGTTATGATGCATATACAATATTTTCCTTCACTATCTGCTATGTCACTGATTTATTGAACCTATAATTTCCCACTATTACGCGGGCCATCTTCAGTAACTATCATAATAAAAACAGATGAATTTAAAAATACATGAAACTCAATGTAATCAACGTCTGGTTAAATAAAATTCCCATCCTGTGGTTCAATTAAGGTTTGCGCAGTAATAAAAACAACCGCGGGACGGACGCGGTCGTTCATAATTTACTGAACAATAAACAGTACCACGTATTAGATTTTAGGCCATGCTGTCGTAGGAAAAGTTACTTATTACTTTTGATACACAAATATTGGCATAATTAGAGCAAGCTTTGGTACATAAGGGGGCCTTATTAATAAACTCGGATAAGCGAAGGATTAACTTTAGGCCTTGGGCTAGAGAATTCACTCTATTATTATGAATAGCTAGATAGTAATGACTATATTAATAAAAATCTGTGTTCTTCAGCCTACCATGATAATTCTATTATAGACAATCATTGATTTTAAAAGTAAAAAGAATGGTCAAAATAAATTACTCAATTTTAAAACTTTGGGCTAAAGTTTAATCCTCCGCTCATCCGAGTTTATTAATAAGGCCCACAGAGTATATCAAGACTGCTACCGACAATGAAGCCGGGTGGTAGTTTTAGAGAATTGAGACACAACGTAACTAAAAATTTTGCAGAAAATAGCGACGATTTTTTTGTCCTAATATTATAATTTATTTTTTAATGACTTAAAAGACAAGGGTTTAAATTATAATATTACCAAAAATTATAGATTTATCTCCCAAATACGATGATATTTAAAAAATCACTAAAAAATTACACGTATCCCCTCTACGGAATAAAAATAGTGTAATACTGTTGACCGAAAACATCAAGTCAAACAAACTCGCCGAGCGTAAAATCCACCGTATATGCTAGGGGTGGCGCATATGTGTTCTTGGTATGTATGTGTATACCACTCCCACTTCAATTTGACGAGCTGCGTGCTCAAACCTGACAACCCTACAATTCATTCGTTTATATAAAAAATGTGTTATAAAAATTCTGCTGCTTTCGCATCAAATTCATTTTAGCATGTCAACGCTGTTTTAATTTTTGAAATATATTATTGCATCGGCCTTTAAGTGCCTGTAACTGAGCATTAAGAGTTCGGTTGAGAAGGGTTAGGCCGTAGTCCATCACGTTAGCTCAGTTCGAGTAGGTCAACTTCATATTAAGCAGGTTTCTACACCACTTTTTTGTTCACCGTCAAAGTACAGTGCTCTGTGATTTAAACTCGCGACAGACCAAGTCGGATCCCTAATGAAAACCTAAGCCAGCATACTGATTAAAAAACCCCTAAATAGTCGCACGAGTTAAGGGTGTCCACCCCTGCCAAATGTCATTTGTCAGCACATAGCCGTAGGTAAACACTGCAGCATTGTGCAATAGTGCATAGTTAGCATTAATATTAATATATAAGGTGTAGAGTAAGTAAATTGATTGATTATTGTTTATTAGAACTCATAAGCTGTAACTCTGTCCGAAATAAAGTTTATTTTTATTTAAATTCGGTGTCAGTCACTTAATTCGCGCATATCTGTCTGTACTGGATTTCTTAGGGCGAGAAGCGTCCCGATTCCTTCCATGTCGCCCAGCGCAAAACCAGTACGCAGATTGGTCGGCATCTCAGCAATCGTAAACATGTCATGTCTTGGCTACAGGCACAACATTTTAACTTATTATAAGTCTTTATATATTATTTTATTGACAATATGCAATGATCACTGATGATGATCACTGATGATTTTTGCAAAATACTTTGATACAGTGACTGAAATGTACGATATTATCCCTGGTGTCCCTAACATCTTTGTTTGAGCACCAGAGTTCAATATAACACTTGTGTTTGTAACTTTATTTTGCGTTCTTTTTGCGTGTTTAGTTACTTTTAGGATTTTGTATATCTTTCTTTAATAAAGTTTTTATTATTATTATCTAGTTCTTTTCTAACAAAAAATATATATGCATTAAGATTAACTCATGCTCAACTAATTTTTCTCGAATTTAGATACAGTTTACTTTTAACTTTTCCGTTTCATCCAGGCTATATATTAGACTTACGGCCAATTCCAAATTTAAATGTAATTAATTTGTTCCTATATTTTCAAAATATTATACCTTTACCTCACAGTAACAGTCAGAAAAAAATAAAGAAGCATACTTGGTGTGTGGCAACCAATATCGTGTGTTCTATCTATTACTCAGCTGTAAGCACACAAACTAAAAAGTATCAAGAATTCAACAAATAAACCGAGCATTTTATACAGTTTTTATCGATTGGAATTTTCGCAAACACGATCAAAGTTTAAAAGCGGTGACAAACATTTGACCCAAGTTGAAATAAAGTTAGGGCGGAATTACAGTTGGCGTGTTCGACTCTATCGATTTTCCATGTTGTCGACTTTGCGGAGCCTGCTTTGATTAGCCATATAATTTGGAGTTTGCGCGACAATTGTATTTATTACTAATATTATTTATAAGTACTATTGATTACACAGACTGTGTGACTTAAAAAAAGAACCACCAATTCTTTGACATCGGCGACTGTAACACGATTGGTTCTTATATTAATTCTTGACTACACTAAAGCGCCTTTTTTGGATGGTATACTTTTAAGGTAACTTTATCGCAGTATATTTTAGCGTTATTTACATCTTGATGGTATATATTTTGGAAGGTGAGAATGGTGGAGGCCCAATATCAACGGTAGGAACCATTTACTGTCAGGGCAGCTGGTTAATTTTTTGCAGGGCGCACCTTGTCGTGTCAAAATATTTGGGTACAAAAAAGTGGTCAGATGACTAATATGTATATTATGGTAAAATCCGAATATTTTCTGAGTTATATGTTCATAGATATTTTTCAGAATGCGCCATAAAAGCGAAAATTACAGTTTTTTAATGATCCAATTTTCTTTCATTTCGTTACTTTAATCGTGGTTTAAAAAGGGGCACTAAATTAGGGTATCTATTATAGTTATCATATGAAATAGCTTTAGTAATTACCCGAGCCGTATTGCAAGATCTAGATTGCAATAATATTAATAAAATGAAGCTTCGTTCCGTTGCAATTTATTTCTTCGAGAATCTCAAAGCAAGGTTATCTGGGAAAAGTTTAAGTTTATGTTGTCGTTCAAGGCAAAGGCAGCTATAACCCATATTGTCAACGCGAGAAAATTAATTTTATTTTCGTGAACAAGCGAAAGGTTATAGTATAAAAATAAATTAAACCACTAAAGTTTACGGATATTTTTAGGGTTTAATATTGTGTTAAAAATAATATTTTATGTTAGTATCTAAATAGATCCAAAATTTAAACGGTGGTTAATTTTAAGTAGCAGTTTTGTGGTACCATTATTATTTATTTATTAAGCTTTTTACACATGATGTTGTATAAAGGCGGATTTATTATATAAGAATTATATTAGCTCGAAAGTCGATTAGTTTTAAATAATTTATAAACGGAACAATATTTCTACTCCATATAGATATTCGTTCCACCAAATATTCTAAACGCATAAAAAGTGTATTTGCAAAACTTATATTTTTTATCTGGAATTATTATTTCATTCTTCCTTTGAAAAATCGAGACTGGACCTGATTATGTCCAATCTTTAATATTTTTGATCGAAAAATTAATCCTATTTCACAGTTTTCGTTCGTGCCAAGTCAGTCATCAATTTTTAAACAGGAAGCATCACATAAAACAACTTTGTTGTAAAAATTATTTAGTTAACATGTACGATGCTCTTTGGAAGGGTGCCCAAAGTCGGCATGTTGAAAGCGGTTAAGTACTTGGCTCTTATTGATGCCACACATGGCTCAGTGTGTAACAGATGTCGAAAAGACAAGGATTTTTATCCTTGAACATTTTTGTTATATTTTTTTATTTAGGATTATTTTTTTATGTTTTAAGGTTTGTGTTCTTGTTAAAGCCATGTATACCAATTTTGTTTCACAATTTTGTAACTTAAATAAAATGACACCGAAAACACACGAAAAAAATATTTTTATATGACGAAGACTCCGTACTAAAATGACCACTTTTTATTTATAAGAGAAAAAAATTTGCTTTGTATGTACCAGTTTTTCGTATCGCTACTAATAGGTGGATAGTCTCAAAATGTCCCTCCTTCATAACTTACAATTCTTAAAAATTATATTATACAATTATAATTGGTACAGTCAGCAACATAAGTCGTTGAATTCTCCACATTTTTTGATAACATTTTTATGAATTAAAATTTGTACGTACTACTCTGTAGTCGTAAAATATAACCAAGTAAAGACATGCCGAGAAGTGCCATACGATATTGAAAATAATTATTATTTTGGTCGATAAGACAATTCCAAATCTCGTGAATGTGTAGTGACTTATGTTGCTGACTGTACAACATTGTTCTATATAAAAATTCTCATGGGAAGAATTAGCGGCCAAAATGACCTGTAATTTATTACACAATTTATGTTCTACCATAACGAAAAAGTGATGTCAATACACTTTAAATAGGACACAAGCCAGACAACCGACATCTTCCTAAATTATACGCAAGTTGTGAAAAAAAAAAGTTGTACGAATTTGGCATAACACCAGAGACCCTTTAAGACGAGTAAAAAAGATTCGGCGATATAAAATCGGACGCTGCGTATTTATTGCCGCTGCGTGTGTTAGTACCCTTATTCGGGACTACTCTTTCATGCCATTGGTGTACATAATGTACAGTACATTATTTAATGTTCTTGAACGATTGGTCTACTATACATGAAAAAAAATATCTTTTTGTTAATTTCAAATGGGTTTTGTGGCACATTCCCAGTTGAATTTTGGACAAACTATTCCCTAGGGGTAATGTTACTGTATCGCATAAATAAGTTACTTGGATTAAAAAAAAATGTGGCATTACACGCCGAAATAAATTAACAAAAAATAATGATAGTTGCAATTCGTTGAGAACCGAAAGCGACAACCTACGAGGTCTCCATTTTTTTATAAGTATCAACGTACTGTTCTCACAGTATAATCCAGATATGTTTTTGAAGTCAATTAACTGTGTATATAGTCTTTTAAAAAAATATTGACATAAAAGTGGAAAGGTCTAATAAAACGACAGATCCATAACACGAAAATTTTTCTGCGAGTAATAAAACATCTTCGCGCAATATCAAAAGCTACTTCTTTCTATCTACAACAGGTAACACGTATTTCATGTTTGATATGGATTCAAATATGTAATGATCCATCCATTTATTCATAGAATATAACTTGGAATCTTCCCATCAATCCAATAATTTTGTACAGGCATTCATATGATTCATAGATCTTTTGATGACCATTTACTTTTTTTTTTATAGTACCTTGCGTTATACCTGTCAACAAGAGCTAAATGAGTTCAAAATAATTATTAAATTTTTATAATTATATATAAGATTTAAAGTCTCTTAATCATTGGCTACATTGGCATATTGATTTTATTTATAATTCTTTATTGTACACAAAACACAAACAAGAAAATATCGCGAGGAAACTGGCATAATATATCAATTTGTAAGAAATTATATTGCAACGGCACTAGGCCAGCATGGTGGACTATGGCGGAATCCTTCTAAATCGTACTCTCGATTTTAGAGGAGACCTGTGCCTTGTAGTGGGGCGTATATGGGTTGATATTGATGTTAACAGGAATTTCAGGTTTTATAATAAATACACATACATATGCTAGCTACAAAATCGATGTTTTAATAGCAGAATTTATTACAACACGCCAGGCCACGACAGTAACTGATAGAAAAGCGGCTGCCAACATTGAAAACTTTCAACAATTTCTCACTCCATTTACATGCCGTATTCCAGTTATATTAGAGTTTGAATGCCGGAGTTCATCGTGTTTAAGATGCACGGTTTATTCTGAAGATAAAACAATAATGTATGTTACATTTTCTTTGAAATTTACTACGAAATACTATGTGACGTCACCAGCATGTCCTAGAGATTTCGATAAGAATTTCTATAGTTATATGAAGGCTTCCTATCTCCATTGTATCAGGTTGGTGCAGTTCTGCCACACTGCTGGTGTTAGGATATTTGTGGCCGCTCATAACGTAATTACCTGTCGTTTACAATGATTATGAACTTGCCATAGTGATTTATTACATTTTGGGTTCAGCCTGTGTATAATTGCATATAAACTGGCATAATTGTGTCAATTAGGAAGACATTGTATCTGTCTATTCTTCTTCCTGTAGTGCCTCTCCAACTAGTGAAGGGCAGTCAGCTCATAATATTTTACCTCGTCTCGTGCAAGCGATATAGTGGCGAAATAATTTCCAGTCTCAGATGTTCCACAGTATCACTTAGTATCTCTCTCTTCAGCCAAAGGAAGTACATTGCTGAACTAAACATTGGCTTTCTGCATGGATCTCTAGATAGACTTGCTGGAAGTGGCCTGCATTTAACGACTCTGCGATCTTAACCAGGTCATCAGTCCACCTTTGTAGCAGGGCGTCCGACACTGCGTTTTCCTGTATGTGAATACTCTAGAACTTTTCAGCACAGGCGACCATTATGACAACTGCCACTTCAGCTTGCTAATCCTAAAGGTTATGTCAGTATTCTTTATTAACTGACGAATTCCTCATCTCTCTCTCTGTTATTACATTTCGTATTTCCTAAAAGACAAAGTTTGTCAATCCATCCCTTGTTAATATGTGTTAGCTAGCAACTACCACATATAGTGAATAGTTGTTGACTAAACAACATTATTGCAGCTACATTCAATTAAAATTTTACGAAAGTTTGGCGAGGTTCACGGAAGTATCAATTTTATATGATTACCTGACAGCTGGTTTCATCATAATTGAACATTGCTTATGTAACATTAATATACTATGTTTAAAATGTTTTTATAAAATAAAACCAACAAATTTTTCAACAAATGATTATACGTTGTGATTTGTGAGAATCCAAATAAGCGGGAAATTACTTAAGATAGTGAACCAACGCTTATTAAGCAGTACAAGCCACATCAGTTTAAAATAAAATTCAAACTATTTCAATATTTTCTGTACTTGTTAGACAAATCCGCACTCATTACCCTCTTTAGGCATGAAGACGTAAAGCTTCTTTGAAATATATCTGCCTTAAGAAGTCCGCAAGATTTTATTATGCATACATTTGGAACAGACTTGGCTCAAATGTTGTTGCACACGTCATTTACTTTTTGTAATGGGAAGACCGCACGCTTTGCTACGTCTTGTAGGCGCCGCGCACTGCGGTAACCTAAACACGCATGCGTCGCGCGTGTTAATAAAAAACCAACCTTATTTACTAGTCATAAAGCTTATACTCCAATATCCTTGCACGGAGAAAAAACATGTCACTGAAAATTCCGGTTAGAATCGAGGGCGATGATTGAAAAAAACGTAACACGATATAAATTCGAAAAAACTTACAGGAAATGGTAATTGAGTTCATGTTGGGCGCGCTTTTTGTAATTGTGCTATTTTAAAATTGTGTATACCGTGTGGCTTGGGCATGTCAATTTTGGTACTTTCCATGTACAGTTAACTTAGTTAATCACACTGTTGATTCGACATCGAATTGGTGAAAATAATTAATTGTAGGATGAGGATTTCATGAATGTATATTTTCTTGTGTCATCTAGGCATGTAGCCATTGCTATTCATAGCAATTAGTTGGCTATTGCTAATCTCTATCACATCAGTATCACCTGAAATGTTTGCTGTATACTTTTTCTTTGTGAGTTTAAAACTTGTGTATGGTGTTGGAGGATTAAAATAATCACATTGCATGCTTCGCTAAAGTACATATGCATTTACCTTCACGATGAAGTGGACTGATAAAATTATAGTTTTTATTGGACAATGCGAATATGATTCTTCTGCGTGTGTAAGTGACTGAACTCCTCATAGACTGCTGAACCAATTTTGATGAAATTTCGTGAGTGATCAAGTGATTTTAAAAATGGCTTAGATTCACAATTCGGTCCATTACAAAAAGTAAGTGCGCCCGGGTGAGCCGCTAGTATTATTAATATGAATATCAATATTTTCAAATGAAATGGAAACAGAGCTGAAGAAAGGTAAGAACCAAATTCAATTTACTGGAAACGATACCAGCTCTTGAAGTCAGCTTGTTTTTACAACTGAGAACAGGTGGGCAGACGATCAAGTTTTTTTCTGAATCAAATTCTATTCTAGATGTAATTCAATATGTATGTTTATAGAAAAGAACAGTAGGTAATACATATAACATGTACACCTGCAGAAATTGTGTATTTTTTTTTTCATAATACTTTTGAATATCTTCATGATATAGTGGGCGAGAAAAGGATTGTGTGTGAGGTTGCATTTGAATTATATTACCAAAATTTGTATTACTCTTAATATAGTACAAAATATTTTGGGTATCAACACAGCAGGGCCAAAAATCCCTTTCTTAATTTCGAATAATGAATGCTTCGCAATCTTAAAGTATGAGTCACCATACAACTTGAACAGATAAATTAATTAAGGTTGTAGGAAGTCGTTGCATGTAGTCCCGACCAACAGGTTATTGTGGAAATCTTTAAAAGAGGCCTATGCTCATGATTACACGTCGTTAAAAAGATTTGAGTCGGAAGAGAGTGAGAAAAAGAGGGAAGGCTTAGCAAGTGGACTCAAAATTTCCCTCGGCATTCAGTCCGCCCCGTGACCACGAAAGCTGTAAAGTGATCGAAACGTCGGGAAGTTAAAAATGTAAAATTAAACTAAATTCGCGATAAAATCCGTAAATAATAGTTTTATTTCAATTAATTGATTTTTTTAGGTATCGAGACCTCAAAGTTTGTGGCCTATAAAAACTACCACAAGATCATTTAACTGATAGACGTAGTATAAAGCTACAGAACTTTTACGAATTTTGTCGAACTATTAAGTATTCAAGTCAGGTTTCTCTGAATTACACAAAGGTTTTATTGAATATTTAATGACATTGGAACTTTTTATTGCTTGTATTCTATTTGCTGATAAAACTAGTGACTTTGGAGGCATCCTTACGGTTTTTCAGTGAAAGAGGCACTGAGATCTTTTTGATAAAAATATAAACTCAAAGGCTAAAAATTCACAATAGACCCGTGCTGAATACCTTGTTTTTAAGAATTTAAAATGAAATAGAGGTTTTGCAAACGATTCAAACGCGTTTTTGCTATTTCTCATAACCAGGGGTCTCTAACATACATAATATCTGGATGTATTCATGTTCTGTCTTAGTACATGATACCGTCACTTTAGTACAAAGTTTACAACAAGTTGTCTCTCAAATTATCTAGATAACTTACACGGCCTACAAATAGAACAAACAAGTGTTCCAGTTGTTTGTCAAGTAAATTTAACTTATGAGTTAATAATATGGAACGCGTAAATCTGAACATAAATCTTTATCAGCATTTAATTTTTGCTCGTTTTCCGTAAAATTACAGATTTTAGTTCATTAACTTCATCATTATCCTCTTGTTATTGTTCTTCTTCACTTAAACGAAGTCCAATGTTGATTAGATCTTCCTTAGTCCATCATGCTGATCAATTGCAGTTTTATGGATATATGATATCTTTGAAATGTTTGGAGCGCTTTGCTTTCCTCCACTTCTTCTTCCGCCACAGAAAATCGACTGCTGAACATTGGTCTCATCTTAGTATTTCCTTGACGTTCTGTCATAGCTGGAATGGAAATGGCTTGCATCCATAGTCTAGCATTTCTGGTGGTAGGTCTTTCACATGTAAGACGCCGATTTAGTTGGTTCCACCGCAATATCTTATACTCTCGCCAAACAGCAGTGTAAATGGTGAAATGAAACTATTATTTACGAATTTTATCGCGGATTTGGTTTAATTTTTACTTTTTTTGATTTCCCGACGTTTCGATTACTTTACAGCTTTCATGGTCACGGGGTGTAAATGTGTTATATTTCGTTGTGAAGGACATTATAGCTGGAATAACTACCGGAAATATTAATCCTTAACATCTCATGTCTCAGGAAGGTGAGCGTAGTGAAATGCCAATATTACTTTGTTATTCACGGTGTTGTTTGGTTTTGTTACTGTTCATGAGTAGTCGTATCGCTTATCATCAGGCGAAGGACATGGTCCTCTCGCCATCAATTGTAATAAAAAATAAATTTTAAAAATCTGCTACATTTATGTCTAGTGCTTAAGGAAAATTAAATTCACGTTCCTATAGAATTGTTCTGATTAAAGAGTAACACACATCAAATTTTTAACAAAAGTATACGAAAATATTAATAAAGAGAATGAGTGATGGAATCTTTTCAAGCTTATATCAAGGTATTTCACAAAAGATCGTCATTACATAGTTACAATAGCTTCAGTGTATTATATCAGAACAGTTTTTGTTGATGGAATTCTCGTGTCGAAACGTAATGGATTACATCAGTGTTAGAAACGACTTCGTCATTATAGTTAAGTATACGTAGTTAGTGTAAATGCGGGGTGGACTGTTGGTAAACGGTCTAGTCGCGACTGCCAACATGTTCACGGTGGTCGCGAGTTCGAATCTCAGGGCAAACTGTATTGATAGCTAGTCAATCACCATGTGCTAAAACGGTGAAGGAAAACATCGCTAGGAAACCTGCATACCATAGCAATTTATAAGCATTTTGTATGTATGTCTGCCAACCCGCATTAGGCCAGCGTGATGGACTAAATGGCCTAACCACTCTCAATCGTATCCTCGATTGTAGAGGAGGCCCATGCCCTGCAGTGGGACGTGTAATATGGGCTGATACGTATACATAATATATATTTTTTGTAGTTAAGGGTTCTGATTGTTTTTGAACGTATTTCGATGCTCGCGATTTGCTTTCTATGGATGTCTATGGATTAAAAATGGTGGCAATTAAAATATTAACTCGTAGGAATATCGTGTAAGTATTCATAAATCAAGAAAATAATAAAATTGTATTAAAGGCACTAGATATATTTCTGAAGTATAGCTGATTATTTGTATACTTTTGTTAATATAGTTAAAAAAAATATTTATTCCTCAGCCTCCGTAGCGCAGTTGGTTAGACGCCGGTTTTGAAACGAGAGGCTGTGGGTTCAATCCCCGCACCGAAATAAATAGTTGTGTGAACCACAGGTATTTGTTTCGGGTGTTTGTGATACCGAAAAGTCTCTCGTAGTTCCTGAGTCCCACGATACAAGACTCGATCTTACTGTGGGGTTAGGACTGTGTAATTAACTGTTGGGTGTATTTATTTGATTATTAATAGACACACGTTATTATTAACTGCTTATTATTATTTTACCAATAGACGAAATAAATGATTACTCTGAAACTTCTGCGTAAAGATACGCCTTGGAAACCAATCCCGTATAAAGTGATTGAAACATACATTATTCTGATTATCTTCATATGTGAATGTTACGGTATTGATATATTCGAGCCCTTATAATGTTTTCCCGTATTTCTTCATTCCCAAAGGGTTAATCTTACCAATAGCTTCCGGCGTAAAATATATATTTGGTTTTATATTCATATTATTCGTATATTGCGTATTTTCTTTCATTTCTTTTTAGTATTTATTTACATCACCGTTATATAATTTGTGACAGCCTAACCCGCCGCAAATTTTAATTATATTTGTTATATTTACTGGTGGTAGATCTCTCATATGTGAGAAGACAGCTGAGTACTACCGCGATGTCTATTTCTCCCGTCAAACAGCAGTGTAAATGCACTGTTGCGTTTCGTTTTAAAGGATATTGTAGCCAGAGTAACTACTGAACATATTGAAACTTAACATCTTATATCTCAGGATGGGGAGCGATGTGGAATGCCAAGTATTGCTTTGTAATTCAAGGTGCTGTTTGGTTTTTATACTGGTCATGATTAGTCGTATCGCATACCTTCAGATATAAGCGTGCTCGTCTCGACAATTATAGCAATTAAAATATAATAAATATGCAATCTTATTTCCAAGAGTCTTCTCTGAGAATATGGTTGGTAGAGCAGGCAGTAATTAAAAGCCAGATCTTTCTAGACTGTATGCAAACAATATTATGTGTTAAGAAAGTATCTGTCAATCTGTGCTAGGCAAGCATGGTAGATTATGGCTAAGTCCTTTGCATGATGAGAAAGACCCTGCAATGGGAAATATAGGGGCTATTTTTAACGAATTCATGATTAAGGATGTTATAACAATATAATAATTACATATTATGTTTGCTAGCACCTAAGCCCGGCTTCGTTTATAAACAATTACGTTAGCACATTGATATGCGTATCACCAGTCTCTCGCCCTCGATTCCATAGTAGCATACGTAATTATATAACTCAAAGTTTTACTCTTCTCATGGGTAATTTTCGGTATCGCATTTATTTATTTATTATGAAAATAGCACTTAGAATATTACTCCTTGGATCATTGACAGAGATAATTTCATTGATTCATGTGTTCTACCATTGATCAATGAAATTGTCTTTGGGTAAGGCTTATATTTAGCTATGGAGACTAAATATGATGATTGCGATTAATTTAACTCATTATAAAAACTGTACTAAATTATATTCTCGCAATTTAAGAGTTTTCTGTAAAAAGTTGTTATTCAAAACTGAAAACATAAATATTATTCCATCTTTATTCCACTATTCAAATGCTTTTTTAATATAATTTCCGTATAATGAAACTGGGTCGCTGAAATAAGTTTGAGTTATTCTGAAAAGCAATAACAGACAGGCGGGAACACACTCCACATTTTAATATTCACGTAATGATATTCATAGGTTTTTGAAGAGCTCGGGAACGAGAGTATGTACTCGACACTCCGTTAATAATTATAAGTAGGTATTTTTATAGGTTACAGCATTTTACAGCCAGGATTTAGAAATGTGCCCGATATGGCAAGTTGAAGTGGCAGTGGGCCGGGCACAAAGCGCTTAGAATTAATGGCCGTTGGGGTCGAAAGATTCTAGAGTGGAGGCCACGAACAGGCAAGCTAAATGTGGGACGCCCGCCTACAAGGTGGACAGAGGACTTGGATAAGGTTTCAGGAAGTCACTGGATATAGACCGCTTCGAACAGGTCGATGTGAAGATCCTTGGGGGATGCCTATGTTTAACAGACTTCCTGTGGCTGAAACGATGATAATGGCCAAAGGCTGGCCATGTATCGTAGGAACACAAGGCGACACGTTGTCTTGGTAGCTCCTCTATCTACCCTTTCTGTAAAAAATGCGTGATGTTTATGTATGTAGTCGTCAATTTCTGAGCTTTGTATTTCTCTAAAACTGAGAGGTCGATTGACTTCGTTAATGTTAATGCTAAGAAATAAAAATATTTGGCACGCAGCCATAGTAATAAGGACAGTTAAACCCGGTTGTGTAGCAGTGATCGCACCCATAAACTGGCTAATCATATTTTATTTATTTTATATTTTATTTTATGTATATCTGGGAAACACAAAGCTATTACAATTAATCATAGATATATAAATATGAAACATACTATACATAGTATTGATATAAAACTATCAAAAATAAACTGTTTTATTTCGATTTATTATTATTACAATAAACAGAATCAAATATTATTTTATTCTGAATACTTAACGTTGTTTTTGTAACTGCGTAGCTGTAGCAAATATATCCTAACAGCGTTATTCAAGACAGTTTTGAAACTCATTTCAGCGGTCGAATGTTTTGTCTGTTTTGCTTAAACTAAATTCAAAAGTCGTTTGTAAGCGACATAATAATCGATAACTAAAATAGGTTTTAAAACTGTTTATGAATGAAGCCTTAAATATCTTGGATAGATAAAAAATAAATATGATTTTCCTGGTTGTATAATTTATGCACAAATTAATATTTATTAATGATTGATTTGAATCATGTTCGAAATTCAACGGGCAATCAATGCCTCCTTTAATGGCTAATATACATATGTAAATATTATTAAAATATTCTATACATTAAATATCTTAAAAGTCCTGCGTAGTAAGATAGGACTGTAGTCTGTACGTCATAGTGTGATGCAACCACTTGTTATTTAGTCACTAGGTTTTGTAAGAAAGTCAGAAATATCGTAGTGAAAAGTTTGTACTCTAATGGATTTCGTAGAAAAATCTGTACGCAATGCGTATAAAGCAATAGAATCGCGGGAAAACATTAGAGTGGGAGGGAAGATAATGTTATCGTGTGGGAGTGACAAAGACAAAAACAATAATAGTGGTACAGTAAAAGATTTTTTTGTAACATTTTGTTCCTGATGCGTACCTTAATAGTGGCCTTCATGGATTTGTTATTTTAGAACTGTGTTGTCCACTGCTAAGAATTGCGAATCCTTAATTTGAGAGGTCGATTAAGGTAGTCAGGATATAAGACTATCGCGCTGACCTTGTGGCGGTTGACTGACTTCACATACCATAGAAACTTCTTGATTCTTTGGTATGCTCTTTTCCTAAAAAATTCAGACGGAGAGAGTTTCTCGCCTCGAAGATATTATTATCGTATGGATATAAAGAAGTTGCATCGTGCATATTTGTCAAACATGACAAAATTTATGGCGGTTAAGTCATACGAAAATGGCATACGATTCTCGCCGCGAGAAACTTTCCCCATCTAAATGGCGCTTAAAGTGCGTCCCCTACGTTAAATATATGCATAAGTATATATTATTAAACGAAGAACATATATTTTTAACTACTGCCTTGGTGGCGTAGTTGTGCTACGGTATGATTACAAAGCTGGGGTCTCGGGTTCTAATCCCGGGTTGGGCAAAGTGATATTGGCTTTTTTATTATTATCAGCCAGGATACAGAAATTTGTGCCCGATATGGCGATGGATTCTCCACCTATCACGTCGTGGAATAGAACATACAAGGCGAAACGTGGTTATCGTGGCACCTCTGCCTCGCCCTTCTGGAAAAAAGGCGTGAGTTTATGTATTTTAAACTGCTGCTGTTAAATTGTCACTGTGACATTTTTAAATTACACATGAGTCACGACCAGCACTTCCACTTGCTTTTAATATTGCGTCTCATATCCACGCAAACTATGTGAGATCATTTGATTTTAGTTTAAAATAATATAACGAGTTACATAGACATTAAGTGCATAATATCAAAATGATTTTATGCTTTCAATGTTTCTTGGAAAATTGTGCACTATAGGTAAGCAACAATGATTTTTTATTGACATCTTGGTTGGTTCAAAATTACATTTTGGAGTTTGAAGTACCCTACTGTTTTACTAATTTTTTTTCCAAAAGCTGACTGCAGTTATATTTAGTGAAAACGTTTTGTTATAATATCTATGGAATATGTTCATACCTTAAATATTATAGAATACTTATATTAAATACTGTTTTTTTTTTCCACCATTTAGTGCCACCTCTGTGGCCCAATATTATTCCTAGTCATACACATTTCAACCAGTTAGTGACAATATTTTTTCGTAGACTTCATGCGCCGTGAAATCATTAGTATAGCTTTGTAGAAGATGTGATCTCACCAAAAAGAATAATGTAAAATATTACCAAGACGAGGCATTGACTCGCACTGTCAAATTGTAATCTGATCTCATGTAGAGCCAAGCTTATTAAGCACCACGTCCCATCTCTAAAAAGCATAACTTCACAAACCAGACTACATTTTACATACTAAAATAGAGACGTCACTTAATTAATTCAAGGAAACTTCTTTCTATACTTACGTTTATCTAGGAAAAGATTGAGGAAGGCTTGGACCTAAGCGTCTAGCAGCATCGATTTGGATTTTGCCCATTTGAATACGAATCTAGGTACAAATGATTCTGTATGGACATGCGATCATAATAATTCTAATATCCGCATGCGTAAGCATCTTTATTAAAAATAACAATTTTATGATTGCTATTGCTAATCAATGCTGTTAGAAGAAACTCGCGGCCAATATTATTTGCGTAAAATATAATTTGTTTCAAATTGATGTTTGTTTCGGTGGTAAATATTTGTTTTGCTAAAGTAATACTTTAAACCCTTGCATACCTGTACTTCTTTAAAACTAAATGGGTGTGCAAACACGATGATAGATATAAAAATTTAAAAAAATCGTTGCTTTTTTAAATTTCTATGTGCCTGATGTCACTAAAACTACCACCTGGCTTCGTTTTTGATCGCAGTGTGGATATATCCGGTATAAAATCTACAGTAAATTAAAAAAAGAAAATATGGCATTTTTTTGGTATTTTTCGTAGCGAGGAGCATATGCCATGTTGCGCTGACATCACGTTTAACATCGCACATACCGCAACGGTGCCAAAAATATTCATATTTTATCAACAAAATACAACGGTTTATAAAAACATTTTTTTAAATTTTTCGTCCATTTACAGACTGCATTCTTTTTAAATTTAAGATGGATTTTGAATAGTTAAATATTGTGTTTTTAGAAATAGTTTTGTCTCAAGCTACTATCCTATCGTTTAATTAATAGAGAACCAGACGGACAAACCAGACGTTGGAAGTTGAAACCCAATGCACCTATACTTTTGAAGTTACGTTTTTTCATAATTAATAATATATTTTTTTTACATGTTCGCGGTGGTCGCGGGTTCGAATCCCAGGGCACACCTCTGACTTTTCGGAGTCATGTGTGTATTGATAGTCAATCACCACGCACTAAAACGGTGAAGTAAAACATCGTGAGGAAACCTACATACCATAGCGATTTATAAAAAATTGTATGGTATGTAAGTCCGCCAACCCGCACTAGGCCAGCGTGGTGGACTATATGGCCTAACCACTCTCAATCGTACTATCGATTGTAGAGTAGGCCCGTGCCCTGCAGTGAGACGTATATGGGCGGATACTGATACTGAATATTTTAAGGGTGAAGGAAAACATCACGTGTTGAAATACATACATACGTCATAACTCATATCTAAAAGGATTTCAAAGGTATCTAGACTCATGATAGGATTGACAACCTACCTGGCGTAGTTGGTTAGACGCCGACGGTGAAACTAGGGGCCGCGGGTTCGATCCCACACCAAGATAAATGTTTGTGTGGCCCACAAGTATTTGTCTCGGGTCTATGTGGTTTTGAGACCAAAAAGTTCCTCACAGTTCCTGATTCCCACGACATAAGACTAGATCTTAGTGTGGAGTCAAGACTAAGTATGTGACTGTTGGGTGTATTTATATATGATGTAGACAAAACATCTCCCTTACGCAACAGAGGGATGTAAATTGACTGATACATAATGATATTAAAAAACGGATTTTACTATGAGAAGCCGTAACGTTTTCTTTCCGGTTATCAAAGAGATATGCCAGAGGCTCGCTTATAGATATAACGGCCCGCCTGGTTTTTGTTTTTCAATAATGTTACTAAAAGGTTTTCTTAAAACAAAATACCAAGCCACTTTAAAGATTTTAAATACACAGTGTTCAAAAAAATATATTTATAGATGGCTTGCTAAGTATAATTTTTATAGCTTAAGACTTTTTATGTGATAATCAAATACATATAAATAAAATTGAAGTGTCTGTTTGTAAAGTGAAAAAAAAAACCAACTACATATTTTTATATACACGATACCTATAACGAAAATGACCTTAGATTTTTTTTGTCTGTCTGTCTGTTTGTTCCGGCTAATCTCTGAAATGGCTGGACCGATTTTGACGGGACTTTTATTGTCAGGTAACTGATATAAGAAGGAGTAACTAAGGCTACATTTATTTTAGAAAAAATCTTTTCTTTTAGAAAAATAAAGTTTTTATTAAATTCCTCGCGGCCGAAGTCGCGGGTACAGCTAGTAAGACATAATAGTTATAACATACTAATATAAAAATGTTACTAGGTTAAGTTTTACTAATATATTGCACGCTATAATAATAGCAAAACATGTAGATCCTACGATTATAATTTGATCATCTATTTATGCAATTTGATAATAAATAAATAAATAAATAGTTAAGAATGTAGGAAATTATTTGCCTTCTTATATTATAATCCAGTCTTTTGGGAATAAAGGCAGTATTTAATATTATTATCAAGTAACCTGTCAACCAAATCAGATTTAAAAATACAAAAAATTGCATTGATTCTTTCGTGGCAGCAAATGTCGTGCGTGTGACACGCAATAATTATGAAATTCACGTTCACTTATATTATAATTTAACCTTTACGTATTTAAACATAAAGGTCAGATTCCAATGAAGCTATATTTATACTTCACTTAAATTAAGTCCAATTTGGGCCCAGTTATTGGTAGTTGAAATTAATATGTTGGGCGTGAAACTGGGCTAAATGTATGCGATTTGAGACTGTTGGTGTTAATTAAATGAAATTTACATGGGTAAAGGGTTAAAGAAAATATATATTCATGCTAATAATGTCTATTACTCCCGCAGCCAAATAGCAGTTTAAATGCACTATTATGTTCCGGATTGAAATACGTTGTAGCCAAAGTAACTACTGGATATAATATTGAGACTTAATAGCTTACGTCTCATGATGGCGAGCGCAGTGGAATGCCAAGCAATGTTTTCTAACTCAAAGTGTTGTTTGGTTTTGCTACTGTTCATGAGCTGTCATATATGTAGCTTACCAACAGGTGAACGGCATGGTCGTCTCGCTATTCACAGCGGTATATTTTTTCCCTCGGGCTATAAAATCATGACCAAAAATAGTGATTAATTTTATTTAAAAAATCATAACAAATGAACCCTAGAAAAAAGATGTACAGGCTACATTATTTGCTAATGAAAAACTAGGCATTACATAATATATATCAAATAATATTTATCATTGTATAATATAGTATATGATTGTTATAATGAACATATATTAAATCACAGTTACACATGGGAATTTCAAAGCAAAAATGTTTAAGGAAGGAAATATGAATAAATATGTTACTAAGTATTTTAAAAACTTGTATTATGTCATCCTCTAAATGTATAAGCTGAAGTTAAACATTTAATTTCCATTATGTAACCTTTTATAAAAAATATATATTTTTCATATACACGTATGTATATATTCATTAGAAATAATTCCTTCGAGCTCATACTTCAACTAGTTCATGATTTTTCTTTTTTCTCTTGTTAATTGGTATAGGAATCTGAACATAGTCGTAACAGAATGGCTCTTGATTTGTAATTACTGAAAAAAAAAACAACAGATATTTTATGTTATGGTTATTCAAGGTGTGAAAACGTAGCAAACTTATTTAAGACTTTATAATTTCATATACAAATAAAATACATACATAAACTCACGCATTTTCTCAGAAGGGTAGGCAGGTATGCTATCAGGATACCCACCCACCTCCTGTGCTAGGTCCTACATTGTGATAGGGGGCGAGCCTATCACCATATCGGGCACAAATTCCTGGCTTCAAACTGATAGCGAAAAGAAAAATTCAATATCGCTTAGCCCGATCCGGGATTCGAACCCGAGACCTCAGCTTTGCAATCACACTGTAGTACGAATGTGCCACTGCAGTAGTATAGCAAGATCTTATTGCATAATGTCTAGTCAAGGCATATAGCATAAATGCTGGCCCAGTGTATTTTCCTGTAAAAAAAGTCCTCACAACTTCAACCCTCTCAAATCCTTCCCTTGGATAGGAACCAAACTATAGCCCCCAATGCATACTTGTATAATAGGTTTTTGGGCAGCGATGAACACTTTCTATAAGATAATCCTCTTTTTCGTTTAAAACATGTATATCAACTCTATTCCCCGGCTAAACTCCATATATTTTAGTGTTTGTGGCAAACAAAACTATTTATCTTTCTTTTTTTCATATCTTCAATTTATTTGTGCTGAAATTATATGCATTTGTGACCTGACTTGAAAATTTTCAAACCTTACCTTCGCTCACAGGTGCTTCTTCTACACTTTGTGTGTAAGTATTATTTTGTAAACATCCTGTAAGATTCAATTTTAGCTTGTGGAAAGCATTTTCCTTGATATCCTCATACTGATGGTAACTGCATTGTACGCTATCGTCTATAAAGAAAATGTTTAAAATAATTACTTCACTTTGTTGTTATATGAACTAATTCTTACAATTATATATTTTAATAATATCGTTGAATATAATATGTCATCAATGTAAAGAATACAAATAAAGACACTCTTATTTGGAAGTAATAATCATTTTTTAATTCTGTGAATGGCTAGACAAGCATGCCGCTCACGAACAGTAGCAAAACTAAACAATGCCTTAAATTACAAAAGCATGCTTGGCATTCCACTACAGTCGCCAACCTAAGACACAAGATGTAAAGTCTCAATATGTCCAGTAGTTACTCTGGCTACAAAGTCCTTCAAGCCGAAACACAACAGTACATTTACACTGCTGTTTGTCGCCAGAAAAATACATGGTGGTGGTATAAAGGACCTACCACCAAGCTTTACTGTACACCATTACAACATAAGTTTTAAAGGATAATTACTAACAGTTCTGTACAATAGGCGGCCTTATCAATAATAGCGATTTCTACCAGAAAACCTTTAGATGGACAGGAATTATAAATAGAACATTGGTTGTGCAGCATGAGCATAGAAACGGTACAATAAAAAAAAAAACTGATATGGGGGTGTATCAGTTTTTCTCATTTATCTTCCATGTACAGACTTTGATCAAAATAAATATTTTATATAGGTAGATATAGGTAGATATAGATAGATGTATAGATATAGATGTATCTTACTTGAATTGGTATTATCACTTTCTCTGCGGCATTTCAGAATACCAGGATTCCTCCATATGATAATGACACAAGAAAGCACTAAAATAATATTTATGCCAACTGAGATGTAAATGTAACCTAACTGTGAGCTGAAACAGACAAAAAAAGTTATTTCCGAAATCTGCTTAACAACGTAGTTATACTATGGTATGGTTATAAAACTGAAGTCTTGAGTTCGAATTCCGGGTCGGGCGAATTGTGTTTGAATTTAATAAAAGCCCGGAATAAATACATAATCGTGGATTGAGCAACGCATCTCTATGCCTTAAGGTGTTACAAATGTTCATGGGCGGCGGCGATCAATTACCATCAGGTGAACCGCATGATCGTTTGCCCCCAACAAAAGAAAGAGCATTAACAGGAAGGACAGTTTGTGAGTTATAACAGCATCATGCTGAATGCTATGGACAATTTTTAACCTCATGCCATCATGAAAACTCTCGTTTTCTTGATTTAGATATCATAGGTCCGTAGTCTCTCCCTCAGTCTTTGAGATTTCGAGGGCATTGTAGTAGAACGCAAAAAAGAAGTTGGTTCGATTAATTTGAATGGGGATGTATTTGCCAGTATTGTTATTACGTAAATACTATCGCACTGATTGTCATTGTTTAGGGTTCGATGGGGCTGACGAACCTTGGTTGGATAAAAGTCCCTAAATAAAAAAAGATAAAAAAGAAGAGGTGCATATTTTTGACCGACTTCATTTCAGTTCATTTTCTTAGTTAATTTGCAAAGCGTATCACTGTATCATTCTGTATCAGCCCATATACGTCCCACTGCAAGGCACAGGCTTCCTCTACAATCGAGAGAACGATTGAGAGTGGTTAGGCCATATAGTCCACCACGCTGGCCTAGTGCGGGTTGGCGGACTTACATACCATAGAAATTTTATAAATCGCTATGGTATGCAGGTTTCCTCACGATGTTTTCCTTCACCGTTTTAGTGCGTGGTGATTGACTATCAATACACACATGACTCCGAAAAGTCAGAGGTGTGCCCTGGGATTCGAACCCGCGACCACCGTGTACATGTTGGCAGTCGCGTCTAGTAGAAATTGCAAAGCGTATAAGCTGGGAATCATGATTCATATGTATGTCGTTTTAAGGCCATCGTTTTGTAAAATAATTAAAGCAAATACTTTATTTGGCCTGGGAACTTCAATTCTTTGTTTTTTTGCAACCATAAAGCCCCCACTTACCAGTTTTTATTTATGTGTTTAGTTTTATCCTTGATGTGTTTTTTTGCTGGTGTCATATATGTGTTGTTATGTATATCCCCTTTTTCATTTTCTACCATTGGGGGAGCTTTTCTAGTCTTGAGCACGCATTTATGGATTGCACATTTTGTATCACAGTCGTCGTCACAAGCGCAATCGCGATTGTCGACTGTGAAATGTTTTAGTATATGGTCTTCTAAGCACCCACACTTGTTGGGGGCTAGACATATGCCGTAACAGTTGTGACACACTGGGACACACCTAGGACTTTTTATGCTTAGTTTGTAACCTTTAGAACATATGCACCAATTGCCATCCACGCATGTACCATTACCGCATTCAGGGTAACATGTGGGTTCACAAAACCCATTCAATCTGTTATAACCAGGGCTACATTTGGGAACACAGGTGTTGCTTTGCGGAGGATATCTTTCATATTCTTCAGAGCAGACGCACACATTCCCTTTTGTGCAATTCCCGTTTGAGCAAGCGTCACATGTACGAACGCACCTGAAAAATAATATTAATAAATTAAAAATCACTTTTGGCTTAGCAATCATGTTATGCAGCTCTGCATGGAAAAATTTGAAAGCGAGAAAAAAAATGAGGATGTTTTATTTTCCACAAAATAAGTGCTATTGAAAATAATATTTCTATTCGCGTCGGAGACATCATTTCATCGGCATCATTCCCGGACAGATACGACCTGGCGACCTTCAAAAAACGAGCGTATTCCCACCTCAAAGGCCGGCAACGCATCTCCATGCCCTATGGTGTTGCAGATGGTGGGCAGCGGTGTTCACTTACCATCAGGTGAACCGCATGCTCGTTTGCCCCCTATAATATAAAAAAAAGACTATATTACCATGGTAGGTTTATCTCCTTGGAGCCTATCATCATCATCATCTTCATGCTCGTTTGCTCCCTATAATATAAAAAAAAGACTATATTACCATGTTAGGTTTATCTGCTTGGAGCCTATAGCCTCAGTTAATTGAAAACTACTTAGATAGGAAAAATACCACGTTTATACCATATTCTCCACGATCTGATATGATGCTGTCTGATGCCATGGTTCGAACGATCGAGTACGTCGTTTTAAATACTTTCGCGTATTTTTAGCTTTAGAATAGCTTAAAATATATAAATTATCGTCTAATATATTTTATCTGATTAAAATACCTTGCACATTCCTACTATATTTTTTTGTAATTAAATCATCGCTAAATAATAAGGTTTGTGCAATATTATGTTAGTATGAATATTTCCCCACAATGTGTTCCTTCTCCGATATTGTGCTTCTTAATTGACTACCGAAATATGCCACTGCGAAAACATTGTGAAGATACATGCGTACCATAGAAATCCTTGGAAGATTATCTATGGCATGAGAAGTTCGTCAACCCGCATTAGGCCAGAGTAAGAAGTATGGCATGTTGTCAGTTCCTCACGGTCTTAGAGGGTGGATATAGATTTAATATAAGAAGTTACCTGGAAGGCGATAAAGTTGTGTTCCGTAGTTTGTATCCTGGACAGCATTCATAGAATGTTGTTTTACCATAATACTGAAAGTATGAAAAAAAAATTTTACTAAACTAGCTTCGAAAATATTGATTGTAAATTGTTTGATAGAGAGTGGACTCCTTTGACCTCTCAAATCGTACTCCATTGTAGAAGAGGCCTGTTCCCTGCAGTGGGAGATATATGGGCTGATAAAGATTTAGATTTTTTATAGACATTTTGGAAAATAATTGGTGCACATGTACCTAAATGCGTTTAAAAATACATAATTATATCATTTCTCCATGATATTTTCATGATGAACATGATTTAAGGCTATAAGAAAAAGAACCAATATATAAAAAAAAAGAATAACTTACCTCTGAATACGATACAGAAGTAGCATTAAAACAGTTGGGACACGAACCAATGTCATTGATTTGAAAGAATTTGAAAGAATTTCCACCTGACCTACAAAAAAATATTGAAATTTTTGAAATTGTGTGTGTTAAAAAAACATATATTATCCAACTCAAAGAAATAAAAGTACAATTTTAATTGTAATCTGGAGTTATACAACAACTATACCAAGTACTTTTTATATAACAAGTCTGGTTAGAACAGAAACAATATTAAAGATATAGGTTTTAAAAAAATACTCGTAAATTAGAAGCCAAAAGACCAACTGCAACCCTCCTTCTACGTCGATTGGATCGTAATAACCAAAGAGTATTTTGTTATATAGGAAGTAATAAGCAAGTGACTTTTTTATTTAATCTAAGGGTACTAAAATTGTATCAGTCACTGCGTCCGTCACGTGACCTCGAAAGCTAAAAATTAAACCAAATCTGCGATAAAATCATTAGAAAATAGGTTTGTTTCAATATCACACAATACTCACTCATAAGTACTCGGACAAAGTTGACTCCTCACTTCAACAAATACCCAGAGAAAAAATAATAAAACCATAAAATTTTGCAAAGACATGGTTCACTCGCGGGTTCTTTTGCACGTATAATTAATTTGTTCCGTGCTTTTTCCCTGTTATTCACGTAGAAATACAGAGCAACGTTTAATTATGAAATAACAGGATATTTAACCACTACGGGGAAGCAGAAACTACAGAAATCCAAGTGATACGGTCCCTACGTCTATCCTCCAAGTGTGATGAATTTTTCAAGTACAAGTATATTATATGTGTGCACTTGTATATGTATAAACATGTATGTTATGTGTGTATTAATTTTGTAATTACTGTAATACCCCGACTTACGCTACCCCCTTTTACGCGAATTCGAAGTTACACGGTTTTTCTCGAATTGTATGAATTTCTATGGTATGTAAAAATTCGCCAACCCGTACTAGGCTAGCGTGGTGGACTATATGGTAGTAATGGAAATTATTGCTATTTCAAATTAACATCATCACCTTGTTATTTTACCTTAAACTGAACCTTAGCATGCTCTATATTTCTGCTATTGCTAATCGCCCCCACAGAATATGTAAACAATAAACCTTAGCTTATATTATAATAACCATTTGTCACATCTAAAGTTACACACACAATTGATTGTTCTATTATTATTTTTAAATGGGTTCGTAAAAAAACAAACGTAAAAATTCACTCCTTCACAGCCTACAGAATATCGTAGAAAAATATTAACCGGTCGGCTTAGTGAATCACAATAGCACATTAGCAAAATTAAACAAAAAATTAAACAAAAAATTAAACAAAAAATTAAACAAAAAATTAAACAAAAAATTAAACAAAAAATTAAACAAAAAATTAAACAAAAAAACAAAAAATAGCAAAATTTAGCGTATTAATATAATTTGTAAATGTTATTATCAACTTCACATGCTATTTGTGATTGCTATAGCTATTTATTCCAATACTACTATATGACCTAACTACTCTCAATGGTATTCAACATTGTAGAGTAGGCCCCCACCCTGCAGTGGTAGGTATATGGGCTAATACAATACAAAAACAAATGCTGATCATTAAGTTCTCCACCACACTTCTTTCATCGGTTTCATGATATATTCAATCTTATTTTTGTAATTGGCTCGACTGCCTCGGCGGCGTAGTTGTCCTAGAGTACGGTTACAAAGCTGAGGTTTCGGGTTCGAATCCTGGGTTGGGCAAAGTGATATTGGATTTTTCTATTCATTATCAGCCGAGAGTCAGGAATTTGTGCTCAATATGGCGATAAGCTCACCACCTATCACATCGTGGGACGGAAAATACACGAAATGTGGGTGTCTTGGCACCTCTGCCTACCCCTTCTGGGAGAAAGGCGTGAGTGTATGTATGTATGTACGTATGTTATAATTTTATTATGAAATATTTTATATTAGAAACAGTTTATATTAGTGACGAAATATATTGCGCTATAACATAATTAAGTGGTTTTCCTTATATAATTTGACATAACTAGCTTGAAGCGTCACAGGAAGGAAAATATGAATCGTTCATGGAATTCAATACTAAATTACTTTAATTGCGTGCTTAGTTTTCATTAATTTTGACGAGAAAAGTAACAAATCTGTTAACCTGATGATCACTTTGATTTATTCTTGGGTGTAATTGAAAAATATTTGCAACAGTCTCACTTTCAATTATATTGCTCTGAATTTTTTTTTCCCAATACTTACTCTATTTTTATTGCTATGATTATAAGATGTTAAGTCTCAATATGTCCAGTAGTTACTCTAGCTACAATGTCCTGCAAACCGAAACACAAAAGTGCATTTACATTGCTATTTAGCGGGAAAAATAGACGTTACGGTGGCACCAACCAGGCGGCCTCTCACATATCAGAGACCTATCACACATAGAACCGAAACAATAATTTTGATTTTATTAAATATTTATATCACATCCCACCCCAAACGTGGCCGAGGTTGCCTATACTAATTGTACATTTGAATTTCGAACAACGAGATGTAGCAAATAATCATAAATTATAATCAACTTCAGGTAACAATAAACCTTATTCCTTTAAATAAAGATTTTTTAAAGTTGTTTTTGAATCATCCGAAAATCAAATAAGACTACACGCTTATTTGTGTTATTCCTCTTACCATTTTTCCGGCCGTTTCTTTTTATTTCAATGAATGGCGAGACGAGCAAGTCGTTCACCTGATGGTAAGCGATTCGACCGCTCATAAACAGTAGCAACATTCCACTGCGCTCGCCATCCTGAGACATAAGCGGTCTTATTACAAAAAGCGAAATAAACCTTGGTTTAAACCAAGTCTAGCAAAACCAGTCTAATCTGCAGAACCATGGTTTAAATTTACTTGTATTACAAAACATAAATAAACCATGGTTCCCTTGGTTCATTCTTTTGAACCGTAGTTTATACACCAACCACAGATTAATACAAATAATATTCGCTCAACATGATATCATTCCATCGCAACGTTCCATATCCACAAAAAAGAATACGTTTTAATAAAATTTTAATGATTAAATAATGTTTAGGCGTATTGAACCTATTGAGGGTTGGACATTTTGCTAGAATGTCAATATTGGTTGGTATATCGATTATAATTTTATAAAAAAAAATTCATTTGATTCATGTTATATTAGCTAGTCACACATCCAAACACGTGTGATGGAACGTAACATTCTGGCACGTTACAAGAAACCATAACAATAAACAAAACTATCGCGAGTTAAAATAAGTTCATTTGGCATTGGAATGCATTTACTATTTAGTCAACGAAGTATGTGAAGTGAAGTGATATAAAATAATTGTCGCTTAGGTAATTACATAGTAATCTAATAAAAATATCGTGTTGTGGTGGACCTACAAAATGAAAAATGGTCTATGAATTTGAGGAGAAAAAAGTGAGTAAACCAACATTATTATATGGATGATTACATTGCAAAATGTTTGGTAAACCTATCCTTATGCGTATATTTTTATCGAAAAAAATTAAAACAGGGTTTGACGCGTAGACGTATTTTGTTGGGCCGACGTGACGTTTTTAATCGCTCAAAGGCTTCGAAATCCTTAATAACGAACAAATTCATCATATTAATATCAATTTTAGAGTAAAAGTAACATAATACGATGAAATAGACACTAAATCCAAAAGAAATAGTTGGAAGTTTACGATTTCGACCACTGTTAAACTAGGGGGCGATCAGGTTTAGCGATAAACCATAAAAAGGCCATGGTTTATCGTTAAACCACTTTTTGTAATATGAATTTCATATAAACCATAGTTTATTGAGATTTAAACTAAAGTTTTTAGATAAGCCACGTTTTGTAATAAGGCGGAAGATGTTTAATCTCAATATGTCCAGAAGTTACTCTAGCTACAATGTCAGTCAATCTGAAACACAACAGTTCATTTACACTGCTGTTTCACGAGAGAAATAGACATTGCGGTGGTACCTACCCAGGTGATCTCTCACATATGAGAGACCTACCACCAGTAAGTAGATACCGTTACTTATAATCTAGTATATAATTGATCGAAGTAGCAAACCTTAATAAAACGTTATTTTAAATCAATTTAGTTTAAAAGAAAGTTAATAACATTCCAAATTGAATTTCAAATCGATTTAAAAAGACGTAACGTTGAAAAGTGACGTCACATTTCACGATACGAATGATTAATGCCAGCCAATCGCAAAGGGCGAGGGATCGTATTAAAAACCACTTAGTACTTTACTAACGTCTTCTTCGAGTTATCGGTGAAGGTTGAAAGCGTTTTTCCTAATGTGCCTTTAAATATGGTTTTTACGATATATTTTGTAGTAACCTTGATGCCTTGATCGTTTAGCTTAGTTTGTAAGCCAGTCAGCCAACTACTGCCATCTATTGCTATTAAGAGGAAGTTTTAAGCTAAACTAGTTTAGAATGTTGGTCCTTCGTTTGCAGTTGTTGTAAGGTAAGAAGGTTAGATTTGTGCTAGAAAATTCATAGTTTAATTTAACAAATCACCTTTCGTATGATTGTTTCAACTGTGATCCTGGCCTTTCTTTAAGTCTATTAATTGGCGGTAGCTATAGACTTTTTTGTTAGACATAGCATTGTACGTTTTTGTGATCACTATATTCAACTTTTTTTTATAAATATGAAGAAAAGTTTTCAGTAATGTGTTAACTAATTAACTATTGCGTTTAATTTGATGTTTTTAATAATAAGTAGTCTAAAGATATTTTTTTTGGACAATCCATGAATCCTTCACTGTCTGAATTTTTGATTGTCTCTTCTATTTCGCAAAATCTACACTTATCAGGTATATAAAAATTGAATCCCGATGTGATTAATATATCCTACTCCTTTTTCTCAGTATTTCGTATCCGACGCGTTAAAAGCCTCGCAATCTATTACAACGGGAACCAAAATCCATCACGACGCGACGTGACGTGGGCCCTGTATAAATAAATATGGAACGTGACTGTTCCTTCTATTTGGGGCGATGTGTGACAGGTGTGTTGCTTCAAGTGACATTTTTATGAAGATAGAAGCCACACATAAACTAAGGTGTGGTCTGAACGGGGGTTTTATTTTGAAGACATCCGTATGGAAGTATTTGTTTTTTGGTAAGCCTTTTTGGAAGGTGTTGGTAAATATAACTTTAATGTTATAATGTGTCTATTGTGTTTTTAGTTTTTAGGGCAAGACGTGTCGTTTAATGTCGGTTTCGGGAAAAAAAATAATTAAATATTCAAACCACTCATATAGCTCCTAATGTTTTCATCACAAACTGGTAACGACTAATAGAAATGCTTATTATGATGAATGATGGTGATTAGCGATTTAAGGTAACTCCAAAAAGTTTGAACTTTTCTCGGTAGACTATTTCATGATAACAATAATTATACTCGATTGCCTCGGTGGCGTAGTTGTTCTACGATACGGCTACAAAGCTGAGGTCTCAGGTTCGAATCCTGGGTTGGGCAAAGTGATATTGGATTTTTCTATTCATTATCAGCCCAGAGTCAGGAATTTGTGCCCGATATGGCGATAGTCACATTGTGGGACGGAACATACAAGGCGAAATGTCACCCTGGCACCTCTGCATACCCCTTTCTGGAAAAAAGGCGTGAGTTTATGTATGTATGTAATAATTATACTTTCGAATAGAAACAGAAAGAGAGATATCTATTACTTACTATAAAACTCATTACAATACGACGGTTGCGAATACATAGTTCCTCTTTTCTTTTCCAACACCATGTACATTAATTAACACAAGGCTGTCTACAACATACTACAACTCGCATATTTAATTACCTACAAATGAAAAAAAGATAATTTTAATGCATTAAAATGTTCTACATCTTTTAGATTCAGTTTTGTTTTATCTAACATCCATTTCTATGCCACCGCAAGCACCAGACTTTAAGCGAAGCTATGGCTGTCAAAGCAAAACAAAATGAGTTAATTTTCCTAACTATATTTTTATTATATATTAAAATTACAATGTTTACACTTGAACAATCAAGGCGTAATCATATCCCAACTCCGCCACCCTTCACATCAGCCGTTGACAACTCTGTTCTGTGTTCAAACCCTTATTCTATTCTCCATAATATAACTGCCAGCACCATTTTCACACCAGATCGGTGTTATACCACCTACCTACCTACCTACCTACCTACATACCTACCACCAGTTTACTGGTGGTAGGTCTCTCATATTTGAGAGGCTGCCTGGGTGGGTACCACCGCAATGTCTATTTCTCCCGTCAAACAGCAGTTTAAATGCACTGTTGTGTTTCGGATTGAAGGACATTGTAGCCAGAGTAACTACTGGATATATTGAGACTTAACATCTTATGTCTCAGGATGGCGAGCGCAGTGGAATGCCAAGCATTGCTTTGTAAATCAAGGTGTTGTTTGGTTTTGCTTCTGTACATGAGCGGTCGCATCGCTTACCATCAGGCGAACGGCATGCTCGTCTCGCCATTAACTGCAATAAAAAAAAAAATGTTGCTTTACTCATAAAAGTCACCCGTTAAATTATCAATTTCTTTGCTAATTGTGTTGTAAATATTTAATCATATCATAGCCTCTATGGATGGCTACAAATTACTTGACTTCTAGTTAAATAGTACCGTCTAGATTACAACTGGGTTGAACAGTCTGTTTAATCTATCCATATAACACAGACGTCTCTGAGGACCGTAGAGTGAGCAGGTAAATATTTTATTTTCCTAAATGTTTTGTGTTGCTGCGTGTTATTGGGAATCATTAAGCTAAGTGGGTTTTAGTGACTTGTATACTAGTTTACTAGAAGCAATTTAGGTACAATTTAAGTATTATAGCTGATAAAACTTAGATTTAGGTCAATTGGCTGGTGTCGGGACTTCAAAGAACTTAATTTTTGTTTTAGAACTTGTTACTGTAGATAGATTCTTAGGATATGTATGCATTAAAAAAGTGTTTTTAGCTTAGCAACTAGGTTAATCATAATTTAGTTGGTATAAACTGGTAATGTTCTATTCTTTCTACATCAGTTTTTTAAATATGTTTGTCAATTTATGTACAATATACATATAATAAATCCTTGTTTCAGAGAAATAATATTAATACTATCGTTCTAGTCTATTTTAATTCTCCTTGTTGTTCCCCTTTCATATTGCGATCATATAATTACACTTTTTGTAATTTCATTATGCAAAAACTATAGAACCTAAGCAAACCAAGTAACAGATTCATCAAAGTCCAAGGTATTTGTCATATCTAAAAATGTATACTCATTATTCAATAAAGTATTACTAGACCTACTAAGGGTTCTCAGAAGCACATTTACCACTCAAAACCCACTTATTCAATTACTCGCTTTCGTCAGTATCGTGTTCACTGGATCATTCTTTAGTCAGAAATGAGACGATGCGTGTAAACTGGCCTAAATTCGGAAGCTGTGCAGTTTTGAAGCGGTCCATACATTGTGGCTTGCTGCTTCCAAGGCTCAATTTTCACATGATTTGTTACAATCTCATGGCAACAGGCCACGTTGTATCATTTTAGATTGGATTTTATGGAGTTACAATACTATAGTAGATATATGAATATGCATTGAGTTTATCAAGTATTTTTATCTCCCAATGCCCTTGTCTCTCTCCCTCGCTATTCTGTATTAAGATAAGAGTAAAGATAAGAGTAAAATAAAGATTTTGCAAAATATATGTTTCGTTTAAATTATTATTTAAAATGGATACTACACTGTTAGCTATGATCAGCGACTCTTTCTTTCTGTTTGATACAGTATTGGGATTTAGAAACCTGGAATTATTTTAAAACATACAAAAATATGCACAAAAAGTATCAAAGA
The DNA here is from genome assembly GCA_023078785.2 of Hyles euphorbiae. NCBI lineage: Eukaryota > Metazoa > Arthropoda > Insecta > Lepidoptera > Sphingidae > Hyles > Hyles euphorbiae. Next base: position 16,204,739 of record CM041037.1, on the reverse strand, counting down.
TTTACAGAAGCAGACAGCACAATTCCCTAGCTGAATTAATAGTCATTACCTTAATCCAATGATACGTTGGACGAAGATCTAAATAGATGTGACCTGTGGTGGGAGTACTTAAGTAAGTTTAGGTCATTTACCTTTGCACTGTCGCAAAGATATTTCAGAGACTTTGTTCTCATGTATAAAATATTAAATTTTATTATTAGCTGGCAGATATCCACTACTACTGTATAAAGTAATTTTTACAATGGAACTCTTGTTAGTAGAGGCGCTCCCAGCTTGATAGAAGCGGACGATGTGCTGATACAATACAGAATAGTTTTGCATTATGAATAACGCTATTGCCATCTGCCTAAGCCTCTGAACAGCTTAAACCTGAAAAATCAAGAGATTAAAAAGCTAAACATATCCGAAAATTAAAACCAAACAATTAATCTACAAAGCGAGCAACGCGTACCGTCGACACACAAAATGAAAAATATATTCGTAATAACTCGCAATCTGCGCAATTTGAGTGCAAGCGAACAATAAACGTGGCCATTGTGTTATAGAGCATTCCGATTCATCCGCAAGAATAAGTTATTCCGCCCCCGTTTCAACTGTTCAGATCTAGGCCAGATATATTCTAGACTGTCGCCGGAATAAGTGATATACTTTCGGTTGTTTGTTTTGAATGTGCAAATGGATTTGTTTGTTACAAATTGAAATGTAACTAGTTTTCACGGATTTTATCGCGGGTTTGGTTAAATTTTCACAGTTTTTGTCTTTCTGACGTTTTGATTAATTATACCAATTTCGCGATAAAATCTGTAATAAAACAGTTTTATTTCAATGTGTCACATTCCCGTGAATCTAAGAAACTATTATGTTTTTAACAATTTTAGACTTTATCGCGGGGCTTATACATGGACTGATTGATTTTCATGATGTCATTATGAAAGGCGTTTTCATATCTTATTTTTAAATTTAGATGGATTTTTGTGAAAGCCTGATAACCTTATTTTTTTTTCTGCAAGATTTATTGATAGTTCGATGTCGTGATACATTTATTCACTTCATCGCCTATCTCATCATGGGACCAACTGACGTATTCACCGCTCCGGTCATAATTTCTGATCAAGCGAACCGCTCTCTCGTTTACCGCATTGGAGGTTTCTGATTAGTTCTTCCGTCCCTCTGGTAATATCTATACCTACATAAGACAGAAGGGTTGGTGTTATTAGTTTGATTAGATTTTTCTGTTTCTCGTTTCTAACTCTTACTTATGTATATATAATCGGAAAGTTACCGTAACTGTTTCTATTTAATGCGCCTTTTTACTCTCTGCACCACCCAAAGGTTGACTGGCAGAGAATGCCTCAGGCATGAAGTCCGCCTTTATACTATCTTTGTATAAAAAGCGTTATAAATAAATTAATAAAGTGGTCCAATTACATATGTAATAGAAATACTTGTTTATAATTTTACCTAATATCAAACGTTTCATAAAAAGACATAAGTACTGAAATGTTTCCAATAAAACAAGCGGAAATCTAACACTACAAAATGTATTGCTGTCTGAAGAGGATATCAATCATATTGGACATCTACGTTATCATAGATGCAGTGACTTGGATATTTCGTCACACCTCCACACCGCTTCAATAGAAACTCGTTCCAAAGATTGACTTATTGAGTGTAAAGGGTTTGTCAAATGGAACGCCCAGACGAATCAGCGTACTGTAGCCCTGCTTTTGGCATCGTTGAATATTTTCGCTTTGTGTATTATAGTTCTATTTAAGGTCTGTTTAAACAGTGAACGGGACAAGACAGCGACGCGATGTTGATGGCACGTGTAAATTGTAATTCATTAAATCAAACCATTATCCAGATATTTTTTAATTTTTATTTGTACATACTAATTTCCAAACATTATATCAACAAACCGACAAAGTGTCTCCTCAAGCTAGAATCTTCCATATGACAAAGCCTTAAAGGAAGCATGGTTTGTTTCAGGCAGTTCGCTGGCATGTGACGCGGGCGCAGTGAGCGGCATGCGAGGCGAGCGCTCCAAGCGGGCGGCGCTCGCAGCGCTCGCAGCGCTCGTCGCGCTTGGCCTGCCGCCGCTCGGCTTGGCCGAGCTCGACTACAATCCTGCGACAGGTACAGATAAATTCTTACAGGGTGCAGATCCTTTTTGAATCCAGTCCACTTTAGAAAACACATGAACAATTTTGATATTGTCTCCGACGGACATAAATGAAACTCCCGGATATTTTTAAACTTGTATTTCAACACAGATAGGATTTTTACATATTATAATTACTGGAGCGACGAACGTTGTACAAAGGAGAGAAGTGAATATATAATAATAAAAATATTGTGGGGGTATCTTAATAACCAAACGATGTAACTCCTAACTATTTGCTACGTCTTATACATATGTCTGAAGCGTATTGCCATAAGGATAATACTAGGCGCCAACAGTAACAACTGTTATAAATATTGAAACTTAACATTACCGTCGTACATTAAAGATCCCAACCCATTCCTTTGAGTTTGAAACAGTATCGAAGATACTTCAATTCCATGCACATCCCACGGGAATACCTCAATTTGTTGGGATAAAAAGTAGCTTATATTATGTTAATCCAGCCTGTCAGCTATCTCTATACTAAATATCATTAAAATTGGTCCAGCGGTTTGATTGTGTGAAACATTTATAATATTAGTAGTAGGAGGGTGTAGAGGGAGTGCTGATACATCAAAAACATGGTGCCGGACCACCTTTTTCTGCCTTCTTATTGGCTGACACTTGATAAGTTGTCCACACGCGCGAATTATTGGAATTAAAATTAATAGTTTTGGGCTATTTCTTTCCCGTTTCGTTTAAAAAGGATAGCAGCTGAATTTACTTTGGGTTCTCAAAGGAATTTATAGCAATTTGTTGTTAATTAATTCAGTTTCTACTAATATAGGAGCGCTACCAACATTACGAACGAAAATATCTACCCTCCCTCCCTCTACATTATAAATACTCTAAGGAACAGTGGCAAAGCCTCCATATATGCCTATTCTCAGCGGTTACTCTTGTAATTGATGTGTATTATAAACACAGACGATTGGGCCTTCTTATTTGTGGTTGATTGTGCAATATAATATATGGAAATTAATACTTAATTGGCTCATTAAACTCGGTCGAAAAATCCACAGTGTTGGAGAGTGTTTTGTTTTGGATTTTCGAATTGTGGTTACTTAATGCCACTTGACGGCTCATTCTTATCTAATGAATTGCATATAAATAAAAATCAAAATGGATATAGGTATTTAATTATCGGCTTCCCATTTGTAAAAGTGACACTTCGCCACTGCTAAGGATAAATTGAAACCTTTCAAAAAAACAGGAGGTTGTTATATTCCCTTGTATTGTACATATGTATTGTTTATATATGTTTAAAGATTTATGGATCAATTTTGATATTTATTAAGAAAGTATTCGTTTTATTTTTGTTGGTATATTAGCACTAAGCAGCTATATTAGCTGAAACTTTTTCGTATATTCGAGTTGGATATTTACTATCATTAAGGGAGACATTTTTCATTCTCCAACTTCAGCTGCACTCTATGGTGCTAACTTTAGTTTCCTTACATACATAATATACTGTATTTTTATTTCATGAATATTATTTTGTTCTTAAATAATCATATAATAGAATTAATTATATAATAGAAAACTTGTAATTAAACCACTTTTGTCACGTAATATGTTTTTTATAGGTTGCTATTGTTAGTGATTACATTATACTCGTATATTTATATTTAATTCGTTGACCTATTTCAACGGGGCATTTCTAGAAGACCCTATTTCAATCAACACGTTTAAGTCGAGCATCGCCATTCCTCTTCGGACAGATATTTCATTTGCTAGGCACGACATCTTTATAGACGAGAATTCTGTGTCGCTTTAAACGAATTCCTTCTATGGGAAGATTCAATAGATCGTATTTATAAATAGGATCGGTTCTTGTTTGCATTGTCGATGTCTTGTTGAGTTTCGAAGTGCATTTAAAGAGCTCCAGTTTATTTTAAGAGATATTATCTATGTTTAAATACGTAATATTTTAAATATTTATATATTTCTCAATTTATATACAACCTTTAAATATTGCATGTTGTTGAGTTATTGTTTTCTCCTCTGACGATATTTTTATGTATTGCTTTCGAAATAGGAAAAAAAATGTCGATTACATTTATCTACAGCCGCTGCCAATAAACAATCCCAATCCAAAATTTGCCGTTTTAGATTGACAGCTCAATCTTTTTTCTGATACTATATTGCCAATAACCAATCTCAATAGTGAAAAAACTATGGCAACATGACAAGAGACCAATCGAAAAGTAGAAAACAATCCAGATTGAGTTCAATCTAATTTTTTCGATTGATTATTGGCATCGGCCGCTAGTGGATAATACGGACTATGGGGCCAAATTAAATATAATCGATATTCAAGGATTTTATTGTTCAGCCATTCCTAATAATAGTAATACCCGAAACCCACAACTTAATAAATATATATATAAAAAAATAAGAATAAATAAAATAGGATACGTGATACTTCATCGATAGGACACGCATCTTAATCGATGAGAGAGATCGTAAAACAAAGCGAAGTTGGAAACGATCCAGTAGGCTTTCTGGCACTAGACTGTACAGTAATATAAAAGGCGATCACACCATGTATTAGGTCAACGATGTTGCGATCCATCGCATCATGAGAGGTCACTGCCCTACCAGATGACTTAATGCTGATTATGTAACAACTATAAGGCTTTTCGTACACGAATCTACCGGAATCTCCGATATCTGAAAATTGTAATTAACCATAAATAATCTTTCACAACAGTAAATGGTCGCCGTAGCTGTATTTGGCTTGGATTGGATTGGATTTATCCGAAAATTAGTGCTGGGAGTAGGATGTTCAGTTCCGCTCGGATAGAGATGTCGTATATACATAATGGTGTAGTAACTCAAAGCAAATAAGACAGGAGATACTGGTGGTAGGTCTCTCATATGTGAGAGGCTATCTGGGTAGGTACCTACGCAGTGTTGTTTCACGTGAGAAATATACATTCTCATATGTGAGTCTCTCATATGTGAGAGGCTATCTGGGTAGGTACCACCGCAATGTATATTTCTCAAGTGAAACAACACTGCGTAAATGCACTGTTGTGTTTCGGATTGAAGGACATTGTAGCCAGAGTGACTACTGGACATATTGAGACTTAAGATCTTATGTCTCAGGATGGCGAGCGCAGTGGAATGTTGCTACTGTTTATAAGCGGTCGTTTCGCTTACCATCGGGCGAACGGCTTGCTCGTATTGCCATTCATTGCAATAATAAAAAAAAGGTTAAAAGATAGAAATATGTGTTTGAATGCATCTAAAGATTTAAACTCCATTTTAAATGTAGGTGAACATATTTCAAAACGATTCCGCCATTCGCCTAAATCCTCGTAGTCAAGATGGTTCGGAAATTGGAAAGCACGTAAATGCAATCGTTTCAAAGATAAACGGCCTCGATTATACCTTCCGAAAAATTGAAGATTGGTTTAAAGAAAGTGAAACTTTCCAATGCCTAGCTTTTGACGTAATACCTAACGATACAGGAATCAAGTTATTATCGACTGACATTGACGTCACCCTAGGACAAATTATTTTACATTTATTATCTTTTGTGTTAGTTAGCTTATACCATATTCAGTAGTAGCAAAATATGACAAATAATATTTTATAATATTCAAAAAAAATCATCTATATCCAGCGTGCTTCATTAATTCATTCAAGTCTAATTTCATTCCCAATCGTTTTTAATGTTTAGCTTATAGACCCTCAAGTAAGACAATGAACTTCAATTCTGCTGCCTCGATTAAGTAACAGCATTTCATCTGCTGATAAACGTTGTGAAATTCGAACAAATAATTCATTGGCTCTCTATCGTGTATGCGTGTTGTAGATCTACTCGAAACCGGCCTTTCATTGAGTGTAAATTAGTGGAATACAATGAGGTCGTGATCCATGGAGTGGCTTATATTCAGCATAGGACTTCATGTGGCTGAAGAGGGATGGATATAAGAGTGAGAAAGATAACTGGAAACACTACACATTAGTGGATAACTTCCATTTCAGATGAATACGAATATGTTGCCACCAGCCGTAGAGTCTTCGATGATCTCTTTTACTAAAAGAAATGAAATCGCACCATTGTTACTTTATTTCAGCTTACTGAGACAATTTAAATTGGGTCATAAATAGTTGGACAATTTATATTTCCAAGTTTCTAGAGTCTCAGTTCCTTATGGTTAAGCTTGCTACATCTTACGATGCATCATCACTTTACATTCGGCCCATAATTATGTTAAAAGACAGTGATACCATGTAAATCTAGAGAGATCTAGAACTGGTCTGGGTCCGACCAGCGCAATGACAATTTCTTTCGCCAAACAGCAATGTAAAGCAAAATCAAATGTAAATATTCCGGTTCGAAGCCTGAGTAACTACTAGACATAATGAGTCTTAACACCTTATGTCTTAGGATGGTGAGCGCAGTAGATTTCCAAGCATTGTTTTGTAATTCCTGGCGTTGTTTGGATTTGCCACTGCCCATCAGAAGTAGTATTGTTTACCATTAGGCTAATGATATGCTCGTGCCGCCATTAACAGCAATAAAAAAAGATGGGACCGACCTATCCGTACAATTTAGCTTTAAAGAGCTACAGCATAACTGCCAATTGTCATAGAGTAAACAGGTATAATAATTGTCCTATACTTCGTTTTTATAGTTCAGTAATTCCACACCCGTCAATTTTGATTGAGCCATTCAACTGGTCATTAAAGCGATGTACTGTAATGTTTAATCGATACGTGCATAAACACAGGACAATGAACCCACGACGCAGTGTCGCATGCACTGCGGTACGTGACTCCATGAAAATATAATTTTCCTGGGAACGCTCATTTGGATTCTTTCTTTATTGATTGTTTTAATGGCCGTTAGTGGTGGCTCCATGAAATTACATAGTGACATGTCACCAACCGACTATATGGCGTTAATAGTGGCTAAATACACCTATTCCATTATTATCATAGATAACATGCAATTATGCATAGGAGAGTGTAACCGTTCAGCTTTGCGTCTGTACTTAGCTTCCGCAGATTTTTGTCCTAATTTCGTAAATAAACTAGAGCCTTTTTGAACTATGATACTATGCTCCTATTTGTATGTTCTGTTATTTGTTTCACGGGAAGTGTTCTCACTGTCTCAGTGGCGTAGATTTATTTTGCTAGGAATTGAGGTCTCGAGTTTGAATCCCGGGTTGGGCTAGGTGATATTGGATTTTTCTATTTAGACAGTACATACAAACGGAAACGGAGGCCTCCTCGTAGCATCTTCGCCTACCCATTCCAGGGTAAAAGCGTGAGTTTATGTTCTTAGAAACTGTTTAATACGTTGTCATCGTCAATCTTCTACCTTTATAACTCGTAATTGCAGTAGAATTCATCCATTATTTGAAGACAGTCCGTTCTCGTACAGTGTACAGTACAGTCGTTTCAGTGATTTCATATAGTTCCTTCTATGTGCCTTGGATTAAGCCCCAGGCTTTAATCTACTTTCAACAAGAGCACAAGAAAGAGCACTCAGTAGGCAGCCGTTTGATTACATTGCAACTTACCTAGAAATCGCTTAGTGAGAAAAAGAGTGTTTTTAATAAACATGCTTACGAAATTGTTAAAATCCTATTATTTTTCAGTTGTAAGCTTATTTGCACGTTCGGTGCTGAATGCGAACTGTCATTAATTCATGGTCGAAAATTGCTATTTAAATAGCATAATTGATTATGCAATCGCTTGATCAAGCAGCTCTCGACGCGAGAGATAATAAAGTTAATGACCAGCGAAACGCGAATAATAAGTAATAAATAAAAGCCAACAGTCACAAACATAGTCCTGACCCCACACTAAGATCAACTCGTGGGTATCAGGAACTCCGAGAGACTTTTCAGTCCCACAAGCACCCAGACCTGAAAATATTTGTGGGCCGCACAAACATTTCTCTCTGTGTGGGAATCAAACCGACCTCGAACCGACTACGCCACTGAGGCTGTCATGTCAATGTCAATGGAGCTGAATAAATGCAGTGACCTCTTTATAGTAAGTTTTTTGCTAAAGTTTGTTTAGCTTTCTAATGCTTTACGAGTACTATGGAGTAAAGACAATTATTATTAAAGTGATGTGCTGGAACTGCACTATTTTGGCTATGGTAAATATAGACAAATTCTACCGGGAGTAACCGAACAGTTGACAGAGTTGAACCGTGACCTATTATCATAAATTTCAGTTGGCGGGATTATTGATATAAGTTGTTGATTTCCTAATTGCTCGGGCCCTTCAATTTCTGATTACTCCTGTTCGTCCCATAGTTACTATGAATAATAAAGCGAAATGTTGCCTACATTTGCCGATGATCACGTTGCATAATGTGTATATTATGTGCGTTTGTTAGATATTTCATATAAACAAGAATAATATTCAGAACTCAAAAATTAACTAAATGAATTAGCGCCGCCTTCAAACGTTTGCGAAGTCAAGGCAATTATACGACCGTGCGATCGAGCTACCGAGTTCATCGGCTTTTACGATTTGCTTACCCTGAGGCGGTGCTCTCTCCCCCACCTCGTATCGTTTACTTTGTAATCGAGCAAATAACCTTTAAAAACGTTGCATGTAGCTTTTTCAGAAAATAATATATTTTAAAAGATAAAAGAACCAGTATTTTTTATATTTGTCAAGAAACATTGGATGAGATGTTTTCAGAGATCAAATTTTCCAAATATGTGGGAATAGTTCAGTCTCAGGTCAAATAAAACAAGGATCGGTTGGGATATCATTGATATAATATTGTTTTCCTTAATTCGTTTTAGGATTGCGTCTACATTCGTCGCCGTCATTGCCTTATGTCGTTTTCTATTCCATTCTCTGGTATTTTGCCCTTTCAATCTTCAACATCTTACCCAGTCATCCTCTAACTCTTTCCATTTTAAGTTCTTTTATTCGTCATTTTTTTCATGCAAACTACGTTCAATATCAGTAGTTTATCTAAGGTTTTATCCTACTCATCTTTTTTCATAACAATCAAATCTAACAAATATAATATTTAAACAATGTTAGGTTACTTCGTTTTTTATTTTTGGAATTATTGATATCAAATATAAACCATTCATCAGTATCGTGGATTATGTGTATGGACGAAATAGTTACCTACCTTTTTTATTGATTCATACAGGCAACTGAGCTTTAGAGTTTCCTTATGGTAAGTGACACATCAGATTATCGACAATAAATAGATCACATGTCTTGCCAGCGTTCTATAATGAAAGATGGGTAAAAGGAAGGTAGGAAAAAAGTAATGCTCCTTGAAATTCAACATATATTTTCCGTAAAACAAAATTTAGAACGAAGTGATCCATCAGAGAGTCAAGCTGACTAACATAACTCTGAAAATTGGTTTGAATTAGCAATGGGCTAGTATGTTAGGAACAGATTACCGTTGGAGTAAGCATATTCTGGAGTGGAGACCGTTTCTTTGCAAATGTAGCGTGAGACGACCTCTGGCCAGATGGCGGGACTACTTTAACAAGAGGGCGGTAGCGACTAGATGCATAAAGCAGCAGACCAGGCTCGTACCGTACCTAGTGGCCTACGTCCAGCAGTGGCCTGCAACGAGCAGATGTTAATGAAGATAATGATATGGAAAACCTTAATCTCTAATAATGACTTGCTATGAAAGGTTCATTTTTCTAGTATTTCATAAAGAGTTTGTAACTGTTAATATTTTGACTGCCTCGGTGGCGTATTTGTACCAAAGTAGGGTTATAAAGCTGAGGTCTTGGGTTTGAATCCCGGGTTGGGCAAAGTGATATAGGATTTTTCTATTAATTATCAGCCCAGACTCAGGAATTGGGCCCGTATGGCGACATGCTCGCCATCTATCACATTATGAGGCGGAACATACAAGGCGACATGTATCCTGGCACCTCTGCCTACCCCTTCTAGCAAAACGGCGTGGGTTTATGTATGTATGTATATATATTTTGGCAGATCAATCGAGACGGGGCCGCTACGGGGACCCGTGTTCGGTGGTCGCCGACTGCAACTTCTCAGAGTCTGTGTGCGATGAGGGGCTCAAGGTCTGCCAGTGCCACCAAGACTTCCCAGTCACCAACCATGTCGACAAATGCGGAAAACGTAAGTACATAAATTTTTATTCATTGACTGTTTTATATTGTCTGTCAGAATTACTTACAGCAGTTTAGTGTAATGCTTTTGCTATAAAACGACCGTCGCGTCGCAGTCCTGCCCTGCTCGATATGTGGTGAAAGCATATCACATTGATTCGATTTAATTTTCATAAACCTTCATTATTGCTGCAGAAGAAAAACTAGTATTCAGGGATTTCTTCGCGGATTTGGTTTAAATTTTTTACTTCCCGAAGTTTCGATTACTTTGCAGCTTCCGTAGGGCACACTGGTTACAAAAAAAGTCGTGAATAATAGTTTTATTTCAATGTGTAACATTCGCGTAAATCTAAGAAACCATTATAAAAATGTTAATTCACGAACTATGAATCACAATTACTAGTATAGTATGAAAAATTAAAAAACATATAATGTATTTTGTAGCAGTTAATATGCATTATACGTAATTTTCATGACCATAAAGTGAGATTGCATCGAAAACGATCTGTTTTGTAATTGTTTGCTTTACCATAATAAATGCATTTATTGTGTGGTTGAAGGTATTGTTCCGGTTTTCACTCCCTGATTTGTACCATTTCGTACATATGCTAATACAAAACAAAAGGAAGTGATACCAAGCTAGTGACGCTAAGAAAAAAAATCATTTTAATGCAATATGAAGTTTATAAAAATCTATTATAAAACCACAAATATTTCTTTCGGGTCTGGGTGTTTGTGAGACCGAAAAGTCTCTTGTAGTTCCTGATACCCACGACACAAGACTCGATCTTAGTGTGGGGTCAGGACTATGTATGTGACTGTTGGGTGTTATTTATTTATTTTATTTATTATAGTATAAATTTTTATAATAAAACCATATATGAAGTAACGCTAATAAAACCTGGACTGGCGCTAGCGGTCAACGACACGAGAGCTGCGATTACGTTTTGAACGTTATACATTGCGGTTTTATGAAGTTTAAATTATTTTAAATTTGTTATTACATTTGTGATTATTGAAATTAGAAATGTGATACATGAGAGACATGTGATTTTCGTGTCTTACACTTTTAAAAGATTTATTACGTTCTACTTGACATCCAGAAATAATTTTTGGTCAAGTAAATACGTGGTGGACTATATGGCCTAACCACTCTCAATCGTATTCTCGATTGTAGAGTAGGCCCGTGCCCTGCAGTGGGACGTATATGGGCTGATACAGAAATAATACTTGTACATGAAACGGATATTTACTGTCTTTCAATCTCTGCAATGTATACATTTTATTTTGCAGTTGTTTTTGTTGTATTTAGAAAATAATAAAATTTTTATTAAACAATACATTTTAACAATACAATAATCCGATTAAGTTTATTTTTGATAATGCTTTGAAGTAGCAATGAACTTTTGCTTTTAGGATTGTGGTTTAAAAGACATAAAATTGAAAATGAAAGGTTAAAGAGATTTACAAGTCTCTCTTTGAAGCCGCTCAATTCGTATAAAATGATGTATTTTACGAGAATAAGGGATAATAAGCTTTGTAATTGCAGGCAAAAAGGCCTATTTTTGGTTATTGTGAGTGTAACTTCTATAAAAAAACCTATAGTAGTAACAGTAGGTTAATGGCTAATTCAAATAGAATAACTAATGTGGCTTTTGAATTATATAATGAAACTAAATAGGCTTAATATCACTAGAAGTCAAAAAATAAGGTACAGCAAAATCAGAATTAAAAAACTAACTTAATCACAACCATACACTTGGGATATCCAATTAATTGAAGAACACTTAGGATTTGAGGAAGCTGACATAACAACGTGGATTTTGCGAGGCTTGCTCTTACAATAGCCATCTTTGTTTTTTGTTGACCTTATTCGCATATGCAATGCGGTCATTCGAAGCCGTTTATAAAAACACACTTCAGAAAAAAATATGTAAAGAGATAAAATTGAAAGCAACAACCCTTTGACTTTATGGACGCAAGTGTGGTTGAAAAGCTATTAAAAATAAAAGGCCGCATTCAACGTTTAGCTTCACAGTTTTAAATGGGACGCAAAGGGAAAAAACAGGCGATCGATCCCAACTTGCATGTCGCGTGTATTTTCGTTGGCGCAAATTAATGTAATAGTTTTTAGAGCTATTAGCATGTCCTTGGTGAAATAAAATATGCTGCGGTTTTTGGTTTTACTAATTTATGTTAATTTTTTGTGATTAAATCTGGAATGATATTAATTTTAGATATACATATTTGAAATATATACTACAATGAAAATTATTTACATTCACACTGCCGTTTACGTCTCATCGATTCAGTTACTTATTTTATTTTTGTCGATTTTCATGTGGACTGAACTGTGTTCAAGCTGAACAAATAAGATAAATATTTTTTTAAATGAATATTCATAAATTATATTATTTCATATCATATTGTAACCAATTGGCCGACACTAATTATATTTTTTCCTGCACGCTTAGTTACAGAACTGTAAATGTTCATAATTTCTTACGGTATAGAATAGTCAACACTACAGAAAATGGAAATAATTAATATTAAATTCATTTATTGAATACTTTTAAATGTTCAACATCAATTGGATTCAGATTTTTTTTTCTACCACTAGAATGGACCGTAGTAGGACCCACCCTGTAAAAGTAGTTTTTAAGTAAATATATATTTAAATATACATTATGGATTCCTGTTTAACCAATGTTTCTTACATTAAAAAGTTAAGCAATAAAATCCATTCATTAGAAGCTAAGGTGTAATAAAATGAAAGGACATGCAACCCAAAGCGAATTTCCTTCGAACTTTCCAAGGTTTTTATGACTAATCGGTTTTCCCCAAGTTAATTATTTATATTATGATTTACGGGTCATTTATTAATTTCTGAACAATTTTGTTACTATTTGATATTAAAGCATGTTGAAGGAAATTATATTACGAGATTTGTGTTCAAGAATACAAATAAAAGTTAAAATAACTGTTTATAGTATTATCTTTCTACAATCCTTAACACTTTGACGTAAGCGATAACGTTTCGTTTGCGATAATCAAATTGCATCTTGGATCAAGAAGTCTTGGATAGCATTTGTATTTGAGTTAGCAAATGGCGTTGTACAACGCACAAACGTCATCGCTTACGTCAAGGCGTTAAGGATTGTAGAAAGAGAATAGATTGGAAGCGCTTGTAACCTGGCTAAGGAGGCTGATTGTATTATTTGTGGATCACAAAAGTTACCGGCCTTGGTGTGTCTACCCCTCTTGGAATGGTGTATTGTGAAATAATTATGTAAATTTTGTTACAGCTGCAGCAATAAACGAAACGTGTCTATTCAATGAGCAATGCGAGGACGTGGACTTCAAGACGGAATGCAAGAACGATCGGTGCGCATGCAAGTTCGAGATGGTACCGGAGATCACCCTCGACGGTGCCGTCGTCTGCAAATGTAAATATATCCTGATATTTATGTAGGATTTGAATTTGTATCTGTATAGCCCAAATACGTCCCACTGCAGGGCACGGGCCTCCTCTACAATCGAAAGTACGATTGAGAGTGATTAGGACGTATAGTCTACCACCCTGGCCTAATGCGGGTTGGTGGGCTTACATACCATAGAAATTCTTTTAAACGCTTTAGTATGCAGGTTTCCTCACGATGTTTTCCTTCACCGCTTTAGTGCGTGGTGGTTGACTATCAATATACACATGACTCCGAAAAGTCAGTGTGCCCTGGGTTTCGAACTCGCGACCACCGTGAACATGTTGGCAGGCGCATCCGGTCCATTTACCAGCAGGCCCCTTTTCTTTTTGGAATATTTGAATATTATGAAGAAAGATGAGTAAAATGAAACTTTAGACGAATGACTTGTATGGGGCGTGGTTTGTGTGAAAGATATGACTAATTAAAGTATTAAATATTGAAAGAGTTAAAGGGTAAATGATTAAGATGTTGAAGTAGGAAAGGACAGAATAGAAGAGAAGAGACTGGAAGACGATTGAGGACGACTGAAGTGAAGATAAAGACGAATTAAAAGACGATAATAAATTAAAGACTATCCAAACAATCTTTGTTTGATTTGAGCCGAGACGGAACTATTCGTACATTTATGCTGTGCTAGGGTACGGTTACAAAGCTGAGGTCTCGGGTTTGAATCCCGGCATGGGAAAAGTGATTTAGATTATTCTATTCATTATTAGCCCCGAGTTAGAAATATGTGCCCGATGGGGCGATAGGCTCTCCTCCCATCACATGGGACGGAACCCACAAAGCGAAACATGAGTGTACTTATAGCTACCAGCACCTCTACCTACTACTCGTTTTGAAAGAAAAGTGTGACTTTATGTATGTATGTACAGTTGAGTCGACATTTAAATCTGTGTCTATATTAGCCCATATATGTCTCACAGTAGGGCACGGACTTCCCTACTATGTAGAGTACAATTGAAAGGAGTTAGCCCATATAGTCCATCATGCTGGCCTAGTACGGGTTGGCGGACTTGACATACATTTTTTTTAACAAATCGATATGGTATCACTATGGTTCCCCACGATGTTGTTTTTGCTGTGATAGTAATAAATATCGAAATTTATTTCAGCGGAGAAACGAATCGAAGAGCCGATACGAACTTTAGATCCTGCAATGATCGGCGTTCTAGTTGGCATGGCTCTCATGTTTGTCATCATCTGCGTTGTACTCCGATTGTTTAGCAGGTAATTGTCCATCTATATACCCATAAATACACCCATTTATACAACTCCAACTCTACACCTTGGTATAGTAAGTAGGTAAGTCTTGTAATGAATGAAAATATAGAAACTTTCATTAAAAATAGGACTTGCAGATACTTAATTCTACTTAGAACTAACATAAAACTACGAGATTCTCATTTGCAGGGCACCTAAAATAGACATACCTAGTACAATATAGTTGAGAACACAGAAATAAAATATCTATTTATTTAAAGAAATTAATCTATACAACCAGAGTAGTCTTGAAATTTAGTTCTTATAATGTATTTAGTTTGTGTCGTGGGTTTCAGAAACTACTAGAAACTTTATGTACCAACAAAAAATGTATACAGAGTATATCCAAATTCCGAGCGAAAATGCAACCAGATGGTAGTTTTAGTAATTGCAGACACTATGCAACTAAAAAATCTCAAAAGAGTCAACGTTTTTATAATGAATGTTAATGTTAATACATGTTATTTTTAAATAATAATTTAAAACCTAGCGTACTGTAACGTCTTTAAAAATAAAAGGGAGTTAATTATTTCAAGAAATCTACATGTTTAACACCCAAATACGTCAATCTTGTCCTTGTGTATGGTTCGATTCACACCTGGTGTTGGAACAATGGCGTCGTGGAAGTTGGAAAATATGTACCTACATAATACAGATATGTACATAATATGAATAAGTCTGGTATTTTGCTATTGTAATTGCTCTTATGTATTTAATGTCTCCAAATTGAGCATACATTTTATTGAGCACTATGAATGGACACAACAGTTTAATTCGATATTTTCGTCTTATTACTTTACTGCTGCAATAATGTAATCAGTGTTTACTCACTCTGTCTCTCTCTCTCCTCTCTCTCTCTCTCTCTCTCTCTCTCTCTCTCTCTCTCTCTCTCTCTCTCTCTCTCTCTCCATGACAGGAAGTCCCATTTTAAACATAGGCCTTAATTTAGGATTTCCATACAGAGTTTTTTAAAGAGTCCAGTATCAGCCCATATACGTCCCACTGCAGGACATAAGTCTCCTCTACAATCGAGAGTACGATTACGGCTATATTATACGATTAAGGCTATATAGTCCACCACGCTGGAACAAAGCGAGTTGGCGGGTTTTACATACTATTAATTCTTGTAATTCGCTATGGTATGCAGGTTTTCTTACGATGTACTGGATATTTATGAAGTTTCCTACACATTAATAATGAAAACTGTTTAATTTTCAGAGCGAGATGGAGAGAAAACCGCACGATCTTCAACACGCCCAATCCACGGTTAATGAACGTCTCCTTACTAAGAGATTCGAAGTTGTTACACTCTCAGGTGAACTACCATTTAATGACTTAGTCATAACTACTTCCTCTCTCTTTCTCGTTATCATTTAATCGGGAGGAAAGCTGTCAGCAAAAACAATGGGAAAAGGAAATTGGTATCGATCACTCACTAGTCGCATGAATCGATAAATAAATTAAATCGATCGTTCGCTTCTGCTCATATTCTTGTCATTGGAGAGCACACTATGATTTAATCATGAAATTTAATCATATTCAATTTACAATGTCACGGGACGATGTGTTTGTTTCAAGTAAAATATTAATTTATTTACTATCGTATATAGAGGAAATAAGCAACCATAAGGAGTAATAAAAAGAGGTTACCATAATAATTTCAGGACCGTCGTGGATCGCGGGTGAGCATGCGTCCTCCTTCAAGACAGGCTAGTCAGCAAGAACTCCGGCCTCACTCGCCTAGTCCAGGTACACATCGCATACTAATCTATTCATTTTTGCTACTAGTTCATTTTAAAATTATGCAAGTAACTGACAAAAAACAATTGCAAAATATTTGCTAAATTGTTCACAAATTATGTGTTTATGTGATAGATTGTGATGTCGCTATATGTGGACATATTAAATAGAAACGCTTCTATGTCAATTTTACACAAACTTACTAACTCAATTTTGTAATGAATGAACAATTTTGAATTTATTTCAATCTATACACGCAGTCTTCTCTAATATAAAACTGGGTGTGTTATATTTCTTATGAATCGTAAAGTGGCGGACATAAAGGAAAGAAAGTAAAAAGGCCGGTTTTTTTTAGATTGAGTTAAATTATACAAAAATTAACACGCGAAATAAGATGTTGCTGCATCGGAGCAAATCCGGGCCGGGTCGCTAGTAACTTGTAAAATTGTACAGTTGATATTAAAGATTGAAATAAATTTGAAATTGTCAGTACAATTATCTTTAACATATTTTGAATCTCGATGTTGTGTCCCTGGTGACTGGCTGGATGAATCAAATTTACTTTTTATTTCGTTTAAAACACACTTTTGTTCCCATCAACAATGCTAATATCCATGATTTCATCTATCGACAGCACGTCATCACCAAAGCCATCAGCTACACAGAAAACCCTCAGGTTACAAAGTTTTTATGATTTGATCGGTTTCCCATTGCTTCCTTAGCTATTCAATTCACTCTGAATGATGTTGCTGCACTAAGTAGGCTTATATATACCACGAATGTGTGTTTGCAATGAAGTATAGAGATTAGAACCTCTTTGGTAAGTTTAATAGTCTGTCAGTAGAGGAAATTTGAAATCGTTTGATAACTGATGGAATACACCATATCGCACATTTGAAACTATACTATCTTTTGCCTAAAAAACTAGACTTCCTACATCTTGACTAATTTAAAATTTGAATATTTAAGTAAAATTTTAATAGTCAATAACTATGCATGGAAATTTTGAAAGACATTTAGTAATTCGTGAGTGAGTACATTTCAGAAAAAAAAACGATGCTTGGCAGTGTACATTAAGATATACTAGAATCGATACCATTTGTAATCGCCACAAAACTTTATACCAAATATATTACTGATCAATTGCTTGCTATTATAGAGAGGAGGGTTAGAATACATCACAGCATGACATCTTTTGCGAAGTACAACATGGTTTGATAGCATGCTTCAATTGTTGCGTGTATGGTATG
The DNA here is from genome assembly GCA_023078785.2 of Hyles euphorbiae. NCBI lineage: Eukaryota > Metazoa > Arthropoda > Insecta > Lepidoptera > Sphingidae > Hyles > Hyles euphorbiae. The sequence continues at coordinate 16,186,738 of CM041037.1, read as the reverse complement.
CTTCTTATGACGTTGAATCCGGTTTCAGGGTCCCGGCGCGGCTCTAGAGCGAGCAGCGGCCATTCTGCAACGTCTCTGCGGTCAGCCACACTCCGATCGCCAACAACTCCTGGCCCAACATCGGTCACCGTCGAAATACGTGCACCAGATGCATAAGCAATATTAACAGAAAATGTGAAAACGATACAAATATGGACAGAACAAAAGAAATATATGCAATGACAATGATGATATAAAGTGATTTAGAAATAGCTATAAAAGCTTTTATAAAAGCCGACGTCACACGCTGTGGGTAGGTGAATGTAAGAAAATCAGTCCAACATTACCAACATTTGTGATATATTTAACAATCGTTCGATATGGTTAAGCTTGTATTCAACAATATAATGTTTTATAGCAATAATATTACGCACTCTAAATATTGACTGTCGAAAATCAGCCACTTGGAAAGTGCCTCAAAATTGATACGCAATGTCATTCACGTTTTAATTCTCGATATAGAAATATAAACACATATTAGGATTAATGAGTTTACAAATGTAATACTAGGTGTAATCACATTTCACGGTTCAAATATTAAGATCACATATAGAAGTAGAGCACAGTTCAACGATTTTCATAGGTGTTAAGGTTTAGACGTAGTTTATTAGCTTTTTTAGCGTTAGAAGAATGGCTTTTTGGCAATTTTTGTAGTTTGATAGTTTTAATAACGTCGATTATTATGTATAAGTCTTAATTGTTTCAAATTCAAATCTTTTTCATGTTCCCGTTTGTAAGTAAATGCTAGATTTTGTGATTTTCTCTGCCTTAGAATAAATAGCTTACGACTAAGCCATGTAGAAGTATATTTATTTACGGGGACCATCTCCTATCGCCGGAGTGATCTGAATAGTAAAAAGATGGATATTATTATAAAAGATTGGTGGGAGCTTCGACGCTGCTTCTATACTATAAGACTCTAAAAGATTTAGCTTTAAGTGCGGATGATTATTAGCTTTTTCTTTGACGACTTCTATGAGAGAGAGTTGTGAATCGATTAAGAATCTTTCATTGAGTTTTCATCTAGTCTCGTTAGGAATCTCTAAATGTAATTTAATGTGTAAAAAGGGGAAATTTACACACAGTAATATGTAAGTCTTATGCACTTCTGAAGCTTCAACCGAGATATGTATGCAAAGCGCACAAAAAATACGTACAGATCTTAGTGCTCTAAAGTTGAATGTATAAAATTTTAAAAATAAATTCGACGTCATCTGTGTATGTGCACATCCCAATTAAGGGGAAAAATTGGGGTGTTGCTCATGCAGAACTCATCTCCATACCCTGAATAAAGCAATTGAAATATTAATCGATTAAGCTATTGTATTTAAAATTGAAAAAAAAAATGCTCACATTGTGAAAAATTTATTTCGAACACTATGCTAGTGAAATCTATTGAAACATTATGCTATAATTTAATTATATATTATGATCTTTTATTATAACTTATACTTCCGAATATTGGTGTTTTATTTCATTATGAATATGTAGTCGTATAATATTTAAAAAAATATATTACTGCGATGAAGAAAATTCAATGCAACCAAAGAGTACTAAGGCGCCCGAGAAAGGAAGGAGGCATCGTTAAATGTTAAACCTATGTCATCAATATGCGAAATATTTCTCAAAGCACAAAAAGTACTAGGGTGACAGAGAAAGAAAGGAGGTATCGTTAAATTTTAAACCTATGTCATCAATATGCGAAATATTTCTCAGAACACAAAAAGTACTAGGGCGACAGAGAAAGGTAGGAGGTATCGTTAAATGTTAAACCTATGTCATCAATATGCGAAATATTTCTAAGAGCACAAAAAGTACTAGGGTGACAGAGAAAGGTAGGAGGTATCGTTAAATGTTAAACCTATTTTATCAATATGCGAAATATTTCTCAAAGCACAAAAAGTACTAGGGTGACAGAGAAAGAAAGGAGGTATCGTTAAATGTTAAACCTATGTCATCAATATGCGAAATATTTCTCAGAGCACAATAAGTACTAGGGCGACAGAGAAAGGTAGGAGGTATCGTTAAATGTTAAACCTATGTCATCAATATGCGAAATATTTCTCAGAACACAAAAAGTACTAGGGCGACAGAGAAAGGTAGGAGGTATCGTTAAATGTCAAACCTATGTCATCAATATGCGAAATATTTCTAAGAGCACAAAAAGTACTAGGGTGACAGAGAAAGGTAGGAGGGATCGTTAAATGTTAAACCTATTTTATCAATATGCGAAATATTTCTCAAAGCACAAAAAGTACTAGGGCGACAGAGAAAGAAAGGAGGTATCGTTAAATGTTAAACCTATGTCATCAATATGCGAAATATTTCTCAGAGCACAAAAAGTACTAGGGCGACAGAGAAAGGTAGGAGGTATCGTTAAATGTTAAACCTATGTCATCAATATGCGAAATATTTCTCAGAGCACAAAAAGTACTAGGGTGACAGAGAAAGAAAGGATGTATCGTTAAATGATAAGGCTACATCATCAATATGCGAAATATTTCTCAGAGCACAAAAAGTACTAGGGCGACAGAAAAAGAAAGGAGGTAAATTTAGTTAGAGAGTTCTACCCACAGATCGATATCTAGCCAAAGTTATGTCTACCCGCAGTTACCTTCCCTCACTAAAATATCCTATACTTAATGAATTCAGGTGATGATCACCCTTCATTGGGCAAAAAGGAATCTTGCATAAAAATATTAAATAATATAGCAATAATAATGATATCTTATAATTATTATCTTATAATTGTTATCTTATATATATTATCTTATAATTATTACATATCTTATAATTATATCTTTCGCAAATCGTCACTCCACCTAGCCGGTGGGCGTCCTACACTACGCTTGCCAAGGTCGCTGGCAGATGCTGGATGCGACAAGCCGAAGACAGGGTAAAATGGCGCAACTTGGAGGAGGCCTATGTCCAGCAGTGGACAACAGTTTAGGCTGATGATGATGATGATGAATTATATCTTATAATTATTATCCTAACACACCTGATACATTATACTTATCTCATTCTCCCGTAACCTAATATTCTAAAATTTTACTTCTGCCATGTGGGGATTGCGCACACGCACTTTTTTATGACAGACGTGGAATTAGCCCACTTCATATGTTATGAGTAAAAAAAGTAAGGAGATAGGACAGAGATGTTTGGTCTACCGAAAAGCAAACATCACAAATCAATGTACTGAAAGATAGTGCATTATCCCAGCCCAATCACAGCACAGTTATTTTAAAAAAATATGCTATTTAATATCTAACTAAAAATACAGACACAAATGTCATAAATAGCGTGAGGTATTTGCCTAATAAGGAGTTAACATAAGTAGACATTGATGACGAATAGTATTCAAATTTCCCGAACGTTTCGTAGAATTTATCCCAGAAAGCATAAGTTCGGCGAAACAGATCCTTGCGAATATTAAGGGTTTCTCCTATTTCCATATAATTGTTTGTATCATTTGTAATAGGTTTCCATGTGTATGGCAGTAGATTTGTTGTTACTGGTGTAGGATTGCTGAAACATAAAACAATTTATTAAACATAATGTGGTTTGTAGTTGCCGCTGACTGTACTATAAATATTCCAAGAGTCATCATTTTGATAGTCTTATGGAATGAAATAGAGCCTCAAACGTTCTCAATCGTAAATAATTTTTATTAATAAATAATAATCTGCTAACGATATTATGTATGTATGTATAAAATGTTACTCATGAAACCGAAATCAAAGGTTTGATTTGTATTTGGCCAGGATTGGAATATTTAAGATATTTGCTGATTCATGTGATGGTTGTAATTAGTGAATTCACGTATAACGCTTTCAAGGATTGATATTATTAAAATGCTGTTTATTGCAGTTGGTAGCTCGGGCCCACCTTACAAAAAACATTTAATTACAGTGGTGTCTTCCAAGGAAAAGGATTATTATTTTATATTATCGCCAGTAATATATAGTGGTATATATTTTACAGTGGCAGAGCCACGCTGTGGTCGGTATGAATGGTCAGGCTCGTCCGGGACGGTACTACTGTCTGACAGGAAATCGAAATGAAGTGAACTTTAGTTGTCGCTGAGAGTTGTCGCGTTTCATTCGGTAAGGAAGATTGCTGCATGCCTAATACCCAAAAGGGATAAAAGGAAAGCTTCTTCTCATCCGTTTTTCTTCCCGTTTCCAACATGAATTGATGAGCCGGCAATACATACATGATCTTAAAAATAAACAAATATCGAGTTGGTATTCAATTATTAAAACATGTCATTTAATAAACTTACCCATACTTCATAAAGTTGGTCAACATTGTCGAATACCGAAGATGCACTATTCTATCATTTGGTTCCTCTTTGTTCATGTAAGGAAAGGATATATTAAAAAAATAACCTAATTCATCTGCATGAGTGGCGATGGTATTCGATAAGTTCTTTTCGTTCTTCAACATGTTTTTCCCACCACAATAATTGAAAACATAATGATATATCCTCGATCCCGCTTTCAAATATTTGTCGATAAGCCTTTTATTAGGATAGACATAACAAAAATCAGAATGAAAGTCAATAAATTTCCTTTTAGTTACATTCATTGTTCTAGTATCAGTGTAAAATTCCCGTACTAATGCATTAGCATTTTCAAAATTCTCATCGTTTAAAGAAAAAACAATTTTCAGATTATTCTCAAAAAAATTGCTTTCTGTAAAATATTCAGGTGGTTGTTTTTCAAACAGATAATAACTTTCGTCTCCAGCATTACCTAAGACTAATGGAATTGCTGTATCATTTGTTATTACTACATTTTGCGGGAATTCAGTTATAAAACCAGTAAGGTTTTCAAAAGTCATCTCATGACAAGGTGCGGATAAATAACCAATTTGTTTTTCAGCTTTAATAACCTTCGTTGGTTCTACTTTCGATAGAAATTTTAACGCTTCCTTCGCGTCATTTGTTTCAAATCCTAAATATTTACAAAGTTCTAAAATATTTGTATTATTAGGCTTCATAATTAGTGATGGGTAAAATGCAGTACCACTTTCCATAATAGCTTGATTAAACAGTTTTTCTTTTGCGTAAAGTACTTGCAGACTTACACAAGCACTACCCATACTATGTCCCATTAAAGTAACTCTGTTTGGATCTCCACCAAAGTCTTCTATATGGCGCTGGATCCATCTCAGTGCTGAGAGCTGGTCCTTTAAAGCCTGGTTTCCGGGAACCTCTGGTATATCAAGGCAGAGAGTACCATAAGATCCGACTCTGTAGTTCATGATGACAAAGATTACACCATATTTCATTAAGTATTCAGGACCATGATATACTCGGGTTTTGGAACCTTGTTCCAATCTCCCTCCGAAAATATAGGCCAATACTGGAAGATTTTTTTGTTCGATGTTATTTGGAACATAAATACTTAGCTGTAAGCAGTCAAGACTTCCTCGTAAGCCAAGCTGTTCATGTATTTGTATGCATTCTGTGGAATCATTGTTAGCTTCGTAAATTCCATCGAATTTTGGATAAGGTAGCGAGTCCTGTAAGAAAATAAATTTATTATGACTTTGTTTTTCAATTGACAATCAAATATAACAAGTTTTTGGTTCTTTACAGGAAAAGCATTTCCCTTATATATGGGTAATCCTTTCGCAACACCTAGAATATTATTTATTAAAATAAACTAAGATGTACATACAACATGCTCACATTGTGCCAATTATTTGGTCATTGCATTAAAAAGCTATGCAGCAAAGCCTTGGTGTTCAGTGGCCACCTAAGGTAACGCTAGAACGCCAAATCATACTAATCTTATTTTAATTTCTCAATATTAACAAACAAATATAACGCAAGACCTCTTGAACTAACAATTACATTAAAAAATACTACAGTAGGTTTACGACTGCAGCTACTACAGCGTGCGGTGCGGGTAGTAAGGCACTGACTCGATTGCGCAGTACAAATTAAATGATACCATTATCAAATAAATCGGTTACTACAATATTCGATTATTTGAAGACATTGATAGTTTTCCTTTGTAGTATATAGTTTGTATTTTCAGTTTTTACAATTTTGAGTCTTTACAAATATGTTTTGAAACCTTTTCTCAGTGCGTGGATCGAACCCGCGGCCTCTCGTTACACAGGCGGCTTTTAACCGACTGCGCCGCGGAGGCTGTCAGATTAGTTTTATTTTGCTTTTTTTAATCCATCATCATCCGTTCATGTCAAGTCGTATGACTTCGTTTCATGAGTGGTCCCCTAACATCAACCCTGTATACAGGTTGATTCCGCCACGATAAAAACTTGTGTGAATAAATATCATGATATATAGGTACTATGTAATGCCACAATAACATTTTCTATATTAGCCCATATACGTTCCATTGCAGTGCACGGGCCTCCTCTACAATCGAGAGTATGATTGAGAGTGGTTAGGCCATATAGTCCACCACGCTGGCTTAGTGCGGGTTGACGGACTTAAATGAAAATGAAAATATTTATTGAATCCGTAAAATGTCATACACTATTTAAATTCAGTCACTTTTTTTTCCACTACCACCCGGTTCACAAGGCTGTTTTCGCTGGAGAAGAACGGGCAAGAAACTCTAGTGTTGCTCTTTTCAACATAAGTTTACAATACAGGCGCTGAAATTCAGAGCAGTACTTAAATTAAAAAGCAAAGAAGAGCAATAAAAAAAAAACAAAGTAATTTAATATTATCATTATAAGCAAATTGAGCAGACCAGTCTACACAAGCAGCACCTGTTCACGAGTATGACCCATGTGCCAGCCATCAGTCTCCCCAACCGTGTTATAGGGAAGTGAACGACCCGGCACACGACGCCGCCGCAAGCACAGATCTTTAAGCGAGCATGACGTACTCAAATTGCCTACAACTATGGTGAAACGAGTAGGATAATTATTTCAATTATATTAAGCAGAGTACACACACATCCGGTTTGGGGACTTATATTACGTTTTATTCCCACGCCTTACTACCTTCTAAGTATTTTGAAATTTTATAATATGCTTTATTACACAACTGTCGTTAAATATTAGATTTTAATGTATTTATAGTTAAGGCTTTTATTTGAGTACTTACATACAAAATGCTTATAAATTGCTATAGTATGCAGGTTTCCTCGCGATGTTTTCCTTCACCGTTTTAGTGCGTCGTGATTGACTATCAATACACACAATATGATTCCGAAAGTCAGAGGTGTACCCTGGGATTCGAACCCGCGACCACCGTGAACATGTTGGCAGCGGCGGCTAGTCCGTATACCAACAGGCCACCGCGCACTTAACATTTTATTTCATCGTAATTTAAGTCCACGGTAATTCCGACACTTTCTTCGCACATATGAAGTATAAAATAAATTGATTCGGCTTAATATTAATATATTTTCCGTTATCATGCGGCGTTTGTGTGACTTAGTTCAGGTGCGACACGCTCGACGCCACCATTTACTATTCGTGTGCTAATTATCCTACTATTCGTGTGCTAATTATTATATTAATTGCCCTTTCGGTACCCCGGGGGAGGCCGAAAGGGGTATGTCAGTGTCTCTGGCCTTCAACCCGGTACACACGCGGATATTGTGTCCGAACTGGGTCCTTAGCAATACCTACGCCAGCATACTGACTAAAAACCTCTTGATAACCCTCACACGCATTGTGGGCAGCACCGGACATCCCAGGGCGAAAGGCGCCCCGATTTACGTCCGCGAACCGCCCCGCGCAAAACCATTGCTGGGCCTTATGTTATTATTATAAAGGCCCAGATTACCGCCATTTACACCCCCCTTTCGGACGCCCGTAAAGCTGTTATGGGCGTCCATGACGGAGACGAGGCTCCATCACACGTCTCGGAGTCCGTTATACGCGAGGGCGCACGGCCCCCGCCGTGTGCCCAGTGACTCCGATGACCCCTTTAGGTCGTCTCTTACGACGGGCAGAGGATACCGTGGAGGGATTCTTGTACCCCCAAACCACAGGGTAAAGGATAAAGGCGCCGGTTCAGCCGGTTATTACCCGGCGCCTTCTTCTTTGCAGGCGGCGAGCGGGATCGTTCCGCTCACGATCCCGATCTGCGCTCTCCTTCTGCGAAATTACAATTTCACAGAAGGAGAGCATTGCCTGCCACGACCTCCGACTCTCGACCATGGAGGGAATCACGACCGAGAGCGAGAGGTCTACTCCGACGGCTGCACGGAGTATAATACGTTCATCACCCCAGGCTGGACACTCCGAAAGAGTGTGCTGGGCTGTGTCCTCCGCGCAGTTGTCACAGTGATGACACACGGCTGTCGCTTCCTTTCTCGCCACCCGCCACGTGTGCTAAATATCCTGGTATCCACGACACAAGATTCGATCTTAGTGCGGGTTCATGACTATGTATGTGACTGTTGGGTGTATTTATTTAATTTAATCAAGTAAAGGTAACTTGATGGTACTTGGTCCTTGCTGCCTATGAATATCCACAGCATTTGGATTATCGATGTGTTGTCGGCCATTAAATGGAAAGGAGAACAGGAAGAAAAAGATGGAATGAAGAAAAGGGTATGCGGCAACCTAGCACACCGACAGCGAAACTAGACACTGGTAGTGGTACAGTGGTCGATTTTCTTAGAGAAAGTTGTGGTAACTTAAGCCAATCCAACAGCTTTAACAAGAAACAGTAACAAAATACCGATAAACATACATATAAATAGATTATTCAATTTCCTTAATATTTATGAAAGCGCTTAGGTATACTCGTATTTGCGCGAAACCTATAAAAAGTTTAGCATTATTTTGAATTATCTGATAATTGCAATCCTATAAAATTGTAAAAAAAGGAACAGATCGTGTACCAGCAAGGAGGCTGGACACGGTGTTCAGCTGAGCTTTTCAGCTGCCGAGGGGGAGGTCCCCAACAGAATTTCGACAGTAATGTGCGCTGCAGAAAAAACGGTTAATTCCAAAACTGAGTGCTTATCGTCTACCACTTACCGAGGCTTCCGGCTTCACCAGCTCTCGCAGACCAGGCAACTCCAGCAGCAATACTCTCGAGGGAACACGTTAAATGGGAATATATCGGGTATAGGTTTTGGTTACGAGGTTGCGCAACAGCGGAGTTTTTGACCAAGTACTTCCACGATTCAAAAACGAGTGCCGGGTTTTTTCCAAGGCAACGGTTTTGTGACCTGCTCGTTGGTCACACTAGAACCTCGCCTATTGGTCGGTGGTTTTTCGGTTGTCGAAAAGTTGTCTATGCGACGCCCGGTTGCGCCATCTAGCGCCGGTTCGTGATATCGGATTCGAACCCAGCAATGGAACTCCGATGCAGCGCACATTAACTTTGGGGTGACGATACATACCGCCCACCAAAATATGAAGGTATTTTACTTACAATAAAAAATAAAAAAAATAGAAAAATAAAAATATAGGAAAAATAAAGAGAGAAAATATAAAGGGTTGATGATAGACTGAATGATGTTTCGCGTTGAAATCTTTAACAGTTAACGACTGGTGAAGCTTGTTCTGCACTGATGGGTAGAGGACAAAGCTTCACCAGTGGGCGAGTGATGATATGATGGTTCGCTATCCGTACCGATGCGCATCTTATAACTCCATCCGGACCAGGATGCACATTGACTACCCGACCTACAGACCATTGTAATGGTGTTCGATTGTCATCCTTGATGATTACAATAGAATTTAAAGGCAATGGTTTACTGTCTTTTGTCCATTTTGCTCTTTGCGTTAAGGAGTGGAGATATTCGTTCCGCCATCGTATCCAGAAATGCTGTTGAAAGGCTTGTAGAAGTTGCCAACGCTTCAAACGGTTTAGATTGGTAGCTGTAAAATCATGTTCTGGTACGCTGGTTAAGGGTTCTAGTGTTAAGAAATGACCCGGTGTCAGAACATTTAAATCGTTTGGATCGGAACTAATGGGGCACAATGGTCGCGAATTGAGGACTGCTTCAATTTGGGTGAAAAGTGTGCTAAGCTCCTCAAATGTTAGAACCTGATCTCCTACAATGCGATGCATATGACTTTTTGCGGCCTTTATTTGGATTTCCCACACCCCGCCGAAGTGTGGCGCCGAGGGTGGGTTGAATTTAAACTCGATGCGTTCTGTCTGTGCGGCTAGGTCCATCAACCTACACAATTGAGTTTTTGCACCTACAAAATTAGTACCACAGTCTGCATGGATGATAGAACATCTCCCCCTACGCGCCACAAATCTCCTCAACGCAGCTACGAAGGCGTCGGTGGATAAGTTAGAAGCTACTTCGAGATGGACTGCTTTTGTAGTCAGGCACACAAATAGACACAGATAAGCCTTATCCAACTTGGCACCACGATGTTTTCCCAGCTTAATCCGGAAGGGACCGCCAAAATCAACCCCGACTACCGAAAATGCCTTGACTTGGTTCACTCGATATGATGGCAGATCACTCATAACGGGTTGAAGCGGTTGCGGACGCGTTTTAAAGCAACGTACACATTGGGATAATTGTTGACGGATAACGCGTTTCGCCGCTACGATCCAAAATTGCTGTAATATTAGGTAATGTGTAGTGTTAATACCGGTGTGACAGTGTTTGCGATGCACCCACGTAATGTAGTAAGTAGTGAGCGGGCACCGAGTAGGTAACAACGCGGGATGCTTGTGGTCATGTTCTAAACCACTCCGAGATATTCTACCGCCCACCCTGAGGATACCTTTGCTATCCATAAATGGGGTGAGTTTCCGCAACCATTTGGCTAATGCTTGATGATTTTTTAGCTTGTCTATGTCATTATGAAAGAATTTCTCTTGATAAAACCTTACCGCGACGTATAAAGCCTCATGTCGTTCACCGTCCGTCAACGTAATACGCTCAAAGCGGGAGGATGCTTGACGCGTATTGTTCATGAACCTACGCACATACCCAATAATATTTATAATTTTATCTAAGGAAGAAAACTTTAAAAATAGGGCATCGATCCACCCAAGAGGCTCCGTCATCGTCTCCGTCACTAACGCAGATTGGGGTCGTTGTTCTGATTGGATAATATCTTCCTCCTGCGTTTTTGGTTCCACTAGATTAGGTGGCCAAGTTTCGGGCGCTTGCGATAACCAGCTGGGGCCCGCCCACCATAATCTATTGTCGAGGAGTTTAACTGGCATAAGTCCCCGTGAACAGATGTCGGCGGGGTTGTCGTTTGTCGGTACATGCCGCCATGATTCGGTCGGTACGCTGTCCTGAATTAGGCTTACTCGATTCGCCACAAACGTGACCCAACGTGAAGAGTGCGATCGTAACCAAGATAAAACAATCATAGAATCTGACCATAAGTATAATCCTTGTAAGGGAGGTCTAAACACCGATTTGACACTTGCCAGTAACTGAATGAGAAGGACCGCCGCACACAACTCGAGACGAGGCAACGAAATTTTCTTAATGGGAGCGACGCGAGCCTTTGCGCAGTGTAGAAATGTACGAGCTGAACCCGATGCATTGGCCACACGCACGTAAATTACAGCTCCATAGGCCCGTTCCGATGCGTCACAAAAGCCGTGAAGTTCGAATGTCGGATTCGCTCTAAAGTGGACGCAACGTGGGATTTCAATGCGCTTAAGTTGAGGCAATTGTTCTAAATATTGGGCCCAGTGCTCGATAACATCCTGTGGGGGGGTCTCATCCCACGGAGTACCGACTATCCATAATTTTTGGATTAGACATTTGGCTTGAATGGTGAGAGGCGAAAGAAATCCCAGTGGATCGAAAATCCTAGCCAATTCGCTTAAGATATTGCGTTTAGTGCAAGGCTGTTGCAGGGGTGTTACGTCAAAAACGAATGCGTCGCGCAATGGTTCCCATCGTAAACCAAGCACCTTTAACGTTGTATCCTGCGTTTCGTCAAAGTTCACCGTATCTTTTAGTAACTTATGTTGATCCGGAATGTCGTCAAGCAGATCTGGGACGTTACTAGCCCATTTGCGTAGAAAGAAATGCCCCTTAGAAAAGAGATTGATGACTTGTGCTTTGGCTTCATGGGCTTCCGAGACCGAATTACACCCGGTTACTACGTCATCTACATAAATGTCGGACAGTAAAATTTGCTTTGCGATTGGAAACGCGTCACCTTCATCATACGCCAGCTGTTGCAACGTACGACAAGCTAAAAACGGTGCTGCGGATGTTCCGTAGGTGACAGTGTTTAAATTGTACTCTTTAATAGGTTCTGTCGGACTTGATCTCCACAAAACACGCTGAAAGTCCCGCTGGGTCTCGGTAACTAGAACTTGCCTATACATTTGCCGTACATCCGCCATAAAAACAACCTTGTGCTCCCGAAAACGCAAAAGAATCGAAAAAATATCATTGTGTAGTTTAGGACCCGTTAGTAGAGTATCGTTTAAGCTCTTGCCGTTGTAATCTTTTGCCGAGGCATCAAACACTACTCGTAATTTCGTGGTTGTACTTTCTGGTCTTAGAACACCGTGATGTGGGATGTAATATCGTCCGTTTCCCAATTTTGTGCTTGGTACCAATGACATATGGCCGCTGTCCAAGTAGTCATTCATGAAGTCCACGTATTGCGTTCGTAATTGTAAGTCCCGAGACAAGCGTCGTTCGATTGCGAAGAATCTCCGCAAGGCAATGTCACGTGATTCGTAAAACACAGGAACCGACTTGTCCTTGAATGGCAGAGTCACGATATAGCGACCCGTCGGGTCCCGGGTATGCTCCGATGCGTATTTGTATTCACAAAGCTGCTCTTGAGGCGTAAAAGTGGACGCCTGTGGAACGTTGTCTATATCCCAAAATCTTTGAACTACACTGGCCAACTGCCCACTATCCGTAGTTGCGTTAATCCCGAGTAAGGAACTATGGACTATGGACGTCTTCCCCAGTAAAAGCCAACCGAACACAGATCTCAGTGCGGGAGGTTGAGATCCTTGACCCCTGATCTTTTCATTCAATAAAGATTCCGCAAATATGTCTGCACCTAACAGAATGTCGATGGGACCGGGAATATCGAAACCAGGGTCGGCCAATTGCAAAGATTTAATATTCGACCAACCGTGTGTGCTCAATTTTGCTATGGGTTGGTCGCTGCATATCCTGGGGATGACTAACATATCTAAGTCGAATAAGGTTTTAGAAGACGTCCCCAACTTACATCGCACTACACCATTAATTGATGCTTCGGCACCTCCTAAGCCAGTAACATTGACTAGTGCCGGTCGAGATGAGAAACAAAGTCGATCGGCAGCTTGTTGAGTTATAAAATTGTTTTGACTGCCAGTGTCAAAAACGGCGCGGAAAGCTAACGAGCGCCCGAAAGCATCCCACACGTATACTATAGCCGTGGCGAGCAGCACAGTAGGGCTAGTACAAGCTAAGTCGTGTCGCGTAATTAGTGTAGTATGCGCTGTCGACTCGGGCGACGTTGCTAAGTCTTGATGTAAAAGTGTGTGATGTCTATGTTTACATCTCTGGCACGAGAACATTGATTTACAGTCTCTGATTGTATGTGATGCCCTTAAGCAATTAAAGCACCACTTATTATTACGCGCTATATTAATTCGTTCATCTACAGTGTTTTGCAAAAATGATTTACAACTTGTTATTGAATGTCCGTCTGAACAATAGGCGCATTTGATAACCGGTTTGCTAGTTGTAGGCGGAGTCAGTTGCGTCGAGTGGGGCGCGATGTACGTTCCGCTTACCGCCGCCTCATGAGTGCAGTCCTGCGCAGCTACTAAGGCATGACCCATTTTCGGTTTGTTGGCTCGGAAGTCTAGATTCGACTTTATGTGTTGTTCCCTATTCCATGTGGAAGTGCTAGTTGATGGTCCGGATTCAGTGAAATGTGTATCTCTAATTAAAGCTTCACACTTTAAATATAGAAACGATTGCAAATCCGTGTAACTCGGCAGCTCAATGGTAGACTGTCTTTCTTCGAACTCTCGACGTAGTTTTGGGTCTATCTTTGACAAAATGTGATATAACAATACGAAATCCCATTGGTCTACCGGTAGGTTTAAACGTCTCAAAATGGTTAAATTTTCGTCAAACATATCAAGGGAACGGCGGAAATCGTGTGGGTTCTTTAACATGAAGCTTGCGTTTAATATATCGCGCCAACAAGTGAATGCGAGGTCTCGTTTGTTTTCGTATCTTGTAACCAATTTATTATATGCATCGGAATAGTGATCACCTGTGGCCGGGAATGTGCGGATGAGTGCTAACGCGTCGCCTTGTAATGTTGACATTAAATAGTTAAACTTATCGGTGTCACTCATACGTGTATTATGAATTAGGTTATCATACGTAGAAATGAATTTAGGCCATTCCTTTATATTGCCGGAGAAGGACGGGAGCGTTATCTTAGGTAACTTTACGTGTGAGTTAACACAGTGTGAATTTGTGTAGTCAAGGGAAGATTCGGGTGCATGTGAGACGGGTTTTGTGATTGATCGGTGAATTCGAATAATCTCATAATACATTTCGTCGAAACGTTTGCACATGAGTTCGTCTTCCTCCGGATCGTCGGCCAAATCCAGAATAATTAAATGTGCTTCTTCGAAGGTAGCCGCGATTTTTTTTACCTCCTGATGGTAAGATAAAAATAATTCGATTTGGGAAGGATCGTTAAGGGTAAGGGCGGCGATTTCGTGGGTCTTGGTCAAGCGGTTATATGCTAGTGTACGCTTTCTACGCAAAGATGGTAAATTTTCGGTTGTATATTCCCACGTATCCTTAGAACGGGATTTCTTTGCGATACTTAGTTTTCGTTTTGAATAACTCATGATAACTGTTGGTAACGAAATTCAAAACCCGATGGAGAGGTCAGATTATGGAGGTAATCAGCTGACGCGCGATAATGAATCAGATAGCAACGTTAAACGTTTAAAAACACAGCAGACACCGATAGTAAATTGAGAAGTGTGTTGCTATAGAATTAACGTTACGCACTGGTCGTTATTTGAATTATCAGCTGATTGGCTATGTGTACCACTCGCGTAACGGAATTTTGTATTTTTTATTTTTTAACAACTAATAGCAAAATGGACAAATAGAAATGATATTTAAAAACTCAATAGGTATTCAATAAAACACACTGGACCGTATACGAGAAATGCGAAACTGATTAGGGTAATTAGGACATAAAGGATTACTTTAAACGATTAATTCATATGTTCCCGGGTTACGGCACCAAAACATGTACCAGCAAGGAGGCTGGACACGGTGTTCAGCTGAGCTTTTCAGCTGCCGAGGGGGAGGTCCCCAACAGAATTTCGACAGTAATGTGCGCTGCAGAAAAAACGGTTAATTCCAAAACTGAGTGCTTATCGTCTACCACTTACCGAGGCTTCCGGCTTCACCAGCTCTCGCAGACCAGGCAACTCCAGCAGCAATACTCTCGAGGGAACACGTTAAATGGGAATATATCGGGTATAGGTTTTGGTTACGAGGTTGCGCAACAGCGGAGTTTTTGACCAAGTACTTCCACGATTCAAAAACGAGTGCCGGGTTTTTTCCAAGGCAACGGTTTTGTGACCTGCTCGTTGGTCACACTAGAACCTCGCCTATTGGTCGGTGGTTTTTCGGTTGTCGAAAAGTTGTCTATGCGACGCCCGGTTGCGCCATCTAGCGCCGGTTCGTGATATCGGATTCGAACCCAGCAATGGAACTCCGATGCAGCGCACATTAACTTTGGGGTGACGATACAGATCGCGAGTACACGACATCGTTTAAGTTAGTTTGTTGTATTGACTCAATTTACAATCAAAGAAGATTTCCAAATGATTGATGGACGATCAAAGCAGAAGCAAATCTCCCGTTAGTCAATGCAACTATGATAGCCCGTGTTTTTATAGCCTTTGCAAACGAGCATACGGTATGGCACGTGGTATGTGGTCATCGCAGAATGGAACTTCGCAGTGCCGGAAGTCCAGAACAACCAATATTTACTGGTCTCTCATATATAAAAGACCGCTTGGGAAGGTACCACCGTAATGATCTTGATCTTGTACTAATTTATTGTCACTCATGTTTCACAAAATAAATATCTTTATCTTTGTCTAGTGTTTTAAATTAAAAAAATATGTCTATTTTAATGTAAATTCACTGTTGCAGGTGCAGCGCAACTTTTTGCTGAGTGATCACCTACTTGTCATAGGCACGATGTGCAAAATTCTTTTTTTTTTATTTAAAATTATTTTCTTACACCTGTATTTGGACGTCGTTTCCATTGTTTGTGCCGAATAAAACTATGTATATTCTTTCTTTCTTCTTCTTTCTGTTGTTTTCCGGATTGAAGGGCATTGTAGCCAGAGTAACTACTGGACGTAATGAGACTTAGCACCTTAAGTGTCAGGATTGTGACCGCAGTGTAATGTCAGCATTATTTTTTATTCTGGTGTGTTGTTTTGGTTTTGCTATTCTCCATGAGCGATCGTATGACAGTAGCAAGTAGCTGGTAAGGGATACTTTATACTATAAGGCAAACATCAAGCTCATCTCTCGGTTTTAAGTGATAAGTTGTATCGATTATTAGTTCCAAATATTTATTGTCGCAGTTAACGGTCTCCTGGAGACTATCTGATATATTTGCGAAAAAGTTAACTAAGGCATTTTAATTTATTATAACTACTACTCCTATTTTATTTTATTTAAAATAAAACGTCGTCGTCCAAAACAAAAAGTTTTTGTTTTTATTTTCTTTTTGTTGTTAATTTACGGTTAATCTTTTTTATTTTAATAAAAGAACTGACTGCTACTTACCGTAAGGAATTGTATCGGGACATATACTTAATATATAGGATGAACAACGTCAGTCTCTGACTGCTCTTTCACCATGTGTAAAGGTTGCTATGCGGGCCGATTTTAATACTCTATTATTCGACAAATGTGCCTCCGATAATCTAACTCTCAAAGAAACGCAATAACGCTTCACTATGGTTTTCTATGAGACAGGAGTACTTCCCCAGTCCAAATGACCCATTCCTACTGCTGTCCAGGCTGCAGCCATTTTCCTACTTTAAAATTCCGTTTAAAGTGAAGCGTATACACTGACGACATGTATTAAAATTCATTCCAACAATTCTTGTTCATACAAAAGTTGCCACGAAGAAATCGCTCAATGCGATATGTTCATTAATTGTACCATTTTATTTTTATTTTTTTAATCACTATAATATAACTTCAGATGTTCAATAAAGAGTATAAATAGATAATAAATAAGTTCATGTGTGTGCACTATACTTTCTCTGACAAAACGAATTTATTCGCACGAAAACAGATTCTTGTATATTTTCTATAATATGTATCAGTGGATACACCTACGAATCACTACAGGGCATGTACCTCCTCTACAATCAAGGGTACTATTGCAAGGGGTTAGGTAATAGTCCACCAATTTAGGTTAATGCGGATTGGTGGGCTTTATATACCATAATGTTTTTTACAAGTCGCTACGTCATGTTGATATTATCACAATATTTTCCTTCACCGTTTTAGTGCGAGATTATTGACTATCAATACATGGCTCCGAAAATTACAAATATATTTCACCCTATGGGTTCTGTCAATAGTACAAGAAAAGTTGCTTACCCCAAAAGGATTTGACATGTTGACGCGAGCAAACGGGATTCCTAAGTACATATCGTAGGCCCCATTAGATGCCCGCACGCCACGAATGACACCGACCGAAGTTTTGACTGTGGGTCCCGTAGGTACTTCGTCAAATTCCGCACACACTACATCATGAAAAAAATAAATTAATATTGGTATTATTATCATTATTTTAACCATGAGTGTTCTACGCATTACCGTGGCTAAATGATATGAAGTTTCCGCTATACTAGTTTGCTAAAAGTTAACCTTTCAATACAGACGCGCGGTCTATAAGACCGCTCGCAAGTATTTTTGTGTTGATTGTCAAAGTAGGTGTCAGATAATTTTTGTATTTAATTTTACCGTTAAACTGGTCAGTAGATCCGGGTTCGATGTTAAAATTATTAGAAAGGACTAGTTTAATTATTTAAGTAAGGTAGTGCTTTGTGAGACCGCCTTTAATAGGCTTCTGTAATGTTGTTGCTTTATAATTATTCTGACTCATTATATCGAAAAATAATTTCAAATAAATTTTGGATTGAAGTGAGAGTCAATATAATTTCAAGGAGAAAAAAAATGTTGACTTCTTAGACACCTTACAGAAGTATTTAGTTTTTATGTATAAGAACCTTTACTATTTTTTTATATAATTGAGTGGAAAGTATCATGGTTTTACCAAAATATTACAACACAATAACAAAATTATCGCGTTTCTTTGCGAAATTTTTAGTTACATTGTGTTTGTAGTCACTAAAACTACCACCCGGCTTCGTTTTCGGTAACACTCTTGATAAACCCGGTATACATGGTATTGGGGACCGACCGTCCATAATTTGAAACGGAAACGTCTGTAGTTAATGGTTAATAATGTATTTGATCAGTAGGGCGATTCACGTAATTAAATAAGTTCAGTTGCGGCGCAGTTGCAGTTACGTTTCGACCAAAACAACCCTTTTCGTATTTTCATAATACGCTCGCGTCAAGTTCGCGTCACGCGAGCGCTTTAGTGTATTCTACTGCTGCGCGTATAACACAGACTATGGCGTATATGTGAATGTCAAACAAATTTCATACGTCTGACGTTCAGTTGTCGCGCAGCTCACACGCAGCTGAACATTTACAAGAATACCATTTTGTACCAAAACGTAAACTTAATTGTAACCGCACCGGAACTTGATCGGCGCGTCAAGAAATTACGTGAATCGCCCTACAGATATTATGAAAATATTTACACTTCTTATTGTTTAATGTTACACTTGTTTCATTATTATATCTTGTAATTTGACAGTACAATTGTTTAATTAATCTGTGTACTCGATGGTTCCTATGCTTATGTAAACCACTAAATAATATAAACGGTTATTTAATCAGACGCCTTTAAATATGTGTATACTGCTAAAAATATAATTTAATATTGATTTCATTTTCGTTTATTTTATCATTCGGGTGATTCTTTGAGTAGTATTAATAATAAATAACACTCAACAGTCAAATAAATAGTTCAGACCACACACCATGATCCAGTCTTGGGTGCTGGGTATCAGGAAATACAAAATACTTTTCGGTCTCATAAAAATCCAGACCCGAAGGAAATGTTTTTTTTTGGCCGCAAAAAACGTATCTGTATCTGTATCAGCCCATATACGTCCCATTGCAGGGCACGGGCGTGCTCTACAATCGTAAGTACGATTGAGAGTGGTTAGGCCATATAGTCCACCACGCTGGCCTAGTGCGGGTTGGCAGACTTAAGACGCAAAAACGTATATTATAAAATTTACCTCCGTGTAATAATGGATCATTGGTTTGTTTATCGAGTATATTAATGTGGAGATAGTTCTCAACATTGTAGTACTAAGTAGCAGTGTTCATATTAAGTGATAAAAAATCGTTTATGTCACTTTCTATTTTTAATTTCTCCCTAAAATTACCTTACGATGACAAGCTTGACATAAAGATAGTCTTTTATAGTATCAAAAGAGTGATAAAAGGGAAAGGTTGACTACCCAGCAGTAAAATGTTGCAGGGTAGAAAGTAAAATAAAAGAAAGTATAATTACAACTTTTTTTTTATATAATTAGTTCAGCAAACAAGCAAACAGGTCAAATGATCGATCAAACAACTACAACGCTTTTTAAATAAAGGGGAGCGGGAACGAAAAGGGTTAGTAAGAAGTAAGGGGTATTGGTTATCCGACAATCTCCCTCACTGGATTATACGCGACAGCGAAGCTATCACTTCACGTCGATCTCCCGGAAGACAGTGGTAACACCAAAAACAGAACAACCAATTGATGTGGAAGAAATGACAACACCCTGGCCGACGAATGTGACGTAAATTGTGGTATGTTATTGAGAGGTTGCCCTGTGATTGGGATAACTTGTGCCTTATCCGCCACCAAGATACTTAAAATGTCTAAAGATAAGATTGTGCCTATTATGACGCACATCGCTAACTTATGTATGCAAAGTGGCATTTTCCCCGATGTATTCAAAATTTCCATTATCCACCCTATATATAAATCGGGGAATAGAGACTGTATAAACAACTACCGCCCAATAGCCGTATTACCTGCCTTATCAAAAATATTAGAAAAAATTATGAACACTAGACTTTTATCCTATTTAGAAAAAGAAAAAAATATATCAGAAAACCAATATGGATTTAGAGCAGGTAGGTCTACAGAACAGGTAGTATCAGCACTTAGTAATTTTGTTGCTACCAAAATAGACAGCAATCAGAAATGTATCGGAATATTTTTGGACTTAGCAAAAGCTTTCGACACAGTATCTCCTGAAATTCTAATTGAGAAAATGAATAAGATTGGTATAAGAGGAAACGCTCTTGATTTGTTTAAAAACTACCTTGAGAATAGACTTCAAAGGGTTCAAATAGGAAGTCATTATAGCAGTGATATTCCGATAAATTACGGGGTACCACAAGGTAGCGTATTGGGACCCACCTTGTTTATAATCTATATAAATGAGCTGTGTAAGATTGCGTTGGATAATTGCAAAATTTTTACCTTTGCGGACGACACAGCTCTTATTTTTTACAGTGAAACTTGGGAACAAACAAAATTTTTTGCCGAAAAAGGTTTAATGCAAGTAGTCCAATGTTTAAATCAAAACTTGCTTTCCTTAAACATTTCTAAAACAAAATACCTAACATTTTCTAATACTAAGCAAAAATTGCATGATGGATATAACATAAAAATTCAAGTACACACCTGTGAAAACTATTTTTAAATTGTGTCTTTGGAAGAAACTAACGTCTAAAATACAGGCTAGGCCTAGTTTAGACGTTAGTGTAAATCTTATGATGTTGCAATGTGTATCAGCCGCGTAGTGTACTATGCAGCTAATTAGAAATATAAGTATTTAATGCTTTTAATTGTTCAACGATATAGTGACAATCTAAATATCCTGTTTATGTGGAAACATGTAAATTGTAATATGAATGCTAGTGTCATGTACATAGGTATCTCATAAGGTTATATATTGTACTTTGTATGTGTTAAATAAATATTTTTATTATTATTATTATTATCTTAGCATTACGAGTCAATGGTGTTGAAATTATAATATGAAAATGTGTAAAATTAAATACACAATTTATTAGAAAATGTTCAGTACCAAGTAACTCACACGGATTCCACAACTCGAAAAACATACTCAACTTAAATTACCCAGCTAGGATTAGATTTCAAGACCTAATGTTTAAACCCTTTAATAAGTCAAACATATTCGTATCGCGAGTCTTCATTAAAACAAAAAACAAACGAAATCATCTAGGCATAAGTCATTGAATAAATATGGTATACCTACCTCTTGTATAATATGTATTTTATTTATTCATTTCTTTACAAGCAAGCTTAGAAGCCATACAGACTATTTGTATAGGACACCCCAAACTAAACAGAGTGTATCTTGGGATAGCAAGGAAATGGATATACAGTATTAGGCGGAAAAAAGTAATGTTAGTAAATAAAATTCAATAAAGACATGGCTTTACCATACATAATATTATTATTATTAGCCGTATATTTTTTGCAATCGATCACTCATCGAGGCCATTCTTGGGTTGGAATCATGCCTCTATAAATCGGGGCCGATACCCGCGAACTATTGACAAAATATTAATTTCATCGCGTGCCTTTTTGAAATACCCTGTCCCGATATTTATTACTTTAGTAAATATATTTTTTGGGTATATACTTATAGTGCGTGGTGGCCTGTTGGCCTTTTCGAAGTCATGTGTGTATTGATAGTCAATCACCACGCATTAAAACGGTGAAGGAAAACATCGTGAGGAAACCTGCATGCCATGGCGATTCATAAGAATTTCTATGGTATGTAAGTCCGCCAACCCGCACTAGGCCAGCGTGGTGGACTATATGGCCTAACCACTCTCAATCGTATTCTCGATTGTAGAGTAGGCCCGTGCCCTGCAGTGGGACGTAAATGGGCTGATACAGATACAGATATACTTATATATTAGACTACATACCAGAGAGTCTTTCACAAGAATTGTGAAGGTATGTTTAATCTGCTAAGCACATCAGGTTAGCATAGTAAACCAAAAAGTACAGTACAAATAGCAGACTGAAAATCATTATATTTAATGGGTTAAGGTAAAACGTGTAATGCTACTTTCCCACAGCATCCAGTTCTGCGGGAACGGTTTTTTTACGGCATCCTGCAAAATGCACTGCTATGTGAGCACACAGTAGTTTGAATCCTGTTTTTTTGCATTAGAGCAATGAGCGGCATAGGTGTACTCTCCACTGAGCCCGCCCAGTAAAAAAACACTATGCAGGAAGCTGGTGGGAACATGCCCATTAAACTATACGTGTAATTAAACTTAATCCTGCATTTTACTGGATATTGTCATCCAGTTTATAGTGGCAAAACTGAATGTAAAATTCGAACGGATCGGTTTTTTGCAGGATACTGTAAACAGGATAATCGTGTGAATGCTAGTATTGCAGCACGTACACTACTAAACGGGATCCTGCAAAAAACGGGATGTTGCCGTGTGAAAGTAGCGTAAGTGTATTGAAACTTTAAATAAGAGTTGATTATATTATTTTGCATTTTTAGGAAAACTTACAGCCAGTGTGTACATAATAGGTCCCATTTAAATGTAATAATGATATGATCCGTGGTGCTTTACAGCTGGCTTCTCCGGCTGTAAAAGTCTTTTTACGAGGTTATTTACCTGTTTAGTTCATTGTTTTGTCGCCCGCTTTGCACGGAGGGAAGTGGACAATAATTTATTTCCAACTCCTCCTATTAATTTCACTTTCTGATTAATTTCGTTGCGGGTTAAAGACAAGTTAGACATTCCCGGAGACTCGCCGAGCTTCAATGCTCGGTGTCATTACATTGCGTGCCACTGTTGATCCTGGCTCACAGGAGTTACAGTGGTGGGTGTGAGGGTGGGACAGTCTCCAGCCAGTGTGTAAGTAAAGTCTAAAAACGTTGCCTTACAATATACGATTCACACATAACTTACATAAAAACTATTAACAAAATTATAAAATGTAACCAACTACAAGTAGTTACGATTAATTTTGTTATTAAAAAAAAAACTCATTAATCGCTTACAAATGGCGGTACGTCTATCATATGGGAGAGGGTGCCTGGGTAAGTACCACTGCAATGTCTACTTCTTCCGCCAAATAGCAGTTTAAATGCACTGTTGTGTTACGGATTGTAGGACATTGTAACCAGAGTAACTACTGCACATATCGAGACTTAACATCTTATGTTTCAGGATGGCGAGTGCAGTGGAATGACAAGCACTGCTTTGTGATTCAAAGTGTTGTTTGGTTTTGTTACTGTTTATGAGCAGTGGTATCGCTTAGGCGAACAGCATGATAGTCTCACCATTCACTGCAATAAAAAAAAAAGTTTTAGTAGGTGTATTAAAATATCGAGTAAGAAATAAAACATAGATTGAGTTTGTTTAGTATCCATTAATAGCACTTTCTAGTGGGTACAATGTTTTTCAAAACAGAATATCATCTGTTATCACAATCACCACCATCACTACATAGTATAAAACAAAGTCGCTTTCTCTGTCCCTATGTCCCTATGTCCCTTTGTATGCTTAAATCTTTAAAATTACGCAACGGATTTTGATGCGGTTTTTTTAATAGATAGAGTGATTCAAGAGGAAGGTTTATATGTAGAATACGTACATATTATTGTACAGAAATCTATTTGTACCCGGGCAAAGCTGGGCCGGGCCGCTAGTACATTTATAAAATGTTAGAACGTTTAAATAAACAAAACAGAAACTAAATTATTATTTTTACCAGCAACTGATACATAAAGGTACGATTCAAAGACATAATAACGAAAGAAAATAGTTACACAGATCAGTTTGTCCACATCAGTTTGTTCATAGCAAATAAAGGAGCTTATTTTCGAAACTGGAACACCGAAGGAACTATAGCTTTGAAAGAATTCCCACTAAGTCCGCATTATGACTTTTCTTTGTGTTTATATTTTTTTATCAAGGGACTGCTGGTATTCGATATTAGAATACTTGCTACAATGATTTAATGTTTGATTTACTTTCTAAGAGAATGATTAGAGAATAAATAATGCCAGTTAATATACCTGTAATGCTCGCACACGGACTATTTATGTAGATAAAAATGGGAACTACAAATTCGATATTGAGATCGTTTGAATTTTGAGATCGTTTGGTTTTTACGATTTCGCGGTTTAACTACTCAAGTAATCATAAAATTTAATATACACATTATCAGAGATATAGCAAAAGAGATTGAGAGGGTAGTTTTCATTCACAAAACAAAGTCTGAGAAAAGGCAGCTGAAAAATAAAAAAATCATACTAACGGCATGCGTCAATTGATATAACTATACACGTAAATGATAGAAATATATAATTTTTGTACATTGAGGTCTAATTGATATCTAGAAAAGTTTTTTCCCGAATTATTTTTAGCAAAACCATGTCTTCAATGCTAAATTAAATTAGGAATTATTAACACAAATTGCGAGTGCAACACTTCGATTGAATCAACGCCCTTCGTCTCGCTAAAGTATATTAACAACATGAATCACTTCCCCAATTCTACTTCAGTTACTTCATCTTACTCATCAATCAAGGTTAAGCCATTATCATAACTCAAAAGGCAAAATGGAGTCGTCAGATGTGTTATTATGTTACAGAAAAACGCGTATAAAAGGCACGTAAACTCCCCGAGACATATGGAAATGCCGAAACGAATAAAAAATCCTTTTGACGTCGATTCTCGCCCTATCGGAAATTATTTCTATATGTATGGCATTTTGTGGCAATGTCGTGTCAAAGACGATAACTCAAGCCCCTGGGAATACGGTATGATATGCTTTTATACGGCTTGATTGTGAATTGATCGATTGCAGCAATGTTTTGGTAATTATGGAGTGATATTTTGTAATCTCTTATATCATTTACTTTTACGAATGTTTAGCAACAGTTTTAAATCCTATTTTAACTATCAAATATTTTGTCCTTTTGCACGACTTTTAAATTTAGTCTGAGCGAAGAAGACAAAACATTAGCGTTGTTATTTAAAAAAAGTTAAACGCGCGATGAACAAGTGACTAGATTTTTTTAAATTACAAATTCATTTCTAATCATTGGTTAGACTTAGACATGGTTTAAACATTAATCTTAAAACCATATAAAATATAAATAAACTGAGATTAAACCTTTGCTTTTTGTTTGGTCCTATATTTTGTGACTTCAGTTCTGTTAAGTTTAACTAGTAATTGGAAAATATGATAGTTCTTTTGGTGTTTTAACAGGTGTTTTGATAAACAATGTTAAACACTTTTTTGTAATACACAGTTGGACAAGACTTTAGACGTAGTGTTTAGAGTTATACACTCTTAAGCTAAACACGTGTTTTAACCGTCTTTAAATTATTCTTTTGCAATAACACCAATCATAACTAAAATTTAAAAATTGTGTATGAATTAGACCCCTAAATTTTAACGCTATACGCATTTTTAATAGGTCACAACTCACGAATTTCATGCGCTATAGAAATAATTGTTGAGATGCATAATTAATCACAACCATCGCATTATTAATTTAGGAAAATATAAACATCCTATAAATTCCAACCTTCATTACTCACCAGGAGATGAAAAGTAAAAACTGAATTTTCAACATAACAACATGTTTATAGTTATGTTTAATTTTATTTTATAGTTTTATTTTGTCATAAAGTTTATAAGTGTTTGTATATTTTTGTTTATAATTCTGACTTCATAAGGGTTATTTTGTTTGTTTAATGTTTAATGCAAATTTTATGTACATGTGTGAATGAGACTCACCAACTCCACGGTCAAACCGAAGACCGGTTTCGTGGAAACAATAGTTATTATTTGTTTCTAACTCTGTATTTATAATAAATAAAATAAAAAAAAAAAAAAAAAAAAAACAAATCTTGTCCCCTCGCCCCTCGGCTAATAACTAAGATTATTTATCCCAAATTTATGTCTGCAAAAGGGTTATCTATCGGAGGCTGAGCGCAATTTATATAGCTGGTCAGACCGTTGGCTTCGCTTCTATATCCTGTTTCTCGATTGGATAGTGCTAAGTTATTTCGCTTTTGATTGCACGATATGATTTGGAATTATTTAATGTTTACCAGGTGTTGGGTCGGGAGTAATTTATCGAATGTTTAGGTGAAATAAACTAGTGTAATTATATCAATTGTTTTTATTAAGGTTCTGTTCAGACTATCGGAAAATGTGTGTAATATTTTATTGTTTTTTTTTTTGTTATCTGCAACTTTTAATTAAACTTACCGCTGACTAGCAAGAGACTCTCAAAATAAAGCTTAAGTTTTTATTCTGGATCTACTGGTGGTGGAGATATTGATAGGCGATAATAATCATTTACCCTTTATACTTTAAATCAGTAGTCCTTAATCAGTAGTTTAAGGGCCACTGGTGGGCCCTGGAAGCATCTCAAGTTGTCCACGGAGTCATCCTGAAACCACCCTTAAAATATTTTTCAACACCCAACCAACTAGTTGGTCAATGCCTAGACAGACATTTTGTAAAATTGTCCTTGATGACTAAAAGTTTAAGAATCAGTGCTTAAAGTACTAGTTAAGGTAGATAAGATATTCTTCATTGATGGTAGTCATGAGAAACAACTTACAACAATGACACAAAATAAGATGAAACATTAATCCGTTTACTTCAATAACATACCAACAACCTCAGATAAGTATGCTAAACTGTCGCATAAAGTGAAACTGTAGTATTTTCGTTATTTCAGATTGGGAAAAGAAAGCAATTTCCTTTTGCCCGCGGCGTGGGGCGATGTATCCGGCGCGTGGTGACAAGCTTGCGTAAGTACTATTGGCTGAATACCAACTGCATGTTTATTGGCCGATGTTTTACTTATTTTGGAGTATATGTAAGTTATATAGCACGGTTTTTTCGCTGGATGGCAGGTGGCATTGTAATTTGTTTTGAAACTGTTTTCTTGTGGAGTTCCTATAACTGTATGGAAAAAGGGAGAGGGAGAAAGAATATTGTCGCTGCAAAGAGAGAATTGTAAAAACCAGGACAGCGACCACCGTTCACAATGGTATAATACCGATTAGAGTGTCACGTAATCAACCATATCTCACCAATTGATTCAACTTTTACACACTAAAGGGAATTAAATAACTGATAAATCCAATCTGACGATAGCAGCTAATTTTTTAAAAGTGAAAATGATTATCTAAATTATTCATTATTATTATCAGACTTAATACAAACAATCGACCACTTGAATGAAACGGGAGACGAAAACAATATACCCACGGGAGAAGAAAGCAGTGTAAATTTTCATAAAAATAGTTAAAATGCAAAAATGCAAGTTAGAGCCTTCGAACCTAAACCTCATTTTACAGCCGACCTTACATACAAAGAAACACAAAAAGCCATTGTGAAGGTCTGTAACGCGGTAACACTCGGCAGTTGCTCTGGAGTCCCTTTCAGGCGTCGGGAGCCCTTTGCTAATGGGCTCTTGGTCTGCTCTCACCGCGGCCGCTTTCAGCTAGGTATTCGGGTTTCGGTACGGGTATTGGGTATATTTTTTTTTTTTATTGCATTGAATGACGAGACGAGCAAGCCGTTCGCCTGATGGTAAGCGATACGAACGCTCATGAACAGTAGCAACATTCCACTGCGCTCGCCATCCTGAGACATAAGATGTTAAGTCTCAATATGTCCAGTAGTTGCTCTGGCTACAATGTCCTTCAATCCGAAACACAACAGTGCATTTAAGCAGTGTTGTTTCACGGGAGAAATAGACATTGCATCATTGCGGTGGTACCTACCCAGATGGCCTCTCATATATGAGGGACCTACCACCAGTCTCATATCTCATGTATTTTTAAAAAAATGACTAATAAAACTCTTTTGGTTTATTTTGAAACACTGTATTGATGATAATTATTCTGTCAGTTCTTATCATTAGGTGGTCTTAAAAATCCCTAAAATGTACAAATTCAAGTTATACTTTTGGAAACATCGCTGCTGTTTTCGGGTTTACGGGTATTTTGGTTCAGAATATTGGGCAAAATACAGCCAACAATTACATACACAGTCCTTATGCCACACTTAAAAGCCTTGTGCATGTTTCTGATAAACATATGGGTACTAAAAGAAACTTTTCGGTTTTACAAACAGCCAGGCTCGAAAATTCTTTGGATCTAACATAAAATTATTTCGGTGCCGGAGTCGCACCCGCGTC
Organism: Hyles euphorbiae; assembly: GCA_023078785.2. NCBI lineage: Eukaryota > Metazoa > Arthropoda > Insecta > Lepidoptera > Sphingidae > Hyles > Hyles euphorbiae. The sequence continues at coordinate 16,158,321 of CM041037.1, read as the reverse complement.
CAACCAACTCCGCCACAGCTGTTATGTTTATTATATTTTCATTAAAATATTTCATAAATTTTATAACAGTTTTGGTTCATTTTTAATTTCCATGTCAATGGCTGTAAAGTCTTTGAAATATCTAGAAACAAAAAATAAACTAAATTTTCGATGGAGATCATAACACTATTTTAGTTCAATAGTTATTGGATATTGAATTGTGTAGTCAGAAGTTATTTTTTTGCTATTTTGAAATAAAAAATTCTACCTGAATGTTTTCGGCAAGAATTTTTATAAATTATTGATGAAGTTAAGATTTTTTCGAAGAACGGCTGACAACTATCTTGGAAATATTAGCCCACAAAAAATATAAATCCTCAATGGATTATTTAACCTCCCCGAAAAAATTTGAATGCTTTAAATTTTATTTTTTTGTTCACTTTAAACTCATAAATTTTCGTAATCCGTATATTCTTCGCAATCCATAAGATAATAATGACTGAAAATATGGTTTAATATAAACACGAAGAAAGTGGCGAATGCTTCAACACTAACAAAAAGTCCAAGAAGTATGTAACAGTAGGGCAAGCGTTGCGGCTTCGCAGCATCCGAGAGGTACAGACTTTTGCTCCCTTTAACCCTTACAAAACGCAGAGCCAAAACTGCGTGACGCAATGTCATACATTGTGTATTTTACTTTTGAAGTGCGTGGTGGTCTGTTCAACATGTTCACAATTCAAAATTCTTTTTCGGAGTTCTGTGTGTATTGCAGAATGCGATCATTTTTTCTTAATAAGTGGATTTTTAAGTTTCTGCATATATGTCATTTTGGTCGTGGGTTCAAATACTAGGGTACTCCTGTGACTTTCCAGGAGTCATGTGTGCATCGATATTCAATTACCAGGCACCATAAAGGTGAAAGAAAACATCGTGAGGTAACCTGCATATTATAGCGATTTGTAAGAATTTCAATTTTAAGTAAAATGAGCCAACCTTTACTAGATCAGCATGGTGGACTATATAGCCCAACCCCACTGAATTAGCCTCTCTATTGTAGAGGAAGCTCGTGCAGTGGGACGTATATGGGCTGATATAGATATAGATACAGAAACTTTGGTGTCTATTTTGGGATGTTCCCAACTGACGTGGTTTATTCACAATCACCCACATACTTGTTGATGTTTTACAAAGAAGCACTATTTCACACACTAGGGGCGTCTGGCGTGGGTGAATTTTATGCGTAGGTGTAGTCTCATAGTTCACACCCACGTTTAGCCTTTAGCGTAATATATTGTTTTAAGCAGAGTGAGAATGTAATTAGAGATATGATTATAGTAACGTTTTTAGACTTGGCACCAGACTGCACAGCATACTGTAAGCGACAGGTCGGCAATTTTCTAGTGATCTAGGATCAGGTTTCAAGAATTTAATATCAATATATTTTTGCAATGCAATGACATATAAGAGAATACAATAAAAGTAAAAATAATTTAGTCATGTTCATTACGTGCAATATGACAAAATATTTTATTTACAATTTGTAACTGATTCATGTCTGCACATGGAAGATACACGAGAAAAGTTATTATAGGGGGACTGTTTGAACGTAATAGACTCTTAATAATGAGAATGAATTATTGTTTTTGAACAATGTGAGCGGGATCTAAATCGATAAACGCGGTCTATACGGGACGGTTACTCTCTGCTCTGACACGACGAGGAATGTTCGATTGCACGAAAAACTATACAAATATGACTAAATACTTTGCAAAAAGTTCGAATCCCATATCGTACGTCGTAATCTTAGACTAAGTTCGAAGTGAATGATAAGTTTCATAAAGAATAATATTGATTTTTAGAAGTGGAAAACTTTTATCTTTTATGTTGACGTCCGAAAATTCGAACTTATGTCGGAGTATAGTAATCTCTGGACTCGTGGAGCATTAAGACTAGGCCGGCGCGTGCGATGTGCGGGTGTGCGGGGCGTCCCCTCCCCCATGCATTACCTCATACCCCGATTGCCATCTCAATCTGTCGCATATTATACACATACTGTTTTATAGTAGATAAGTTATAAGTTATGAAGGTTCAATATATGTCAATGTATATCATCCGAGGTGATCACTGAAAATCAGCGTTTGAGATGTACGTCACAGGTAGGTCTAGACCTAGCATGTGTGACCATGATGTGCAAATTATTCCTTCTTTTTAATTTTAATTATTTTTATGTTTTTTTTTTAATTTACGCTTCATTTCTTTCGCTAGTAACACACAGTTTTTTTTTCTTTCTTTCAATACGTGCTAACACTTTTTAAATATTTTTAGTCTTCACAAAGGACTGCAACCAACGAAGTGGTAAGTCAGTAAGTGCAGTGGTAAAATCACTAACTAGAAGATGTATCATATTATTATAACTAGGTATCCACAATCACAACTTTTTTCAGTAACCTCATTCCAGCTGTAAGAAGTGCATTCATAATCATAGGCTTCTTGGAAAGATTTTCCCAGTAACCTGTTGGAAACGAGCTACATCCAGGGATTTTCTATAACCTCTTTCATGCTATTTTTCTCGTAACTCGTTTCTTTATTTTCTACCTAGAATTCGCTTTACTGTGACTACAACTTCATAGAAACATATTTCGCCTTCCACTTAATCAGTCTCTATGCCTTCACAACGAGAAAACTGAGACCAAATATTTCAAAATTAAATTGTACATTCGCAACGTGTATACGTCGACAATAAACAAGAAGCGCATGCAACTACCTCTGCGAATCATACGGAGTTTAAAGGAAGTAGTATAATCGAATGCGAGTAACTGTAAGGTAACAAAGAATTCTTGCAACTGTCTCCTCACGCCCTACTACAGGTTTCAGAATTAACTGTTGAGCGAGAAATATTATTTTTTATTCACTTTAGTTCCAGTCTTGGAACACTGAAGTGACATTCAACTATTTTGTATATAATTATTTTTTGATAAAAGGTTCAAAAAGATTCCAGAACACGACTATGCATTGGTCATTATCGTCGGTTTTAGTTTGGACTGTAAAACATTACGGGGTCGGCTCGACCGCGGCTTGACATAGGTGATACTGCTATCTTACAGAAAACTCATATAACTATTTTGATCATATTTCATTCAACGACTAAAATTGTGGAACATGTGTTTTGTTGTCAATTTGCCCATTTCTTTCCCTTTTTAAGGCCAATAATCACCTATTGCTGTGATTGTTGATAGTTTATTTTATAGAAGTAATAGAACATCCATAGGTGAGGGATGGTTATGTCACATTACAAGAATTTGATCCACTCAGTGTGACGCATGACGGTTCATTTTCGTTCACTGTTTCGTAAACCTAATACCCCTTTCCTCTTCCCGTCCTTTTTCCTTCCCGCTCTGATGCATAACATGTAGCCTATGATGGTGCACTTTGTTTATACAGGTTAAGTCAAGACTGGTACCGAAAACGAAGCTGGGTTTTAGTGACTTCAGAAACAATGCAACTAATTTTTTTGCAAAAAGATTCTTTTCTCGTTATCTTTTCCTATCGTCGTATTTGGATGGTAAAGACATAGTTTTTTCTAAAATAATAGTGTAAACCCATTTATTTTTAAAGACACTGTGTTACACAGGGGTTTCAATTATTATTTTAGCATTAACTATGGATTTAACACTCAAAAATGGTGACATTATAAAAAACAAAAAAAAAAAAAAATTGCTCTATGTTTAAATGCATCGTGTTTGTAGTCATTAAAACTACCTTCCGTCTTCGTTTTCGGTATCAGTATTAATATACCGTATAGCGTAGGGTAGTCTTAAGTTTTTATTTGAAAAATAGAGTGGAATAAACGCGAGGTTTTCTTGGTAGAGGACACAATGTCGTTAGGTCGGTGTAGTGTTACTGTGTTCCTACACTTTGATCTTTGAAGCGGTAATTAAATCTACTACTGTGCAAAGTTTCTAGTTTTTAACTGATTACCTTTGTGTACTTGTCTTGGCGTATGGTTTTGTGAATAGACCTTATTAGTTTAGATGTTGCTCTTTATATTGTTGGTTTTTACAATTCAATTGTTTCTATTCATAATTACTTTATGTTTTTGTTCTTGGAAGGATGAATGGAAACAAAGAATGAAAGGATGTAATTTAAGTTGAATTAAATAAATAAAACACAATTAATATCTATTCATTTTGAATGAATTGTATATTGTGAAAACCTTTTATTAAAATGACCACTGTGATATTTTTATTATTTATACTAAAATAACATTTTGTATTCTTGGTGGCAGAAATAGTTATTTAAAGACGATAATCAAAATTATATGCAGGGTATCGAATCCAAACGTCAATCAATTTTCTAATTATATTTTTTCCGATGTTTGTATCCACGGGGAGATTATTTATAAATTACATTACTTAATATAATAGCGTCTTATATTATTTTATTTTTCTGGTATGGGTTTATTTAGTTTATTTCATGGAATCGTGAGACGAGCATGTCGTTCGCCTGATGATAAGCGCTACGACCGCTCATGAACAGTAGCAAAGCGAAACAACACCTTGAATTACAATGCAATGCTTGGCATTCCATTTCTATACGCCATCCTGAGATATAAGATATTAAGTCTCAATATGTCAAGTAGTTACTCTAACTACAATGTCCTTCAAACTAAACACAACAGTGCATTTATACTGTTGTTTATTTTTAATGACACATAATTTAAATATATATATATTTCAGTTTTTTTTTTAATCTTTATTTAATTAAGGAGGTTTTGTTCAAGACTGAACATGGCACCCCCATGAAAATTATTACAATCATATAAACTAATTAACTAGTTGAATAACTTAAGTGCTTAATCTATTTTTTAAACCTATATGAGTTAATTTGTATAATAACTTAGCTTCTACAGAGAGAGGGAAAGACAAAATACTATTACACCAACCAACATTTAGAGGATTAAGATTAATTTGATTTTCTAAAAAGGTTTTTCGGTATTCTTCGTTACGAACTCACTCCGCCAAAATATGATATACGTCCTCTACCACATCGCATTCAGAACAGTTCGGGGAATTTATTTTTCGCATTAAAAACGCAAATTTATTTAACGGAATGTGTCCTGAGCGAAGTCTAAAGCATGTAACAGTGCTAAGCCTTCCCATATCAGATTGGTCAAACCAGAGAAAACGAGGTAAACTCGGTCGTACAGTTCTATACCAAATGCCTTTCGTAAGTGATCTTTTATCAAAATATTCAGACCAAATTTTGAAGCAGTATTCTTTAATATTACCGACTAGGTTTGTGTAGTAAGGTAAGCACTCAAAACGAACGCCATCAACTACAGCTTCTTTTGCTAATTTGTCGACCGCTTCATTACCTACCAATCCGACATGGGACGGAATCCACTGAAGAATAACTTTCCTATTGCCTGAATTATGCTCCTGTAAATCTTTTAAAATATCATAAGCTAAAGGGATTCCCCTAGCCGCAGACGTACATTTAACTAAATGTTGAAGTGCACTTTTAGCATCTGTGAATATTACAAAGTGATTATGTGAGACTGAACGTATGTATGACAATGCTTCTGCAATGGCTATAAGTTCAGCATGCATAATTGATATATAAGAATCACATATTTTGAATTTCATGTTGATGTTTGCTTCTATATCTAAAAATGCCGAACCCCCTCCGAACTTGTCCTTAGATGCATCCGAATATACTTTATAATATATATTTCAGTTGCATCATAAAATGTATTTAAATATCATATTTTTGCAAGTGTATAAGAAATATTACAAACCCTTGAATATCCGTTTTACCCATGTCTTCGCTTACCACGGATATAATTCTGCCACTGTACATAATTGTGGTGGACGGTTGCGTTACAATTACGTGATAATTCGTCACGTAACGCACATGATTCAATTAGGGGATGAAAGCGGCGGCCTCCCTACATTTTTGTAGAATTTTACGTGTATTTTACAAGCTGGGTAATATTTTCGACGAGTTTCGCGTACCTCAGTTTTGGTAATCGAAATATCTTTTAAAATATGCAATGATTTGTATAAATATTGTTTGCTGTGTTTCTTTTCTTTTTGTTCGGTTACGCATGTGACTGTTGGGTGTATTTATTTAGCAATTATATTTAGCACAATATATGATAGGTGTTTGATAGCTTAGTGAGGACCAATCACAAATTGACGAGAAAACTACATAATTCATCCTGAACAGAGAACTATGCCCAGCACTTGGACAAAAATGAGTCGAATATTTAATCAGTTAGTTATTAACTCAGTCCATCAGTTAATTAAGCAATGGCCAGTTTTGGCCGCGTATACAATTAGGTACAAAATACATAACATGGCCTAAACGACCCATAGTAATACAAAAGGCAATCAACCCACCCGTGTATTCGAGGGAATGAGTGATTACTCGTATTGCATTGTTCCATTCTACGCTTTGACACAAATGAATGAGCATATAAATACATAATTATCACGATATGTCAAGTCCGAGTTTGATTGCAAATTCCATTATGTCTCATACGTTGCCCTTACTATGCTTTTCTCTGTAAAGTCACGTTATTCTAGATGCTTTTTTTATAAGACAATTTCGTGGATAAAAATGTCAGCAGATCACTTGTTACAGGTGCCCATGGTCTTTCAGAACGATAAGTGCAATGCGCATCCCTAAAATAGAGGAGGAAAGAAAAAAATATTATCTCAACGAAACAAACTTGTTTCATTTTCCAATGAAAATGAGACAAGTTTGTGACAATATGAAGTTTGTGGAAGTTACGAGTACACATGCCAGTCCAACTATTGAAATCATACTGTGGATTATAATTCAATAAATTAATAGTTCAGAAGGCTTCACGTGAGAAAACAAATCATACACTACTTTGATTATTTGCTATTTTTCTGGTACGTATTTGACTCTACCGTTTACACAACTCAATAACAATTAAAAATAGGTGGCCTTCCCGCTGTTTCACAAATGTTCGCTAGAGAAGAAACACCAAGTCAAATAGCCACAGGTGTTCTGATTTTTGTTTGTTTTCATTTATTGGCTTCAGCTTTATTGTGTGCGATTTATGAGTGGTATTCTTACGTAAACGTAAACCATAGTTTACAATCCGACCTTGATAATTTAAATACAAGAAGTGTCGTGTTGAATAAAGGTTAAACAAAGATTTCTATACTTGATTAAATTACTACTTTTATGATGTAAATATAAAAATTATAATCTTTCGATGAACGTTCAACAAATTGCTAAATAGCTCAATTAAAGTAATCCAGTAAACTTTATTTTCAACTCGAGCAATAATCACTATATTTTCAAGTGAGATGTGTTATACTAGTACGGCAGACAGCTTTCTAATTTGCATCGACAAAATTGCAATGGGGAATGTGTAGCTGACAATATCTGATAGGCTAATCTATTGAGAGCCGCGACATTATGACGCGAAATTAGATGGAGATTGGATTTCGGTACCTATATGTATGAAAGTATTTTCAGATGGGATTTTGGGTGAATCATTCGTTTGTTTGATATGACATTCGTGTTTGTGTGAAGCAGGTAGCAAATGGTAATCAAAAATTCAGTTATTATTATGCGTATGTCGCTTTTCGACGTCGTATTGCCAATAGAACTTCAAGTATGTTTCTTGTTTAGAGTGGACTGTGCTACCACAGTATGGTGGCATCTGTAATATTATATTGATTTAGCTTAGTTCTCAGATGACATCGTTATTGTTAGTTTTATATACGAAATAAGGAAACAGATGAACTTACATCACTAATACAACTTCACAGTTAACGAAATGAAATTGGCAACGTTGCTAATAACACTTACTGGCAACAACTTGCACATCTTTCTTTAAAGAGCACAGATCCTAGCACCTATCCTATTAACCCCTTTTTACTTAGACTACAAATAGACCAATCACTAGAGCCTGGACGTATCGCCTAGAACATTGAACCCACGGTCTCTCCCACATCCGAGCTCTGAACCAATGGAGCCATGGATACTGTCATAAATTAACAAATGGTCTTATAATTTACTATTTACTAATACGCAGTAAATTACGTAATACGCAAACCATAAAACTTATTCAATAACATTCAATGCAAACTTTATTCGAGCCCCAATACTCTAACGTAATATCCAAAGCCACTGAGTGAAATTTCGTAACGCACCCAAAATTGGACGTAAATAAACTAGGCGTACATAAAAAATTTACAAGAGCCAGCATTTGGAGCAATATTCCTCGCGTGTTCGCGCGTGAGATGAATAAGATGGCCACAAGGTGTGCGCGGCGTCACGAAACGACGTACATTCAGAATTGTTCTTATTGCTTGTCAGAAGTATACGGCCTCTTTGTTGAAGTTTTAAACAATAATGTCAAATCAAATTTAAAATAAGAATGTTCTTCATTTAAATTTTAAATTCTTTTCAATTATTGAAAAGAACAAAATACGATTGGTACTCGAGACTTTACATTACGTTTAGAGAATATTGACGATGACCTATCGAAGGTTGTAAGAAGTCGGTGGATATAAACAGCTTTTAAAATCTTATCTACTGTAGGTTTCCTGTGACTGAAGATGATGATAAAGAACCTATGAGAGTGAAAACCATTATTTTTGTGCTGTCGCAATTAATTCAATCAAAAAGTTATCCTAAACTTAATCTTCATTGTAAACCTAAAGAGGTTTCTCTCTTGTTTTTCTTACCAAAGAAGATACGTGATCACTTTTCATGAGCGTTATCCGCTTCTGAAATTATTTCTTTCTGCCTAGGGTTATTCTGGCCAGTGATCCGATTTTTTGAATCCACTTGTCTTTAGCGTCCCTGACTGTAAGATCCTTGGCTATCTAACTATATCTTTTTTAACGATATCCATCTATTTTTTCGTGAACTACAGGGCCAACTCTGATTCGAAGCCCACTCAAATATAAAAAAAATATTATGAAATGTCCCAATACACGATGGTCCTAAGAAACTGGATGTCAATGACGAATGAATTGAGAAGACTGATCGGGAATTTTGATAAATGACGTTACACGACGTACGCACGCGTGACGCATTGGCTCGACTGTAACCCCACATGAAAAAGTTATGTAGTCATTATTGGATATGACATTTGAAAGAACTTGTACTGGTTTATGGGTTGTCATTAGTTATTTTAATGTTATTAAGTTTCATGTAATAATTCAATGCAAGTTAGGAGGCATGCTGGTATTTGTTGATTATAAATCACATTCTTTTTACGAATATTTTAATTTCAACCTTATTTTTTGTTATTGTTAATTTTTACCGATCTTAGTGGTGCTATAACGGTTAAAAAAACTTATGGAAATATTCTGTTAATTATTTTAAAACCTCTGGTAAAGGACAAACTGCGGACTATGCAAGAACGTCATAAATGAAAGAACGGACGGGTGTAATTGAGGTTATTAAAAAAAAAAAAAAAAATTAGCTCTTTTACTTTTCTAGTTAACTAAGTAATTGTGACAACTTTCTCAGTTATTATTTATTTTAAAGTAAATTAAATTTGATTTCAGAGTGACTGTAATTTATCAAATTTCTAATGTCTGCCTAATGCCTTAATAATAAAACATTATATTTCTAAAATACACCCACGCCTTCATGCAATTTCTATTTCTTAGAAGTCATTAATCATTATTTACTTATTGTTCATAATGTTTAAAAGTCTTTGTCGCGCGTCGTAACGTTCATTTGATTGATTACGATACATCAAAGAATTACATTTACGCACATGCGTCGCTTTTTATTTTATTACTTGAGAGAACCGAACATTCTACTTATTGAGTACTTTTTGTTTTAGAATCGATTTGGCTGAAGATAAATTACGCTTTCCTTTATTGTAAGTTGTTTTCCTTGTATTCTCATTTTTATAGAACTCACGTTAAGTTAAGCTTATTACTTCTAGTATCTCTGTTATGTTATATGAATATGTAACATGACCAGATGACTCATACTGATTCGATGACACAACTACTACATATTGATGTTATGAAAGTAAGAGAAGTTAATTCAAATATAAAACATTATAATATGACAGTAAACTCAACAAAAATATCAGCCTTTTTAGTAACTTCATCATGTTTTGCTAAAAGACAAAAATATTGCATTAATTTATTATTTCTATATCTTCTGCAACGAATAGTTCACTGCTAAACATAGGCCTCACCTCCTTATTAGAAGCTTCCATGAACTAAACATTGCATAAACTCAAGTAATTCTGTCAGACATGACCGTTTATGCAGATAACATGTATCTAATAGCTGCCGTTGTATCCTCGACTTATCATTATAACAGGCTAATTATACTTCCAAATCGGATGCTGAATCACCTTAGATACGTGTCAGAACACGAGATAACGCCCATCGGCCGTCACAATGGCGAGATAAGCTTTCAATTATTCAACGGCTCTGAATACTAATGTCAATGCACTCACAGGTTGTTGCACCGAATGTTATGGACGTTTTGGCATATAACTAACGTTTGATGGATGACTGGTGTTTCAAAATACTTATTAGTAAAAAAAAAAAAAAAAAAACATTTTTTTCGTGGACAAATGTTGTAGACAGTCGCTGAATTCAGGCCTTTTCTAAAAGGTTGTAGTGGAAATCCTTGGGAGATTTTTAATGTTACTGAGCCAGAGGACGATGATGATGACACAAATATTCGTTAATTCAGGGATATTCCAAGTGATGGCAGTTAGAAATAGCTTTAATTGCAAATCGTCTGACAGCCTCTCAACCGCAGTTGGTCGAACGCCAATTGCGAAACTCCATGTTCCATTCCCGTATAGACACAAAATACGCCTGGATATTTATTGTGGTATCTCATAAATGTGAGAGGCCGCCTGGGTAGTGTACCACCGCAATGTCTATTTCTCCCACCAAACAGCAGTGTAAATGCACTGCTGTGTGTCGGTGTGGAGGACATTGTAGCGAGAGTAACTACTGGACATATTAAGACCTAACATGTTATGTCTCAGGATGGCGAGCGGAGTGGAATGCCAAACCTTGCTTTGTAATTCAATGTGTAATTTGGTTTCGCCACTGTTCATACGCGGTCGTATCGCTTACCATCAGGCGAACAGCATGCTCGTTTCGCCATTCTTAGCAATAAAAAATAATTATTATAATAAACTTTATTAAACAAAAGAAAGACATCCATAACATTAAAAGAAAAGTACACGCCTAAAGGAATACAAAATAAAGTTAAAACGCCCAAATAAAGATTTAACTACGATTGTAACATATATTTTTTCTATGAAATGATTAATTTTTAAAATGACCGTTGTCTCATACATACATAAACTCACTCCATTTTTTTGTTTCAAGAAAGACAAAGATACAGAGTAAAAGAGACAAAAAATAGCCAACTATTCCCTAAGCAACAGCACCTTACGAACAAACAATTGTCACAAAGAATTTGAACAATTGTCACGAACTACTGAAACCGGACCTAACTACACAAGCAAATGTAATATTTGCCCAGCTTAACTCCGCAAGTGTCAACAGGCCATTCTTGTAACAATGAACAAGTGGGCGTACACATGAGTGTCCAAAATAAACAGTAATCTTGCACTTTATTTGACTAGTGTCGGTACAGACGGGGTCTTAGTTGGAGGTGACAGACGGGCGTCATTTTTTTGTTTCTTGAATGGCGAGACAAGCATTCTTTCCACCTGATGATAATCGATACGCCCGGTCATGAACAGTAGCAAAACCATGAATTAAATGCTTAGCGTTGTAATGCGCTCGACAGAAGATGTTAAGTCTCATTATGTCCAGTAGGTACTCTGGCTACAATGTCCTTCACACCGAAACACAGCAGTGCATTTACACTGCTATTTGGCAGGGGAAATAGATATTGCGGTGGTACATACCCAGGGGGCCTTTCACATAATAGAGACCTACCACAAGTAATTTGTAGGTTGTTATCTTAATAGTTTTGTGATACATAAACTTCTGTCATCTTTCATTGATATTTAATTGACAATAATTCTGATGTTCAATTCAAGTTATGATGCACATTTATTTAGACTTCCGTTTATTTAAGCGCGAGAAAAGCATGTTAGCAGACGATAATATTATAAACAAAAATCTTTCATAATAGAGTAGGTACGCTGAAATAATTTTGTCGATAGAAATTATATTTAGACTCCAAAGCACTTACCATTATGTCCTAAGCTAGTGTTTCTTCGAATTAAATAAAAGCCGCGTTTTTTTCCCGCCCGTCTGCTTGGGCACGAAGCAGTAAATCTTGGCGGGTACACAGCGGTGATCAAACACGCGCCCAACAATATTGCGCTCAATCCACTTCCTCCAAGTTGGCCACGGTTCTTTGTCCTATTGGGCCTTTTGTACCGCTAACTAGGAAACAGAGTGACGGGTTATGTGACTGCGGAATTGTATTAATGATTGTTACTGAGGAATGTTTGAAGGGTTAAGTTAGATGAATTGTACTACATTTATATGCATAATAGCATGTAGCGACCGATATACGAGTGTCCTATAGGGGTATGCTATCCGCCGCCTATACGATCTAAAAAGAGTAAGAACAGTTTTAAACGCTTGTACAAACAATTTCTTCTTGCAGATCAAAAGCAAAGCTGTGAATCTTAGTCAAAATTCATTTATGTAAGCATGTATTATTTATTAACTATAACTAAAACATTTCCTAAATTATTTAACAACACATAAATCAATAAATCAATAGTTAGATGGTTTGGTCTTACTCACAGATTGTCTTGCTTCAACGATATTCTGGCGCGGCCGGTTTTTGCACATGGCGTGCTCAATATGACACAGCGCATTTTATTTTATTTTATTTGTGCGGTGCGGGTATTTATTATGTGTTTTTTGATTATCATTTATTTATGTTACTCTTTATTCTGTGGGTAGAATAATTTGCAGTTGCCTTATTTCAGTGTTGTAATGTGTTATTTTTCAAAAGTATTAATTAGAATTTTGTTTGTGAATTATTTACTGCTATTTTATTTTCATTTTTTGGAATTGTTATTACTATTTTTGTTTTATTTGATGTTGCTATTATTTTTTATTGCTTTTTTTCCATTCTTAGTGTGTTGTTTTTATTATTATTTTATTAATGTTGTGTTATAATTTTAGTGTGTTGTTTAATATTATTTTATTAACATTGTATGTAATAAAATGTTAAGCAAATGTGTTGCTGGTGGACATAGCGTCCGGATGTCACACTGACCCTCCATTGAAAATCAGCGCTGCAGTACAGCTGTGTTGTACTGCAGCATATAGCTGAATGGGGAGTCATTGTTGTCTGGCCATGCGCATATAATGGCAAACTGTTAACTATCTTATATGCTACATTGTCTTTTTTTGTATGTGGCCATGCAATAATAAATGTATTTTCTTTCTTTCTTTTTCTTTGTATGTGGAGATTATGACTCTCTCTTATTTCATCTACTTTTATTAATTTCTTCGTATATTTAAGCGGTTCAGGGTCTTCTGATCTGACTCCTGTTTATGGTTCAGGTTTTTAAGTTTTTTTTAGTAAATTTAAGTTCTATAATTATCAAATATAATACAGAATTATAATACCCTTTCCTACCAGCTCTAATACTACATTTGCGAGAACTTTTACAACGCGATTTTGTGCGAAATTGTGGAAATGTTTATCTCATAATTTCAACCTGATATCAACTCATGAAACGTCCCATATAAACTATCTACGTTAAACTACCTCTAACTGTCCAGTTTCAAACGTACTAATAGCCGGCAAAATCATTTCCGCAATTGCAGAGGACAGTTGGCCGTTCTGCAGAAGTTGGTCTTGTTTGAGCGCTTCCGATATTAATAGTTGTGCGTGTTTTTGATTTGAATAGTTCCGTATTGAAGACGGCCTTTCGGTGCAGTCCAAGAGAATTGAATAATCTTATTATAGTGTATGGGGCTGAGTTATATAGTGGTTACTTTGAAATACCGCAGGAATAAGTCGGCTTGACTGGGCTACCACTGTTACTGAATATCATGTTTCGTTCTTCTTCCCACCCAATCTCTTTTGTTTCTCTTACTTCTTAGCTTACATCATGTTTCATCAAAGCCTCGTGCTTATGAGATCGGCGTTTCATAACTTGTCAGCTTACATGCAGATTAATAAAAAAAAATTACTTTAACAATTAAAAGATCAATCACTTGCTTGGGTTGAAATATTTCAGAAGTAGACCACGTTTACCACGCTGAACATTTGCCATTGGTAGACTTTACCATACTTTCTGCATTCTGATAGAGAACTCTCAGGTACCTTCGTGATATTTTCCTTCACTATCCTACTACCTTCTATAGTCCTAAACCAAAAAATCCACACCATAAAGTAAAAATTATATTTCCACATCCAAGTATGAGGCGGATCCACAAATTTCCAACGAGATCAGCACAATACATTGGCTGCGCTCTGTTATCTGTGTTTATGTTCCCAGCACGTGCTGTGAGTTCGAATACCGGTTGAAATATAGCTGTACGGCAGCAATACTGCCAGTGTAGTGTTACGTCTTTCCAGTAATAAAGTGAAAAGCCACGCTTTGTGAGAATACTGATTTCTGACCGCGATATGAGTGCTTTGTGTAACGGAGTGCTGTAATTTTGCAAATTATACTGGATAAGTATGAATAGTGGTTGAGTTATGTGATAATCGATATGCAGAATGCGGGATGAGGTAACCAAATTTCATGGAAACAACTTTTACTACAATACTATAACTCATTGGGAGAGGCCTATGTTCAGCAGTGGACTTCCTTTGGCTGATGGATAGATGGAACGTTTACTAGACTCTTCATGTAAGGTTGTCGACCTTGTAAATTATACGGCATAGTGATTTTATATGTATCATGTAATTAAGTATTCTGTATCAGCCCATATACGTCCCACTGCAGGGCACGGGCCTACTCTACAATCGAGAACACGATTGAGAGTGGTTAGGCCATATAGTCCACCACGCTGGCCTAGTGCGGGTTGGCGGACTTACATACCATAGAAATTCTTATGAATCGCTATGGTATGCAGGTTTCCTCACGATGTTTTCCTTCACCGTTTTAGTGCGTGGTGATTGACTATCAATACACACATGACTCCGAAAAGTCAGAGGTGTGCCCTGGGATTCGAACCCGCAACCACCGTGAACATGTTGGCAGCCGCGTCTAGTCCGTTTACCAACAGGCCACCACGCACTTTTAAGTACACAATTAAGTATTAGTAACTATAAATTATATTAAAATATATAAAAATATATATTATAAAAAGTGCGTGGTGGCCTGTTGGTAAACGGACTAGACGCGACTGCCAACATATTCACGGTGGTCGCGGGTTCGAATCCCAGGGCACACCTCTGACTTTTCGGAGTCATGTGTGTATTGATAGTCAATCACCACGCACTAAAACGGTGAAGGAAAACATCGTGAGGAAACCTGCATACTATAGCGATTTATAAAATTTCTATGGTATGTAAGTCCGCCAACCCGCACTAGGCCAGCGTGGTGGACTATATGGCCTAACCACTCTCAATCGTACTGTCGATTGTAGAGTAGGCCCGTGCCCTGCAGTGGGACGTATATGGGCTGATCCAAGACCAAACTATAATATTTCCAAAGCGTATAATCTATTATGTAGTCCACATCTACGCCACAGATTGGTGATAAAACTGACTAACAAATAAATACCTCATCTGTAGATATTTACAGTGCAAATACTCATAACAATTAAGACGAATAAGTTTCAGGGTTTGAACGTAAAAGCAGAAGTTTGAAAGGGAAATGTTATAATAACAAAGTCAGTTGCACCTACTGATTGTAACGTCACAGACGAGTTGCAAGTTGAAGTCGATTTTCTGCGAGGCTCTGCCATGATCAATGGTCACGCTTAGTCGTAATTGAATACTGAAGAAATAAATTAACTGATTCGGATCTTTAAAAGAAGGATGCGTATCCTTAGAAATCAGACTTCTAAATGATTATAATACTGAAACGTTCTAGCATACATATTTTTTGTCAAATAAATGTTTTATCAAGTAACTAATAACCAAAAATATTCGTTTAATAAACATCAATCTATTACCAATAAATCATAATCTTTATGACAACAATGATTCGGCTAAAAATATAACATACCAATTTTAACGCACATTGGCAACTTTTGGAACAATTTCCATTAAAATGCGAAGAAGCTTGAATGTCAAAACCATACCCTTTTATCTCTTAATTCATTTTGGATGTTAAGAATATAGGCGTCTAATGTACTTGTGCGTGGATTTAAATATACTAGAAATGGCTAGGAGCGTAGACAAAGTAAGAAAATACAAAGAAGATATTGTTCTTTATCAGCTAATTATCGTCCACTGCTGAGCACGGAATTCTGCTCTCTCTAGAAGTGACAGTTTCCTTTATTGCGGCATTGGGGAGGCGAGCATACCACTCACCTAATGGTAAGCGATACGACCGCTCATGGAGAGTAGCAAAACCAAACCAAACCATGGAATACAAAGCAATGACATTCCATTACGCTCGTCATACTGAGACATAGGTAAGATGTTAATTCTATTGATAGGAGTTAAATCATAGTCTACCACGCTGGTCTAGTGTGGCTAGTAAAGAATATAGAATATTGGCCAATAACTTAAATACTTAAAAACCAATCCAACAATAGCAAGCTTTTCTTTCTACCAATGTAATATTCCTTTTGTCCACGCCAATCCTAGAATATGAGTTCACTTAAACTAGAAATGAAGAAACACCATTCGTTCCGTTCCAAGATATCATAGGTATGGAGCCAGTAAACTAGTGTTGTCATCGTGGAATAAATCAATAAGTAAAGAAGCATCTTCCAGCGCTTATACCGCTTAGTCTCGCGTGTGATCCTTTATTGAGCGCTCAAGAAACCGGCCTCAGTAGAAGTGAAAATGTAGCACGCAATACAATCACGAGCACGCAAACACGCAATCATTTGATCACGTAAACACTGACACGCTAAAACGAATTATGTGTGGAGAGAAATTACTCAATACGGCTTTATTGTTGAGAAACGGTTGCAGCTTTTACGAGTCCAAATAGTTAGTTATATTTATGTTTCATTTACAATACAAAGTATTAAACGAGTATAAAGTACACGAAAACGAGTGAATAATAGTATTTTTATTGTAAGAACGATCGCTGACTTGATTTCTGACCTCTATGGCAATTTGACGCGTCTTTCAGACTCTCTTTTTTTCAGCCATAGGAAGTATGGCTGAGCATAGACCACTCCCAAGGATCTCCATATCGATCTGTTGAAAGCTGCCTGCACCTAGCGACATATACTATTTTTTTTATTTTTATTACTCCCACGAACTTCTGTTTCACTATGATATTCTCATCAACACGTCACAGAGGCCTGATCCATATCTCCATAACTTTTATACGGTCCAAAACATCAGCATGTATATCTAACGCCCTGTCATTACAGTAGCATTAACATAAATTCTAATAAATAAAAAGAAGACTGATAGACAGCCAAAACCGTCGCCAAGATTAAATAAAAATAATAATTTATATCCAAGGATAAGGGCCTATTCAAAAAACCTAATTAAACCGCAATAAACCCAATGATATTACAATAAACAAACGCAGTAAATCTAGACGGAATGCCCTATAATCTTTTCCTTTCACGACAGTGTAAAGTACTTTTATTTATGAGGTAATAACTGTTCCGTTAATGTAATAGAGCCTTTATATCGTGTTGTTATTAAAAAGTTTATATTAGTTTTTATTTGATCTTTTGTTATTAAACTGCTCGTTCTTAATATTGTAATGTAGTTGACGTACAATCTTGTTCTGTTTTGTAATTTGTTTTTTCTTTTTATTTTGTATCTTACCGCAGTTTGTGTCTCAGCACAGATCTGTGTGTCTCAGACATTGTTCTAATCACAAGTTTATATTAAAATGTTTATTTTAATTTAGGTGGGTATTGTTTAAAATATTATTTTAGCTGTCCTTTTAAATCATATTTGCTGATAGTTTTATATATTTCGAAGCTGAGGAAACATACTTAAAATCATAGGTGTTTATAAAAGATTTCACTTTTATTCACATCAATTTCATTATTAAAATATGATTTCCACTACCGAAGACTAGGCCATTACATTTTCTCAGAAACCTATTGGATGCGGCCTAAATACGTCCACCTTAGCGGCTTTTATCCGTCCACTTTGTAATCATGAAAATGGGCAATTTAAATTGAATACGGCACGCCAAACGGGAATAAATCTAGCCCATTTTTAAATATAACAAATGTGTAAAAATCTTCTAAAATATATGGACAGTATTATTTTCACAATCTGGGAAGCTTTAAAAATAGCTGTGAGTTATTGGCGCGGTTGATCGCCGATGGTTGTGAATCCTAGTTTTATGAGCCCGCTGCGTTTTGATATTAGAGCTCCGAACAGCTTGTTGGTGCAGATAACGCCTAAACATTTTTATAGTTTGTATTTTATTACTGTAAAAATGCAAATATATTTTTGTAACTGAAGTGGGTGATAACTAGTAGAAATTATATGATGATAAATGAAAGAAGCTGTAGGGATGAGATAGGTGGATTTTGTAGCAAATAAATTGAATATCGTCTTGCCGTATTGGAAACCCCCTTATGCAGTCTCTGATCTAGTTACATTCATACTAAGAAGAATTAACTATTTGTCGTTGATTTAACACTAGGCAGTTGGTTTACCAGTGCCCAATATGAGGGATTCCCATCCATGTTACTTATTACCCCCCTCCTAATTTGGGCCGACAACATGGGTGGCATCCATGATCTAAGCTTTATCACTTACCATCAAGTGACTTGTTTGCTTGTTTGACATAACTATGCAATAATAAAAACCTGACATAAATGACAACAAATTTTCTGCCGTTTTTTTAATCCTGGTTCGGCACAATGACTGAATTGCACCCAGTAAGTGTAAATGCCGTCCAGATAGAATATCGAACGGCATCAGACCGCGGTCTCATGCCATTCGATACAATCATGCCGGTCCGCTAAGATGCCTCTTCACGCTACGGCGGAAGGACCCAGGGGTATAACTCTATAAAAGCGATCCGAACTTCGAATGTTCGGACGCCTTACGTAATACTTCACTAATGTGTCTAGATACTCCACAAAATGTTGGATTCCTCTATCGAACGGCGCAACCAACTAACTTCGAAGAAAATGATAAGTATAATAAAGAATAGTATTTATTTTTACAAGTGAAAATGTTATATCTTACTGGTGGTAGGTCTCTCATATGTGAGAGGCTGCCTGGGTGGGTGCCACCGCAATGTCTATTTCTCCCGTCAAACAGCAGTTTAAATGCACTGTTGTGTTTCAGATTGAAGGACATTGTAGCCAGCGTAACTACTGGACATATTGAGACTTAACATCTTATGTCTCAGGATGGCGAGCGCAGTGGAATGCCAAGCATTGCTTTGTAATTCAAGGTGTTGTTTGGTTTTGCTACTGTTCATGAGCGGTCGCATCGCTTACCATCAGGCGAACGGCATGCTCGTCTCGCCATCCAATGCAATAAAAAAAAAAAAAAAAAAAAAACTCTGGCAGTCGGACTTTGAACATTCGAAGTTCGTATCGTTTTTGTAGAAAAACTCCCAGGATTATAGCAAGGAACACGTGAGATGGCAAGCCGTTCCAAATCTTGACATAAAGCCTAAAATACAAATGCAATTTTACATGTAAAATAAAGGGAACACGTAGGTACTCCCTGCTGTCGCCGTCGTTCCGGCGTCAAAGCGCGCTGTAGCCGGATATTGACTGGTTCATGGCTTGTGACGACTTCCGGTGGCTGTCGGTTCGCGGCCGATATGTACGCTCCCGTTCGAAATTCTAAATTTTACTCGCAAAATCAATATGGCGTTTGTTCGGGTGAAGCTTTGTGGGAATTAGTTCAGCTTGTTTTAGTTGGAATTGTTTTATAATGTTACATTGTATGAGTTAGAGATTTTATAAATAGTTTTTAAAATATGCATATAATACAGCTGGCTTATCTGGCTGCATCTTATCCGAGGTCTGATTGGTCTTTATCCGAGGCTATTCACCTCTTTAGTCCAACAATGAAGCAAGACCAAAATGAAGCCAAGTGGTAGCTTTAGTGACTACAGACACAATACAACTACAAATTTTGTGAAAAAATCTTCTTAAATTACCTGGTTTCGTTTTCAATTGCATGGATATACGTGGCATTAAATTTAATAAACCATAGCTCTTTACCACTCGCCAGTACGTACAGCAGACCTGACGTCTCCGTTTACGTTCGGACAGGTTTGTGCAGACCTTAGGCTTTACATAAACCCTTGCTCAATATTTATTTTTTGGATTTGATATAACTTCGTTAGCGTTTGTAATTATAAAAAGATTTAATTTGTGAAAGGTTCGTGATTTACAGTTATATGATTGATTGACAATTACTTATTAATGTGTTTAGTTTATTTTTATCGATAAAGTACTTATGAAAATAAGAATGAATAAAAGTGAATAAAAACTGCCGATGATGGTTGGTCTTCTGGATAAACAATACTACAGATTATTGACTACTCGGTTGAGAAAATATATATTAAATTTATTTATTGTATATTATTATATTTATATATCAATAAATCGGTTTCTTACTTAATATTGGGTAATGCAACACAACTAATAAGAAAATTTAACCTTTTCAACAACCACGAATAATATCAGGGCTAATAAATTAAAAAAATATATATTTTTGTATATCCTAGCATAACATTATGCTACAACCACTAAAGATCACGAAAACAAAATTAATATACAAATATTGTTCCACAATAATCAGAATTCGAAACAAAAAACCCAACAAGCATTTCCCGATCTTCAGGTAATATTAAAAATCGAGAACAATTAACCGAAACGAACGGAAACGTAGCAACATTTTCAGCGAGTTGCAACTGGCAGTACCGCACTGTAACAAGTATAAATATCCCCAGTGCTCCTAATCGATGACACACAGAGCTATTGCATTGGAAAGCATCGGTTAATGGAGTGCACGATACATGGACTAGAAAGGCGGAATTAATCACTTGAACTTACCCATCCCTTACCACTTTTAATAATGCGGATTGGCGATAACTTACGTGACATATGGAGGTTTAACCTGGCAAGCTTTTATCATACTTTACATACACAGTTCTCCTAAATAGCAGATTAGTCACTTGTATCAGCTCATTTCAAATATGATGGGAGGAGAAACCGTAATTTTTTTATTATTTGATTTCTATGAATGGCGTGAAGAGCATCACAACAGTACATTTGCACTGCTGTTTGGCAAAAAGAAATTGCGATGGTACCTACCTAGGCAGCCTCAAACATATTAAAGACCTACAATCAGTATCAGTTTAGTCACAAAATTACGGATTGCATTCACGGGTAAATCAAACGATATTTTCAAATTGGAATACTCAAAGCAGTGTATGGGTAATTTTGATGTGAATGAGACTTCATAAAATATTTGTGACTTACATTACTGTACTTTGATCATATCACAAATGCAATACCATCACATTAGAGTTTTATTACATAACAGTCGAATATTAATACATTTTGCAACAATGTACATTTCATTCCAGCTTCAGCTATCTTCTAGTTGCTGAACATTCTTAAAGTCCGTGTGTCCGTGTAATATTTATGGAAATGCGTCAATTGATTGCTCATGCGCTTTATGCGCCACATGAATACGGTATCATCGGGTTCATCGATGTGTAATGGCGCGTTTACACAATCGTCGATGTTCGCCGATGATAGGCGATGACACGTTTGCGCATCATTGCCACAAATTTTGCGCACCTCGCCACGTATTCGAGCGAGTTGTCAATAGATAAGTCGTCAAAAATGGACGTCGATCGACGTCGATGCATTAGCGGTTGCCACGACATTTATTTAAAAAGCGCGTATAGATACGAGTTTTATGAATATATATAAAAACCAAATAATACCGAGTAAACAGATAAGTAGAAGATGGTGGATGTTAAGAATTTACCGCAACATAACTAGGTATTTGTAATCGTAAAAACAGCGTTTTTTCTAGGGATATATTTTACACTACATAAGAAAACAATATGTTCTTATTATCGCCCTTGAGTTGTTGTTGTTTTGAATCATCATTAACATTTCTGATTCCTTCCCGTTACATCCCGTCTTATCAAGTTTCATTCGATGCCATACCTCAATCCTGTCCTATTTTATTCGCCTCATACTTTCTAGCATACCATCCACTTACATGCAAATAGAGCGTCGTAGATAGCCAGAACAACCCTTAAAGTAACTTATTATTTGTATTACGATTAATATCATGGTTATAAACACAAAATAGAAAATAATACATTATTTAAATAATTATTGAAACGATTATATTGAATAACAAGAAGATAGACTTATATAAATTACGACGGATATATTTTTTGAAATTTATTAGGATTCAAAATTTTGCCTTATAAACGTAATAGATAACGTAACTTTACCCGTTTACACAGCTCACACAAGGCAATTGGTTCAGAGGTGTAGGCGTAAAAGTTTAACAGGCACTAGACTGTCAAACAAACAGAAGTGTTAGAGCCACGCTGTTGTCAGTTATTGCTCAGCATGAATGATCAACGTGAAGTAACAGCTTTTCCATTGCATTCGGTAAGTGAGATTGCTGGATGCCCAATGCTCCTTTCTTCTTCCCATCCTTTCTCCTTTCCACTCCTCTGCCATTTCATGGACACGCAATACATCTTTGATCCGAACGTTATGGATGTTCATGGGCGGTAGTGATTACTTACCATCAGGTGATTTGTTTTCTCATTTTCCATTAATAAAAACAGACAGACGACAGACAAAGAGTTTCGTTTGAATTTATAATATTAAGTAGACATAATAAGATGAACAGAATCAGAGCAGCACGAGCAGAGACATAGAATTAATTGGATTGATAGAATTGGCTAGTCGTAAAATTATAAACCAAATAACTCTGGTGGATGAACCCTTATTCATCACAATTATCAATAACAAGTACCACTAATACCTGGTTCAAATCAATGGGTGAATTGGCTATGGTAGAATGCTGGTTTTGAGATGAGATGTCATAAATATAATGAAAATAATAAATAACACCCAACAGTCACGTACATAGTCCTGACCCCACACTAAGATCGAGTCTTGTGTCGTGGGTCTTTTCAGTCTCACAATACCCAGACCCGAAAGGAGTATTTGTGGGTAGAACAAACATTTCTAGCGGGGCGGGGATCGAACCCGCGACCTCTCAGTTCACAGCCGACGTCTAACCAACTTCGCCACGTAGGCTGGCATATGATTCAACGACATTTATTTTTCATTTTGGAAGTCAATCATTTAACTAATCGCAAAGCCCGCAATGCCTAGTGTTTTTTAAAGCAGGGACTCATAAAACTCGTAGTAGAATTTCATAAAAAAACGAAGTTATTAATAACAGACATATTAATTGGATTAAAAACTTGAATTGGTAATGGACGATGAAGGTTTTTGGTCGTATATATCCACAGACGTCCACAGATGTCAATTGTGTCATCTTTGTCAAAAATATAAAAATATACGAAAATTATGATTATTTTATTTAGTATGGGGTGTAATTAAATAATAATGTACAAACAGTTTATTTAGAATTATTTCAATTAGTAATTGTGCTTTTTACGTACACTATATTGCATGTAGTGAGAATTGAACAATGGTGTGGAATTTTATAATAAGAAAATGAAACCGAAGAAATTGCAGCAGGCAACTAGGTGCAGATACAGCTGAAACGCACGCGTGCCCTGTCCTATAATTCGACTTATTTATTTTATAGTATTTTTTGTATATTCTTGTTTGAAATAAACATTTTCTGTACATCTATAATTTTATTTATTTTCTTTTAGTATATATTGTAGAAATATCAACCCGCAATAGCAAGCTAAAGTGGAAGTAGGCGGACCTTATAACAATAAATGAACAAATATTTTGAGAACACCGGGTTTCTGTAAACGCAATGCACGTCATCGGCATAAGCGGAGTGATATTCATACAGATATAAATCATAATATTCAAATATATAGTTTAAATCATGTACAAACACTTATAAACTATGATACTTATTTCTGAATAGATTTCGTATTGTGATCAAACTGAACCAATTATTATACGGAAGTAACTGATAGCTCCGGAAAATGCTAGGTGTTGTTACTGAAACTTGTATTTCGATATTTTTTTAATGAAAAATTAAATTTCTATAGCAATACACTGTCACAAACCCGCGGGGCATGTGGCTAGAAATCCATAACTAGCGGATCGTCGACGATGACAGGCAAACATGGGTATTCTCACTTTACTCTCACTCTGATTACCGACAGTTGGCGAAAAACCCCGAACACGAATGTTGTAAAATTTTACCAGGGTTATAAGTTTTGGAACAAATCCCTAAATTGTGGGTGTATATCTTAATAATTTAATTGGTTCATTTTATGATAACGAGTTAAATTATCAGAGTCATTACACTGTAATGTGAGTTATTTAGTATTATAATAATATAATGCCCCGTTCACATAATCGCCCAACATCGGCAACTATAGGCGATGACGGTAATGTGTACGGCTTATTGCCTTTCATTGCCGATATTCGTGTACATCAAGCAGTGTTGCTAACGAAATATTTTTCATTCCCAAATCTGGAGAATGTAGCGGTTCCGCGAAGTATAGTAAATAAAATTATGCTTATGTTAAAATAAGTAACAAATTATTTATAATGTTGACTCGTGTATATAGTGTTTTTTTTTTGTAATGCATTTTTATTGTTAATCTTATATTATTATAATACTAAATAACTCACATTACAGTGTAATGACTCTGATAATTTAACTCGTTATCATAAAATGAACCAATTAAATTATTAAGATATACACCCACAATTTAGGGATTTGTTCCAAAACTTATAACCCTGGTAAAATTTTACAACATTCGTGTTCGGGGTTTTTCGCCAACTGTCGGTAATCAGAGTGAGAGTAAAGTGAGAATACCCATGTTTGCCTGTCATCGTCGACGATCCGCTAGTTATGGATTTCTAGCCACATGCCCCGCGGGTTTGTGACAGTGTATTGCTATAGAAATTTAATTTTTCATTAAAAAAATATCGAAATACAAGTTTCAGTAACAACAGCTAGCATTTTCCGGAGCTATCAGTTACTTCCGTATAATAATTGGTTCAGTTTGATCACAATACGAAATCTATTCAGAAATAAGTATCATAGTTTATAAGTGTTTGTACATGATTTAAACTATATATTTGAATATTATGATTTATATCTGTATGAATATCACTCCGCTTATGCCGATGACGTGCATTGCGTTTACAGAAACCCGGTCTTCTCAAAATATTTGTTCATTTATTGTTATAAGGTCCGCCTACTTCCACTTTAGCTTGCTATTGCGGGTTGATATTTCTGCAATATATACTAAAAGAAAATAAATAAAATTATAGATGTACAGAAAATGTTTATTTCAAACAAGAATATACAAAAAATACTTTAAAATAAATAAGTCGAATTATAGGACAGGGCACGCGTGCGTTTCAGCTGTATCTGCACCTAGTTGCCTGCTGCAACTTCTTCGGTTTCATTTTCTTATTATAAAATTCCACACCATTGTTCAATTCTCACTACATGCAATATAGTGTACGTAAAAAGCACAATTACTAATTGAAATAATTCTAAATAAACTGTTTGTACATTATTATTTAATTACACCCCATACTAAATAAAATAATCATAATTTTCGTATATTTTTATATTTTTGACAAAGATGACACAATTGACATCTGTGGACGTCTGTGGATATATACGACCAAAAACCTTCATCGTCCATTACGAATTCAAGTTTTTAATCCAATTAATATGTCTGTTATTAATAACTTCGTTTTTTTATGAAATTCTACTACGAGTTTTATGAGTACCTGATTTAAAAAACACTAGGCATTGCGGGCTTTGCGATTAGTTAAATGATTGACTTCCAAAATGAAAAATAAATGTCGTTGAATCATAATATACCAGCCTACGTGGCGAAGTTGGTTAGACGTCGGCTGTGAACTGAGAGGTCGCGGGTTCGATCCCCGCCCCGCTAGAAATGTTTATTCTACCCACAAATACTCCTTTCGGGTCTGGGTATTGTGAGACTGAAAAGACCCACGACACAAGACTCGATCTTAGTGTGGGGTCAGGACTATGTACGTGACTGTTGGGTGTTATTTATTATTTTCATTATATTTATGACATCTCATCTCAAAACCAGCATTCTACCATAGCCAATTCACCCATTGATTTGAACCAGGTATTAGTGGTACTTGTTATAATTCAGAGCTATGTGATGAATAAGGGTTCATCCACCAGAGTTATTTGGTTTATAATTTTACGACCAGCCAATTCTATCAATCCAATTAATTCTATGTCTCTGCTCGTGCTGCTCTGATTCTGTTCATCTTATTATGTTTACTTAATATTATAAATTCAAACGAAACTCTTTGTCTGTCGTCTGTCTGTTTTTATTAATTGAAAATGAGAAAACAAATCACCTGATGGTAAGTAATCACTACCGCCCATGAACATCCATAACGTTCGGATCAAAGATGTATTGCGTGTCCATGAAATGGCAGAGGAGTGGAAAGGAGAAAGGATGGGAAGAAGAAAGGAGCATTGGGAATCCAGCAATCTCACTTACCGAATGCAATGGAAAAGCTGTTACTTCACGTTGATCATTCATGCTGAGCAATAACTGACAACAGCGTGGCTCTAACACTTCTGTTTGTTTGACAGTCTAGTGCCTGTTAAACTTTTACGCCTACACCACTGAACCAATTGCCTTGTGTGAGCTGTGTAAACGGGTAAAGTTACGTTATCTATTACGTTTATAAGGCAAAAATTTTAATCCTAATAAATTTCAAAAAATATATCCGTCGTAATTTATATAAGTCTATCTTCTTGTTATTCAATATAATCGTTTCAATAATTATTTAAATAATGTATTATTTTCTATTTCGTGTTTATAACCATGATATTAATCGTAATACAAATAATAAGTTACTTTAAGGGTTGTTCTGGCTATCTACGACGCTCTATTTGCATGTAAGTGGATGGTATGCTAGAAAGTATGAGGCGAATAAAATAGGACAGGATTGAGGTATGGCATCGAATGAAACTTGATAAGACGGGATGTAACGGGAAGGAATCAGAAATGTTAATGATGATTCAAAACAACAACAACTCAAGGGCGATAATAAGAACATATTGTTTTCTTATGTAGTGTAAAATATATCCCTAGAAAAAACGCTGTTTTTACGATTACAAATACCTAGTTATGTTGCGGTAAATTCTTAACATCCACCATCTTCTACTTATCTGTTTACTCGGTATTATTTGGTTTTTATATATATTCATAAAACTCGTATCTATACGCGATTTTTAAATAAATGTCGTGGCAACTGCTAATGCATCGACGTCGATCGACGTCCATTTTTGACGACTTATCTATTGACAACTCGCTCGAATACGTGGCGAGGTGCGCAAAATTTGTGGCAATGATGCGCAAACGTGTCATCGCCTATCATCGGCGAACATCGACGATTGTGTAAACGCGCCATAAGATTAACAATAAAAATGCATTACAAAAAAAAACACTACACGAGTCAACATTATAAATAATTTGTTACTTATTTTAACATAAGCATAATTTTATTTACTATACTTCGCGGAACCGCTACATTCTCCAGATTTGGGAATGAAAAATATTTCGTTAGCAACACTGCTTGATGTACACGAATATCGGCAATGAGAGGCAATATGGCGCGTTTACACAATCGTCGATGTTCGCCGATGATAGGCGATGACACGTTTGCGCATCATTGCCACAAATTTTGCGCACCTCGCCACGTATTCGAGCGAGTTGTCAATAGATAAGTCGTCAAAAATGGACGTCGATCGACGTCGATGCATTAGCAGTTGCCACGACATTTATTTAAAAAACGCGTATAGATACGAGTTTTATGAATATATATAAAAACCAAATAATACCGAGTAAACAGATAAGTAGAAGATGGTGGATGTTAAGAATTTACCGCAACATAACTAGGTATTTGTAATCGTAAAATCAGCGTTTTTTCTAGGGATATATTTTACACTACATAAGAAAACAATATGTTCTTATTATCGCCCTTGAGTTGTTGTTGTTTTGAATCATCATTAACATTTCTGATTCCTTCCCGTTACATCCCGTCTTATCAAGTTTCATTCGATGCCATACCTCAATCCTGTCCCATTTTATTCGCCTCATACTTTCTAGCATACCATCCACTTACATGCAAATAGAGCGTCGTAGATAGCCAGAACAACCCTTAAAGTAACTTATTATTTGTATTACGATTAATATCATGGTTATAAACACAAAATAGAAAATAATACATTATTTAAATAATTATTGAAACGATTATATTGAATAACAAGAAGATAGACTTATATAAATTACGACGGATATATTTTTTGAAATTTATTAGGATTAAAAATTTTGCCTTATAAACGTAATAGATAACGTAACTTTACCCGTTTACACAGCTCACACAAGGCAATTGGTTCAGTGGTGTAGGCGTAAAAGTTTAACAGGCACTAGACTGTCAAACAAACAGAAGTGTTAGAGCCACGCTGTTGTCAGTTATTGCTCAGCATGAATGATCAACGTGAAGTAACAGCTTTTCCATTGCATTCGGTAAGTGAGATTGCTGGATTCCCAATGCTCCTTTCTTCTTCCCATCCTTTCTCCTTTCCACTCCTCTGCCATTTCATGGACACGCAATACATCTTTGATCCGAACGTTATGGATGTTCATGGGCGGTAGTGATTACTTACCATCAGGTGATTTGTTTTCTCATTTTCCATTAATAAAAACAGACAGACGACAGACAAAGAGTTTCGTTTGAATTAATAATATTAAGTAAACATAATAAGATGAACAGAATCAGAGCAGCACGAGCAGAGACATAGAATTAATTGGATTGATAGAATTGGCTGGTCGTAAAATTATAAACCAAATAACTCTGGTGGATGAACCCTTATTCATCACATAGCTCTGAATTATAACAAGTACCACTAATACCTGGTTCAAATCAATGGGTGAATTGGCTATGTTAGAATGCTGGTTTTGAGATGAGATGTCATAAATATAATGAAAATAATAAATAACACCCAACAGTCACGTACATAGTCCTGACCCCACACTAAGATCGAGTCTTGTGTCGTGGGTCTTTTCAGTCTCACAATACCCAGACCCGAAAGGAGTATTTGTGGGTAGAACAAACATTTCTAGCGGGGCGGGGATCGAACCCGCGACCTCTCAGTTCACAGCCGACGTCTAACCAACTTCGCCACGTAGGCTGGCATATGATTCAACGACATTTATTTTTCATTTTGGAAGTCAATCATTTAACTAATCGCAAAGCCCGCAATGCCTAGTGTTTTTTAAATCAGGTACTCATAAAACTCGTAGTAGAATTTCATAAAAAAACGAAGTTATTAATAACAGACATATTAATTGGATTAAAAACTTGAATTGGTAATGGACGATGAAGGTTTTTGGTCGTATATATCCACAGACGTCCACAGATGTCAATTGTGTCATCTTTGTCAAAAATATAAAAATATACGAAAATTATGATTATTTTATTTAGTATGGGGTGTAATTAAATAATAATGTACAAACAGTTTATTTAGAATTATTTCAATTAGTAATTGTGCTTTTTACGTACACTATATTGCATGTAGTGAGAATTGAACAATGGTGTGGAATTTTATAATAAGAAAATGAAACCGAAGAAGTTGCAGCAGGCAATTAGGTGCAGATACAGCTGAAACGCACGCGTGCCCTGTCCTATAATTCGACTTATTTATTTTAAAGTATTTTTTGTATATTCTTGTTTGAAATAAACATTTTCTGTACATCTATAATTTTATTTATTTTCTTTTAGTATATATTGTAGAAATATCAACCCGCAATAGCAAGCTAAAGTGGAAGTAGGCGGACCTTATAACAATAAATGAACAAATATTTTGAGAAGACCGGGTTTCTGTAAACGCAATGCACGTCATCGGCATAAGCGGAGTGATATTCATACAGATATAAATCATAATATTCAACTATATAGTTTAAATCATGTACAAACACTTATAAACTATGATACTTATTTCTGAATAGATTTCGTATTGTGATCAAACTGAACCAATTATTATACGGAAGTAACTGATAGCTCTGGAAAATGCTAGCTGTTGTTACTGAAACTTGTATTTCGATATTTTTTTAATGAAAAATTAAATTTCTATAGCAATACACTGTCACAAACCCGCGGGGCGTGTGGCTAGAAATCCATAACTAGCGGATCGTCGACGATGACAGGCAAACATGGGTATTCTCACTTTACTCTCACTCTGATTACCGACAGTTGGCGAAAAGCCCCGAACACGAATGTTGTAAAATTTTACCAGGGTTATAAGTTTTGGAACAAATCCCTAAATTGTGGGTGTATATCTTAATAATTTTATTGGTTCATTTTATGATAACGAGTTAAATTATCAGAGTCATTACACTGTAATGTGAGTTATTTAGTATTATAATAATATAAGATTAACAATAAAAATGCATTACAAAAAAAAAAAACACTACACGAGTCAACATTATAAATAATTTGTTACTTATTTTAACATAAGCATAATTTTATTTACTATACTTCGCGGAACCGCTACATTCTCCAGATTTGGGAATGAAAAATATTTCGTTAGCAACACTGCTTGATGTACACGAATATCGGCAATGAAAGGCAATAAGCCGTACACATTACCGTCATCGCCTATAGTTGCCGATATTGGGCGATTATGTGAACGGGGCAATAAGCCGTACACATTACCGTCATCGCCTATAGTTGCCGATGTTGGGCGATTATGTGAACGGGGCATAATGTTTTAATTGACGCGTTTGCCGTCGTATGTAGCCGTCTGTCAGTGGTTGCGAGATGACATACTCTACCTACATCATCAGTGCGTTCTGTTAAGTAGAATTGGGAAATTATCATATATTCAAGGAGGTATTTTAGAAATTAATGCATATTTTCGTTGTGTCTGGTAGTGATTCGATGAGAGAGGTAGATCGTATGACGTGAAACAAAGAGATCTATGTCCAATAGTAGGTAGATTAAATATGATGATAGTGGTTGGCTTATCAGTATGTTTCCACTAAGTCTAAAATACATAAATGGAATCTTTCTTAGAATTAAACCCATTCTCCGAAACCTTTGCGATTATCTCAAAGTCCTTACCTTTGTCTCTAACTTTGACTAATTCTATGCAGATTGAGCTCTAATCAATAGTTTTAATTTGTTAGTCTAGTGTTAATCTTTCAGCTACCTCGAGCTTATAAGTTAGTTGCTTCGAAGTTGGACGAATGTTGGCGCTTGACATACACTGGATCCGACAGGACGCAGTCAATACACAGTTAACTTAGTATGTCTTTGCCATGCTTGTGTGGTTTGGCCAGACTTGTATTTACTTGTTATTTATAGAAAAGATTGTTTGATTTACCTTAATTATACAGCCCAGTGAATCTGTTATGACAATTTGTTTAGAAAGGCGTCTTAGCAGAATATTATAAATTATGTTTTCTTTATTATTTTTATTGGTTATAGCGGTTATTTTCCAGAGTGGTGGTTAGCTTTACTACATAACTTTCTCTTCCTTTTGATTACTATCACAATCTCCCAACAAATATAATAATTATCGTTAATACTAATCGAGGTTATAGTTAGTTTTTTATAACTCTCAGCTTGAAACAGGCATAAATATTATTAAGACTTAACTAAACCACCTCAAATTTTAATTTGTATCTTATCAGTTAAGTAGCGAATACAAAATATTTTCTTATGTAATCCAAACCTGCAATGTATTACATGCTCCAAAAAATGTACAATACTCCGATTGAGACCTTCTGAGTATTTCGTCGAAAGACATTCCAGATCCTTTACTTATATAAGAATACAGGCCATGTCTTATTGAATAATATAAATTCTACAAATACACCATCGAAATTCACAAAATATTTACCCATCTCACGATGAATATTGTACAGTGTAGTGCACTTCTGAAAATGCATATCACTTTGAGACCTTTTCTCTTATTATTTTGAGCAATAACATTATTTTGTGCAAATGACTTTTATACATTCGGATGAGTAAACAGTATCTCGTTACTGGAACATAAGACAGTGACATTTGTAAAGGGGACGAAAAAGTCAACAAATTGTAATTTGTATGATAATGAAGTAACAACAGCGTTGATGGCTGGCGTGTTCTGAAAGCAGCCTTTACTGGCTCTTGTCATGTAATCGACGAATAACTTTATTTGGAAGACAAAGCGTTTCGTTTGAGCTTCGCGAATAAAGACTCTCATTTTTATTGTCGTTTTATCTTTAATTGTAATTTATATTTACTTTCGAAGTAAACAACATTGCGTAAAAATAGTTCTAGCTATATTTATTGCTTCTAGTATATTTTTGTAATGGATTAAAAAGAAGTCATTATGTATTCTGTGGAGATTGAGTATTTATGGATCGACAAGTCTCTCATTATTTTTTATAGTCAACATAAGATATGTCCCATAATAGATTTGAAATAATAATATTGCATGTAAATATTGTGTATTTAACAGCTTTATTTAATTTTGATCCTTCGAAACCAGATACCAAATTTAGAAATAATTCCACTAATATCACTTTCATCAAGCCTGATATACTATTTTCATTTCAAAATTAACGCTAATTCAATGTTTTAAAATTCGCTGTGTCGTTTTACATGTGTAGGAGGGACAAACGTGCCTCCAGTTACGTTGTAATGAGTTTACTTTCAAACTAGGAGATAAAAGGTTTCGGTACGATATTGAGAGGTTAAAATTACTCGGAAAAACGCTTTGTTACAAAGGCTAATGTTTAATAAAATTGACTACTCAATTTTACGTACTTCAACAATTTAACTTCATTGTTTGGATTAGATTTATTTAATATTACAAACTCGTATGTTTTAAATTTCCAGGTAAATACTTTGGGGTCTTTTAAGTACGTGGTGGCGCGTTAGTAAACGGCCCAAACGCGACTGCTAGCATTTTCATGGTGGTGGCGAGTTCAAATCCTCTGACCTGCGGTGTCACGTGTGTCTTGATAGTTAATCACGATGCAATGAAAGTTTTTCCTCAAGGATATTAAAAGTGACCTGTTGGAAGCATCCTGGTGGTAGGTTCCTCATATGTATCTTCCGCCAAACAGCAGTGTAATTCACTGTTGTATTTTGGATTGAGGAACGTTGTCGCCAGAGTAACTACTGGACATATTGAGACTCAACATTTTATGTATGTGTATGGAAGGCGAGCGCAGTGGAGTGTCAAGCATTGCTTTGTAATTCAAAGTGCTGTTTGATTTTGCTACTGTTCATGAGCGGTTGTATCGCTTACCATCAGGCAAACGGCGTGCTCATCTCGCCATTAAATAGCAATAAATAAAACCTGCATTGAGCGACTATCTATAGCAGGATAGCCTAATGAAAGTTGACCGTTACGTCACAGATTTACAACCTTCGTCCGTTACACCACGCTTATCAAATATAAAGAAATTATCTAAAACAATACAAAAACACGGATTGAAGAAATTTGCCCGAACAAATCGTACCGCAAACAACGACAGAGCCGATGAAGTCTCAGACAATTCTAATCTAAATCCTTTCAAGAAGTAATAGTACGTGACAGGGGTTCCGATTGTTATTTTATTTTATAGATTCTTCTCGGCGACTACTAATGAACCGTTCGCAATGTTGAGTGCGTTAGAATCGTGCTATTACGCGGCTTCTGAATTTCGTAATGTGCAGCTAAATTCTGTGAATGTTCTGTTTTCGATTTTTTTGTGTAGGTTTTGTTAAAACTTAAGTTGTACGTGATATTTCCGAAATCGGATGTTTTTTAGTTAATAAATAATAATAACAAATAAACCCAACAGTCACATACATAGTCCTGACACCATACTAAGATCGAGTCTTGTGTCGTGGGTATCAGGAACTACGAGAAACTTTTCGGTCTCACAAATACCCAGACTCGAAACAAATGCTTGTGGTTCTTACTAACATTATTTTAGTTTTAAAAAATTGCGTAGATTATGAACTTAAAAAATTTGAATCCACACCATCAGAAATACAATTTTATTCGCTACGTTCAAATACACATATAATAAATATAAAATATATAAAAGAAGACACTTTATGTGTGCAAATAAATTATTATTTGTATAATGAAGTACCTTCCATCATCAATAATGCATTTCCTAGACAACATTCACTAAACACAATATCAAAATATTTATTTTCCTGCAGCCAACAATCGGCAATAATACAAAAAACAATCTAATAGAATAATAAACATCACGTCTTCATAAAAATTGAAGATAACATAAAACGATTCACCAAATACCTTTATTCATAAAAAACTCCGGAACAAAGAACACATCGATAAAATTAAGTGGAGATTTTTTCACGTGCCGCCCCGATCCACCCTTTGTTCTTACCCCAGTTATGCCATCTTTCACGATAAAATGAACGAGAAATGTCAATATCACTAACTTCCTGTCCCCATTTGTATTCAGCTCACAGTTTTGTAATTCGTTCGTAGATGAGCGACTTTGCCTTAAGAATGGACACTTAGCGCACTATACGTCATGCGACTAGCACATCGGATATTTTTGTAACTATAGTACAATCTGGAGCTAAATATTTGAATTGAATTATGAATATTTCATAATAAAAAAATAATGGTGAAACTTTTTCATAATTTTAATTTGTAATTTACAAGTTTTGAGTAATTTGTAATTTACAAGTTCAGCCTCCGTGGCGCAGCTGGTTAGACGCCGCCTGTGAAACGAGAGGCCGCGAGTTCGATCCCCGCATCGAGAGAAATGTTTGTGCGGCCCACAAATATTTCTTTCGGGTCTGGGTGTTTGTGAGACCAAAAAGTCTCTCGTAGTGCCTGATACCCACGACACAAGACTCGATCTTACTGTGGGCTCAGGACTATGTATGTGACTGTTGGGTGTTATTTATTTATTTTATTTATTAGTTTTACATAAACTTGACTTGATGGAGGAGCTTCACTATTTAATTAGGTTTCTTAGATTTACACAAATGTAACACATTGAAATAAAACTATTTTTTACTGATTTTATCGTGGTCAAGTGGCGGATTCCACAGTCCGCCCCGTGATCAAAACTGTAAGGTAATAAAAATATCGGGAAGTTAAAAAATGGAAAAAAATTACCAAATCCACGATCTTGATCGAAATCCGTAAAAAATAGTTTTATTTCAATGTTCACTATTCTACTTCGTTCGATCAGTAAAATTACCGCTACCTTAACGATTTTCTTTGCTTCTTTGTCCTATCAAATTTCAACCATAATTACTGATTATGTATACGGCGAAGCCCCAATTTGTAATGTGGACTTCCTTGAAAACATTTGCTAATTAAATTTGGAAGGATGATTTTATAAAATCGACACTAATAAAGAATATAAATTTGATGTTAAAATTTCTCGTGAATACCAACGATTAAAAATAAAGTTAATACCCATGAATATCTCCACACCAGAATCTATTCTCTAATGTCCTATATTTAAACTGTAGTATCACGTGGTGTGTATCAAGTATGCATCACTTTACAAGATAGTCATCTCAGCCCTTGTTCGTGGACAGTGTCCTAGTTTGAACCATCAGGGAATCACGCTTTAACTGAATTCTCTACGTAATTAACGTTAAGAAAGAGTTTTCTCGAATACTGTTCCCGACTTACAATTTCAGCTATATTCTTAAATAGTCTGGAGAACTTCTTGTGTAACATGAAAGAACAACAAGGCATGTAAACATATACGTGTATTATCTATTAAGGTCTGCATAATTACGCCAGATATTTTGAGATGGAAACGCAGTTACCTTTTGGTGCAATTTAGTTACTTTGCCGAAAAGAAATAAAAATACAATTTTTCTTCTCATCACGTCCACGACAAGCGACTTGTATGCCATATTGCTTAGCTCTATCGATGTTTTGCTACACTCGGCAGTATGTACCGACATACTTCCCTCGTTACAGTTTGCTTTGTCAGACTTCGTGACGCAGTTGGTTAAACGCCGAATGGGAAACGAGAGGCCGCGGGTTCGATCTCCGCGCCGAGACAAATGTTTGTGTGCACCAGTATTTGTGTTGGGCCTGGATTTGTATGGGACCGAAAAGTCTGTAGTACTCGTAGTTCCTGATAACTATGAAACAAGACACGATCTTAGTATTGGGCGTACATATTTATGTATTATTATATATAACTTTCGATGCCCATACAAGTTGAGATGGTACAAATCCTGTAAACAAGAACAACTTAAAGCCGAATTAATATTTCATGCCCAAAACATTTTTCTTTGCCGTATTATTTATTCAGAATGCAGATTGGTTTGAGTGCTTTAAGCTCTCTCACCTGCTATCGGGTGGCAGTGTAAAGGCGATTAAAAGGAGGCATTCAAAAACGTATAAAATGCAAATCCCATTTCACTGGAGAACTCATATGTAATGACGTCATTACCATTGCTTTTAAACCGTGTATGATAATGGAAAAATATTTTGACA
Source organism: Hyles euphorbiae (assembly GCA_023078785.2). Lineage (NCBI taxonomy): Eukaryota > Metazoa > Arthropoda > Insecta > Lepidoptera > Sphingidae > Hyles > Hyles euphorbiae. The sequence continues at coordinate 16,121,532 of CM041037.1, read as the reverse complement.
GGTTTAGTAGTTTAATGTTAATGTAATGAAGAAGTTTATGGACCAGCTGTGACATAGTTTTAGTACAGTTGTCAATGATAAACTTTTTGTTAACAACAATAATTGATTTATTGTGATTGTGATATATAATTTTGAAAGAAAATATAAAAAGCATTGAATATATGTATGTGTGTACATAAGTATATCATTATTTGAAAACAATATTAGGTATAGTTTTAACAGTCATTTCCAATGTGAAAAGTCACCACATACAATTAATAAACTAATGTCGATATAATAGAGGAAAACTGAGGAATAGAAGGAAAAACTAGAAGAAGTATAACGCACCCCCGGTGCAACAATGTGACTTATGCAAAAATTGCAAGGCTGGAAGGTATAAAGAAATAATCTTATATTTTTTAGAATATTACGTGGTAATAATTTTTTTGATGGTAAATTAAAAGTTGGTATTGTGATAGAAGCTGTTCAACTTGTCTATGTCTTGAAATATCATATTTTTATACGATGTTAAAGTTTCAAATGTTTTTCCTGAAAAGTTGCATTTTTGCAAAAGTGACATTGTTGCACCGGGGGTGCGATAATATGAAAATCAAAATAGATAAATAAAATGATGAAAGTTGAACCATTTACACATTACACAATGTAAGTTTTATGTACAGATATTAAAAGCCGTTAATTATAATCATTTATAGAAGAAGATTTTAGCCAATAGTCTTGCTGTGCTTGCTTTGGTATTAAATTGTTAAATATTAAATTCGCGATAAATTTTATTGAAATTATCTACACTGTTAGGAGAAATGAGTTACGAGTTACATTAACATAAACAACAAAGTTACTTACAAATATATTACAACTACTATGACCTATATTTTCCTAAAACCCACAGAAGAAAATTAACTCATCCATAACACAAGAAATCAACCAACCACATACCACAAAGCCAGCCCTACTAATGAACAGTAACAAATAATCGATGAACGTAGAAACGGCAATAAGGTGGTTTGCGGGCGCGTAAAATTAATAAATCCCATTATAACATCGTGTTCGCGGCGACTTTTTCTGTCTGCGACAATCGGGGATTTATTGTAGGGGTGTGGTCAACCCCATTGGGTATGTATCTGTTTGGTTTACCAAAACACGGATAGCTAGCTAAATTAGTATTTTCCACTGGTGGTTTTGTTTGAATATAGAGGTGTAGTGGGTTTTGTTTATCGAAAACCTCAATATAATACGCATGTTACTGGATTTTACTGGTGTGGTTGTATTGATACAGTGCTATAAATGTGCCTTTTTCATAAATACGTTTTAAGAATTCATTGGTTAGTAAAATCCTTTTAATTTATTTGCAATTATTGTAAATGTAAATAATATTGATTATGTTTACGGTTTTCATCTATACTAATACAATAAAGCTGAAGAGTTTGTTTGTTTGTTTGAACACGCTAATCTCAGGAACCGCTGCTCTGATTTGAAAAATTATTTCAGTGTTGTATAGTAGATTTATCGAGGAATGCTATAGGCTATATATCATCACGTTATGACCTATAGGAGGGACGCAGTTGTGATATTTCTGGCAAATACGAGGAAATTTTATTCGCTTTTGATGGTCCGATTGGTCGATATTCTAAATTGAAAGTAGGAATTGAGCATTTTGACCGCCATTTTGTAACATGTATCTGCACCCAGGCGGAGCCGGGATGGACCGCTAGTTATTCATAAAATTGTTTTTAATACTCAGGCCAAAAGTAAGCATTCTCCCTTGCTAGAAACTTAATCATTGCTCACACAATTAAATTAATTGAATTTAGAGAATGCTTGGCATTGCTTTACTTTTCGGATTAATTTTAGAAGTTATTACCAGATATTAATATCGATGAATAGACATTAGACAAAGTCAGTGGCAGATTCTGCGAAACGCTTTTGGTAATACAAAGATATTATCTATCTTGCCATTCAGTTTATTGCCAAGTTACAGATTTCAATTTATAAACATTTATATTACATCCTAATAGTTTTTATGTGTTTTCATTTACTCTTGGGGTAATTCCTTAAAAGCCACGATCTTTGGTACTAGACAATATTCAAAAGAAGGGATTAAAATAGTTCACTTTAACAAATTTTTTTATACTGGCACGGCATTATAACTGCAATGCATCTGATGGTTCGCAAATGCCATTCAAGCAGAGTATCGAACATACGTACATACAAACATTAAAGCCTTCGTGTAAGTCGTTAAAGCTGAAGTACCAATGGGATGTTTTGACTGGAATCGTTTGTATGACCCACAGAAAACATCTTAGTTGTTTCGTTTCTTTTGGTGAGTTAAATGACTGCTGATCCAAAAGCTAATGGTATGGAGTAAAACATCTTAAAAACACGTAAATGTGGCTGATAAGGGAAACCCATATTTATTTCAGTTTGTTGTGGCTATGAATGGCGAGACGAGCATGCAATTAGCCTGATGAGCCTTACGTTCACCTTTCCTATATCAACAGACTATGAAACAGTTTACCGAACTATAAGCTCCCTCATATAATGAAGCAAAAATAAGTTAGTCGGCCTCTTCACCTAACTCCAATTCCTAAGCAATTTGTTGCGTCGACCTTTTTAACTATTTTTGGCGAGACTGGCATGCCTTCGCCTGATAGTAAGCAATACGACCGCTCATAAATAGTATCAAAACCAAACAACATCATGAATTACAAAGCTTGGCATTCTATTGCGCTCGCCATCCTGAGATATAAGATGTTAACTCTCAATGTGTCCAGTAGTAATTAGTACTTTGGTCGTTGTAGTTGTTTTTGACCAGTTCAGAATAATTATGCTGACGAATGAGAGACGCATATTCTATTTCGATATCACCATACTTACCATCGCCTTGCCACCTTGCCAGTATATATACATATAAAGAAAAAAAAAACTATCACACAAATCACTAACTTACAATACAAAAAGCAGGTAATAAACCATTCTCTTGACGCCTACGTACCACAAAGTATCTGCGGAAGGGATAATGTAGCTAAGTTGACGTTCGCAATATGGGAGAGGCGTATAAGTAATGATGGTTGCAGACGTCGCCGGCTTTGTTTGAATTAATGTAACGTTGGAATTATGACGACCTTGAAGGCTTCGTGCCGTGATGAATATTTCAGCCGTGGGAATTGTTCTGGAACTTTCCAAGATATTTTAGCCGTTTCATTTACAAATACTGAGATCTAGAGTGCAAGTCATGGGTTCTAAATTTATTCTTGTATGTGTTGATCAATTTGTTTGTATCCATTATGTTGTAAAAAGACTTTTTAAGTTTGAATGAAGCGTTTGTGTATTAAGTAGGCATATTTATGTATTAAACTGATATATTACAAATTCAAGTAAGAAACCTGAAATTGTTGTATTTACTAAAACTCATGGGTTCAGTCAATCATTTGTAGTAACATTTATTTTATCACGAAAAGTAATTTATTTTACCCTACCTTTACTCCACCTGAATGGATATATTACAAGTTTAATAGTTATTTCATAAAAATAAAACCTAGACTAACGTAACATATTTTCAATGCAAAGGTAGTTACAGACAAATAAAATATTTTAGAAATTCTTCCAATTCAAGCAAATATCAATGAAATATGACACCAGCATCAAAAAACACTCGGTGTAAATTCAATACGAATATAAACTAGCCAATTTTGTGACAGCAATTTGATAAGACTGGCATATTAATTGATATTTGATTAGATTCCACGATCTGCGCTACTTCGGCATACTGGGGTCCGGAGAAAATTGCATTTCCAACAGCAATATCCATTTGATGCTCCATTATGGAACGATAACTAGATTAGGTTTAGGGCTTTTGAATCTGAAAGAATTTTTGTAAGGGATTTCAGTTAACATCGGTATCACAGGTCTAAATGTACTGTTAAAATTGAGTTTACAGGCTTAAGAATTAAAGTATACGTTAACGTAGACCCACACCTTTATTCCAGAAGAGATAGGCAGAGTTTCTCCTCGTAGCAACCATGATACCCATGTTTCGCCTTATTTTTTCTTTGTGTTCTGTCCCTCAATGTGATCGGGGTGAGCCTATCGCCATACCGGACACTTTCTAACTCCGGGCTAATAATGAATAGAAAAATCCAATCATTTTGCTCAATTATCGCTATATTATTTTACTTATATTCTACATTAGTCATTGAATCGTGGGGTACTGGATTGGATCCACAATATATTATTTATTTTTTAAATATATTACGATCCAGACCTTGTTGCGTCTTAGGATGGTAATAAGCTTGGTGAATTGTGGGTGGCATTTATGACACCTCATTCGGTAATATGTAAATTAGATCTTATAAATGTGTGAAGGATGGTATCTCATAATGCACAATATTCTTATCTACTATTCGTATCTTTTCTGAATGTAGAAAATAAGCATTGTCGTACAAACATTTCTTCTGAAATTGATGGCATCAAATCATAGACTAAAAAATAATTACCGTTTTTTTAAACAGTTTTATTTAGCTCACCCCGTTTGTTTGTTTGGGTCAATTTTTTTTAAAACAACCTATCCAACCAACTAATACATACAATTTTCTGGAATCTCATTAAAAATATTGATTTATCCCTGCACAACCTGCATTACCGGTCACAGTCGCGATCAGCCATTTTTATTATTAAGTTTTATAATACTGTGTGTTTTATGTACGTTGCGTCTGTGTATCAATAAATAGTTTTTCTTTCTTTCTTTCTTTCAAAGTTGTTTCGACTTGAAAAATCTGAAAGTCCGTATACATTGGTTTTGTCGGACTGTAAATTTTGTGTTTCACTTTATTAACCGAGCCATGCATTAGTAAATGTGAATCACAGTCCAAAATTTCAACACACATGTTGTTCCGCAAGCCAAAATCATTAAACACAGTTACGCCATCTGGCGGACGCATGGCGTATATTATTGAAATTAATACACGTATTCCACCACTGGTGGACAGCGGTGCTGTGCGGAACGCAAGTTGCATGCTTAATGTGCATCTGCAGTGTTTTATGGGCAAACGCTGTTGGAACGGGTGTACAATGGTCGGAGGACATTATTATAAGTCTTTGCTGCGATTTGGAGTGGTGACAATTGGTCTGAAGTTTTAAATTGTGTTTTTTCGTTGTGACGTAGGTTTAGTGTTATTGGACTGTGATAATTGAAGCCCTGAGTTAGATTCTCAGGGCTTGAAATTACTTATGTAGAAGTGCCACTCATAAATTAGGAATACTCTGGGTTTGGTCACTTTTCAAAAATCAACAGTGGCGACCCTCTAGCAATTAACAACTTAGTATTTTTTATCAATAATTTTGTTTAGAATATTAAACTGCATTCACAATTGGAAAAGCAATTGTTATAAAAGAAGCTTAATTCTATTAATTTACGATTGATAATGGTCTAACGTATTTTATGAACCATAAGGTCCTGACTTCGATTCCCCTGGTAAAGCAATCATTTTTGTTGACACTATGGAAATAAATTCAACGATTTAAAAGGGTTTATTTAGGCCTACACTATTATCAGTGAATGTATCAGCCGAGTAAGATTGAGAGTGAGTAGGCCGTATAGCCCACCACGGTGGTCTAGTGCGGGTTGGCGGACTTTACACACCATATAAATTCTTACAAATCGCTATGTATATGCCCTAGGATTTGAACCCGCGACCACCGCGGCATATATAATAAATTTAAAAACAAATTATTAAGCAAAATATAATCGACCCCTTGTTAATGTGCCCATTAAGACCTCATTGACAGGCAAAAATTTTGTGTACTTTTAAGATACTTTTTTTATTTTTGCAAGGGCCCTAACGACCGTAATATAAAACGAATTAGCGGCCCATGACGTCAGGTGGAGGGTTAAACGTAATGTTATTAATATTGCGCAGCAATTTTTGCGAATTGGGCAAATATTACCAAATAACAAATGTTTTTATGGATTTGGTATCCATGGTTTTGTTATTACATTTATTATAAATACCGACTATGAATACAGAATTAATAGAATATAATGTATAGAATACCAACCCGCACTAGGCCAGCGTAGTGGACTATATGGCCTAACCACTCTCAATCGTATTCTTGATTGTAGAGTAGGCCCGTGCCCTGCAGTGGGACGTATATGGGCTGATACAGTACAGTACAATGTACAGAATACAGATGTATGTAGCATTATAATTGTACAATCTAGTGCTGTACATAGATCGCTTCTAAATTCTTCCATAGTGTTTTTTATTGCTATGAATGGCGAGACGATCTGCCATTCGCCTGATGGTAAGCGATATGGCCGCTCATGAACAGTAGCAAAACCAAACAACGCCTTGAATTACAATGCTTGGCATTCCACTGCGCTCGCCTTCCTGAGACATGAGATGTTAAGTCTCAATATTATGTCCAGTAGTCACTCTAGCTGCAATGTCCTTTAATCCTAAACACAACAGTGCATTTACGCTGTTGTTTGGTGAGAGAACAACATATAAATTACGTTGGTACCTACCCAGGCGATCTCTCAAATGATTTGAAAGAATCCGCTTTCAGGTGCTGGATGATGGCAGACATAGAACCTTCAAATTAGTGTTTAGTGTCTAAAGTAAGGGAAAATTAAAACATTTCATAATTTCTGTCTAGTTTTCTAGTTACACCATCTGCATGAATAATGCTTTGTAATCCCATATAAATGTATAGGATTACAAAGTTACATTTGCAGTTAATGAATCATTGTACCCGTATATGATGGAATTATAGTTGTAGATAGGTGTCTATATATATGAAGCATAACAGGAGGGGGTATAGAGAGGGAAAGGGTGTATTCAGCCCATGAAACTGTACAACATTCCTCTACAAAAACATGACGAAGAAAAACTTGCAAATAAATAGACTAAATAGCTCGAAAATATCAATTACCATGAAAGAAAGAACATTAATAATCAAATCCGCTATATTTGTGATAAATTGATACCCACTAAAATAAGAAAAAGCCATAAGCCAGAGGCTTTAAGAAAAATCGTTAGTGATATTCTAGAAGTAAGAAGTACCGAAACGGAAAAATGTAGGACTCTACAAAAAGACGTGAGATCCCATCAAAAACATCCTGTAAAAAAATTCCAAGTCTCGCAGCTCAGGTTTTCTACCGCAAAAAGTTGTGAGATGCATGTAATACCATGTCGATTAATTTATTTAGTCCTTGCTTAAGGAACCTTCTGTATAAAGTTATTACGTAAGTTAGTATCATATCAATATTAAAAATTATTTACGTTTTAAATAAATAGATCGACTTGGCCAGCAGCATTATGTATAAATTGTACGATACATTATGTTTTCATGCGATGGCACCCAGATCCGAAACAAATATGGATCACACAAATATTTGTGTCGGGGATCGAACCCGTGGCCTCACGTTTCACAGCCGGCGTCTAACCAACTGCGCAACGGAGGCTATTAATAACAATAAGTGCGTATTTACGTATTATATCGCATATTCAATTTCGAAATTCCATATCGTACAAAACAATTATTCATGTCTTATTCTATTGTAAATGTCATTTGCGGTGATAATTCATATTTCGGTAGTCTGTTTGGATTTGGAGATGATGTATGGTACGCCGTAATGCATGGGCTGGGAACATAATGTGCGCATTGTTAGATGTGGGGTTATGGCCTGGTATAGTTTATTATTTACTATGCTGTTTGCGTTAAAGATGGAGGCTGAACTGAAGTATGTAGTAACTGAATATTACTACATACTTAATTATATAATTTAATTGCGATCCTACGGAAATAGTTGTGTTAATGCATTGTTGTGTTTAAAGGACATTGCAGCTAGAGTAACTACTGGACATATTGAGACTTAACATCTTAAGTCTTTGAATTGCGAGCGCAGTGGAATGCGAAGCATTGCTTAGTAATTCATGGTGTTGTTTTGCTACTGTCCATGTGCGTATCGCTTACTCGCACTGATGGTAAATGGCATTCTTGTTTCGCCATTCATTGCAATTAATAATTAATAATTAATATAAATGTAATTATAACGTTTCTACCAGTGGGTCGAAATAACAAAATATTATTACCTTACTTGAAGCTAAAGAAAATAAAATAATATTTGGTAGTTCATTTATTTTATATTTAAATAATAAATATATTGTTACAAATAAAATACGAAAGCCTACACAATAACTTACGTTGTGACGTTTTTGTGGAATTTGTAAAAAAAATATTTTCTACTACACACGCAGAGGAATCCGATTTACAACGCTTACAATGTTTTAATTGGGCCATAAAAACGTCACATGCTTAGCAATAAATATTGTAGATAAAACAAAGTTGATATTATTTACCTTTACTTCTTAGACATATTTGATGTGGAGTTGATTATTGTCGACAGAAGTTTCAGTTTTTCTATTAGACGAGTTCACAGTAGTCATAATATTTTTTTTCTTTGGAGTACCATAAGGCATGCTGATGGTACTCCAAAGATTTATTTATTTATTTAATCCTCTTTTGCATATTTATATTCTTATATCCACCCATAGTATCCATGGGATTGATATATAAATAATCTAAGATGAATAACTAAATTAAGCATAAAATATAAATTTAAACACATGTACACATATAATATATGAATATACACACAGGGTTCGTGTTCGTCTTAACTCAACTGGAAGTGAGTTCCACAGTCAGACATCTTGGATGGTAAATGATTTGTCCATGAATACCTTAGAGTGCATGAGCATTCCCAGTATTAGGTTCTCCGTCAACCTCAAACATTTTGATTGTGAACATTCTACAAATTCAAGAGAATAATACATACCAAATCACAGTATGTTTTTATTTTATTTTTATTAGGATCACCAACATAACGTGTATTAACAATATTAACAAAGCAATAATTAAACCACATGCTAAATACCGTTACAATTATAGGCGACCACGGCATGCGTATGACGTTTGGAGTTACATTTATCATTAAAAATCAAATCAAATTAGTTCTTACTTAAATGATATTGAAATAACATGAATTACTACTTTTTTTTTCTAAATTAAGCAAAATCGAATCACAAAAATCTGAAATCAAATATTCAAATAAGTAATAATACAATATCAAAAAATATTCACATTAAAAATTAAATAATAACACAAATTACACATTTAAATAATAAAAAAAATATATATACATTTATAACCAATGTATATTATGTACTAAGGGCGGATAATATGTGAGTTAAGTAGTTTTCATTCAGACAGTAGAACCGCCCGATCAAAACATATCATACATTCTATCAGAAAGCTTATAATTTAACATACCCACAAAACCATACATGTTTAGGTGCAACACATCTATATATTAAGCGCTTCTCCAAGCCTAAAGGGAGCCAAACGTAATTCCGAATTCAAACGCACGCAGCCGCCATATTGTTATACGGTTCTAATTTCAAATTTCAAATTTGGAACGTTCGGATATTCCCCGGTGGCCGTTGAATAGTTCGAGCCCGCAGATGATTAATAACTAGATATTAATCAAGGCATTATTCGAGCCACCGGATTAAATTTTCAAAACGTTCAGATACGCTCGGCGGTTACGGATGTTATAATGCTTTCAGAAATATTCAGTATCAGATTGTTTTGTGCACTAATAAATCTAAGACATGTTTATTTTATTTTTTCGAAGGTGTTGATCTAGTGTTGTTTAATTTTTTATAGATATTATTGAAAATGAAAAATGAAAATGAAATGATGAAACAACTTAATTTAACACGATGATGAGGCATTACAGATTATAGTTTCAGAATAACTTCATGAAATAAAAATAAAATAAAAATGAATTCGCAATTTTAGAAAGAAACAAATGTAAGAGTGAAAAAGTTAGGGCTGTTCTACATGAAGCACGTCAATACCAAATGCTATCAATATAACAGGTCAATAACCTCAAAGTTGCCTTTGAATTTATAAAACATTGTCAATAAACTAGAAAAGGATGAAAAGCTATCTGTAGTGGCAATTATTTTAAACAATCTCATTCAAATGTCAGTATGATGAATTGATAGAACATAAGATCGAATTCTCTTCTTATAAAATGTATTAAACTAGCATTCAAAGCCAGAGTCCTTTGACAGTCGACCACATTGAAACTTTTAGCTGACCACATAGCCATAAAAATAAGGGAAAATGGAATAAAGACACGGTACGTATACGCGTGGTACGATTTTAATGCCTTAGTTTGATTTAAAATAATACGGAAGAAATATGTTTAAATAATATTATATTTAAGCATCGTGTGAAAATATTAATTTATTCGAATATTCTTTGTACACAAACTTAACAACTTAACTATACAAAATTGTAATAAAAAAGTACAAATGACGGCCATATCGTGTGATGGATTAAAAAAATATCTACATTCAATGCATACAATACATTAACATACAATAATCTACATTCTCTTTTTAAATTAAACATTCCTATCATGTACAAAAAATAATCATAACGTTTTATTTTTACATTATCAAATTCAAAATAAGAAACGAATAAAATGGAATCTGTAACGATAACAAAACGTAAACTCGATATTATTATGTAATCTGAGCAATCTTAGACATAAAGGTATGAGTGCATTTGTAATATTTATCCGAAGGTCTGCGGGCAGAGGTCGCGAGTTAAGGTAGGGATGTAAGGTCCCGCGCATTTGAACCCACCCTACATTGTACGGACAACGAATACAAATAAGCACTGCAGGGCTGAATTAAGGGCAGGCTTTTTTTTGTTTACATAGATTTTCGTAACTATAAAGAGTATTTAAAAAATATACAGGGTATATCAAGACTGCTACCGAAAACGAAGCCGGGTGATAGTTAAAGCGACTTCAGACACAATGCAACAGAAAAAGTTGCAAAAAAAAGCGACAATTTTTTTTTTGTATTTTTTTTCCTATGACCATATTTGGGTGGTAAATACATTTTCTCCTAAAATAATAGTGTATACCCTTTTATTTATAAATAATCTAAGGTATAAAAGTGTTTAAATTATTATATTAGCAAAAACTATGGATTTACCACCCAAAAATGACGATATTTAAAAAATCATAAAAAATAATTGTCGCGTTTCTTTGCGAAATTTTTAGTTGTATTGTGTTTGTAGTCACTAAAACTATCACCCGGCTTTGTTTTCGGTAGCAGTCTTGAGATACCCGGTATATTATGTCCACCTTTTAACTGAACGTTACATTTATTATATCCATGGATAGATGAATTTCACGCATATAATTTATAGAATGTACTCTATATGCTATGTACATACATAATAATATTATAATATAAGGCTATTAAGAAAAAAAGTGATACAAACAATACAAACGGATTAAGTATATTTAAGGGAATCGAACTGAAACTGAAAAGATATGATACGCTGCATAGACCAAAACACCACGGAATGAAACACACAACGCCTAATCTTTCTGAAAAAAAGGCGTGAATTTAGGTAAGTAGACCCTAATGAAAAAATAAATATAGTATAGTACACCCAGCAGTCACATACATTAACCTGACCTCACAATAACATCTAGTCTTATGTCTTGGGTATCAGAAACTATGAAAGACTTTTCGGTCTCACAATCACCCAGACACTGAACATATACCTGTGATTCTCACAAATATTTGTCTCGGTGCGGGAATCGAACCCGCGGCCACTTAATCATCAGATGGCGTCCAACCAACTGCGCCACCAATAAAGAAAAAATAAATAACCAAAGCAAAACCATGCAATTGCTTTCTCTTCCTTAAATAGCAAAAGGTGAATTGTTGTCCCATTTACTAACTACAATTAAAGGGCAAAACAATAAGCACAACGCTTATTAAGTTTTAGTTAAATGTTAAATTAAATTGATACCTATTCAATAGGCGGAACACAATTGACACTGTCCACGTCTATAATAGAGGACAGCCGAATTGACACACTTTACTGTCATTAGTTAATGATGACAACAAAATTTCAGACCTGTTAGCGGGCTCTAAACTATTTTTATTATTTATGTTCACTAACTATAGTTTTGTTTAGACCAACACTTGTACTACGGTATGATTGTAACACTGAGGTCTTGGGTTCGAATCTCGAGTTGGTAAAATAGAAATTGGATTTCTCTATTTATTATCAACAGGAATGTTTGTCCATATAGAGCTACACTCGCGCCTTCGTGGGACAAAACACACAAGGCGAACCTCTGCGTAGCGGAAAGCGCAGCGTAGGACGTCCACCCACAAGATGGTCCGACGACCTGGTAAAGGTCGCGGGACGTCGCTGGATGCAGGCTGCCTCCAACAGGTCTCTGTGGAAATCATTGGGGGAGGCCTATGTTCAGCAGTGGACTTCCTTTGGCTGATGGGTGGATGGATGAACCTCTGCCTGTCCCATATCATATTATAACTAAAAGGCAATTATCTCTCATAATTTCACGTGCTCTGCAATGGGGCGTATATGGGCTGATAAACATCCACACACAAATATACTATAAATATTCCTTGTATAGTTAAGTAAATATTTGAAGAAATACGTGCTCATTCGCATATTGAGTATAACTAGAAATGTAAGTGCGTGGTGGCCTGTTGGTAAACGGACTAGACGCGGCTGCCAACATGTTCTCGGTGGTCACGGGTTCAAATCCCAGGGCACACCTCTGACTTTTCGGAGTCATGTGTGTATTGATAGTCAATCACCACGCACTAAAACGGTGAAGGAAAACATCGTGAGGAAACCTGCATACCAACGCGATTCATAAGAATTTCTATGGTATGTAAGTCCGCCAACCCGCACTAGGCCAGCGTGGTGGACTATATGGCCTAACCACTCTCAATCGTATTCTCGATTGTGGAGTAGGCCCGTGCCCTGCAGTGGGACGTATATGGGCTGATACAGAAATGTCCTAAATACGCCCCATTTCGCTTCCGACCGAGTCACGCGTATGTGTGTAATATTATGACCCTAATAAATATCACTTGGTATACATATATTTATGTTCGGACGGATGTACTCATTTATACATGCCGTTACATGATGTGTAGATTTTATGGGCTAATTTAATCAGTACACGAGAATGCTATAGGCACTGTGCAGGATCCGTATGAAATATTGATTTAATAATTTGGTACTGAATTAACAATATTCAAGTTATGCCTGAAAATTATTGTCAATTAATAAAAAAGTATTCGATTTTTCGATATATACGTGTATATTCTTAGATTGTAAGTAATTTATGAAAGTATGTGAATATCCTTAAAATATTAAGCAAGTAAGATAAAACTTTTTTGTAAATAATTAAATTAAAGGCTGTAGTTAATATTTAGATTATAAGCTAATAGTTCAGTTTCAATAAAAAATAAATAGTTATTTTTTTATATTAGTTCTATTTTTAATTTTATCCCTAACTTATTATTTTTCTTTTGCTCAATTATTAAGATATTTATTTAATATTTATATGTGATTTTCAATAACAATTAACCAACTTAATATAGTAAATAAAAATAATTTAATTTGTCTGTAAGTCTTCTAAAAAAAAATAAAAAAAAAACTGTTGGATAGATTCCCTTTTATCAGATCGCTTTAATGATTCTTAGTTTAACAGTTTATAATTACGTTTATAACTTGGGTTTTCGGATAGGATTTTGATTTACGTAATAAAAATGAGTGAGCAATGTTTTATGAAAATGTCTTATGATAATAAATGTCTTTAAAACGAAATACGTACATTATTTTCCCAGACGCAGGGCAGTTAACCTACCCAATAATTTAGGACCTACACACCCTTAGTAAATTAAGGAAGGTACTAATAGCACTGCCTACTCCTTCTGAAATATAGACGTAAGTTTAAGCTCCTAAACAATAGTAGTTATGAAGCCCGTCAACTGTATTGTAGGTGGGTACTGGAAACAACTTTTCTCATTTCGCTCTCACTGTGCCAAGATGAAATAACTTCTACAGTGCGCTGGATTTAAACATGTTCATAACAAAACTTAATGCCTAGACCTTGACTAGTTTTACTATGTAGGTGGATAGTCTCATAAGAGCGTGGTTGATAATATATCGCATTTTAAGAGTGAAATTAAATTACCGCCCTATATCAAAGTTATGTCTATTTTTTAAAATTCTCGAGCGAATTGTTTATACGGAGGTTTATTCAGCAGTTGAATATATCTTGGTGAGGGACAACATGGATTTATAAAAAATCGGTCCACTACTACTAATCTTATTCTATGTAATGAATTTATATCCAATGGCATGGAGAAAGGAGCGCAAGTAGATGTAATATACACTGATTACAGTAAGTGTTTCGACCGTATTAATCACAGAATATTAGTGAAAAAAATAGAATCAGTCGGAATTCATGGTGACCTATATCGATGGTTTAAGTCGTATATTGAAAATCGATCTCAAGCTGTAGTACTCCATGGTTATACTGCTGGATGGAGATTTATTCCTTTAGGTGTGCCCCAAGGATCTATTCTTGGTCCACTACTGTTTTATTTATTTATTTCCGATATAAATGGGTGCTTTGAACATTCATATCCTTTATTATATGCTGATGATATGAAAATACATAAATTAATACGAAAATCATCAGATGTAGAAAATCTACAATCCGATCTAGATAAATTTGTTCATTATTGCCATATTAACCGTCTCGACCTAAATGTTTTCATGTACGCTTTACTAGTCAGAAAACTGTAATTAGGGTGGATACATAGTACTTAACAACCACAATATAAATACTGTTAGTAGTATTAGGGATTTAGGGGTTATTCAGGATAGCAAACTTCTATTCAATGAACACATTAATAATATAGTTAATAAAGCCACGAAAGCGTTAGGATTTATAATAAGAACATCAACCCAGTTTCGCTCTATTAAACCTATTAAAATTCTTTATTGCTCCTACGTACGAAGCCACCTCGAATACGCATCACAAGTTTGGAACCCACAATACGGAATTTACAAATCTCGACTAGAGACCGTACAGAGAAAAATTTTGAGATAACTAGATTATAGAACACAACAACAGTCACTTGATTACCTACATCGTTGTAGCAAATATCACTTTCTACCACTTGAGCACAGACGTTATGTAAGAGATATATGGGGTGATGCAGATCAGAGTAAAGGAAAATATTTTTCTATGGCATGGGTCCGGCAAACGAGCATCAGTCACCTGATAGTAAGTTATCACTACCACCCATAAACATCCACAGGGATGTGTTGCCAGCCCATCAAATTGGGATTAGAGTGGGAAGAGAAAAAGGGTATACGACATCCAGCAATGTCACTCACCGAACGAAGTCGCTTCACGTGGATTTTTTATCAGGCAGTAGTACCAACCCGAAGCTTCATGCCCTTTATATGCTCAATCGTGAGTCATGACTGACAACAGCGTGGCTCCACCACTTCCTATAATATTTGGGTTTAAAGAAATTTATTATCACAATATCATAATTATTGAAGCTATCTTTATACGTTTAGCATTATGCTTACTGAAAGAGTACAAACCTATGCCACAAAATACCCGAGTCATTATTCATTCACTGCGCTTTCATACAAAAATACCCTTCAAAATAAAATTATTCTAAAACCAACCAGTGTAAAACAAAAAAAAAAAACAAACTGAAATCCAGACCACACAGCGACCACGAAAACTTACAACAATATTTTCACTTAACTTTTGAACAAATAACTATTGCGGCGCTCGAAAAAATTCCATAATCCGGTAACAACAAATGTAACCTCATCAAGAGGCAACTTTTCTCATTTCAGTGCCCGGTTGCGGCGCGCCACAGCCGTCCGTTTTGCAAAAACTTGCACAATCACGTTGAGGTCCGTAACTTGTACATATGCACTGCCACTCGACGATTAGAACCATACTGGCTTTTGTGCTCGACTGTCCCTGATTTATATTGCTGGGGATTGGATAGTTTATTTGTTTTCATGATTGTACTTCTCAACTAACTGTATCCGTGAGAGGGAAGTAGAGCCAAGAAGCTTATATCCAAGTAGAGCGAATGTGACATAAGTAGGTATACTACAAGCCGCCCCGAGATGTGGCAGGCGTGCCTATGTGCGCAAAAATTCCAGTCCTGAGCCACTTATTATAAGATCTTACATCATCTTTATCATATACTCACGCCTTTTTCCCATATGAGGTAGGCAGAGGTGTGTTCCCTTCCGCGATGTAACAGGGACGAGCCTATTGCCATATCGGGCCTGACTATGCGCCAAATTCCTGACTATGGGCTGAATGAATAAAAAAATCCAATATTGGGATTCGAGCTAGAGCCCTCAGCTTTACAATCATACTGTATTTCAAACCGAAAAATATTTTTCAAATGGGTACCCCACTCGGGCTTAAGGCCCAGGATCTTATCAGCTTACGTATACAACCTCATCATGTTTCCGTTATGTAAATGAGACGATATTGTACACCTAACCTAATCTTATTAATTTTAATTGTACTTAGAAGAAAAATATAAATTCAATTATTAAATATTACTCGTATATTCTACAATTGACTCTGAAGTTATATAGCCTTTTTGCCACTTTATCAAGCCAGAAAATAATTTTATTAATTATAAGACAAGAGGTCAATACAACTTAATTTCATAATTAGTACCCTCATCAAATTATTGTCTTACAAAACATGTTTTTGTTCTAGGAGTCAAATCTTGTTCTTTCACAACAATAAAGCTATAACGAAGCCTTGCGTTTCATGAATAATTTATTATTTTAGCCCACTTGTAGAACATTTCTTAATAGCTTGTTTGAATTATTGAGTGTTTATCGATTTGTTTGTCCGAGGTTGTTAAGTGAGGTAGCTTTAGAACAGTTAACACGAAACAACACGAGTACTAAGTACTACAGTTATTATACTTTTCTATAAAAAACTCAGTATCTTGATTGTCTCTCTACTCTACTCCGACACCAAAATTGTAACGTTCAGACGATGAACGTCAATAATATGTAAGATAAAAGTTTTTCTTGTCCACCGCTTTTTAACAAGTAATAAAAAATATATTTTATGTGATAATGCATAGATTAGTATTATATACAGATATAGATGCGCAACTCATTTTTTTTTATTTTTCGACTTGATTTTGCCACCATTGCTTGACAAATGCGCGAAATTTAAAATTAGTTATATTTCAAAATTTGTATCTTTCATAACCTCGTGTAGTCCTCCAATATCAAGTTGACATTTGTTAAATTTGCAGAAGTTTATTTCAACATACAAAACATATTACTTAGTTTAGTCAGGCACACTACTGCCATAATTATAACAATTCAATTTCAACTACTTACACGATAATTGAAGGACATTGAAGTCAGAGTAACTGCTGAAAAAATTTAGACTTAACATCTTATTTCTCAGGATGGCGAGCGCAATGGAATGCTACCAAGCGTTGCTCTGTAATTCAAGGTGTTGTTTGCTTATGCTACTGCTCATGAGCGGTCGTATCATTAGGCGAAAGGCATGCCGGTCTCGCCATTCAAATTTTTTTAGCTATTTCACATTGGATCAGCATGAGTTCCCAAATCCTCCGCAATTCATAACTCTGACATTTCGCTTTCCAATCAACCATCGAACGCAAAAAATGCCGATTCGATTTGACAAAATACCTATGCTAGTTATAAACGTAATTTATTAGACCACTTATTTCACTGTCAAAGCAAAGTGTAAGCCATTAGGTCGTGACGTGGATTTTGATAAACGATTTGTCAAATAGCCTAACTGCCCACAGTAAGCGTTATGGTGTTTCGTAATTCCGATTTAACGATTTCACGTCACGTGTAGCCGATAAAATATTTTTATCCGGCTATTTTTGCTAAGTTTTATCGATATTAAAAATGGTCGTACAAATTCAAATATTTTACGTTTAGATGCCGTGAAAAGCGTTTATTAGTTATTTCGTTGTTATTTATACAAAAATACTTGTTTAAGTAAATATATTATATAAATAAATACGACAAACAGTCACATGCATAGTCCTGACCCCACAATAAGATCGAGTTTTGTATCGTGTCTATTAGGAGCTACCAGAGACTTTACGGCCCCACAAACACCCAGACCCGAAAAAAATAACAGTGGATCACAAAAATATTTGTCTTGGTGCGGGAACCGAACCCGCTGCCACTCGTTTCATAGATGTATATGAGGCTGTCAAAATTGTCAGAAGAATCATTCGAGTTGCTAAAAGCAATAGCAATACCACTGTTAAAAAGTTGTAAGTAATAGGAATATTGACCAAAATTTTGGAATCGCTTTTATTTCGTAGATATATTATAGGCCAAGTGATTAATCGGGCATTATTCATAATGCCCGGGCAATATGAATAATGCCCAATAAGAGCGGGCAATGTGATTGATTATAACCAATCAATTTATCACATTGCCCGGGCATTATGAATAATGCCAAGTGCCTATTGGGCAGAGTGATGTAAAGCGAATCAAAATCAAAACAATGAGCCGAAGTGGTAGAATTTAGAATAAAGCAGCACGAGGGGGTGGGTTGGGAGGAGTGGAGGGGCAGGAGGTGTGTCGTACCTCCCGTGGTACCACTCCCATGAAAAGGTAATGCACCATTCCCGAGAAATATATATTATAGCAACCTAACCCTTAAAACACTTGTTGTCAATACAAATTAGCTTCTGCATCATCTCCGGCGCTACGGGAAGTTCAGCCCCTTCGCCCTTGCGTAACAAAAGATAGGCACCCATGCTCACCTCAGCCGCTACGGCTCGCACGGTTGCCTATCCTTCGTTACAGCGGGCGGGGGCTGCTCTCCCTCCGCGTCTTCGGCTTTTTATATACACTCTAGGGTCGGTAGCTAAAAGACTACGTGAAGTCGGGGTGTTCCGAGTCGGTTTTGGGGCACAGTCAACCTAACTGATCCATAAAGTGGGTACACTAATTTTCTTCTAAAGATAATGTTTCGGAAGTTAAAAAAAAACAACTAAACATAAGCAGATCAATTCAACCTTTCTAATGTATGGGTCGATCGCAGATGCGACAATGCGCACAACGTAAAAAATCACCTATTAATCACATTGCCCGATCATCATGTAGCCATATTCATAATGCCCGGGCAATGTGATAAATAGGTGAGTTTAGATTGTAATTGAGAACTTGGCCCGATATAGCTCGGCAATATTCATACTGCCCGGGCATTATGAATACTGCCCGC
Source organism: Hyles euphorbiae (assembly GCA_023078785.2). Classification (NCBI taxonomy): domain Eukaryota; kingdom Metazoa; phylum Arthropoda; class Insecta; order Lepidoptera; family Sphingidae; genus Hyles; species Hyles euphorbiae. The sequence continues at coordinate 16,102,298 of CM041037.1, read as the reverse complement.
ATTAATCACTTGGCCCATAACAGATAGACTCTTACTATTTTTAATTGCACAACGCCTGTTAATATTCTTCAGGCAAGCGAAATGTCGGACGCCCGCCTACAAGATGGACGGACGATCTGGCTAAGGTTGCAGGAAGTCGCTGGATGCAGGCCGCTTCCAACGAGTCATTGTAGAGATCCTTGGGGAGGCCTATGTTCAGCAGTGGACTTCCTGTGGCTGATATGATGCTGATGATGTTAATATTCTTAATCGACAATGCATATAAAATTCTGCTGAAACTGTCAGTAATTGTGATCAATACTCAATAGCGAGTTGATTGTTCGTTTTTTAACACGGTTTTATTAAATTCTGAAATGAAATGAAATGAAATGTATTTATTGATCACGTAGGCAATTAAGGAGCTCTTATGACCAGTCAATACACATATAACTTAATCTCTATTTACAATATATTTACTTTATAGTAATTTATTTGTCAAAGAAATACATTATTTACGTTAGTCAAATTAAATTATATTATTTGTGGACCATAAATATTACAACGGTGCGTAGCGGTTTATAGTTACCACCGGATCCAACGCGGCCCTTCCTGAGAAGACCCGGCGAAACAAACTCAGTGGGCTTACACTACCACTGGAACTACGCGACGCGACCCAGTCCTGAGTATATCCAGCGACTAAGACTCAGTGGGCTAGTTTTGGGTCCAACTTAAGACAACGACCATAAGTATTTCCGATACGTCCCGTAGTTTTAGGCTTACTGCCGGATTCAACGCGGCCCTGACTGAGAAGACCCGGCGAACAAACTCAGCGGGCTTTACTTTACCACTGGATACTACGCGGCGCGACCCATTTCTGAGTAGATCCAGCGAGTCAAACTCAGTGGGCTTGGTTTTGGTCAATTTACTAAAATAAGTATTTGTGACTTTTCTTACAAAGATTTGCCGTATTAATTATTATTTTTATATGTTTTTTTTCAATCGGTCGTCATATAATTTAATTGATTTATTTGATTGTATATTGATTAATTTTTGAGTTCACAATTTTAGATATTTTTAATTATTTAAATTAGGTGGTGTAATAAGCGAATAGTTCAGGGCCCCAGGAGGTCGCAATGTGCAAGAGATCACCTAATCCCAGGCTTTTTTATCCTCAATATATTCCTTAATATTATAATAACCCCTAGTCATAAGTTTGTTTTTAATATGGGCCCTAAATAGTTTGTCCGGTAGCTGCGTTATCCTATTGGGAAGCTTATTATAAAATTTAATACAACTACCCAAGAAAGACTTTTTTGACTTTTCTAGTCTAAACGAGGGTATTGCTAGTTTATTTTTATTCCGCGTATTAATGGTGTGGGTGTCACTGACCTTATAAAACTCATGTATGTATGTATGAATGTATGTAACAGAATCTGTGAAGTGGATTTTCAAGCACTTCAAAACGTTGGTTGATTTGAAATTTTGCATAATAGCGAGGTTCGTTTGTCGCTCCTATAGTTTAAAAATACATTAAATCAGCAGTTCGCATGTTTCCACTGTGTTTATTTATGTACAAGTCGATCATGTCACGTTCTACTGGCGTTTGAATACACTAGTCCACTAACGATGTCGTCCAACGACCCGCAATAAACAAACAAATCGATTATCTATTAGTCATGTTGCTTGCCTTCCTTGACGGCTTCAATTAAAACCGTGTTTGCATTTATGCGATTAAGTTCTAACATATTTACTTTTGGATTATAAAATATTTACCTAATAATATTATTTTGCCTGAAATTATGTTCAGTGTCATTACTATTTGGCCATTCAGCTCTTAATCGTATTCTTGATTGTAAAGGAGGTACCTTGCAATGAGACTTATATGGGCAAAACAGCCAACGGAAGTCCACTGAAGAACATTCAACCAGTTATTTCCACAGTGACTTCTTGGAGGCAGTCTGCATCCAGCTACGTCCCGCGACCTTTACCAGGTCGTCTGACCGCCTTCTGAATGGACTTCTTACGCTGGACATGGATAAATACTACAAATTAACTGTCATTCGCAATAAAGTTCATTTATTGGTGTAAAATTAAGAATAAAAAAATAATATTGTACTATCATTAAAATACTCTGCTCTATCATAAAGGATTGAGCCAAGACACGTAGAGATGATAGCTAAAAAAAGTACAAAATACAAAAAGGCTAAGATTCTTAAGTGAAATGCGAAAGCTGCGATATTCGAATACCTGTGATTAACAATAAATACCAGTAAACGTTCATACATTGCAATATTTACCGACCTTAAATATGCCAAAATTAAAAATACCTATTGAAAAACAAATTACACCAAGTTCGAATCAATCTTATATCCACTCATCCTACTTGTATCTATGTAGATAAATTCCTCCGCAAACAATTACATTAACAGTAAGAAATAATACGATGGAGGCCACCCTACGATCTCTTTCTTCATTAATAAACGGGACAAAAGGAGCTTAAAATATTCCATACAATTGCCCGTAGTGTTCTTGAGAATTTCTTAAGGTCCAGTTGTCATATTATTTTCAATTTTCCCAGCAAGTGTATTCCTTATGGGATCAACTAATAAGTACCAAATTACTAAAAATCTTTCCTCATTAATATCAAAATACCAATTAACAAGGTCATTTATTAATCTTTTACCAATAACACAGCTTTGAAAATTAGTAAAATAATATACAACTTTAATGATAAGGAAACTTTTTGATATGTTTAGAAGTGACTTGAAAACAACAATAATTTAATTTTGAAGTAACTTTGTAGTTAATAATATACCTATTTTTGGAACACCTGTATCAGACATGACAAGTAAAATTTTCGACGTGCTTTCGGTAATTTGTCACCAAAGTTTGCTACAAGTTTTTTGCTACAAGTCGTACTCCTGAATCTTATCACGGTTTTATGGCAAAACATAAATCTTAAACTCCAAGTATATTTTTCGAAACACTTTCCTTAAAGTATCTAAAGTACTTAAACAAGCGAACGGTAGGAAACTTAATAGAAAAATGAAGCATTTACGTGATCACTTAGTACATAGTGGGTTCAATCATTGCTCCACGGTAGACCATTACAAATCCGATTACGGAATTCCTCGTCTGCAGAGGATTACGGGTGAATAAGGTTGGAGTTGCAGTCGAAGCGATGAAAGCAGCGCAAAAATTGTAGGAAAACTTTTATAGCTCGATAATTGGTTCTCGCTGTGCCGTCGGTAACAGTCGATAAATGTAATCCTTGAGATGAAGTGACGCCGGTTTAACTCCACTGAGCCAGTTGAGAGGTACATTAAGTAATTAGTTTTAGTTCCTATTGAAGAAGTTGGGTAAGGTCAGTTTTAGCAGAAATTTTAGGAATATCGTGGTACTGCTGTATTCGTATGGTATTTGTAAATTTATGTTATTTTAATTAATATACAAACATATTGCACATTTTTTATCTTCAACGAGTTAAATACATCATTCTTCTAGACACTAATGTATTCTTAGTGCCGCCACCAAAGCTTCAAACGTTTCTTATACATTGTGGTTTAAGAACTTTATTTCTCATAAGAATTTACATTCACTTACATGAGAAAATTATATTAACTTATTGTACATTACTATTATATTTGATTGGGCTTATTCGTACATACTATTTAGAGGTAGGTACTTTGATTTTATCTTTAATTACATTTTTTATTTTAAATGTAGGTAGTTGGTGTTGATTCATTGGCCAGTGATCATACTCGACAGCTAAAGTAATGTTTTATAGATAAAGCATTTCTAGATGTGGCTCATAGAAAATTACTTATAAAAATATATAAACATAAATGATAAGTAGATCAGATATAATTAGTGTTACTTAAGTTAAAAAGTTTGTGCTTTTGTAATTAATGAATTTCTTATTTTTTTTTTATTATTTTTTTTTTTTTACTATTACTATTATTTTAATACATGTTTATTCGTGTATTTCTTTATATATATATATATATATATATATATATATATATATATATATATATATATATATATATATATATATATATTATCATTTATGTTTATATGTTTATATATATATATATACCGGGTATCTCAAGACTGCTACCGAAAACGAAGCCGGGTGGTAGTTTTAGTGACTACAAACACAATGCAACTAAAAATTTCGCAAAGAAACGCGACAATTATTTTTTATGATTTTTTGAATATCGTCATTTTTGGGTGGTAAATCCATAGCTTTTGCTAAAATAATAATTTAAACACTTTTATTCCTTAGATTATTTATAAATAAAAGGATATACACTATTATTTTAGGAAAAAATGTATTTACCACCCAAATATGGTCATAGGAAGAAAATAACAAAAAAAAAAAATGGTCGCTTTTTTTTGCAACTTTTTCTCTTGCATTGTATCTAAAGTCGCTTAAACTACCACCCGGTTTCGTTTTCGGTAGCAGTCTTGATATACCCTGTATATATATATATATATATATATATTCTGTATTACGGTTGATTTTAATTGTTTTTATTATGTGGTCCCTCAGAAGTTTTTTAAACATGGTAATTGATTTTGACTCCCTTATATCTTTCGGCAGTTTATTGTAAAGTTGAGCACCTTCATACATTACACATTTTTTCCCATAATTTGTCCGTGGTGTTATTAATAATATATCGTTGCTTCTTCTGAGTTTCATTTTATGTTGTATTTTTTTCTTAGAAAATGTTATTTTTGTGTGTATGTCTTTGTTTAATATTTTTCGTACTAAAATACAACTCTGATACATATATGTTTGTGAGATATTCATTACCTTTATTTGTTTGTATAGTTTATCTGTTGGCGTAAAGTAATCAAAATGAAACAAGGTTTTCAATAATTTATTTTGAGCTATTTGAAGGGACATCATGTTTGTTTTAGCTGAAGTTCCCCATATTTCAATTAAGTATTCAATGTGAGGTTTTACAAGGGAATTATAAATTACATATCGTACTGGACGTGGAAGGCAGCGGACTAGACCTTTAACCATGCCCCTAAGCGACGTCAATTTAGATTTCACTTTATGAATATGAGGGACCCAAGTGAGTTTACTGTCTAAGATAAGTCCTAAATATTTTGCCTGATCTACCTTATTAATATTTATGCCGTTTATTTTTAAGGGGCAGTAATCACCCACTTTTTTATTATTCGCTGCAAATATCATAAAGTTAGTTTTCGATATATTAATAGGTAAGAGGTTGCTAAGAAACCAAGCATTTAATAGATCTAGGTCCTTTTGGGCTTCATCAATAATGGAATCTATGGTTTGACCAAAATAAAAGAGACAGGTGTCATCAGCATAGAGAGTAATATCTCCCTTCCAATATCATTTATGTATATTAGGAACAGTAGTGGCCCCAGAATGGACCCCTGAGGTACACCAGTTGTTACAAACATCGGAGAACATTGCGATTTCTTCATTCAATTTATCTTATGTTGCTGTGTTTGGTATGTATGGCGTCCTTAGATTGTTCTGTACCTTTCCTCATCAACTGTCAAAGGCCGATAGCGCCCTTGAAATTCTTGTGTTGCCGGTATTTAGAAGCATGGCGATTACTTTTCCATTGATTTTTTTCATTATTTACCTTACTTACCCTACCTTTGATTTTTACTATAGAACCATACTTGTAGAGAAACTGTACCATAGGCTTTAGGCCTATATTCTAGGCCATTATGTGAGATCAGACTAGATCCCGGCTTTGAAACATAAAAGGCTGAGCATGAAACCGGGTTTATCCTTTTTATTAAAACTTGAGGCTATATTCAACTGACCTTACATAATACACGTGAATAACAAATTATTCCGACAAATGGGCGACAACTTTTTTTACAAAACTTTTAAACATTTTTGTATAAAATTCGCAGTATGAAAAACCCCTTTTATTTGTAATCGGCTTATGTGAAATTAATGTTGAACGTCCCTTCGCTTGATTATATATCTTCACGCACCTAATCCGTTGGGGGTGTAGGCAGAATATTAAAGGTTATTATTTTGTCCCGTGTCGTCAGGTTTTAACAATTTTGTTGTTTTAGGCCATTCAGACATCAAAATGCTATAAACAGGACGTATATTTTAAATTCTACTATATAATTTTCATTTCCGTTTCTGGGGGCACGGCAGTGCCCCCTCCAAGTCGAGCTAAAAAGCGGCACAGCCGTACTATCCTTTTCTCGAAGCAATTCAGACCATTTTCAACCCCCCATATCTTCGTTGTGGTTAAAGCAAGAAGCCTGAATTTTCAGTTACTAATTAGGCATTGTGTAAACACGGTATATTTAAAATTTCATTCAATTTGAACCAGTAGTTTAAGAATTATAACTTGTCAAACTTTCGCAATTTTGTCACTCACTGACTGACTGACCGATCATCAAAAGTCTAAGGCACTTCTAGCAGACATAGAACCTTCAAATTTAGAATATAATTAGTGTTTAGTGTCTAAAGTAAGGAAAAATTCAAACATTTCATAATTTCTGTCTAGTTTTCTAGATACACCAACTGCGTGAATAACTTTGTAATCTCATATAAATGTATAGGATTACAAAGATACATTTGCAGTTAATGATTCGTTGTACCCGTATATAATGGAATAATAGTTGTAGATTGGTGTCTATATATATTATATATGAGGCATAACAGGAGGGGAGTATAAAGAGGGAAAGGGTGTATTCAGCCCATTAAACTGTACAACATTCCTCTAGAAAAACATGACAAAGATAACCTTGCTAATAAATAGACTAACTAGCTCGAAAACAATCACCATGAAAGAAAGAACACTAATAATCAAATCCGCTATATTTGTGATAAATTGATACCTACAAAAATAAGAAAAAACCATAAGACAGAGGCTTTAAGAAAAATCATTATAATATATATTCTAGAAATAAAAAGTACCGAAAATAAATAAAGTAGGACTCTACAAAAAGACGTGAGATCCCATCAAAAACATCCTGTAAAAAAATTCCAAGTCTCGCAGCTCAGTATTTCTACCGCATAAAGTTGTGAGATCCATGAAATACCAAGTCGATTAATTTATTTAGTCCTTGATTAAGGGACGTTCTGTATAAAGTTATTACGTAAGTTATTATCATATCAATATTAAAAATTCTTTACGTTTTAAATAAATAGAGCGACTTGGCCAGTAGCATTATGCATAAATTGTACGATACATTATGTTTTCATGCGATGGCCAAGTCGATCTATTTATTTACAACGTAAAGAATTTTTAATATTGATATGATAATAACTTACGTAATAACTTTATACAGAACGTCCCTTAATCAAGGACTAAATAAATTAATCGACTTGGTATTTCATGGATCTCACAACTTTATGCGGTAGAAATACTGAGCTGCGAGACTTGGAATTTTTTACAGGATGTTTTTGATGGGATTCTTGTTTTCTGAAATTGACGTGTACGCTAGTGTTGGTATAATATTTAAATTTCAGGTTTAACTTTGCTAAACGTTTCAGGTAGATATTAAAGTTCACATTCAATATTAAACACTTGTGTGACTTTTTCTTTTATTCTTCATAGTTTTTAACAATATGTCTAATAATTATCATTAAGTTTCCACTATTACCATAATTTCATACGTTTTTTTATGTAAAACTTTTTTAAGCGCGAATAGGGGAAACTCTGTTTTTTGACGGAAATAACGCTCAGTATTATTTAGTTCACAGACTTTTCTTCGTGCATCGAACAGTATAAAGATATAAAAGTATTGAGAATTCATTGGCTTGTAAAACTTGAATCCTCTAGACTATGAACTGAATTTTTCCGGTGGTATAATTTGCATACCAAATTGTACATTCAATGAAGAAAAATAAGATTAAACTATAATTTATGGATGTTTCAAGTTCGGTTCAAGTTTCAATTGAGCCATATTGATTTTTATGGATAATATACAAGATGATATTGCCATAGTTCGGCTTCAGAGGTGCCCAAAATATATTTTGTGTCACATTACTCTTAAGACATTTTGTTTATAAAATTAATGCTGTACCTCAAGTCGATGAAGTATATTAATAAATTATTATGGTATTTAATTTAGCCTACATGTTCTGATAGCCCCGAGAGATCGAGATTATTTTTGTCAGAAATCATGATTATAGTTTTCACGATTTCTGGGCACCCGTACAGCTACCAGTATTTTTACCGCTAAGCAGTACTTTAGTTTGGGATTTTACCTAAGTCGCAAAAATTCTCGTACTTATACGAGTTGATTAAAAGCCTTTAAACCTGAAATCAAATTTTTGTGACAATACTACAAGCCAATTTTTAAAACTTGTTACAATGGTACCTATTGGGGTGTTTAGGAACATGTGGTTTCAATGGGGATGATGACAGTAACAACGAATTAATGAAATTATGGTTTAATATAATAATGTATAATAGAAGGATTCTCAAAATAAACATTTGCTTTTGTTTTTAATTAAGATTAAATATATTTTTGCAAAAATAAAAGTACAAAACCTAAGGATCCGCCATATTAGATGAAACGCCAATCAGAAGCGAGTGACGTGTTACTTTCGTAAATATTACTTATATAGTCATAACGCGATCTTGTTGGCTAGTTTTGGTCATTTCTATGTTATTCAGTATATTGACGCCATTACTATTACGGCGTTTTTGAGCAAAGGTTAAAATGAGAAATTTAAAACGTAATTTTTCGCGCAAATCTTTACTTTTTTTCAAAAATTCAATTCTTTTTAAGTATTGTTAATGTATACGAACATTCTGAAGTAGTTTTTCAAAATCAGTCATCATGCCTATTAAGTACCATATGTAAATATCATCCTGTTTATAATGCTATATAATTACCAATTCATAACTGGATACTAATCTGAATATGATTGAGACGGGCTGGGTTTTAGTTAGTGCTAGTGTGTGCACGTATTACATAATTTGGAACATGCGTATCTATGTGTGTTAACTATCTTATTAACTTTTAAATGTACATGATGATGACATGTACCTAGTGGAGAGTAGGACGAATTTCTGTGCTTTCCGGCGTTCCTATTATATTTTGTTTGCGATACCTATTACTGCAATCAAATATAACACTTTACGTAATAGGTCCCATTAAATATTTTAATAGTTTAATCCGTGGTGCTTTACAGCTGACTTCTCTGACTGTAAAAGTCTTTACCAGAGATTATATTCGTCTTTAGTCCATTGATTGAAGTGGACAATAATATTTCCAACTCCTCCTATATTTACTTTATGATTAATTTCGTTGCGGGTTAAAGACAAGCAAGACATTCTCGGAGACTCGCTGAGCTTCAATGTTCGGTGTCAATAAAATACGTGCCACTGTTGATCCTGGCTTACAGGAGTTGCTGTGGCGGTTGTGAGTGCGGAACCATAAATAGCTGATAATTAATAGTAATGTTTTAATTTGTGGTGGGTATTATTTAAGCTTGTAGTGAGTTCCTATAACTGAGGAAATATGCTGGTTGTTTACGTTGATAATTTAATGTGCATTCCTTGTAGGGAATCCTTTTAATAAATAAATAACTAGTAATACAGGGAAATTTTATCTTCTATATTGGAGTAATATAAATAGATTTCATTATAAAGTATCGAAAAATAACTCAATGAATCCTTGATGCGAACAACTATTTATTATCAGTAATTAGAACACAAGCGTTTATAAGGCTTCGGGACATCAGCCTATAACCAGATCATTGATGCATTTATACTATTCCCCTCAGTATTCAAAACAAATCAATCCATTTATCAATGTAATTAAAATATATTGTCATATAATGATATCTGTCTGTATCTGTATCAGCCCATATACGTCCCACTGCAGGGCACGGGCCTACTCTACAATCGAGAATACGATTGAGAGTGGTTAGGCCATATAGTCCACCACGCTGACCCAGTACAGGTTGGTGGACTTACATACCATAGAAATTCTTATAAATCGCTATCGTATGCAGGTTTCCAAACGATGTTTTCCTTCACTGTTTTAGTCCGTGGTGTTTGACTATCAATACACACATGACTCCGAAAAGTCAGAGGTGTGCCCTGGGATTTGAACCCGCGACCACCGTGAACATGTAGGCAGCCGCGTCTAGTCCGTTTACCAACAGGCCACCACGCACTTTTTTATAATGATAATAAACAAAAAAATACACGGCCATATTTCATTATCTACATTCAAATATTTTACAGGCTACGGCTGAAGTTTATGTTTTATTCTCTATTATGTTCTATTAATATCTAATTAAATATACAAGGGGACAGAATATTTAAGTTCCAAGTATTTTCCTTTCCTTGTCCCACATCTCCGTACTCTAATTATTACTTAGGAGTGCGTGGCCTGTTGGTAAACGGATTAGACGCGGCTGCCAACATGTTCACGGTGGTCGTAAGTTCGAATCCCAGGTCACACCTCTGATTTTTCGGAGTCATGTGTGTATTGATAGTCCAACACCACGGACTAAAACAGTGAAGGAAAACATTGTTTGGAAACCTGCATACGATAGCGATTTATAAGAATTTTTATGGTATGTCCACCAACCCGTACTGGGTCAGCGTGGTGGACTATATGGCCTAACCGCGCTCAATCGTACTTACGATTGCAGAGGAGGTCCGTGCCCTGCAGTGGGAAATATATGGGCTGATACGGAATTTTTACTTTAAGCACATATTGAAGTAATTTCAGTCACATATACTCAGCTAATCTTTCCCACAAAAGAGTACGTAACCACAGCAGTTTTGTATCGCCTTTTGCACGCCACTATTTACTGGTGTACTTTTGTTTCCCAATTCGGCGATAGTGGAATACAATTTTTTTGGTGCATGTTTTTCGGTACGTTGTGCCCGCGGCGTCACAGGCCGCAGTCATTCACTCTCTTCACGCTTCGCTCGATGCGCGGAGGTGGGAACGAATATAGGTAACTGTAGAGGGTGCATTTGTTTCAAACAAAATAAACAATGATTTCAAAACTAAATATAAGCCCTTCAGTAAATTTGGATTACCAAGAAAACAGTCGTGAAATCGCACCATCTATATGAAAAACTAGCGGTCGGGCCCGTCTCCGCCCGGGTGCATACACGTTTTAAAATGGCGGTCAAAATGTTTAATTCTGACTATTAGTCTAGAATATCGACCAATCGGACAAAATTTCCTCGTATTTGCTAAAAATATCACTACTGCTTTCCTCCTATAGGTCATAGCGTGATGATATATAGCCTTCATCGATAAATGGACTACCCAACACTGAAAGAATCATTCAAATCGGACCAGTAGTTCCAGAGATTAGCGCGTTCAAACAAACAAACTCTGCAGCTTTATAATATTAGTATAGATATCACGACTACGTCAAAATACATTGTGTTATAAAATAAATATTTAATGTAACAAAAAGATTGTGTCTTAGCAGTGATCAGTTTTATTATATTATTTTAATTAAAGTTTCTGTCATAGTTCTAATTTCAGTAACGCTCCACTGGAGATGTACAGAATCGCCGTACTACTTACGTCGAAACACTTTACGCAACTGCGCGCAAGGTCTTTAATTATTATTTAGCAAAAACTATGGATTTAACACACAATCACAAAAAATAATTGTTGCGTTTGCTTGCAAAATGTTTAGTTACAATGTGCCTGTAGGCGCTAAAACTACCACCCGGCGTCGTTTTCGGTAGCAGTCTTGATATACCCTGTATATCTTGAAATGATTAACAGAACAGGGATTAAATAAACACCTCCCTAAACATTTCCAAGTCTGTAAACTAGTCACCTTCGGTCACATTTCTGTGTCCACGTCATATATTTACCGAATAAAACCTAGAACTTCGCAAAGCTCACTCTCAGAGTTCATACATCGGCGTGACAAGCTGAATGTTATTTGAATGTGTGTTCCATTTGGCCATTTCGCCGGCGAGAATGGCAGAAACGGCAAAAATGCCACTGCAATCGTTTTGAGCCGGCCAACTGTTGTGTGCGCGATCCCTAACGTGTCCCGATGATTGCGTTTTTTTTTCTCGCACAAATAAAAAATATCTGAACTAGAACGGCTTTTTGACCGCACAAAACTGGCTAAATATCTTTTCAATTCGTATGTTAAAGTTTTGTATATCTGAGGAGGGTTAATGCGGAATTTCGGGTTATGTATAGTCTGACAAGAAAGTGTAGAATCGGAACTAATGTTTATTGTAATCTTATAACACTACAAAACTTTGACATCTGCCAGTTTTGACGGTGATAGTTCATGGGTGTTTGTTTATATTTTCGTTATTATTAAGTTTCCTATCAAATAAGCGATTCAAATTAAGTTGGAGGTATTTAAAATGAATAAGCCTATTCGGAGTTCTGCCAGAGGTATTATTTACAATGTTTATCGGCGGTGTCTCGCAGAACAAAAAGCAAGAACCATTCTCTCAGATCTCGACAATGTATATCAAAGAACCGCGGAAATGACTGGTATGTAGAAGTTTATTTTGCAATATTTAACTTAATGTTATATATAGTCATGTAACTATAATTATTTTTATCGGTTTTATAAAAGATTCAGTGATGTTTTGAATTTTTCTTTTCGAGTGCATAGGTTATATTTATGTTTGTTATGACATTAGTAATTTATAGCTTTCGTAAACCATTTTGATACTTGCGATATATGTACTTGGTTTTTAAACAACATTGACATACTAACGAAAGATTGAAAAATATTAAACGGTTATAATTGATCACTTTCGTGGAATACTCATTATATTTTGTAAACTATAAAATACCAAAGTAATAATTTAAACATAAAAAATGTAATATGAATTAAAAATCTAACGTGAATAATATCATACAGGTAAATCAATAAGCACCATACGAAGAGTAGTAAGGGAAGGAGACCAAAGTGGTGTTGTATTTTCTTCACCAGAGAAGAATAAAAAAGGTCGTCTCAAAAAAGAAATTGACAACTTTGACATTTGTGCTATTAGGCAAAAAGTTCAATTGTTCTACTCTGTCAAAAAACAGGTACTGTCATGTATATTCAATTAAATTTTACTTAATTATTCAATTAAAATTCAATAGTATTTTTTATATTTGTTATAATCAGAGTATTCATTTTCAGGTACCGACGTTGCGTAACCTTCTTCCGGTATTAAGAGATAATTAAAATTTTACCGGATGTCGTGAATATTTACGAAAATTACTGATTGCTCTGGGTTTGATATACAAAAAATGCCAGTCGGAAAGGAAAGTTTTGATGGAAAGATCGAATATAGCTGCAAAGCGTAGATTAATAAAGCGTTTATTTAAAAACAATTATTGAGAATAGAAATTTACCTGAGGAGTTGAGAAAAGAAATCCAGTTCAAGAAATGTATAATGATTATACTGAAATAGAGTATTTAGAAGAAAGTGACTTAGATTAGATTTTATAAAATGACTAGCTGTGCCCGCGACTTCGTCCGCGTCGAATTTAATAAAATATTTTATTTTTATAAAATAAAAGAAATTTTCTAAGATAAATATAGCCTAAGTTACTCCTTATTATATCAGCTACCTGACAGTAAAAGTCCCGTTAAAATCGGTCCAGACGTTTCAGAGATTAGCCGGAACAAACGGACAGACAGACCGACAGACAGACAGACAAAAAAATTCTAAGATCATTTTCGTTATATTATGTAGTTTGACATTTTCTTTAATTCTCACTTTACAAACAGACTCTTCAATTTTGTTATATGTATATAGATAATATAGTATAGTATATAAAATATATCTTTTATTTAAATCATGACTATAAATATGAAAAATCCCTTTAAATTAACCAAGCGAAATATTTTTGTGACTCACAAATATGTATTTGCTTCAGTTCTGGGTGTTTGTGAGACCACAAAATCTGTTGTAGTTTCTAATTACTATAATACAATTGTACATTAACATGATAGTTAAACACTTTTAAATATTTCACTGTTTAACATCTAAGTAATGTGAGATCAACCATTCTTGATCTACGACCCAATTATTTTTTCGAAACCTTTCGACTAATCTTCAATGTCATTATAAACGGATTTCACAGTATTTATTTGAATAAAAAATATATAATATATATTAGTATCAAAACTAGGAAACGCAACTATACAGGGATACCATATAAAAGCACAGTGGCGCCCCTATTTTTTTCTACACTTTCTTGCCAGACTGTACCTACATTATTTAGTAATAAGGTTTGAATTTTGGAAAATGTAATCAAATCCATCTATTTTTTTTATATTACCTAAAGTACTTTTTTGCTCTTTGCTTTAGTGTGTTGTATTTATGTGTGTACAGTAAAGATTTAAATATATTGATTACAAATTGTTTGGACTGGAAGATTTTAGAGCGGATGCCACGTACGGGCAAGCGAAATGTCTGACGCCCGCATATAAGGTGGTAGGATGACTTGGCTAAAGTTGCAAGAAGTCGATGTGGAAAACCTTGGGGCAGGCTTATGTTCAGCAGTGGACTTTCTATGGCTGAGATTTTTTTTTTTTATATTGGACCGGTTTTTTTTATACTGGCGGCATTGCACCTGATGGTAAGTGCTAATGCCGCCCAGGCAGAGTATCCATTGGCATCGGACGGCAGTCCCATGCCAATGGAAACAATTATGCCGGCCTACTAAGGTGCCTCTTCATACTACGGCGGAAGGACCCAGGATTGTAGGAAGGAACACGCGAGAAGGCAAACAATTCCACAGCCTGACCGTGCGGCATAAAAAAGAATTTGAGAGCCATTTGGTTCGCGCCGGGATGGTGTGGACCGTCAAGCCATGGCTTCGCAAACCAGCACGCGTGGTTCTGGTTAGGATGATGATATTGATCAATTATAAATAAAGTCTTAAAAATTGCACAAACTTATTAAAAGATTTCATCGTATAACAATTCGCTTAGTTATTTTCCTATTGAAGCAAGCTATTCTTCCACTGTCTGGTTTATCCCATAGTTATGTAGGTTAAGAGTAACAGCCTATAAATAATAACACATACGTTAATATTCTGTATCTGTAATTCAGCCCACATAAATCCCACCGGAGGGCAAAGATTTAGACAATCTTCAATAAATTGTAAAATACTACTTCATTGTGAAGACTATAGACCATAACATGCCAGGAATACTCCAAAACGTACAACATTTAGTGCAAATAATCAGCCACCGAAAAGAGCTTATAATTCAATTGTTTACGTCAGTCAAAAGAGTGACAGACATGCACGGAGCCGACGGGCGGTAACGAGGCCTGAATTAGATTGCGCGACGCGCCGACGCTAATGATTGCAGCTAACGAGCTTTGTGTCCACATGATGTGCACGTGTGACCTTTAATTATTATATTATCAACTGCGGGTCAATAGTTGGGTAGGATGAGGTAATAATATCGTCTAGAGTTGGTTGTGTATAGTCCAAAATTACCATTTAATTGTCCCATGCAAGTTATGACAGAATAATTACGCAATCGATGCTGTTTAGGACTGATATGGTAGGCGCCTCCTTGGACAGGCCTATTTCAACAGTGGACCGCGAAAGAGTTATAATTATTATAACAGTTTTCCATTACTGTCGACGGTAGTCACTATCGGACGAATCAAAATAGCCTACCAACAATAAGTCTTTGGCAACCTCAACTTTCAATATACTACAAAATCTCCCTTAATATTCAATAAAACCAACGGTTCCCTTTAAAAGACAACAATGTACACCAGGCTTAACTTATGCAGTAACTTACACACTTCAGTAGCAAGTTAGGTCTTATTACGAGCGTAATCCGATTCGTACTAGAATGTTAGCGAAGCTTTGAGCTCTGTGATAGTGTTAGCTAAAACTGGGCCGGCTGACAACTCGGCCTTCATGCTCCGTTTATAACTTTGTGCCTCCCTTCGTGGAATTTTATGAGTGAATATAGATTAACAGATTATGTATTTAATTTTATTCTAAAGGGCTATTTGATTGTAGTGGCATTGAATTTTTACGTCAGTGAATTTGAGTCCAAGATTAAGGTCAAAGGTCAAGCGTAAAAAAATCTAGTTGATCAAATCTCGTTCGAAATTAAATATATGATTATCAGAGAACTTGACAGAATTTCCACTCCCTTGAAAATGAGGTCCAAAAACTTTTTTTTCAATTTTTTTTGTTCAGTGCGTTTTCAAAATCCGCTTTCTCTTATTTTGTTGTAATTTTCTAGTCTATTACACTATTCTTGTAAGTTAACTATAATGCATGCTACAATGCGTATTTTTTAAAACATATCTATTATAAAACTCCCAAAAAGTACAATGGTTCGGAAAAAAGTTTAGTTCTATTACACATTCGAATATTGTTGGCAATTCGAGAATTTTCCATATAGTTCACACTCCGATGTTAACTGGGCCTGACAAAAACATTTATAAATTTGTACATGTAAATTTCCGCGTATAGTACGTGTCTGCTGTTTAAACAAACGTTTCGTATTCCTAAATTTAGCTTCTTTTTTTATTTTAGGTATATTTGTTTTTTGGTAGCATTTTATTTCGACAGCCTTCGCCTTTAGTGCGTGGTGGCCTGTTGGTAAACGGACTAGACGCGGCTGCCAACATGTTCTCGGTGGTCGCGGGTTCGAATCCCAGGGCACACCTCTGACTTTTCGGAGTCATGTGTGTATTGATAGTCAATCACCATGCACTAAAACGGTGAAGGAAAACATCGTGAGGAAACCTGCATACCATAGCGATTCATAAGAATTTCTATGGTATGTAAGTCCGCCAACCTGCACTAGGCCAGCGTGGTGGACTATATGGCCTAACCACTCTCAATCGTATTCTCGATTGTAGAGTAGGCCCGTGCCCTGCAGTGGGACGTATATGGGCTGATACAGATACAGCCTTCATGGCGCAGTTGGTTAGACGCCGGCTAGGCTGTGAAACGTGAGGCCGCGGGCTCGATCCCCGCAACGAGACTATTATTTGTGTGAACCACAGGTATTTGTTTTGGGTCTGGGTGTTTGTGAGACCGAAATGTATCTCGTAGTATCTTATACCCACGACACAAGACTCGATCTCAGTGTGGGGTCAGGACTATGTGTTTGACTGTGGGATGTATTTATTGGTTTTATGTGAATTTATAATGCTTTTTTGTTTGTTCGAAGGCCGTTTAAAATATAGAGAACTAGAAATAAAAATGTAATATGACTATTGACTTTATTTGTGTTCGCAATTGTAAATGGGCTAAAGAAAAGCAACGAGAAACTCAACCGTAGGTTTTTTTATTTCATAATTGTATAACCAAAACCCCTTATCCAGTCACATAAATACGTTTTAAGTAATACCTATTTAATCATAGAATTCTTGACGAAATTCACTTAAAATTACAGCTTTATCTAATAAAATATGATGGAACTGAGATGAGAAAAAACTATTCTAAAGAGAGCAATTGGTAACAAAACTACCTCATCTTTTGAACCAAATTTTTATTCAATATCATTTTCAAAACTCTTTTAAATATACTCCAATAAAAGTGTATTATAAAGCACTATCCATATAACGTGAAAAATATTCTTAAGAATGTGAAACTCCATAGTAATCTCTCATGTCGGCCTCATAACGCGGGACTCAATGAACTAGTGTGAGTGAATTATGTCGAATTATACCGTGCTGTCGTAAAAAGTGCGTTCGCTTTTATGAGCACATTTGGTTGGATATTTGATGCCCCTACTATTTGAAGTCACTTGTATTCCATTCGTAGAATTATTGAAAACAATCAAAACCAAATAAATTCCTGTTATTTTTTTATCCCACGATTGTCTGACAGCTATTTGTTTGGGCGCCAAGACCACCCATTGTAACGTTTTCACATATAGCGATTGGATATGTGATGCTCGCTTAAAAGTGTGTGCTTGCGGCGGCGTCGTGTGCCGGGTTGGTCACTTCCCTCTAGAAGGGTTAAGGAGGCCAATGGCTGGCACATGCGTCATACTCGTGAACGGGTGCTGTTTGCGTGGACTGGTCTGTCCGATTTGCTTACATTGTAAATTATTGAATAATAACTTTAGGCTTTCGCAAGAAGCAGAGGATACTGATTCTTCGTTCATTCGACTTCCTTTCACTCAGCCTTATTAAATATGACGTAAACATGTTCGTATATTTTAAGTTCCTATATGTTTTTTAAAACAATAAAATATTGCAAGCGATACGAGCGCTCCTGGATAGTAGCAAACCCAAACAACACCGTGAATTACAAAGCAATGCTTGACATTTCAACGCGCTTACCATTCTGAGACATCAGATATTATTTAGTCGCAATATGTCCAGTAGTTATTATTATTTAAAATGCACGTGGTCAGCGCAATTTGGTTTGGCCTTCAGCAAGTCAAGATTATGAAAAATCTATACTAATATTATAAAGCTGCAGAGTTTGTTTGTTTGAACGCGCTAATCTCTGGAACTACTGATCCGATTTGAATGATTCTTTCAGTGTTGGGTAGTCCATTTATCGAGGAAGGCTATAGGCTATTTATCATCATGCTATGACCTATAGGAGGAAAGCAGTAGTGATATTTCTAACAAATACGAGGAAATTTTGTTCGTTTTTCGTGGTCTGATTGGTCGATATTCTAAACTGATAGTCAGAATTAAACATTTTGACCGCCATTATAAAACGTGTATGCACCCGGGCGGAGCCGGGCCTGACCGCTAGTCTTTAAATAAATTCACGTGTCTAGAAACATCAAACGAATAACAACGGTAGGGGTGTCAGCTTTATGCGAGATGTTCGATAATAAACATATCCCATGTTTTATTGAAAATTATTCCGAATAAAATTTTCCATGTATATATGCAGTAAAAACGATATTTTGAATTGTATGATATAGAATTTTACATCTACATGATATAAAACTGTAAAGAGAGTACTTTTAAACTAGGTTTGTAATGCAACTCGTAAATTTTCTATTTAGTTTGTGAAACATGATGTTACTTTACTAAAGTTGCTGTAGAGTGAAAATTGACATTATTAACCAAAAATATAGCAATTTTAAATTACGATCACCTTTCCTATATCAAAACACTATGAAATAGTTTACTGAACTAAAAGCCCCCGCATATAATGAAGCAGAAATAAGTTAGTCGGCCTCCTCGCCTAACTCCAATTCCTGAGCGATTTGTTGAGTCGACCTACCGCTTTAACGATTTTTGGCGAGACTGGCATGCCATTCCCCTGACTGTAAGTGATACGAACCACTCAATGACAGTAGCAAAATCAAACAATACTATGAATTACAAAGCAATGCATTTTTTATTGTAATGAATGGCGAGACGAGCATGCCGTTCGCCTGATGGTAAGTGATACGACCGCTCATGAACAGTAGCCAAACCAGCAGAACAGTAGAAGTGATTGATTGATTGTACATAAGATGTAAAGTCTCAGTAGGTCCAGCAGTAACTCTGGCTACAGTATCCTTCAACCCGGAACACAACAGTGCATTTACAATTCTGTTTGTACCTACCCAAGCGGCCTCTCTCACGAGAGACCACCAGTGATCAATTGTAGTTAATCATGAATGCCGCTGATTACTTTCAATCATAGTCCGGTTAGTTCTCGTTCCCGAGCTAAAATGTTACTTTTTTAAGTAGATTATGAGACAATTAATTTTATTTGTTCCTTTAATATCTAAATCTGTAG
This sequence comes from Hyles euphorbiae, assembly GCA_023078785.2. Taxonomy (NCBI): domain Eukaryota; kingdom Metazoa; phylum Arthropoda; class Insecta; order Lepidoptera; family Sphingidae; genus Hyles; species Hyles euphorbiae. Next base: position 16,082,636 of record CM041037.1, on the reverse strand, counting down.
CTGTATTTCATATCGTAGACAAACAATAATTCGATTAACAACATTATTCATTTAATTAAAATGAATTATTTTAAACAAATTCGAATATAAAATTTTAGTAAAGCAAATAATTCGATTTATTAAATACCTATATCTCATACCTTTGTTATAACCGAAACTCTATAACAGAATCCTGAAAATTATTAATTTTTCAATTAAAAAAGGCCTATGTTCCTCGGTTTATCCTCGAATTTATTCGCAAACACTAACTAGCAAGTAGCAACCTAAATGAACTTGGCCTTTCTAAATATTATTTTTGTCCCGACTTTGTTTGCGAGTACTATTAGGTTTCTCGCCTTAGTTACAAAGTTTGTAACCTAAAGTGTAATAGTTGTTTTACCAGTTGTTTTTTTAGAATAAAACACTGCTTTGGGAGTATTGCGCCATTTTGGAGGGCAAATATCTTATAGCTACGCGTTATCACCGTACGATACGTTGGTAGAATATTCTAGCATGTTCTTAGTGATCACTTCTATAAGCACGTTAAATAATTTATACTATTATATAAACCTGAAGAGTTTCTTTGCTATCTCTAATCTCAGGAACTAATGGTTCGAATTGTTAGTTTTTTGTGTGTTTGATGTGTTATTTGGGAATGTCGTAGGCTATCTATCATCACGCTATCACGTATAGGAGGGACGCAGTTGTAAAAAATCTAGCAATTACGAGGAAATTTTATTCGTTTTCGTGGTCCGATTTGTCGATATTCTGTATTAATGATAGTCGGACTGGCACATTTTGGCCGCTATTCTGAAAAGTGTATCTGCACCCGGGCGGAGCTGGGCGGGACACTTACCATCTTTTGTCTCAGGATGGCGAGCGCAGTGGAATTCCAAGTATTGCTTTGTAATTCAAGGTGCTGTTTGGGTTTGCTACTATTCATGAGCAGTCGTACCGCTTATCAGCAGGCAAATGGCATGCTCGTCTCGTCATTCATAGTAAAAAAAGGAGTGAAGTTTTTTAACACATGTAAACCCTCACAGCTTTGTTCATAGACAGTTTATACCTAATTTCGCATTCAATGTTTTGTCACTTTCCAACTAATTGTGAATTCAGTTTGAGCGAAGAAGACAAAATATTCGATAGCTATAATAGATTATTAAACCAATAATGAATGAGGCACTCAGTATTCAAATTTAGTCATAAAGAATGGCTTGGAATAAAATATTTTCTAAAGATATGATCGAGTCCATAATAATTATCTTCAAAACTAGCATCACTCAACTAGAATATAAGGTTATCAAACTAATTTTAGTTGCCTTACTTGTATCATGAAAGATTAGCTAAAATGTGAGTGCATAGTCTCAACCGCGAGCAGACCTGGACTTTTGCTACATTGGCGTTTACTGGATGTAGAGATATACATTGAAAAGAGAAAAAAATCTGTATCAGCGCATATACGTCCCTCTGCAGGGCACGGGTCTACTCTACAATCGAGGGTACGATTGAGAGTTGTTAGGGCATATAGTCCACCACGCTGGCCTAGTGCGGGTGGGCACAGAAAAAAACTAATAATAGTAAATTAATTAAATGTAAAGTAATAACAGAAAGGTATTGTATGTTGATTAATTGATAACACAGATTGATGAGACTAATCAGTTGCTAATTAACAAGCACTAAACAGTCCATATGCACGTTGCCATTAGTATAATACGCAGATCATTGACAAATCAACATAATAGAACCACGAACTATAATCATAAACGTGCGTCAATGGGAATTTCATATAAAAGGCTTTTTGATGGGTTTTGAGTCATCAGAGAAACTACTATACTCCATCGGTTTAGGTACTTAACTAAATGTAAACAAACCAGAACACGTGACGCGTGGTTGTTCAACATTTTATTGCAGTGTCCAATTTACGAATATTTTCTTAGTCAACCAAGTAATAAGTAACAACAATTAACAGCAGCTTATAACAAATGATAACTAAAACAGAGTAAAGAACAACGATGAACACTTCCAAACGCTTCACCACTTCACGAAAACAGTAAGTACATTAACGCAATGAATAATAATTGGCTGCCATAGATAACATAATATGATGAGGCTTAGTTATCCGACCTAACGCATTATCTTTCATTTAAATGGTCGCATTATGGTAAAGTTGTACTTCTAGATTTTGTAGCATAATATTTCTTGTAACTTTTATGAAAATGTTTTGGATGCCTGACTGTTTGGGTCTTTTTTTATAGACAGATTGCATTATGTTAAATTAGATAATTTAATTTAGATAATTTAATTATGATCTTACATAATTTAATTGTTTTCAAGCTCACACATTCATAATTATAATCGTTATAATAAATTTGAACATGCAATGTTGTTTTACATTTACGTAAACATTTTTTTGTCTTCAATTAATTTAGAAATGAGAAATGGCAATGTTAAATAACCTTTTTTATAGTTTGTTAACATTTAGTTAAGTACCTAAACCGAGGAGTATTCATAATATATCATTTTCTTACCTTAAATGCACCTTTGGGTGATGTGTATGAGTAGGTAGTCCTTTGTAGATGCCCTCAAGCCGAAAAATCATGAATTTTCTGTATAGTCCGCAGCCATCCAAGTATCGACAGTACTTTATATTCAATTAATTTTTGACACGCTTTTAATAGTTCAGAGAATCTTTGAACACGATTTTGACATTTGAACATGAATTTAACTTTTTTGGAAATAAAAATAAGAGTGGGTAATTTGCGCGCAGCTGTCGTCCTTTGGTAAGACAGCTATTGTTAGATGATTTTAGTGCAAGCAATTATATTACAGTTAAAAAAAAAACTAAAAGACACTCTTTCATAAAAGATCCAACTAAAAACTAAAAAATAATTGATAAAGAGTTTAAAATTACAAAATGGAGTAAAATACATACGTTTTATTGTTCAATTGTGTATAGGTGGACTTAATACCTGAGGCCTTCTGTACCAGTCGAACATAAGGTCATCGAGAGGTGTAGAAAACTAATAGAAAATAACATTCCACTATGATAAATTATGTACAGTCTGTAAGTTTTTAAGAACCTATTATACGCACTGTCTACTTCTCTCGTCAAATACTGCGCAGTAGTACAACCACGCCCCCGAGGAAGTCGTAGTAGTAGTTCAAATAATTATTTAAAAAAATGACAGCTGGAACTATGGAAAAAAGCGGGTATATCAAGATTTTTTCCGAAAAAATAAAACTGGATGATTGTTGTATTTTTTTTCCTATCGCATTATTTGGGTGGTAACTACATAGTTATTTTTAAAAAATTCAATAGTACGCAAGGGTTTCAATTATTATACACAGTCAGGTCATAAGTATTGTCACACAGTAAAAACTTTTCTTTTAGAATGCTGGCCACAAAAAAGTTTATTGAATTCGAATTTTGAATTGGTCATGAAAATAAAAATGTACACTTTTTAGAATTTTACTCATTTTTAAATATGGAGTGGACGCTTAAAGCTAGGCGTCCACAGGTCCGCATCGTACGCATCGGACGTATCGCATGATCAAAAAATAGTGTGTGAAATTCTCCACTTTTCGATCTCTTATTGAATATGTCGTGTATGAAAATTTTATGTTTCCTTTTTTTAGATTTTTTTACATTTTCTTAGTCTTCTGCTAACAAACAAGCAATAAAAACTATTTCTTCTTCGCATTCCTCCATTCTCACAAGCGCTATCCGCACGTACGATCACTATGAAAATCCTAATGAAATGACATCGGCAATGCGATTGCTGGTACGTGCGTCGGCAAATTCGATCGCTACCGATGCAGTGGACGCACTGTGAAAAAATAATCCGTTTCATGCGATACGTCCGATGCTTACGATGCGGTCCTGTGGACGCCTACCTTTAAGAAGACCGGTTACGCGCCAATTCAAATTTTTGACATACTGAAAAATTTGAATGTAACCAAAAGATTCGTTTATCGTACCATCAAACGATACGATGAAGACTCTAGTGTAGATGACAGGTCAAGAAGTGGTCGCCCTCGGTCTGTTAAGACTCCAGCAGTGATAAAAGCTGTGAAGGCGCGAATTCAAAGAAATCCCAAATGTAAGCAGTAACTGTTGGCCATTCAGATGGGGTTAAGCAGAACCACGGTGAAAAGGGTGTTAAATGAAGACTTAGAGCTTCGGGCATATCGATGAAAAACAGGACATCGTTTGAATGCTCGTCTAATGGACCTGAGACTGAAGAGATGCCGCGCTTTGTTGAAGCGGTATGCGGAAAAAATATATCGGGAAATTCTTTTTTCAGATGAAAAATTTTTTACCGTAGAAGAGAGCTACAACAAACAAAATGATAAGGTATACGCACACAGTAGTGAAGAAGCGAGCAACCGTGTTCCGCGTGTCCAACGAGGTCATTTTCCATCCTCGCTCATGGTATGTTTGGGAGTTTCTTATTGGGGCTTAACAGAGGTACATTTTTGTGAGAAAGGTGTAAAAACGAATGCAGTTGTGTATCAAAATACAGTCCTGACGAACCTTGTAGAACCTGTTTCTCATACCATGTTCAATAACAGACACTGGGTATTCCAACAAGATTCGGCGCCAGCTCATAGAGCGAAGAGCACACAAGACTGGCTGGCGGCGCGTGAAATCAACTTCATCCGGCACGAAGACTGGCCCTCCTCCAGTCCAGATTTGAATCCGTTAGGTTACAAGATATGACAATACTTGGAGGAAAAGGCGTGCTCAAAGCCTCATCCCAATTTGGAGTCACTCAAGACATCCTTGATTAAGGCATATATTGACATGGACCTCGTTCGTGCTGCGATAGACAACTGGCCGCGCAGATTGAAGGCTTGTATTCAAAACCACGGAGGTCATTTTGAATAAACTTTAGTGTCATAAGAATCTATGTTTTGTTAAGTTCATTTTGGTATATAAATGGTTACATAATGAATAAACTTGTTTCAATTATTTTATATTAAACATGTGACCTGACTAGGTATTATTTTAGTAAAAACTACGGATTTACCATCCAAACACGATGATATTTAAAACATCACAAAAATAATTGACGCGTTTCTTTGCGAGTTTTTTTGTTGCATTGTTTTCGTCGTTACTAAAACTACCACCCGGCTTCATTTTCGGTAGCAGTCTTGATGTACCCTGTACAGGCCTTTTCGAACCTAGGCCTCAAAACGATTCTATAATATTATGACTCATTTCATTTCATACATATCTTGCTAGATTAACTCGTGCTTGTTTGATTACGGACTGGGAAATCAATAAAATATAAACAGATACATAATTTTTGACATTTAGTGATAAGTCGATAAAATTATAATTGATGAGAAATAATTAGTTCAAGTGGTGACCTATTTATTGACTCGTTTCTTATCGTGTTTATATTATGTATTAGTACTGAAATGAAGTGAGGGGTGGCCTGTTGGTAACGGATCAGACGCAGCTGCCAACATATTCTCTTTTGTCGATTCTGATTTAAATGCTAGAGCATACCTCCTACTTTTCGCAGTCTTGTGGGTATTGATAGTGAATCACGCACTATGAAGTGAAGGAACACGTCTCGAGGAAACCTTGCATATCATTACAATTTGTAAATTAATTCATCATAGCCGCAGGAAGACCACTGCTGAACATAGGCCTCCCCTAAGGATCTCCACATCAACCTGTTGGAAGCGGCCTGCATCCAGCGACTTCCTGAAACTTTAGCCAGGTCGTCCGTCCACCTTGTAGGCAGACCTTCAAAATTTCGCTTGCCTCCACTCTAGAACCTTTCGGCCCCAAAGACCATCGGTTCTACGCGCCATATTCCCGGCACACTGCCACTTCAGCTTGCCAATCCTATGGGCTATATCGGTAACCTTTGTAAATTCATTATTTCAATAATTTCTATGGTAGTTAAAGTCTACGAACGCGCACCAGGTGTGGTGGACTGCATGGCCTGATCCTTCTAAATCGTGCTCTCGATTGCAAAGGGAGGCCGAGCCATGCAGGTCCAGCTTCATGTGAGTACAATTTCACATCTTTTGTCCGTTTCTGTACTTCTGTGAATGGTTATCCAAATTTAATGTAAGAAAATAATAAAACTTTAAAAGTTGATGTAGAGAGCGTATGACCATTCAATTTCATATAAAGAATATTAATCGCGCCAGGCGAGGCGGTGCCAGGTGGGTCTAATGAGCGGTAACCTTTAATGTTGTGCTTTTAATAATATATTTAGACATGTGTCTTTCCTGCCGCCCTCCAACTAGGTGGAGTGACGATTCGAGAAGTTTTCAGTGGACATAATTATGTGAAACACATATCACACATATCCGTTCAATAAAGCGGATTTATAAAATACAATAAAATAAACCGGCATTTAAAATATTATCGTGTCCACTATACACTAAGCTGGAAAACCTTGGACAAATACGGACTTTACTTTCCCAATAACTATAGTAATAAATAAATCTAAAAAAGCAATTAATAAATCTAAAGAAATTCTGATACCATTTATTGAGGTTTCTCTAAATACACTGTAAGATAAAAAAGTAATCAATTACAGATAAGATAGGGCAATGCAAACAAATAATAGACATTGCACATCGAATTTATTATAAATTTCCCATTAGAAATCACCTAATTTAGAACATCTGCTACCGTAGAAGGCAATGGAGGAAACTACGCTAACATTTAGAGGAGATTTCTACTATGAGACTCACCGATCTCTTTTATCAAGACATCTAGGAACATCAAGATGTTTGGTATATTTTAAGTATATCAACCAGCCAGCATAATAACTGGACATATTGAGACTTTACATCTTATGTCTCAGAATGGCGGCAGTGGAATGCCAAGCTTGTTTTGCTACTGTTTATGAGCGGTCATATCGTTTACCATCATCTGAACGGCATGCACGTCTCCCCATTCATAGCAATAAAAAAATCTCAAATAGCTTCAAAAAGTTTAATTAAGAGAAGAGGCTTCTACTTATGTTTCCAAATCCTGTCTACTATCCCATGGGTCCGTTGTACCAGTCCTCTAAATCGACGACAATTTTTTTCACTTTACTTCGTTCTTGTTCTTTCAAGTAATTCAGGACTATTAGTTTATTTAGCGTCATACATAAGCATACAAGGCGGTTTTAATGCCAGTGACATTATCTTCCAGTTGACCTGTACATGACTAGTATTCAATAGCTTGTGTAAAAAAAATAGCTATATCTTCTACTGATTTATACCCATATAAGTCATGCATTGCTTCTGAGTATCCTGATTTTAATTGTACTCTCATAACACTTTTTTAACACTTTAAGGTACTTCAGCCAGCTCGCTTGGACACGCTTTCAAAGACGCCGGTTTTTTAGCTACTAAATTTCAAGCTAAACTGAATGAAGGGTATGTTTTGTTAATATTGAATAAGAAAACTAAATTCTTTATATTTCCATGATGTTTAATTATTTAAGAAAAAGTCGAAAGTCGTGTTAGTTATACTATTTATAACTCAAGACCGACTGAACTGATTTGGCTGAAAATTGGCGGAGAGGTAGCTTAAAACCAGGAGAAGGTAATAAGATACTTTTTATCACGTTCCCGTGTGACACAAAACGTGGCATAACAAAACGGAACTGATATGGAATAAGAAAACGCAGGTTTGTAACTATCAATCATTTAATGTTCATACCGTCGTACCACAATATTCGATAATTTTAGTATTTTAGATTTTAACTTGGAATAATTACCTATGGAGAGATTCCAAATGTACTGTACATCGCAAAAATGGGACACACCGATACGAATTTCTTTATATCAAAATGAGATGCAAAATAATATCCTATTCCATGTGACGTGCCGCTTTTTGTTGTTTGGCGAATTTTTTTTTTCGCCAAACAACAAAAAGCGACGTCAATATTATGTCAAGTGTCATTTGGTGTTTATTTCTCCAAATTAATTCATTATTTCTAATAAAATCGAGATAAAGACTTAATTTGTTAAGAATTTTGTGTTGTATTTGTGATTTACTATCGGAGAATGCAGTATTGTGGGCATAAAGCGTAGTGTTGGACGCCCTTCAACCAGGTGGCGTGACGATATTCGAAAGATGGCTGGTAGCGGTTAGAGACGATGGGCTGAAGACCGAGCCCAGTGGCGTGCCATAGGACAGGCCTATGTCTAGCAGCGTAAGCGGATGGGCTGATGATGATGATGAAATGCTGCCATTTTTATTCAGGTTAATCGTGACTCCTAATAGAAGTGATCTTTGCTTCTCGTCATGATTCACCAATCTGTCAAAAAAAGAAGAATTCACAAAAATAACATAAATTAGGCTCAAAATATTGCATTATTGAGGTTTTACAAAAAATTGACTTCATACAGGGTATATCAAGACTAACTGAAAACGCGACAACAAAAATCAAAATAAATGCTACATTATGTTTTTTAAAATTTCATTGACAGAAATCGAATCGGTTTCTTGTTATAAAAATAATATTAATGATAAAGCGATTGTGATAAACTTGATGTTGTTGAATTAGTCATTGAAACAAACAAAACCTTTCTAAATATTTTCACATGTTCATGGAAATATTACACATTAAAAAAGAATTAAATCCGATAAATTATAAACTCACTTTAAGTTCTACATATTATAATACTAATAAAAGAAAGCGGGACACTCACCACTGAAGGTATCAGCTTCAGTTCAAGTAGGCGCAGATGTCTTTTGGGCATTGTTTTAATACCTAATGCCTGCAAAGTAATAATACTGCTAAACATAATATATAAAATACATTTTAGTACTTAATAACAAGTAAACATCAGCATGAGAGGTAATTTCTAAACATGGTTTAGTTTTTATCAGATGTTCAGAAGTCATCATTAATTTCGAAAGGAACAGAAGTAACAATATTTATATACACTCACCCATTATATTTAATTAGTAATTGTTCCGTCATCGACCTTCATTCAAGACCAACATCTTCAAAAATCTATGAATGTCTGAAAAACATAACAATTGTTATGTCATTGTTCAATAATGTTTTTAAATTTCATGATGATGAAAAGCGTATTTTTTTTCCATAACTATATATCTATATCTGTATCAGCCAATATATACGTCTCACGGTAGGGTACGGGTCTCCTATGCATGAGTGTAAGATTGAGAAGTTTAGGCCATACAGGGTATATCAAGACTGCTACCGAAAACGAAGCCGGGTGGTTGTTTAAGCGACTTCAGACACAATGCAATAGAAAATTTTGCAAAAAAAGCGACAATTTTTTTTTTTTAATTTTTTTCCTATGGCCATATTTGGGTGGTAAATACATTTTTTTCTTAAAATAATAGTGTATACCCTTTTATTTATAAATACTCTAAGATATAAAACAATTCAAATTATTATTTTAACAAAAACTATGGATTTACCACCCAAAAATTACGATATTTAAAAAATCATTAAAAATTAATGTCGCGTTTCTTTTCGCGAAATTTTTAGTTGCATTGTGTTTGTAGTCACTAAAACTACCACCCGGCTTCGTTTTCGGTAGCAGTCTTGATATACCCGGTATAGTCCAACGTGGCCAAGTGCGGGTTGGCGGACTTCACATACCATAGAAATGTTTTTAACACGAGTTAAAATTACACTTTACCAGATCTGTTTAGTTAATACTCACATGATTTTAAATGTTAAGAGCTCCCAATTGATTACCTTCACGTATTGATGCATGCTTACCCGATGCTGCCCATTGGTAGTAGAACTCATTTTGACCGACTATACTTTGAAAGAAGAGGTAATCAATTCGACTGTTTTATTTTAATTATAATCTTCGCCAAAGCCGATCCCGGTATCAAAAGAACAGTTTACTTGGAGTATGTTAAATAAATGTTACGAACTATATCCAACCGCTTTTATACCTTCGGGTGGCCCATTACTATCTTAAATTTTATCGCACTTCTTATCTTCTAAGTATTTGGACCTCGATAAGTATCAGCGGATTAAAATGTATTTTATTATTAAAACGTCATGTAATTACGGAATTCACATCTTATTTAAAAATTCGATAATTTTATCTAAACCTGCAATTTTGAGGATAAGTGGTCTGATATTAACTTAAGGATAAGAGTACTGCCTAACATAGGCTAATTATAGGTGACTGAAACATAATTAGTTCTTTAAACTGGTTTTCCTCACCGAAGATCTTAGAATATTGGTTCTAACAACAATTATGTTTGTTAGTGTTACTTAGCTAACGTAATTTTAGTCAATAAAGATAATTAAAAAAAGGCATATATTTTATTGTATTTAGGTATATATTTATCCGTCAGTTTAATTCCAATTACAGCTGAGATCTTATCCATGAAGCAAAAGACGTGACTCTGGCATAACCGCTTGGATGTCCAGCTTCGCAGCCACGCCCCGATCCAAAGGATACAACTCCAATCTACGAGATAAAAAAGCTTCATTGTACATAAATTATTGAGACATCGCTGGAATATAAGGAAAGAAGAATCAATATTCTTTTTTTTCATTCCCTAAGAGATGTTACTACGCTGGAGTGAAAAGAACAAAAAAAAAAACAATCTGTTTTGTTTCCTAAAACAATTTCATAGAGGCTCCTGACACAGTACCATTACTAATCCTTCTATTTGATCACAGTAGTTCTTCACTTTCATTTTTATTTAGACGCCACATAGTATAATAAACAATATTATTAAATATTTTAAAGTATCGATGGCCTAAGTAATCATATTTTAATCAAGCTTAGTATTTCCAGCGAAAAGGAGTATATTGCTGAAGATAGGCCATTCTTAGCTGAAGCGACGATGGATACTTGTGGTAGAGTAGTACTCTCTCTTATGTAAGATTCCTCAACGTCCAGCACCATATACCACCGCAACGTCTATTTCTCCCGCCAAACAGAAGTGAAATGCATTGTTTTGCTGCTATCCATGAGCTTCGGATGGCTTACCATCAGGCAAATCCCGAGCTCGTCTTGCAGGTGGCAGGAATTTGCTCAATAACATTCATGAGAAAGAATAATTACCAGCACTCGTTGTCCTCCACTGATGATAGACAAGGGCCCACCGGAGTCACTGCTGCAGACGTTGCCGTTGGCACCACTGGTGCATAGCGTTGAGTCGAATATATAACCAGGGCAGGTATTATGGCAGACCGCGTTCGAGATCACTTGCAGATTCACGCTCAGTAGAATATTGCTTGGCTGGAACACATCTGTAAGAAATTCACGTATGACATGTTTTTGTTTTTAAGCTATTGCATAGCTTCCATCGTGGGCCTTGAGCGTGGAGACCGAATCCGGAAATTCCGTAACGAAAATAACCTAAGTCCGACCGAAATTTATATTTAATATTTTTATTTTGATTCAAATATGTGCCAGTACTTTTAAATGCGAATTGCAAAGCTATTGCGTGATTAATTGTAATCTAACCTCTTTCGATATTTAGTTTTGCCATCTATCGATGAATAGCAGAATTTTTAATGGCTTTTTGAAATATCACGCTTGTCTCTTTAGTTCAGCAACTCGTCTCTAGGTGGCATTGGTTGTATCGGCGTTACTGCGTATGCGTAATACCCCTCTTCGCCCCGCAATCTGGTGACTCATGCCTGCTTAGAGTTTCGGCGTTAGGGCACCTCCTCTTTGTATTTACATGGTACGACTCTACGAAGCTCGCACGTACAACAGTGAATATCTGTACAATTAATATCAAAGAAAAACAAAGGAAAAACTAATGCATTTTAATTGTGCACAAAGTGTACTAAGTACTAACTAAACACAGTCAAAATTAGTTCTGATTTGCTTTTTTTTAACTATTAATTGATAAGGTTTGTTAATTATCACTAACCATATAAGGGTGCGCGCCGAGAGCTGTCGGTGATCCATTAATGATCCTGGCTCCATCGAAGTCAGCTGCTTCCTCCGCCTGCCTGATGCGTGCTGCTTCCCTAATACCAATAGCTTCATGGTAGTTTAGTGTCGGCCCAGTTGCAGGCAGCGCCGTCACAGCGACAACCCCTAACAGCACGAGAAATACTTGTCTCATCTTAAGTGCTTACACTGGATAGTAACACATTCCGTCGTCTTAATTTATACCGACTCATTCTGATTATGGTACAGATTACATCTTATGTATCTGAAATTGTATGATATCATTATTTGTCGATAGGATTATTTTTTAGCTTAATGCACATTAGCTTGTTTTTATGATGGTATACCGGAATTTCCAACTCATTAACACCTCCAAAGATAAGAATTAGGAGCCCATCAATTAATAAGCTTAGTAATATGCTGATAATAGCATCAATCAATTGGCACATGACAGTTAATGAAAAAAGTGTGAATGTGGATGTTTGTTTGTTACGTTTTTTTTTCGCATTAACTTCTCAACCAACTATCACGAAATTTAGCGTACACGCTGTCAGCAATACAGAAAAGAAAACATAGGAAAGTATGTAACCAGAAAATGTTTTTTTACCGACGAAGAGTAATTTACAAGTATATCACGGTAGCCGGTTAGCTAGGTCCACATTAATCTTTGGGTATTGTATCAATACCGAATACCCGTAAAAAACGCTTTCTCTGTCTCTCTCCGACTCTCTCTGTCATAGCTTTGGCTCGGCTATGTCCTCCACATTAATTAGTCCCAACGACTAACCACATCGTCCAAGATTTTAATTGAAAACATATTAATTCATGAAACGTCTTTTCGTCTTATTTTCTAAAAGTTGCATGTCAGTCTCTTACATCAATCAAGCGATACACTAATCTAATCTGATAAATCAGAGAAATAGTATAGCATTTTTTTAAACGTGTGTTAATGGCCACCGAAGGCGTTTTCTTTATTTATAAACACTTACTGCATACACAAAGGAGAAACAGATATAATAAATGGATATTACATAATATGTACGAGTACAATTGACGGTCTTATCTCTCAAAGGCGATTTCTCACAGATAATTTAAATACAGCAGTTTAAATGCACTGTTGTGTTTCGGATTGAAAGATCATTGTAGCCAGAGTAACTACTGGACATATTGAGAACTAACATCTTATGTCTCAGGATGGCGAGTGCAGTGGTATGCCAAGCATTACTTTGTAAATCAAGGTGTTGTTTGGTTTTGCCATTGTTCATGAACGGCCGTATTGCTTACCATCAGGCGAACGGCATGCTGGTCTCGTCATTAATTGCAATGAAAAAAAAAAAAAGATAACACCAAATGGGATGGATTTGAGAAAAAGAATAATAATAATGAATATAGTGGGTATTTCATATTTTTTTCGGCTATACAAACAAGTTGGTTTGAATGACCAATGACACCAATACACCCCTTCCAACCTCTCTTGGCGAAAAACAAGGAGACTATATTTATCTGTGGTTACCAAGTCAGGTGCAATCTGCTAAATGTTGTTGATAACTACTCGTATAAGGATAGGGATGAGATGGTAATATTTGATTTCCAAATATTGAATGTTTCGTTACACGAGTTATATCAAAATGTAAACTATTGATTTTTATTGACAATCTGTGTTGATTGTATGATTAGGATAGCGTTACGATTATCTGTCAACGACTTTTCGAATTTCGGACCTACCGCGAGAACCGGGACACCTACTGCAAAACCGATAAGCACTGTCATATCATTGTCAACTTCGTGCAGTGATTGCGTTTATCAGTTTTTCGCACTTTGTTGCCCTAGCTAGATTATTATGAGTGTAAATTTGATTTAATCCTTCATGTGTTATAAAATATTTTTATGAATGACTTCATTTCATAGAGTGATCTAAATGATACGGATTATCTATTCATATTGTCAATAATATAAATAGATATATAGATTGTCAATAATATAAATAATATAAAGTGTGTGGTGGCCTGTTGGTAAACGGACTAGTCGCAGCTGCCAACATGTTTACGGTGGTCGCGGGTTCGAATCCCAGGGCACACCTCTGACTTTTCGGAGTCATGTGTGTATTGATAGTCAATCACCACGCACTAAAACGGTGAAGGAAAACATCGTGAGGAAACCTGCATACCATAGCGATTTATATAAATTTCTATGGTATGAAGTCCGTCAACCCGCACTAGGCCAGCGTGGTGGACTATATGGCCTAACCACTCTCAATCATACACTCGATTGTAAAGGAGGCCCGTGCCCTGCAGTGGGACGTATATGGGCTGATACAGATTGTCAATAATATAAATTATATAATTTGTTAATACGTTCAAAGATTTCTAAAGTGACAGGTGGCGCCCACACCCAAAGTACCCACATTTGGAGACCTCCAAAGGTGACCAGAAGAAGACCAGGCCAGAATTATTTCTATAAAATATTTCATATTAAAGCCGTCCACTTGCCAGAATAACACTATTCTTACACTTCTTATTTTTGACTATTATACGAAACTAGACAAATATTGAAAAATAAAATTTCATTAAATTTAATCTCAAATACTGTCTACACATTGCTCCGGACGTCTATCAAGTTTATATTCCAAATTTCAAATCAAATTCAAACGCATTTTAATAACGCCTAATTAGTCGGTAAAGCGAAGTCAGTACATCAATGAACTTCAATATACAAGTAACAAAGCAAAAACGCCGGGGTCTTAATAATTTCAACGAAATATTCGCGTAAGCCCCTAGCCGGCTCAAGATCAGCTGTTTAATAAAGCAAGCTATTGAGCTGTAAAAGAGTTTACGATGACGGCCGGCCTGCAAAGCCAATTAGTAGGTTGGGAATTTACGAACGCCAACCAACCGTAAATTGTTACATTTTAATTTAATTCCGAGGTACCGGCCGAATATAACATCGGAAATAAGACTTGGTACACAGATTTCCCATTTCTTATAAAAGTGGGATTTTAAAGGAGTTGGTGGTAGGTTTCTCATAAGTGAAATGCCGCCTGGGTAGGAACTACTACAATATTTACTTCTCCCGCCAAACTGCAGTGGAAATGCACTGTTGTGTTTCGGTTTGAAGGACATTGTAGCCAAAGTAATTACTAGACATAAAAAAAATCTTATGTCTGAGGATGGCGAGCGCAGTGCTATACCAAGCTTTGCCATGCATTCATGGTATTGTTTGGATTTGCTACTGTACATGAGTGGTCGTATCGTTTACCATAAGGCGAATGGCATGGTCCTCTCGTCATTAGTCGCATTAAAACATTACGATTTTGGAATGAAGAAGTTTCCGGTTGCATTTTGTTATTAATAATTAGTCTGATATTTAATTGTTATATACTTCTTGCTTGATATCGAAAAGATATGCTAAGACAGAATATCAAGACGAGTTTAGATCCACGGGCACATTGTGAAGCAAAATTTGTTAAAAATTACGTTTATATTCTTGATTCTTTTTACCAATGCCTCTGCAACTAGTGAAGGTTGGCAGTCAGCTCCGCATATTTTACTCTGTCTTTTGCCAGTTGGAAGAGCTCCAAGGCACTTGCGATTCCCGTCCATTCCCGGATGTTACGCAACTAGGACTTATTCCTTCGACCATCAGTTCTTCTGCCTGCTACTTTTCCCATCATTATTTGTTGCAGAAGTTCGTATCTCTCATGCCTGAATACGTGATATTCTGTGTTAAACGAATGAAATAGTAATAAAAGGTCGAGTAGCAGAAGATTAGGATCAATACCAGAAACGACTTCTTGGCTTATTAAATAAATTAAGTCATAGTTATCTTAATTTAATACCTCCATATTTTGCATCTGATATAAAATATTCTCTTCAAAATACATTTGAAAGTCAATTCGACTTAGTTCTACTAAAAGTAAACTCATAAATCAGAATCACACGCTTGTATACGAAATCAAAGTCAAATATACAAAATATAATAAATTTTGCGAAATCACATAAATTGTGTACAAAGTTTTGTGCATTTGTTAAAAGTTCGCTGATGAGGTCTCGACTTTCGCTTGGAATTTGCAAATATTAGTAATTTCATTCGCATGAAAAATCGTAACAAATTGTAAATATGATTGGATGATATACGTAAATAGAAAAGGTTGAATTTTTGCTTGGATTTCTTAAAGAAATATCAAGTGATTTAAAAATATATACTGTACTATATCAGTCCATAATATACTACGTCCTGCTACAGAGCACGGGCCTTGAGTTCAAGTTCTCGAGGAGTTATGGAGTTCTCGAGGGCCTGGAGTTCAATTAAGAGTGGTTAGGCCATACAGTCCACCACGCTGACCTAGTGTGAGTAGGCGGACAAAAAAAATGTTCTTTATATCATAGTATATATGGTGTAGCTATTATTGTAGGTGACCATCATTCTCAATTCAAGTCATTGAAGTTTAAAGGAAGGATATCTACCATGCTGATCGGGACCTGGCATAAAATATGTAGAGATTTCCACGATGTTTACCTTCATCGTTAAATTGAGAATTAATAAGCATATTTAGAGTTATATCTTGATCTAAGATCCAATCCGCATACCAACCTATGCACCAACATTTGCAATTAAACCAAAAAATCAAAACCTCAATTTTATAAACTTGAAAATACACTGCTAAAAATATACTCCAAAGTTTAACATGTCAAACATTTTTTCACAATCATCCAAAAACATGGAACTCGATTCGACGCTTCGCGATACGGCCCATCAAAACCTTTATAGAGAATTCGATTTCCAATAAAGTTTAACACTTTGACACAGTCAATAAACCCGATGGCCAAGAACACAGGCGTCGCTTAATTTCACGGCTTACAGACGGCCCTTCGAGATATTCCATGTTTATGTTCCGACATTAAGGAAGACGATCAACAAATTAAGATACCTTTGAATATGGACGGTTGTTGGAATTGTATGGACAAGGTTGAGTTTATAAAAACTGGTGACGGATCTCTCATATGTGAAAGGCCTCGTAGATAGGTACCACCGCAATGTCTATTTCTCCCGCCAAACATCAGTGAAAAAGCACTGTTGTGTTTCGGATTGAAGGAGATTGTAGCCAGCGTAACTACTGGATATATTGAGACATAAAATATTACATCTCAGGATGGCGAGCGCACTGGAATGTCAAGCATTGCTGTGTAATTCAAAGTATTATTTGGTTTTGCTACTGTCTATGAGCGGTCGCATCGCTTACCACCAGGTGAACGGCATGCTCGTCTCGCTATTCATTTCAATAAAAAAGTTTTTAAAATATTTTTTAAACGTGGACCTTGAAGAGATATACGAGTACATATTAGTTTTGATTATCAAGCTAAAAATCATTATATTTTTTATGTATTTTCCGAGTGAAAATGTAACAAAATTAAAGTTAATAAGAAATGAGTACAAAATTAGCTATTGAAGTTATTAAGACCGAATAAAATATTTTTTTATGCAGGTGTGATAACAGAAAAGAAGCACAACAAATAGTGATATCATCGCCATTTTACTACGGGCGTGAGTGAGACAGTAAGATGTTGCGTATACACGTCTTACTATTGGTCTCAAAGTGGAAAAAGTTTCACATTTCGCATTTTATTTTACTCTATTGAAACAAAAATACTTAACTGTGATATTTCCATTTACGTGAAAAATACAAAAACCATATCACCAGCAAACCACTATTATAAAACAGTATTTTTATCTATAAAATACACATCCACATCATCCCAACGATATCGGAGCGTGGCACGAACCATTCTATCCGGTTATTGTTCAGAATTCTGCCTCGATACCTCAGATTAATTTATACGGATACTGGCACGTTATATTAATACTCATTGGGGCATGCCTCCACTGCAGGAGATCGGGGATTTAATATGTATTTAGGAATACAGCCGATGCGACGCTCTGATTGGCTTAATGATTCTGTTTGACTGGTCAGCGCTTAAAGATAGCGGTGTAAAATTTAATTATACTTAAATTTTTAACATTGGGTTGAATGTATTAGTCAAAATAAAGAGATGAGCGTCGCTTGCGTCAAGGTACTTATTACAAAAAACTTAGAACTGATTACTGCTAATTCTCGGGTAAGATCTAGTACAATCAGCAAAAATGGGAGCACGCCGCGCTTACTTTGATGCTGTATCTGTATCAGCCTATATACGTCCCACAGCAGGTCCCGGGCCTCCTCTACGATTGAGAGCACTATTGAAAGTGTTTAGGCCATGTATTCCACGACGCTGGCCTAGTGCGGGTTGGCGGACTTACATACCTTAGAAATTCTTATAAATCGCTATGGTATGCAGGTTTCTTGACGATGTTTTCCTTCTTCACCGTATTAGTGCGTGGTGATTGAATATCAATACACACATGACTCCGAAAAGTTAGAGGTGTGCCCCGGGATTCGAACCCGCGACCACCATGAACATGTTGGCAGCCCCGTCTGGTCTGTTTACCAACAGGCTTCCACGCAATTTGATTCTGACTGTACCTAACATCTTTATACAAAAAAATACAGTTCCAGTAAGAAAACACTCAATATTCACATCCAAGTTAATTACGTGCCAGCTATCTCTAAGAGAAAATTGTTTCCGTGATTACTAATTAACGCATCCCTAGCGTGTTCCAAAATGTTTGTCATGAGACGTAATCATGTTAATAGTATAATGTGGTAGGTACTTATGGAAAATTACTAATTTATACTGAGTATATTCAGACTGAAAACGAAGCCAGGAGGTAATTTTAGTGACTGCAAACACAATGGACTTTCCCAATAAAAGCACAGTTATTATTGGCTTTAATAAAGTTTTGTCTAAAATAAATTGGTACACCCTTTTATTTTAAAAGCAACAATTTAAGGGTTTGAATTATTATTTTATCAAAACGTTATATTAACCACCGAAACACAATGTAATTAATAAGTTTTAAAAAATCGCCGCTTTTGGAGAAAAAATTTAATCGTATTGTGCGATATTTTAAAAACACTCATCTAAATTGCTGTGTGCCTATAGTCACAAACCATCACCTGGTGTCGTTTTCGGTCACAGTCACGATATATCCGATATACATTGTCTAATGTGATCTGTATGAAATGTCATTTTTAAACTATTTGTAGTTGACTCTTACCTTAAACTGCCAGTTGTAGCAATAACAATTACCGCTTCAATATTATGCTTTAAAATATACATATTCAAGGAAAATATTACATAATAGATTTTTAATTTCTTAATCTGTATGGTCTATTCTAAACACTCCAATTAATTTCAGCTACTCGGTATCAAATAAAATAGCGCTCGGTAATACCAAAATAACAAGTCGGTCCTAATCTATTTAGTTCAAGTGAAATTAAATGTCAAAGAAATACTTGCTGATTTAGTACCTTTGTTCCTGAGACCCACCAAAGTCAACTAAATGGTTTAAGTGAAATATATAATATGAATCTTAATTCTACAAAAATAGTACAGCTATCATTTAAAAGTCGAACTTCAATATAAATAAAGTCTGAGTACCTATATTCTAAAAGTAACAAATTAATAGCATCGTTTTTCAAATGAAGCAATTGAAATTGAGTATTCAACATTGCCCAATTCCTAGTGACTCCGACAGTTGACACAATAACGAGAGCCTTTTCGGAAACAAATCCATTTGCTAAAAACCCGTTCCATTACCGTGATTTATTCAATTATTCAACAACAAATGAATTATAGCGCTTTTTGCATTGAAAAGGCTACGGCGGGTATAAAAAAAGGTATTCATGTTGCGTCAACTGGAGTTAATGCACGGGAATTGTAAAGAGGGTGGGTCTAATGTAAAATATATCATTAATTATATTTATATACTGGAATAGCATATTAGGTTATAAGTAACTAAGTTTTGAGTCGTGTATACCGGGAGTGCAGGATACAAAGGCATAATATAAATATGATGGTAAAGAAATAATATTTGGAAAATATCTATCCGTTTTGGAGTGATAACATTTTAAAGTTTTAAGTATTATCATCACTTTTTTATACAAAACCAATTGGAATGGCTAAAAATAAAATTATAATACATATACGTATTTTTTCGTTTCATTGTTAACTAAATGGTTATCGGATTATACCATTGAAACCATTTTAAATCTCAAATCGTGGGATGGAACTCACAAGACGAAACGTGGGTTAATGGTTACTACCAGCACCTCTGCATATCCCTTCTAGATAAAAGACTTGAGTTTATGTAGGTATGTGTTAAAATTCATTTGAATTTCTTCTGACTGAAATTTGTATCTGCATAATAACATAGATTCGTATCTCGGGCTGATGATAACACCTGTGTCTATCCCTCTAAGTAGCTTGTAATATGATTTTTAAACATTTTCGTAAATAAATAAATAACACCTAACGGTCACGTACATAGTCCTGATCCCACACTAAGATCGAGTCTTGTGTCGTGGGTATCAGGAACTACGAGAGACTTTTCGGTCTCACAAACACCCAAAAATATTTGTAGGCCGCACAAACATTTCTCTCGTGCGGGGATCGAACCCACGGCCTCTCGTTCCACAGGCGGCATCGGCGTCGGCGTCAGCGGTGTCAAAATGATCAGTCTATTGACCCACACTCGGTCGCGTTTCGCGTTCAGTTTATGTAAATCTGGTTTAGATCAGACCGCAGTAGTCGTAATCATGTGGACAGGCGAGGTAAACATCCCCTCACCGGTAAATATTCTATTTGAATGGCTCTGCGCTCACCATATGCTGAATTTTAGTTATTTACAATGGTTTCTGATATTTTCGCGGATGGTTACATTTGATGTTGAATGGAAATATGAGGAAACCTTCATACCATAGGTATTTGTGAAAATATTCTATGATCTGTAAAGTCTGCTAATCCGCACTAGAATAGCGTGATGGACTACATAGCCTAACCCGTATTAAACGTAATCACGATTGTAGAGGAGTCCTTGCTCTATAGACGGAAGTATAATGACTGTTACGGTTCACATTGAAATAAAACTACTGTTCTACGGGTTTTATTCCAGATTTGGTTTATTTTGATATTTTTTTAGAAACGTCGGGTATGTAAAATATAATATATATATAAATATTGTGATTTATATACAATGATTTATTAAATTAAATATACCGGGTATCTCAAGACTGCTACCGAAAACGAAGCCGGGTGGTAGTTTTAGTGGCTACAAACACAATGCAATTAAAAATTTCGCCTAGAAACGCGACAATTATTTTTTATGATTTCTTAAATATCGTCATTTTTGGGTGGTAAATCCATAGTTTTTGCTAAAATAATAATTTAAACTCTTTTATACCTTAGAGTATTTATAAACAAAAGGGTATATACTATTATTTTAGGAAAAAATGTATTTACCACCCAAATATGGCCATAGGATTAAAATAACAAAAAAAAAATTGTCGCTTTTTTTTGCAACTTTTTCTGTTGCATTGTGTCTGAAGTCGCTTAAACTACCACCCAGCTTCGTTTTCGGTAGCAGTCTTGATATACCCTGTATTTTTAGTCACTTTCTGGACTGATTGGACAATCATATAACATCAACCCTTTCATTATAGTAGTTAAAATTAAAGTGTAAGCGTTATTAAGTCACTGAAAATTTCTCGCATGACACACTATGTCCAAGTTTACAAAAAAAATAGAGAAAATTACGAACATCTATTACTGTGTGGTTAAATTTGGAACTAATTTTTGGTTCAGTTTCTTTAATTATTTACATAATCAGCACGGAGTTACTCGATACTTTTTTCCCCTACTATCACACATATAGTCCTGACCACACACTAAGATCGAGTCTTGTGTCTTGGGTATCAGAAAATACTTGGCACTTTTACGTGCCAGTTATCGTTAATCAAAAAGTAGGTAGGTAATCAACGGTTTATTTGAAGACGTTGTAAGGGGCCCTCAGCCTTGAAAAAAAAAGCCAGAAAAAATATATGTTTTATTAAAACTTTATCAACAACTCAACTTTCCACTCGAGCCTTGAACGAGCTAATCGGCCCTCATAAATGGTATATAGGCAATTTCTTATAATGAAAATGGTTGATTTAAGCACTCGATTAACTTAAGGGAAGTCAATTTTCATCGCAACCAATATATTTAGGATAATGATCCGTAAAATTATACCTTAAATCAGTTGCCTGTAATCAATTATATTAAATTGTTATTTACCGTTCGGCATGAAAATGTAATGACGTCATAAATTAATTCTAATAAGCTCGAGGAATTCGGTGAATTAAATCACTATGTTTTCTTTGGCAATATCAAGAGATAATTTAGTTACTCAAAGGGATGTTATTATTTTCTATTTAGTACCTTAACTTGAGTAATATTTAGTTATAATTTACTGGGATATGATTTATTTACAATTTTTTTATTAAATGCTATAGTAAACCCAGTGGTGAAAATTAAAATAATCTGTTCTGATGTCCTAATATACATGTATAGTTATTACATACTGTTACATCGAAATTCTGCTAACAAGGTAACCTTTACTACTTACTTATATTGAGAACTTCTAAATAATAGTCTTTCAATGAATTACTTTTTTTTCGCTGCCTTCATGAGCAGTTCGTTTGTAATTTACTGGTGGTAGGTCTCTCATATGTGAGAGGCTGCCTGGCTCGGTACCACCGCAATGTCTATTTCTCCCGCCAAACAGCAGTGTAATGCAACACAACGGGTGTTTCGGATTAAAGGACATCGTAACTAGAGTAACTACTGGACATATTGAGACTTAATATTTTAAGTATCAGTATGGCGAGCGCAGTGGAATGCCAAGCATTACGGTGTAATTCAAGGTGTTGTTTGGTTTTAGTATCGGTCATACTGAGGTCATATCACTTACCATCAGGCGAACGGTATGCACGTGTCGCCATACATTGCAATAAAAAAAATACCATTGTTGTTGTATCAGCCCATATACGTCCCACTGCAGGGCACGGGCCTACTCTACAATCGTAAGTACGATTGAGAGTGGTTAGGCCATATAGTCCACCACGCTGGCCTAGTGCGGGTTGGCGGACTTACATACCATACAAAAAAAAATACCATACTCAAAACTAAAACTATTTAATTGAATAAACATTTATTTTACCGGGATTGTATCCACGACCTCTCCAAGCTTGCGCCACGGAGTCTGTGAATATGTTCATATTGGGTTTTTTTATTGCATAG
The DNA here is from genome assembly GCA_023078785.2 of Hyles euphorbiae. Classification (NCBI taxonomy): domain Eukaryota; kingdom Metazoa; phylum Arthropoda; class Insecta; order Lepidoptera; family Sphingidae; genus Hyles; species Hyles euphorbiae. Next base: position 16,059,561 of record CM041037.1, on the reverse strand, counting down.
GTCCGGCGAAGGAGCAAACAAGTCATTTTATGGTAATTGATCATGGCTGCCCATGAAAGTGAACATCCACAATGCTTGGATCACGGATGGCTTGCCTATTAAATCGTGAGGGGAGTTGGAATGAAATAGGATGGAAAGAGGAAGGGCTATTGGGAATTCACCAGTCTCAAATTGCGAAATGCAACAGCAAAGCTGTCACTTTATGTCACATAGAAATCCATTGTACTCTATCCAAAATTTTACATAACAAAATCCCAAAATACACCCCTAAATGATGTGGACATCAATTAATTCAGTAACAAAAGCTTTGTCGCGCTTTGTTTGTGACGTGTACATGCGTATGGCGGGGCCTGTATTGTTCGCGTAGTGTGACGTGACATGTTTGTCCGCAGCGTGACAGTTAGCATCGGTTATTGGTAAGTATTTAGTTCATTTTTTTGCATTCCGTATTGCAGCAGCAGGCAACTTATAAGTAACTATTTACCTACATATATTATATTAAGGGTATATTAAGACTATCACCGAAAACGAAGCCTGGTGGTATTTTAGTGACTTCAGACAAAAAGCGACTTAAATATTGCAAAAAAAAATGTTATTTTTTGTGACGTGACACGTTTGTCCTCAGCGTGACAGCATCAGTATTGATAAAGATTTAGTTCATTTTTTTGTGATCTATTTTGTTTTTTTTTAGGCTCTGTGCAGACAGAGCAACTTTGGTCTGCGTTTTGCAGCAATAGGAAACTCACAAATAGATTACCTATACCTTAAAAAAACTACGCAGACATAGCATCTGTAGTTCGAAATCCAGCAATATTCAAATATGTATTTGTTGTGTCTAATTGCTAGTCTCACCAATCGTGAATGGCAACACATTATTTTTATTTATATTTCACTCCCTCGGAACCATGGTCATTACGTTGTATAAGTCACTGTAACTGTTGACCATGGATTTGATGTTTATTTACCAAAATGGTAACTGACATATTCTGGTCTTGTTGTTTCTGCAACTGGCAACTTACTCGAAATGTAGTAAACATTTGAGAATTTCTTCAACTAAACTTGCTATCGTTGCACAAAGCCTTGGAGAAGAGTAAATGACAGCCAGAAGCTCAAAATTATAATGCATTTTTTTATTATAATATTCCGATAATGTCTGAATAGCGCAAGGTGGAAGTAAGATGTGAAGAAAGCTGACCCCACTACAATATAGGATTAATAGTTTCAAAGAGACAGAAGAAAATGATAAGAAGGTAAATGGCGTGCACGTTCGCAAACACTGCGCGAATACATCAATAAAACCCTAGCTATTTCATATCAAGCAAAACCTTTCTTAGTTATTTAAGAAAAACGTAAACAATCGCTGACACTTTAACGAAAGAATACACTAAAAATTACACTAACCAATCATAATCCTTTTACGCCGTCACATAACATGCTATAAAACCTTTTACATCAACCTTATAAATTAAATTGAACATCCAATTAACGACGCTTTTAATACCTTGTCGGCAAAATAATTCTGACACAAAAAAATCATGGGATATTTTCGTATGCCTATCAATTTTTGGACAGGCAATTATTCCACGCGCACCAAAACCGAGTTTCAATTTGTTATATTGTTTTTATTATATGGTAAAAGTGTAAAAACACATTTTCACCTGTGTAAATAAATTGTCTTTTTTGATGTATTTATTACTGCGGTTATTAAATATTAAAGGCTGACGGCTTTATTCATACTGCACTGTACTGTATCACCCCTAAACGTCCCACTGTAGGGTATGGGCCTCCTCTACAATCGAGAGTACGATTGAGAGCGGTTAGGACATATATTCCACCACGCTGGCCTAGTGCGGGTTGGCGGACTTTACATTCCATTGAAATTCATTTTTTTATCGCTATGGTATGCAGACTTCGTCACGACCTGTTCCTCCATAGTTATAGTGCGTGATAATTGACTATCAATACATACATGACACCGAGAAGAATTGTGCCCTGGAATTCGTACCCGCGACCACCGTGAACATATTGGCAGCCGCGTCTGGTCCGCTTATTCGCAGGCGATCACGCATTTCCATTTATTTATGTACATTTATAAATTTATTTTAGGTATCGCATGTTTTGTCTCTTTCGAAAGCCTTCTGCGTTTAGTTTGAGCAAAGAAGACAAAAAATCTCGTAGCTTAATAAAAATAGTTTCATAAAGTGTCTGTGAATAGAGTCGTTAATTTTTGTATCGTGGGACAGTAGAATTCGTTTTTTTTTTACTCATTCTATAAATAGCAAAACGAGCGTACCATTCACCTAAGGTTAAGCGATACGACCACTCATGAAAAGTAGCAAGACCAAACAACACCTTGAATTACAAAGCGATGCTTGGCACTCCACTGCGCTCGCCATCCTAAGACTTAAGATGTAAAGTCTTAATTTGTCCAGTAGTTACTCTGGCTACAATGTTCTTCAATAATACTGCTATTTAGCAGGAGAAATAGACATTGCGGTGATACCTACCCGGACGGCCTCTCACATATGAGAGAACTACCACCAGTATCGTCCCATCGTGTTATGGGATTTCCAAGTTAGTCATTTCATACTAGCACGATATAAGTCCTAAAATGGACCCGATTTTTAGTGCGGAGCTAATTATCGATCCCCAGTTAATAAAATTAAGCCCGCTGCTCAAAAACATGTCCACAGCCTGAATTTAAAACGTGTCACACTTCCGAGGGTTTTTATTTATGTGGCCTATTGATAAATGGACCAAATGCGGCTGCTAATAAGGTGATTGTGGGTTAAAATCTCAGGGCAGAACTTTTGTTTTTTATTTGTATATTGACAGTCAATTACCACGCTCTATAGCGTTTTGTCTGAATTTCTATGGTAGGTATGTAAAATCTATCAACCCACATTAGGTCAACGTGGTAGACTTTATGGCCTAATCACTTTCAATCGTACTCTCGATTCTAGAGGATGCTCGAACCCTGTAGATCATCCATCCATCCATCCATCAGCCAAAGGAAGTCCACTGCTGAACATAGGCCTCCTCCAATGATTTCCACAGAGACCTAACATGAACCCTGTAGATGGACTGATACAATCAATTGGAAAGAAAAATCAAATACCAGGCAATCGATATTAGTCAAATTCTTTTACATTGGAAAAGTAGTTGATTATAACATTATAATAGCAAGAGGAATCGAAAATCATGTTGCGAAAAGCAACTTTGTATACAGTTTTTCACGACGAGATGTGAAAGTCACAATATTCTATTATACCATTACTCCATATTAAGCTGATTTTAGACACGAAGCACATATACCACTATCTGAATAATGTGTAAGAAAGGAATCGAAAATGAACCTAAGTAGACTTCCCATTTTTTATACAACAGGTCAGGTAAACGAACAAACAGGTCACCTGGTAAATGATTATCGCTACCCTTGAAAATCCATAACATTTGGATCATAAATGTATTACCGTCCTATCAGAACGGGAAGGAAGCGTGAAGGAAAAGAGAAAATGTATTAGGCATCCGGTAATCTCACTCACCGTACGAAATGCGACTGCAAAGTTGTCACTTCATTTCGACCTGTGAGACAGTAGTATCGTCCAGACGAGCATTCAGCACACCCATTCATGTAAATCATTACTGACAAAAGCGTGGCTCTACATTGAAAATGCCACTAATTTTCAATTCAACACGTATTTTTAATATAACAGTATTGTTCAACACTAATTTCACCATATTGGTGTGAACTCCAATTTACATGTGTAATTAAATTGAGCTCAGACGGTCTCTGAACAGCTCTGAGTAACTATAATGTCGGATGACTTTCATAAGGACAAAAGTGACTTTTTACCAAGTAATTTAGTGGGTAAATTGATGAAACTAGATTATTCATTTAATTACAATAATGAAAGTTTAGAGTGACATTTTGACAGCACAGATTGTGAGGTAAAAAATGAAACAGTGTTATATTTGAAAAATATAATTATTTTTCTAAAAGCTTTTCAAAATTTAATTAAGGCACAGATTGGTTAGTTTTTTTTGTTGTGTGGAATTTATACGTTTATTGAGACTGCTGCTATAAATAACTTGCTCATGTTTTATTACATAACAACAAAAATAAAGGAAAGCTTTTTAAATATCTGAATTTAAAAAACATCTAGCTTAGACGGTACCAGGGTCTCTGCAATATGAACCAAAATAATTGGCCGAGTCCACTTAAACATGTAGCAGGCACTAAAAAAATAAAAGGCAAAATAAAACACTGAATTATTTCAACATGAAAAATCCGGAATAATTAAATTATCTTTTTCACATTTCATTTCGAGTATCAGCCGATTGCGCGCAATTGTATATTACAAGCAACAAACACAGCTTTATATTCAAGATATCTTTTGTTCAGCCGTCATTGTCTAACAGAATTGTGACGACACAAAAGACGGATGAGTGGCATCACACAATTGTGTTACACAACGGAAATAATTCCGCCGAATCAACTCAAAATAAAGCAATCAGGCGGGCAATTCATGAGGAAATTTGCAAAATTAAATTTTCAAAATTCGTCGTAATCAACTCTTGCTGACGTGTGGGTGTATCAAGCGAGTATTATGTGGAACTTTTAATTGTCCCTTACGTTTCACACTCATTAAAATTCTAGGTGTTTGGATACAAAACTGGTGTTTCGTAACAGGTTCGGCGTCGTTTTGTGACTTCGTTACGGGAGGTTTTAAAAAGTATTTTCGTCACGCGAACAGTGCTCGTGTGTTTGTTTTTTATTTTTTGAGTATTTTGTTTCGAATAAATTTGGAGACTGCGTATAGCCAATCTCGTATATGGTCTGGATGGTGAAAATTATTTTCATTTGTATTCAAATTTTTACAATAATGTATTTTGTTTGGGATGCAAATAATGTCAATAAGACCCGATCCTATTTTCAATCTAATATATTTTATTTAATACGCTTTTATTAACTTCGCCTGTATATATGTATGTGTGTAACGGAATCATTGAAGTCGATTTTTTAACACTTCGAAACATCGGATTGACTCGAAATTTTGCATACTTATCCGGTACCGATGACAATACAATAATTTAAAAATATATTAAATTATCTTATACACAGTCATAAGAAATTTAGCTATTTTGATAAAAAATAATTAAAGTGGTTAATTTGCGCGTGTTAGAATTTTTGTGGGAAAAGGTATATAAAATAATATAAACATGTATATTTCAATGGATTTATCTATAATTATATTTTTTAACCATATAATTTTTAATATTTATCACTCAACGTAATGGTTAATAATTATTATAATGTTACAAAATTATCAATTATATTAAATGTTATTTATGTTTCTATTTATAATAATATGGTTTAATCCAACGACAATCGATAATTACAATGTTACAGAATAATATTCAAATATTCTGAGCAATGAGCAACAAAACATCATATTAATAACTTAACTTGCCAATCCTGATTGCTACCGGCGAGGATAAGGTCCTTCCTCTGTCGTTGTCACTCGAAAAACGACGATCCAAGTGAGACAACGCTTTATATTACCGATTCCCCACTACTTGTGAATCATACGATGGGTAGTTTTAATAAAATTTATAAAAATTGTTGCGGTATTTTGTGACAGTATTCTGACACGGCCATACTGACATGTACTTCGTTCTCGAAGTACAATAAAATATTCTAACACGGTCCAGTCTCGTTGCTCTACTTAATTTTCTGCCTAATATCTTGAAATGAAATGAAATGAAATGTATTTATTGGTCACGTAGGCAATTTAAAAGCTCTTATGACAAGTCAATACACATAGAACTTAATCTCTATATACAATATTATATTTCCTATACTTAGTATTACTTATTTTAATTTCTTGGTTTAATTAATTTATTTATGTAATTTATTTATTTTAAATTAATTTTATTTTTATTTAAAATTAGTTTTATTTATTTGTTTACTTTTTATTCTTATTTTATTTAAAGTATTAGTTATGACTTTATGGTAATTTATTTTTCAAAGAAATACAATATGTAAGTTAGTAAAATTAAATTAAATTAATTAGTGGACCATGAATATTATTACAACGGTACGTAGCGGTTTATTGTTACCACCGGATCCAACGCGGCCCTTCCTGAGAAGACCCGGCGAAACAAACTCGGTGGGCTTACACTACCACTGGAACTACGCGACGCGACCCAGTCCTGAGTGTATCCAGCGAATAAGACTCAGTGGGCTTGTTTTGGGTCCAACTTAAGACAACGACCATAAGTATTTCCGAAACGTCCCGTATGTTTAGGCTTACTGCCGGATCCAACGCGGCCCTGACTGAGAAGACCAGGCGAACAAACTCAGCGGGCTTTACTTTACCACTGGATACTACGCGGCGCGACCCATTTCTGAGTAGATCCAGCGAGTCAAACTCAGTGGGCATGGTTTTGGTCAATTTACTAAAATAAATATTTGTGACGTCTTACAAAGATTTGCCATATTATTATTTTTATTTGTTTTCTCGATCGGTTGTCATATGATTTTATTTCTTACAAATAACTGAACAATCCATTCAAGTACATTATCTATTATCTGAAAAATATATATATATTATTGTCCTCTCTTTTTTTTTCACTTCACCTTGCTTTGTACAATCAAACACCCGCAGTCAGTGAAGCTTAATCACCCGCAGCCAGTGAATGTTAGACAACAACCAAGGGATCATAATCATATAATCACATCATAATCACATCACATCTTTTTGATACACCTTGCTTTGTACAATCAAACACCCGCAGTCAGTGAAGCTTAATCACCCGCAGCCAGTGAATGTTAGACAACAGCCAAGGGATCATAATCATAATCACATCATAATCATAATCACATTATAATCACATAATCATATTATACAAATCCTTAATATTTATTACTATACACATTGGGTTCTGAAAGAAAAGAAACATGTTTCACAAAAAGTATTTTCTAAATAATATGTCAAGGCATTTTCAACGAAAATATTTCCATCAATCGATTCACCGGGTCGCATAGAAAATTTTACTTTACAACGACAGGTACATATCTGCTTCTATTCCAATCAATAAATACGAAAGATCATATTGATTTAGTATTTTACTATGTATATAGTATTTTACCATCTATTTCTATATCAAAATAAAATATACATGGGTAACTTTGCATATTAAATATAGGGTAAATACCGGGTAGTGAATCGAAATGTTGAAACATTCTAATGGATTTATTTTAATTTTTATAAATCGTTCGGCCAATCTGACGTTTCGCTTTTAATTCCCAAATTACACTCAGTTTGTCCGGATATCAACTAATTCTATTATTATTGAAACTTCCAGAGAACTGATATTGAGAATCTGATGGTCCCGATATTTAAAACATCAATATAAAATATAAATTATAAAAAGGTTGACCCCACAAAATGTCGGACAACATACCACCTATTTAAATTGTATCTGTGCTTAGCAATTAACTACATAATTTAATTACGTATTTACAACATTGTGTGAACAGTGCCGAGGCTCAAAGAGGAAATTGATCCTCTACTTGTCAAATACCAACATATTACTTCAGTTGCTTACTAACATTTGTAACATCAATTGTTGAAAAAGGAAGTCCTTTTACAAGACCAATAACCATCTTAACTCACAAATGTTTTTTTTGGAAAACTCACGTTGGTTGCCAGACTGTTAAATCTGTTAAACAAATTTTAATTTACCATCTGCCATATAATTATTTAATTATTGGTACCTGGCCCATAATCTCTAGTTTTTTTTTTTTTAATAATGCGTTTATGATACTAATGGCCAACATTGTGTTCCATTTGTATTTGTATTTCCACATTCTAGGGTGCCTCGAAGTTTCGACTTAAGATCATTATTTAATATATTATGTATCAATAAAATGACTCATTTCCAAAAACTAGGATTATTCCATGTTTGCAGGTGATCTCAGAATTACATGGACAAATCTGAATCAAGGTTAAGCCAAATTGGTGAATGTGATATTTCAGAGATGTACAAAATACTTCTCAAAAGTATTTAAATACAGAATACAAATACTTCTCCAATTTACTATTTCAAATACAAAGTTCTTCTCTTAGTATTTAAGTATAAAATTCAAAATAGCCTTTTTCAAAATACTTATCAAATAAAATACTTTCAGATAAAATAACAAAGTTTTTAACATTACCAGTTCTTTAAAAAGAGTATCAGATTATCCTAGCACCATATGAAAACAATCGTTCCACTGGTACGGAATTAGGGACACAGGTGTTGTATTTTAATACTTTTTTTTACTGTTGGGTATGCATTGAAAATTGTCAGTCTAGTGTTTGATTATTATTGGATTTTAATGATGCAGCGCCTCTAGTGGCCATTTGCTGAATCCCTAACCCAAGAATTTTATTTAAGTAGCAAAAAGTATTTTATGTTTTACACATATAAAGTATATCTCATAAAAGTAGTTCAAATAAAATAAGTACAAAATTAAAATACGTATTTTGCAACTGCACTTCAAATAAGTCACTAATCTAGTCCTGATATAAGATAATATATGGGATGTTTTTAAATTCAAATAAATGTTTTCACATTAAACAATTTTTTAATTTCATTTCGTATATATCGTCTTAGGAATGATTTAAAAAGGCAACTTTTTAGACGAAACTAAATGCTGCTAATATCTTAGGTTTTGTTCTACTATCTTGTCTATAACATCACTTATTCAACAGCTATGTACGAAGCAATATAGACAATAATAGTTACACCGTCTCAGAATCGAGAAAGTCACAATTTAAATTACCATTTCATGTAAAACTTGTAGTGAGACTATGCAATAGTACAGAAACTTGAAACTTTGTTCACATAGTTATTAATGGTGCTACTAATTGTAGAAATAAAATGCTCAAATGACGGTAGTCGCTACTACACGTGGATTTAAATGATTGCGGAAGACTGTTACAAAAACTTATTTTTAATTTCAAATTTATAAATCACAATTACAATAGATATATATATTCTCACTAAAATCAACCACGTATTTATTTATTAAATTATCAAATTTGAGCATAGATTTTACAAGAGAAGCGTCGCGTTCACTTGCTCAACCGACAGTGCCTCCTCTGTTTTTCGCAATCTTCCTCCTTGCTTTCCTGCCCCGATGAGTAGCCATCTTCCGGTTGATCACGTGATCGGCAGCCAATTGCCGCCGTCCGCGACAACTTCTTCTTGTTCCGTGCCGTTTACTCGATGTTGCCAACACGGCCCTCCTGCATCGTGCATGCCCCCAGGCACGCCTGATTTTTTTATCAGCCTTATCTATAAACAGCATAATGTCAAATGATTAGTTGCACTCATTGAAATCATGTAAATAATATAGCCTATCCTGTATAATATACTCTCAATTTTACTTTCGTTTATTTAAGGAACTCCAAGACTCCTTTGGTCCTAGGTAATCTTAGAGAACCACAAATAGATTTCTCTGTTACTACTCGATGGTCAAAGTTCGACTCGGCCTATCCTATATCTTAAGCTCTCAACATCAATGTTGTCCATTTAAAGGACTCCAAGACTCCTTTGGTCCTAGGTAATCTTAGAGCACAGAAAATAGACTTCTTTAGTTGTAGATGATCACATTTGAGGAACATAGTCTTTAGACTTAGACCATTCCCGCAATCTTAGGTTCCTTCCCAATTTTACGCCCTAGTGCCTGTTCCAGTCACTCCTTTAGACTTAGGACGTGTCTGTGTCAGCTCACTTGCGTTAATCAGGTTAGAACTTAAACCATATAGCTTCATTTTTTTTTAGTCATTTGTTAAATAAACGCAGAAACAAGTAAGATAAATCTGTACCTACTATCTATAGCTGTTGTCTACTATTACCAGTTATCCAAAAACCACACAATGAGACTATATTTGATATCTTGACAAGCACGTACAATATTATTACATAATATAAATGTAAGTATATGAATTATATTTATGCAAGTATAAATAAACTTTACCTTGCCAACACGAGTCTTAAATCACAACTGCTACTTATTTATTCGATCCTCCAGTTATCGATATTTATCCAGGGTTTCATGTTTTCTGCAGCTGCTATTCCATTATAAGGTCTAACACTTCTTTCATTACCTCTCATGTCTCGTATTTTATATCTATCTCGATCCAAACACTTTTCTATTTGAAAAGGTCCTTTAAATGTGGGCAGCAACTTCTTACTTCGCCCATCATTAGATTGACTTTGAATCTTAACTAGGACAAGATCCCTTTCATGATATTTTCTTGGTTTGGTATGTTTTTGGTCAAAATACTCTTTCTGTCTAACTGCATTTTCTTTTATATTTCTGGCAACATTCTCACGCAAGTTAGTCACATCTAATGTACGTTCGTTATCAAGCTCAGGTACTATTCTATCCTCATTAGTTCGCAATCTATATCCGAATAAGACTTCACTCGGGACAGCTTTAATAGTTCTATGATAGGTGCTATTAATCCCCTGTTGTAGTAATGACAAGCAACCATCCCAACTATCCTCGTCTAAATCGGCGCCCATTGTTTTTAAAGCATCTAAAATAGTCTTATTAAATCGTTCAGCTTGACCGTTAGATTTTGGCGTACCGGGAGTTGTCGTATGTGCTCGAATATTCCTATTCACGCAGTGATCTCTAAACGTTTTAGATGTGAAAGCTGAACCAGCATCTGTTATAAGTCTGCGAGGGTTGCCAAATATTTTTGTAATGATTTCAAGTTCCTGGATTACATACTTGGACTCTGTATTTGGCACTGCCGAAATAAACACAAACTTAGTAAACCCATCTACGATTACTAATATATATTTATTTTTGTTTCGAGTTTCTACGAAAGGACCTAAATGGTCTAAGTGTAACGTGTGAAAAGGTTGTGCATATTTCGGCATTGGATATAACTCGCCTTCTTTTGTACCACCCTTATTTTTGTAGTAAATACAATTTATGCAATTTTTAATGTACTTTTTTACAATGTATCGCATACGCGCAAACCAATATTGGCTAGAGATCCTCTCTACAGTTTTATCGACAGAAAAATGTCCAAGATCGTCATGGTTGCATTTTATTATTTGCCAAATACAATTTTTAGGAACTACCCAACGACGACCTTTATTTGTTCGGCGGTAAACTTTATTACCTAAGAGCTCATATTTATCGTAGACATCTTTATTATCATCAGCTGCACCTGATTGTAATATCTCTCTTATATTTACTATCCGATGGTCTTGAAGTTGCACGGAAAGTAACCAATCGGCGTTCGTGATGGACATAATTAATTCAGTTTCAGATTTTTCACCGGATTCTACTGGGTTCCTACTCAGTGCATCCACATGGTGCATACGCGTAGCCTCCCTATGAACGATATCATAAGAAAATTCTTGGGTTGACAAAACCCAACGTGCAATACGCGGTATTATATCCTTTTTTGTAAGAGCATATCGAACTGCATTGCAATCAGTAATGATAAGAAAATGGTTACCCAATAAATAATGTCTGAATTTTGCTAATGACTGTATTATAGCCAACAACTCTAATTCAAAGGAATGATATTTCTTTTCATCATTTGAAGTCTGTCGACTATAATAATGGAGGGGTTTTTCACCATTATCTGTAACCTGCATTAAAATGCCTGCTATTCCGTCTCTGCTAGCATCGGTATACAGAACGCACTTTCTTTCTGGATCAAACAAGGTTAATACATTATTTGAGGATAATGACTCTTTCAGAATAAGAAAAGCTTTTTCATGTTCCTTATCCCAAACCCATTTAGCCCCTTTCTTAAGAAGTTTAGTAAGAGGACTCGACAAAATTGCACATCCTTTAATAAATTTACGAAAATAGCTAATTAGGCCTAAGAATTGCCTAAGTTGATGAACTGACTTTGGTGATGGGAATTCCTTAACTGCCTTTACCTTATTATCGCTTGGCTTTAAACCCTCCTCATTTATCTTGTAACCTAGAAACTCTATTTCTCGTTTCAGAAAATGACATTTGCTTAAATTCAATGTGAGACCGTTTTGCTTAAAAATTTGTAACACAGTTTCTATTAATTCTATATTTTCATTAGCGGTTTCACTAATTATAAGAACGTCATCTAAATACAAAACTACCTTCCCGAATCTTAAATTACCAATCACTTTATTCATCATGTGTTGGAAGCATGATGGTGCATTGACTAGACCAAATGGGAGGCGTAGGAACTCGAAATGCCCATCTTCGGTGATGAAGGCTGTTTTGTGTATTGACTCTTCGGCCATTTTTATTTGATAATAACCACTCTTCAAGTCTAAACTGGTGAAAAATTTAGAACCCTGAAGTCTATCCAAAAGGTCCTCAATACGCGGCATCGGATATTTATTTTTAATAGTATGTTTATTCAACGCTCGGTAATCTATACACAACCGTTTCTCTCCATTCTTTTTATTAACTAACAGAGCGGGACTGGCATATGCAGAATTACTCTCTCGGATTATGTTGTTTTCTAAAAGTTCTTTAACCATATCACGCATTATTTGCCTATCATTATGCGAAGTTCTAAATGGTCTGAATTGCACGGCTTTGTCATTATTTAAATTGATCACCATTTCGTGTCCATTGACTTTGCCTAATTGGTTTATACTTGAAGCGATACATTGCCGGTATTTATAAAAAAGGTTACTCAGGATGTCACGATGTGAATCCGCATCAAAGGCTAATTCAGATTTCGTTATATTATTGCAAAAATCTTTATAAGTCGTAATATGTTGAAATATCAAGTTATCCCCGATACGAGAATAAGTTAAATACGGTAATTCGGTAACATTTCGTCCTAACAAAACATCACATCCTGAGAGCTCGTCTAGAACATACAGTTCGACTCCAGGTATACAAATCGAATCAAGTTTGATATCTACCCGCACTACATCATATATTACTTTAATGCTATCTTTGGAAAAACCTTGTATCGTAACTGGTGAACTTAATGAGTATTTTTTTAGGTTAAACCTTTTTACCAAACTGGATGTTATAATCGAACAACTACTACCTGTGTCGATAAAAGCTTGACTTTTATTTTTATCCAATTCTATCATTTTATAAAACTTATCTTTCACATTAGGTAGCTGCACATATTTCGTCTCGTGTTTATCCGCATTCTCAGACTTTGCGTTCTTTTTGTGATAGCACGTGGCTTCTTTATGACCTCGTTTGCCACAAAATTCACACTTTATCGAACATTGTATTCTCTTGTGATTACCTCCACAATTATAACATTCTAAGGGTTTGCGAACTTGATATGAATTAGCCGAAACGTTAAAATTCGTGTTTGTGCTATTGGGCGTAAGTGCCCTGAAAATGGGGGTAGATATCGTTTGTGAATGAGGAGTGATCTTATCACTCCCATTGCGCATATTACTGGTTACTGTATTTTGTTTGCTTGACTTAGCTTTAAAAATTCGACCATGAAAAAATCCAGCTAAACTATCACAAGTAACGAAATTACCCGCTTCAACCGCCGCGGTTATATTTGTATCACCGATGTTGCCTAATATTATAGAAATCATATCATCTTCCGTAAAATTTAGAGATAAATTATTAATTCTACCCTTCTGTTCAAAAAAGAAATCGTAAAGTGATTGATTTTCTACCGGTTTTTTATCAATAATTTCTTTCAATAAATCAAACATATTTCTCTTTACTTTAAATATATTACACATTCTTTCTCTCCAATCATGCCACAACCAGTTTGTCCACGAATGATCATTACGTAATAGAGATTCATACCATACTTTCGCAGAACCTTTTAACTTATTTAGCGCTTGATAACGAATCATACTATCAGACCAACCAAATGTTGACGCGTGATATTCTATCACATTTGACCATGCAGTAATATTATCACATATGGGATCAAATTCAGGTATCGTGTTATGAAGAATAGAATGCTTTGTACTCACAATTTCTGTGTCTGTATTACCCGATACCTTCGGCCGTTTCCTCCTTCTAGGAACCGGCGACGGAGTCCTTGCCTCAGTACTGCTTGAACTACGACTGGTAGACGACGGCGAGCGGCAGCGTTTTTTCTTATGTTTCCGACTACTACTTTTCTTCTTATTACCCATTTCGAACACTGATTATGGCGCGCGCAGGCTACAGTGCACTTCTGATGTAGAAATAAAATGCTCAAATGACGGTAGTCGCTACTACACGTGGATTTAAATGATTGCGGAAGACTGTTACAAAAACTTATTTTTAATTTCAAATTTATAAATCACAATTACAATAGATATATATATTCTCACTAAAATCAACCACGTATTTATTTATTAAATTATCAAATTTGAGCATAGATTTTACAAGAGAAGCGTCGCGTTCACTTGCTCAACCGACAGTGCCTCCTCTGTTTTTCGCAATCTTCCTCCTTGCTTTCCTGCCCCGATGAGTAGCCATCTTCCGGTTGATCACGTGATCGGCAGCCAATTGCCGCCGTCCGCGACAACTTCTTCTTGTTCCGTGCCGTTTACTCGATGTTGCCAACATAATACACCATCTATACATTAAATAAATCTCATAAGAACTGCCAAGTAGAATACCTCGAATACCCAATCTTTTGTTTCTTATTCGTTTCTGTAGAAATAACACAACACAAAAACAATCTCCTGTCCCACTTATACAATCAAAGTGCGGGAAAATATTTAAATATTCGGCGAGTTTCTTGTTCAATTATTTTAACACCCTACAAAGATGTTATTACTAAAGACTCGTCGCAGGTTCACAAAGCTCGAGCCAGACTAATGCTGATCCCGTCGGGCCTTACCTGCCTTAACGACAGTCGTAAACTTCTCCAATCCATTTTTAAAGAAGTCTTTTACAGGTCACTTGTGGCTGGATTAAAAGCCGGAAGCGCAGTATCGTCGTTCCGCGTAGAGGTAACAGCGTCTTTAATTTATATGTGAAGGTCCGTCAGAACGCCGTGATCCATCCTTGCAACAAAAGTATAATTTGTATATAAAAAGTAATGGACACGATCCCACTTCTGATGTTAGAATTTTTGTGGGAAAAGGTATATAAAATAATATAAACATGTATATTTCAATGGATTTATCTCTAATTATATTTTTAACCATATAATTTTTAATATTTATCACTTAACGTAATGGTTAATAATTATTATAATGTTACAAAATTATCAATTATATTAAATGTTATTTATGTTTCTATTTATAATAATATGGTTTAATCCAACGACAATCGATAATTACAATGTTACAGAATAATATTCAAATATTCTGAGCAATGAGCAACAAAACATCATTAATAACTTAACTTGCCAATCCTGGTTGCTACCGGCGAGGATAAGGTCCTTCCTCTGTCGTTGTCACTCGAAAAGTGACGATCCAAGTGAGACAACGCTTTATATTACCGATTCCCTACTACTTGTGAATCATACGATGGGTAGTTTTAATAAAATTTATAAAAATTGTTGCGGTATTTTGTGACAGTATTCTGACACGCGCAAGTGTCTACCTTTGATAAGACAGCCGTAGATAGCTGTTTTAGTGCAAGCAATTAAATTATAGATTAAAAGACTATTCCATTTTCTAATTTTTATTATCAATTATTTTTTACTTTTTAGTTGGGTCTTTTATGAAAGCGTACTTTTTAAGTTTTTTAAACTATATTTTAATTTTCTACTAGTAGTCGGACCTGGTTTATCTTGGGTGCAGGCTAGTTTTTGATTTCAGCCTACATGAACAACATATTTAGTGTATTAACTGTTTTATTTATGACTTCGTCGCCATCAACAATATTGATTTTCCTGTCCCGTTACATCCCTTTCTGTCCCGTCTCATTCTGCCTCATGAGGAAAAGTATGCAATTGTTTCTACTGTCCCGTGCCACCTATTCGAATTTCAAAGAGAAGAAATTATGTATATTTGAATTGCTTACTCACCCCACGGAGACAAGTGAAAGAGGAACTAACATTCATACATATATCTATATGTACATCCATACTCGCAAACTTTTGCGTTTATAATATAAGAAAGACTAGTAAGAGTCAGCTGACCAATAACAATGATATATTATACAAATACGACGTAGATATCGCACTAGCACTTCAAAAGTGAGGCGTTCAAATTCGGGCAATTGGTGTAATTTCATCTAGTCGCATAGCAACGGCGACAGAGAGAAGACCTCAGTGCTGTCAACATAATTTATTTCGAAAATATTGTCTAAAGTGTCGAATTGTGTGTTTTAAGAGTGTTAAAACAATGGTGCAAAAATATGAAACTAAATGGGATCTATACACCACACGTAAGTATACAAAAACCACACAAAATTTAATTTTTATTTTAAATTAGCAAACACCGCCTTCAATTGTGTAAGAAGGATCGCCTAATACAAAGATTGTTAAGTGCGATAGGGACAAAAAGCGTACGTCATAGATTAACAAGTCAGAAGCGAAACCGATCATACAGAAAATTGACGATGACAGTTTGAATGGATTTGGATAATTGTATATTTGTTTCTAATTCAATCATATTTAAAACAATTAAGTTATTTGTTATGAAATATTTTCATAATAAATAACTTAATCCAACCACGAACATTACAAAATACATTAGCTTCCCCATATATTTTGAATTACTATATTATTTACATATATCATTGAATGTTTCCAGATTTCCACGTGATGAGCTTTTGAGACGTAAATGGATATGCACTATGCACAGCTGGTACAAAAAGAGGGGATCGTAACTGGATACTTTAAAACTGATTAAAATCGGTTTAGCACATTTCATTATGAATAAAAATATACAACTACGAAAAAATATATATCCACCTAAAAAACCTGCACCATCGGTTGTTTACCAGTGGCAGGTCGCTCATACGTTAACGCCATGTGTAGGTACCACCGCAATGTCTATTTCCCCCGCCACACGGCAGTTTAAATGCCATGTTATGTTCCGGTTCAAAGGACATTCTCGCCCAAGTAATCGCTGTACTTATACTTAAGATCTTATGTCTCGGGATGGCGAGCACAGTGCAAAGCCAAGCATTGCTTTGTAATTTAAGGTGTCTTGGTTTCGCTTATGTCCACGAGCGGTCATATCACTTGTCATCAATACAACAAATAATAATATTATTAAGAAATCGATTTTTCAGTGCCTGCTTACCATAAACTAATATAAAACACGGTAATCAATTTACTTTTTATTTTTCAAGTTTGTAAGCAAATAAAAATGTATTTGTTACAGGATGGCGTACCACATGTAGACTCATGTAGCAACCTCAAAGTTAATATATTATATACTTTTAAAACCAAATAGGTAGTTTTATTTATCGTCACCCTTCTGTTACTATCGCTTCGATTCTATGTTTGGATAGCGCAATGCTATCTCTTTTCGTCTCGTACTTTGTGTATAATCTGTTTCATTCACTAAAATTGTCATAAAGTATTAACAAATGAGTATGAATATGCATAGCAGTACAGTTTTTGAACGTCACGCAATATGGATATGCGTCATCTTTATTAAAACATCATTGACCAATAAACGTTAATGTTTCTCGTCAAATAAATAATTGTGAAGAGATGAATTTGTTGTTTGAAATTAAAGCTATCAACCACAGTGACAATAACATTGATTGAAACTTGTTTAATCTGTATTGTCTGTTAAAACATTTCTTGTTAATTATCTCCTTTTTTAGCTTTGTATTTTTCTGTTATTGAATTTAAGTGAACCGTTTTAATCGAAACAAAAATATATAAAACAAATATTAATAAATTCACAAGTATTTTTATCTCATTAAAAAATATTCATTTTTAAGCTTCTTTTTTACTAGTAAGTTTATTGAAAGCTAAATCTTCGATATTCCTTTTAATGTTTACAGCCAATGGAAATAGACACATGAAAAGTTAACGTGTTGGCTTATAACACGAGCGATTCGGGTCTCTTTGCTCAAATATTCATAGCATTCTATTGAGTGGGCAGCGTGGACGTCGGCTATATGTAATTTGTAGCATATTGACTTATTATTAAAAGTGTGCGGTGGCCTGTAGGTAGACGGACTAAACGCGGCTGCTCACATGTACACGGTGGTCGCGGGTTCGAATCCCAGGGCACACCTCACACTTTTCGGAGTCATGTGTGTATTGGTAGTCAATCACCACGCACTAAAACGGTAAAGGAAAACATCGTGAGACAACCTGCATACCATAGCGATTTATAAGAATTTCTATGATATGTAAGTCCGCCAACCCGCACTGGGCCAGCGTAATAGACTATATGGCTTAACCACTCTCAATCATACTCTCGGTTGTAGAGCAGGCCTGTGCCCTGCAGTGGGACGTATATGGGCTGATACAGAGACTACTTATTTGTATTAATGGCTGTTATTAATTGAAATAATTATTATAACAGTGAAGAAAAAGAGGGCGGACTTTAGTTCAGGGTAGCACGATTTGAGGGCTAAAAGTGACCACAGGTGATAGGGATTGAGTTCCTGATTACAACGTTATCACTCCTATTCAAAGGAAACGCATAGTTTTCGACAAATTAATATAAATAGTTCCTAACCTCAAATCTCATATTGGGTAAAACGGAACGTTATTATGGGCGAATGACAACTAAATTATGTCAAATATATTGTCTTTGGTTTAAAAATTGATGAATTGCGTGAAATGGAACGTAAAAAAAAAGTAATTTGTCAGTGTCATTTGTTTTGGTTCATTCCGTTTCTTTCCGAGTTGCGTGAATGTGCTCATTGAACTGCGTGGTGATTATTGTTTGGATTTCTTTGACTACTTTGGCTTGCCTTTTGGACTCTGATTGTTTGCCTTCACGATTGACCTACGCTTTTACACTGGACACCGATTTTCTGCCTAAACAACTAACATTTGCGCACACTACCCCGGACTTTGATTTGCTGTTTATACTATTGACCTACGCTACGATGCAGGAGCCTCAACCGTCGACCAGCCGTTCGGAACCTCAACCGTCGACCAGCCATCCGGAACCTCAACCGTCGACTAGCCGTTCTACGGAGGATGAACCGCCAGTCAAGCGGCAGCGTAATGTGGAAGAAATTCGTGGATTGTGGAATTTGGTGAAACTCTATCTCCAGCTAGGCACGAATGAGCAAGCGGTTGCATTTGCAGAGGAGAGAGGGATGCTGCCGCATGAAAAAATGTGCCACTACCACAAACAGCCCATGAACATTTATTACAAGGAAAATGACACCATTGGATATTTTGTTTGCAACAAAGGACCGTGCAGAGGTAAATCAAAAATAAGCCGAGACAAGGGCACTTGGTTCGAGAAAGCAAAAATAACAATTTCACAAGTATTTTATTTGGTCTATGCCTATTCTTCAAACGAAACTATCAGAGAACAATGAGAGAAGATTTTAATGTCGGTGAGCACTGCCTTTCAAGTGCAACCATAAATGATTGGTACAATTATTGCCGAGAGGCAGTAGTATCCTACCAAATTAACACTCAGACAATCACTGGGAAGATTGGAGGACCCGGTAAGATAGTACAAATTGACGAGAGTAAATTTGGGAAACGCAAATATAATAAAGGACGCCGAGTTGAAGGACACTGGGTCCTCGGAATGATACAGGATGGATCTGAAGATTTACGGCTGGAAGTTTGCCCAGAAAATGTCCGCTCTGCTGATTTTCTGGTGCCCTTGATAAAAAAGCATGTGGCCGAGGGCACCACAATACACACAGACTATTGGCGGGCCTATGATTGTCTGGGGGATCATGGCTTTGTTCATCAAAAAGTAAACCACAGCGACCCCGATAACCCTTTTGTGTCTGAAGATGGTACGCACACACAACGTATTGAATCACAGTGGCGTGCCATCAAGCAATATTTCTATAAAAATAATTATTGTAATCGAGTAAAGATAAGTGATTTGATGTATGAATATTTGTGGAGAAGAGAAGTAGAAAGAAATAAAAAAGATCCATTCGAAGAAATGATAAATGAGATTAATTTCGGATTTAATAAATAAAAGATTTATGAATGTTTTTTATTTTATTTGTTTTTTAACTACCTGTTATGACCTATACTAGCCAGTATACCACCCCACTTTGTGAGTAAATTAGGTCGAATCTGTCCCAAACCGACTTTGGCCAACCCGACTTCACGTAGACTTTTGGGTACTAACCCTAGAGTGTATATAAAAGCCGGAGGCGCGGAGGGTGAGCAGCCCTCGCCCGCTGTAACAAAGGATAGGCAACCGTGCGAGCCGTAGCGGCTGAGGCTGGTCGCCGGAGGCGACCAGCAAGCCGAAGCTGCGGAGGTGAGCATGGGTGTCTATCCTTTGTTACGCAAGGGCGAAGGGGCTGCACTTCCCGCAGCGCCGGAGACGTTGCAGAAGTAAATTTGTATTGACAACAAGTGTTTTGAGGTTAGGTTACTTAAATTGATATATCTCAGGAATGGTGCATTTCCTTTTCACGGGAGTGGTACCAGGGGAGATGGGACACTCCCTCTCCCCCCCTCCACACCCCGCACCCCATCATTTCGTGCTACCCTATTCTAAATTTTACCTGAAAAAGATCGTAAAAAATCCTGTAGTGATTTTGCAAGAATTTCTATGGTATTTAAAGTCTACCCGTGTATATGGTTTAACCCTTCCAAATAGTATTCTTGATTGTACAGGAGGCCCGTGTACAAAAAGAATTAACCACAATTTACCACAAATCAAAAATTCCGTCGTAACCAGTTGAAAAGTCCGCCCTATGCACCCAACGACATCCCGCGGCCTTTGTCAGAAACTTGTACTTAGAAATATTAACACAAAGCCACTTGCCGTAGACACGAAACTCAGACTAATTAAACTAAAACTTTCCAGTTGAGTTTTAGTAAATTATTTTCGAATGTCACCTCGCGGTAGGGTTAATAAATAATATCAGAAGCGTTAGAATGCGCTCTTTGTTCTCCAACCTCTCTTTGTAGTCTACAAAGTTTGTGCCAAGTTCCAAACCTTTGTAACCTTTTGTTGTACAATGCAATTTCGTATTCACATTCTGATAGTGATGTTGTAATTAAGTTTTAATTAGGAATATTATGTAGCAAATTCCCAGTCGATTGCTCCTTTAATTTTAAGAAAAGATTAATATTCAAAATTTGTGTCAGTTTGGTATTTTGGTACGAAGCTTTGAATAAGTTGGACTGACAGTCAGTGTCAAATTATTACTGATAAATAGCCGCGTACTGACTGACCGAGCAGCCTCGCGAGGCCTGCCGCGCGAAGCAAATGCTCGGTCAGTCAGTACGCGGCTATTACCTACAACGTTTGAATATTTTGGGAGCATAACTACCCTCAATCTGAAAAACAAGCTTTAGTAAAAGATCCAATTAAAACGTAAAAATAATTGTTAATTAATTTCATATGAGAAAATTATGTGGAATAAATTCATTTTATGCTTTCTAATGGAGGGTGCTTGATGATAAGTAATTGTTGTAAGCACCCCATGACTTGGAATTAGTCTTTTATTAAAGCGTTTTTTAAGGTATTGCGTAAAATATTGTAAATTCTTGTTTTACTAAAATTATCGATATTCATATCTACGCTTCACAATAATTACCCACTTACATAATTTTCAAAACGTTCAAATCCTCAAGATGCAAAAAATAATTTTAACCCTTAATTTCATAGCGTATACTATATTATACGTATACTTTAAAAAATTACTGAGTCACTCCGTTTGAAAAAATTATAAATTTATTTCTACTATACGATATGGCAACATTTTATCTGTCAAATAAAACTATTTTTCTAGTTTAAATGTTAGAATGACATTAACATTTGACACGTATAAGTTTTTGAAAATGAATCCCCAGCGCCTGTTCTCGGTAATTACCATATTTTTGTTGTTTTTTATGTAAAAACATATTGATTTTGCTTTCACATATGTTGCAAAATTATTGATAAATGGAATCACTAACTAATAACTAACTTTCTTGCAATATTTTCAGTGATAATTGACGCTAAAGATCAACGTATAGCAGGCTATACATTTCGCTATATTGTGCAAAGTGAACTTATTAACATTAGTATAGTAGGCTATACATTTCACTATAATCAAGTAACAAATATCCCTAATATTTGTATATTATACTATACATTTATAACTAAAAGCATCTAGCATCATCTCTTAATACTTGTTCTTTTTTTATTTTTCATTATTTTTAATAACTCAGACTACAGATTTTTGCATGTCCTATGTCTTTTTTTATTTAACAGCGGAAATCCATAACCAGATCGCTCCGCATCCTTGCTTTAATCCCGCCTGAAGATGGTAGATCCGACATTGGTGGTGATTTTTCAGGAGAAGAAAAGGACGATACTGATATTTTGAAAAATAACGTGATATTACGTCTTCTGATACTCCTTCGATTGTCATTTTTTTTGCATTGGCCCCGCAAACGAGGATACAGATCACTTGATGGTAAGTGATCACTGCCGCCCATGAACGTCCCCAACCGTTGGATCATAGATGTGTTGTCGGCCCAACAAATCGAAACGGGAAAACGGGGCGGGAAGAGGAAAGGGATGCCCAATACGGCAAACCGGCAATCTCACTCACCGACTGAAATGCGACGGCAAAGATGACATCTTCATGTCGATCTTCTGTGAGACAGCGGTACCACCCCGGACAGCCTGCTCATTCATGCTGAATCATGACTGACAGCGGTTATTACATTGAACTATATTGACTCGTCTCTTGAAAGATTAAATTCGTTTTCTGAAGACAGTACTGCAATATTTTGACGTAAACAAAGCTATCGTGGTCTGGAGTCAAATTCAGAGGAAGAATATCTATCACCGCATATACCCCAAGAATATATAACCCCATATACTTCCCTATTATCCCATATAATACTACCAGATACTAACATTCATTGTCAGTATCTGGTAGTATTGTGTAGTTACTTCACCTCCGATTATTTCACAAAATGTTGAACCAGCCCCTACAAATTAGGCGACCTATTCACCAATTACATTAATGCCTTCGTGTTCTTCCAGGAGAGGAGATTTACCGTCTATTCCACCAATATTTCTTCTCTTTCTTCTTATCTTTTTTCTACACAGTAAAACTTAATTGTAAATTAATCCCGTCAGTCAATAAAACCCCCCACTAAAAGATTTAAACGAATGTTTGCCACATCACTTAAGTCTATCCTGTCCATATTTAGGAAAAATATAGGATACCTCTAATGTGCTATTGTTTTCGAAGATAACGTTTAAGCAGAAATGTATCTAAATAAACCTTCTTTGAACTACGTTCTTGATTACTTCTCAGATTAAATAATTAATGACATTGTTCATAATTCTAATCAATACTCAGGACAAGAGACTGGTGGTATTAATGTTAATAACGCAAAAATACGTGCCGCCATATTTAGATATCGTCATATTCTTCTACAAAGAGATGTGGGTTCATTGCCGGAATAATAACTCTAAGAAGATACCAACAAGTTTGTAGATTTCTAAATTTTGCATAGATAATTCGCTCGTAGACACATAATCCATGTTTGAAAATCAGACCTTTTACCTTATTTTGCAATTAATATCAGTTAGGGCTTGGTATACCGAATAAGAGATATTTTTTTTACAATTATGATAATAAATAATTATTTTTTGCTGTGTTAATATTTCCTACATAATGGTTTTAAGTTGCAAATGTATAGTATATTATACAAACAATCCGATATGTACAATTCTAAGCATAACATTATGTATAGTATATTATACTATAGGTATAAAAAAAAATAACGGATGAATAATTTTTTTCCTATTTTTTTCTGTCTCTAATGGAATATAATATAACGATTATTTAAGAAAAACAAAGAATTTAAAGAAAAATATATCTTGCCAAATTAAGGGAAACGTTTTAAATTATTTTAGTAACAATATATTATTTTGAATTATTACGGTCCTTGATAAGTGCTCGAAATTCCAAATTAAATCAAGTGCTTGAAAATTGATTCAAATATTACGTTACATACAATATATAGACATAGATAAAATACATATACATATAAACGTATATACAGGCGAGACTAATAAAAGCGTATCAAAAATGGATTACTCAAAAACATTGACTGAACCGCAGCTTTTATTCTACCACATTATTATGATTATTATGTTATTCGCTATTTAAGGTTTTATTATTACTATAATAAGCTGTGTATGTTTTTAACAAATATAAATAAATTAAACATAGCGTTAAATTCAAAATATTCCCAAACCACAAGCATTTACCGCTAATATCCAATGAATGCCGTACTTAGCCATTATAATTCACCTAATACGTCATTAAGTCTGAGAGCTCTATAATCCAGTTATTGTTAATTGACACATGACTTGTTATCATACGAGGCATTCTACGTGGCTTTTGCGACTAACACCATGTAACTGTCTGCATAATAAACTAAGGGGATTACGGTACATACCTATCAATCCCCGAATCGTGGAGCTCGTTAATATGAATGTCTGTCTAGCTTATAGTTGGTCTATTCATATTGCGTTCGAATTTGGAACGGGAGAGAAGCGGTTTAGTTTAACAAAGATATTTGTATTTGAAATCGTTTTTAATTGGTGATATGAAAAACATATGTGACGTAAGAAAGATAGTTGAAATATTATATTAATATGCGTTGACAAATGATTATGGAAAAAGAAAATCTAAAAAAGAAAAGTTAAAGAACTTCCTTTACTACCTAAAGTTATGAAACACCTGTTGTTTTTTATGTTTTGCCTATAATAATAATACCATTTTAAGGTAATTATACTTTAGTACACGTTATTAATTCTGTTATTTTTGTTAACCCACCATCAAATCCGCTTACACGCTGAAAGTCTTTGTGACAAATAAACAAACGAAATCTCCTTATTGTATGTTATTTTCTTCACATTCGCGCTTTCGCGAATGTGCCGAAATAAAGTGACGTTTTCCCCTCTTGCTATCCGTAAGATTGCTAATATACAATTTTTTCCTTTCAATTGTAACGTCACCAGGTTTTATCCCGTATAGAGTTGTTATTGCTTCCAATCAGCATGTATGTTTTCCTAAACTACAATATGTGTTGAGATATTATTTAAAGTATTATTTCGAAATATGTTTTAACTAATCAAGTCGATCCCTGCACCGAACTTAAGGTACCTTAGTAAAATACTTTTCAGCTCAAATTTTTCTATTTTAAGATGATGAATTCATAAAGATTAGTATACCTACCTCATACTATATTTTATATATTTTGGTTGCTCAAAGTTTATTTAAGGCTTAACGAAATATATTTTTCCAAGAATCCTACAAAAGAGTAATAACGTATTTAAGAGCCAATCTTAAAAACCGGATTATGATCAAGTTTCTTTTATTATAATATTTTCTTAACTACACGTCTAAGTAATATTGGTATTAAATGCGTCATTTATTCGAATCTGGTTCACGATTTGAGTTTCAAATATATGATATGTGTTCAGTGAAGTTCAGAGATAGTCAATCTTTATGAGCATCAAGGGTTATGTGCAGAGACCGACCTAACCTTCTGACACTGCACGTTTGTGACCCCTGGCGGTAACACACAACTTAATGACGTTTATAGGGTCTTGATGGCCTCCTATCTATCTCCCCTCTCGCAAGAAATTATCTTACGTATTCGTTGAAACATTGTGTATATTGTAACATGTCTGTTAGTAAAATATAGTACATCTATAAGATAGGTGAGCAAAAAAAAAAAAACAGTCAATCATCAAATATGTATAACTTTCCCGATATTCGCTTGATGATAAGCGATATGAAGAATTACAGAGCAATGCTTGGAATTTCACTGCCTTCGTCATCCTGAAACATTAGATTTTAAGTCTCAATATACGCATTGGTTACTCTGGCTATCATATCCTCCAAAACGGAACACAATAGTACATTTAAATTGCTGTTTGGCGAGAGTAATAGTCATCATAGCTTATTATGCCTCATATAGCTATAACAAGTTATCAAAGCGATCCTTCAAACAAGTAAAATTAATTCAAAATTCGAATATAGCGTGATAAAAATCTACTAAATGAATAACTCGGTTAGGCATCAAATAAACAGATTACGACCCAATTTACAATTTACAGGCTATTCAATTGCGATTTTTACAAAATATATTCACAAAAACATGTTTTAAATGAAAGTTATATCATTATGTTTCGCATTCCTTTGTCTCCGGTATCGCGCCGGCCGCCGTAGATTGGAAACGTAAAATCGCTTTTGTAAAAAAAAAAATTGAATTCTCTGTCCAATTTTTCGATTTATATATTCCACGCATAGCGGACACAAACTGTTATCAAAGAGGTGCCAGAGCGGGAAACTGGAAAAAAAGTGTAGGCAATTGTTCAAAATATTCTTTTGAGTTCCGTATAAATATGGGCTGGCGCAGGATGTTGAGAATACCATGGACGGCAACCTGTAAAAACTGCTCATTGTTCGAAAATTGGAGGGAAAAAAACGACGAGGACGAACTCCCAAACGATGGGTGGATCAGGTTGCCAGTGCACTGAAGGTCCCCTTTAATGCAGCATTACATCAAGCAGAAGACCGAAGCCGGTGGAGAGAGGTCATCAAGACAATTGAGAGTCACGATTCTCAATAATGAGCGACCGACTGAAAAGAGAGATAATAAACCCAATATGAAATTAAATAAAAATAAAAATATTTTATTGAATCTTTAAAATGTTATACATCATTTAGATTCAGACACTTTTTTTTCTCTACCACCCGACTCACAAGCCTGTTTTTGCCAGAAACTCGAAACATTATATAACGTATTAATGACTGTTTTACTAAAAAAATCTTAAATCCTATACGTACCTTAATGTTTTATGCTTATTGTAATATTATTAGAATAGAGTGATTGAGGTTATTACTTGAGTTGAAATTTAACAAAAAGTGAAATAAATGTTACAATATTCATAATTATTGGAGTTCATTTCAGTGTATTTACTTATTTTTTTCCTAACACTGAACGGATTTTTCATATGGGTCGTCAGCCTGGGCTTAAAGCCCGTATTCTTAATGGTTTCTTAGATTTACGCGAATGTTACACATTGAAATAAAATTATTATTTACGGATTTTATCGCGGATTTAGTTACGAATGCTGTAAAATAATCGAAACGTCGCGAAGTCAAAAATGTAAAAAATTAAACTAAATTCACGATAAAATCCGTAAATAATAGTTTTATTTCAATGCCCGTATACTTATTTTTTTATTTATTTTTTTATTGCAATGAATGACGAGACGAGCAAGCCGTTCGCCTGATGGTAAGCAATAGGACCGCTCATAAACAGTAGCAACATTCCACTGCGTTCGTCATCCTGAGACATAAGATGTTAAGTCTCAATATGTCCAGTAGTTATTCTGGCTATAATGTCCTTCAATCCGAAACACAATAGTGCATTTACGCAGTGTTGTTTCACAGGAGAAATAGACATTGCGGTGGTAACTATCCAGATGGCCTCTCACATATGAGAGACCTACCACCAGTGATTCTAACATTTCAGAGCACATGAACAGTATCACCTGTCAAATAAGATAATGTTTTGTGGGTAATTGCAAGATAAATAAGCTTATTAAGTTGTTTCAATAGTTTCAACATAATCTACGAAAGTCAAATACTCCCAAAAATCGAAACGAACATCCAAGAATAAACTTACAAATTAACAAAGGTTTTACCCTTCAAAAGAACCCTGAAAAAAGTAAAAATCGGTGTTCGATGACTTGGAAAAATTCAATTACACGGCTGCCCATCGCTTGCATTCTAATAGACAGACAGAAACATCGGGTTGCCTACAAATCTAATCAAACTTCAGCGACGCGGGACGGTTGCCACCTTATGACCTTGAAACATGATTCAACTGTTTTCTGAAGATCAGATTCTTTTTATATAGTTCTGGCGATTAAAAATAACTCACCTGATGGTTAATGACTACTGCAGTATTGGAAATCTAAAAGACCGGAGTTAACCTAAAATGGAAGGGAAACGGGAAGGCAAAGCGAAGGGAGGGATACACCAATTCACTCCCCGGACGAAACGAAGAAGAGGGAGCATTCTACTTACGGTAGGCAGCAACCTGATTATTCTAGAACCATGACATCACGAAGGTTCATTAGCGGCGGTTACTGTTTAAAATGAGTTGGGCCGAATATTATGTGTCTGCCTGCGAAGGGAATAAAAACAAGAATCAAACAGCCTAATAGTCATTTTTCGTCGGTTTTCTTTGAAACAATGATACGAACCCGGTCAAGCTGGACTATTCCAATGGTCACTCTGGCTATAGTGGACATTGTAATATACCTGGACACATCAGTTCATTTACATTCCTATTTGAAGTATATTCAGTGTTGCCTGACCGACATAGCTATTATAAATATTTCGCCAGTAAATACTACGTCTAAACTGTATTTATTAAAAACATAATTATAAATAAGAAAAGAATTGGCCAGCAATGATTACGTCTTTCCTAATTAATTAGGAAATTTTAATTTTAATAGAACACAGTAATTCCGCGGCTCAATATAGCGGTTCTTATTTTTATAGATTTAATTTAATTGTGTAACTAAACCACAATACAGACTTAGTTCTAAACCACAAGTTGTGGTATAACAAATCGCCATTTATAAATTCAGATGAAAGACAGCGTGGTATGATAAATTTCATAAATCCAGACTGATGCACATACTTAATTTAAAAAGTTTCAGACAGTGACGAAGGAATCACGAGAAATATACCAATACTGTCACCGCTCTATTGGAATTTCATTCGACTGGTTTCAAATCAGTCTAATACTCTGTACTGTACTGTACTGTATCAGCCCATATACGTCCCACTGCAGGGCACGGGCCTACTCTACAATCGAAAGTACGATTGAGAGTGGTTAAGCCATATAGTCCACCACGCTGGCCTAGTGCGGGTTGGCGGACTTACAAACCATAGAAATTCTTATAAATCGCTATGGTATGCAGGTTTCCTCACGATATTTTCCTTCACCGTTTTAGTGCGTGGTGATTGACTATCAATACACACATGACTCCGAAAAGTCAGAGGTGTGCCCTGGGATTCGAACCCGCGACCACCGTGAACATATTGACTGCCGCGTCTAGTCCGTTTTACTAACAGGCCACCACGCACTTTTACTAATACTCAGACTTAATGAAAAAGTTTTTAAGTTCCATGTAGATCTTTCTATAGTAACGTCAAAATCTAATCGAATCGAACGTAGTGAAAATCTGGAGTGAAATTAAATGGTCTTTTTTAATTCAAGTGATATCAGATAAATGCTAAAATAGGGAGATAAAATTAATAATGAAATTGTTAGTATGTAAGTGACGATACTGATAATCATGAGTTCAAGATGTGAGTTAATCGGTGAAATATTTTTTTACGATGACATAATAAAATAATATAAGATGACAAATTAAAATAAGTTTTCAATGTCAGAACATGCTCAAATATCAATACGGTACAATTCCATGCTTTTTGTTCCCCTTATTTTATAATATATGGATTGCAGACATCTATTATTACACTTATTAACCTTACCAAGAACCAAACTACAAGCTCAGGTGTTACCCGAATCTGGTATAAACGCTGTAACATGATCGTGGAGCCTTGTAAATAATACAGTGTGAATTTCAGAGTCATTGGTGAGCATGTTAACACGAGTTAAGTTCTAGTTTCTAACGTGATTTAATATTAAAGGAATCGTAAAAGACTCGCTGCAAAGTTTTTGGCCGATATAAGTGGTATATGTTAAAACATATTTGTAGAACAACTAGAGGACAGGAAAAGTATATGAAACAAAATAGATGAATATTTACAATGCACGTTAATTGTACAATTGAATTAAAACGTCGCACACTGGTGATACTTACTTATAAGCTTATCAAAAATCATAGGTTTGAAAATCATCTGGTAACAGTTTACCTGATATAATTTAAAACTACGATAAATGACGTAACATAATCAAGCATTTTTTATAAAATTACCTTTTGCTTTGAAAATTCATTTCAAAAGTGTTCTAACTTTTTTAATTATATATTTATCGAGACTTATTTTTTTTATTTTTTTGAATCTATGTGTTTCTTTATATGTTTAAATATCATTCATTTACTATATAACATAGTTTCCAAAAGGGTTTTGGTTCTAAAATTGGGCCTGAACTTTATTGCTTTATCCTTATTGAAAGGTAATATATTTCACCGTATTTTCATTGTTAAGTAAAGTATATTGGGTGAAAATTGACAAAACGTAGTTGAACATGAATTTTTGCTGCTGCATCAACGGGTTATTTTGATATATTGTATACAAATTAAGTCTATAAACAATCATTTTCCATAAATAGCTTTTTCAGCAAAGAAATAAAGTCTTGCAGGCAAAAGTGAGAGTTGATATTTATCATAATTATTAGACGGCTTGACCTTTAGACAGACATAATCGGTTTCCGATACAAAATAAATATAGATTTTTTAAATATAACATATGATTTTTCGGTATTTTGCAACAAAACAAGTGTCACAGATAATTTAGGTATGTTTTCAATGATATTGATGCAAAGTATACAAAATAATAGTATTTTTATTATCTAAATAATTATAATTACTAGACGTATACTTATCATTAAAAAAATATGGCCAAATTTTCGTTCAACTTCGCCACTGTGGTCGTCTAGAAAAAATATAATTTTAAGTAATAAGATTGACTTAAGATCTTTTAAAATATAAATATGTACCACAATTTACAAAGTAAATTTAAATTGATTACATGAATTCTGTATCAGCCCATATACGTCCCACTGCAGGGCACGGGCCTACTCTACAATCGAGAATACGATTGAGAGTGATTAGGCCATATAGTCCACCACGCTGGCCTAGTGCGGGTTGGCGGACTTACATACCATAGAAATTCTTATGAATCGCTATGGTATGCAGGTTTCCTCACGATGAAAACGTGATGATGACAAAACGGTGAAGGAAAACATCGTGATTACATGAATAGTAAAGAAAAATACCTTGATTAAATTTGTATTCTCAAATACTCACCAATTTCAAAGACTTGTGAAGCTCACGCAATTCTCTGTACCATCATTTTGCATACATATTTTCATTTACACGCAGTTCCCAGCATTGGAACGCGCATGGATACAAATACAGGAAAATATTTAACGGCGTCCACCGCTCCGTATTTTTGCAATACGAAATAACAAACAACTACCGAACTCTTGATTTGCATTGCATGAAACGTAACTGAATACACAAACGCCGGTCCGTACATTTGAATAGATTCTTGCGGCCCAATTACCTTTTGTATCCGATGTCAGATAAATTTCGTAGGTAATTTTAGATAGAATCGCTCTTTTTTTTCTTTTATAAATGTACCGTCTCGGGAGAAACGTAACAGTCCGAGATGTAGGCAAAATGTAATTTTTGGCGTATTACAAAGGAAACCTTTTGACAGGTCTTTTCGAGATTACGCATTTTGAACTTTCGTATAATTTGTAAATACGAAGGCTTATGGGGGTATTGAATTAATGAAATATAACAAACACATTGGTTGAACTGTGGCCTCTTTGGTTTAAAAGCGAAGTGTGTGAGATACAAGCTGTGAGGTGTTCAGTTCGAATTCAAAATGACCAATGATAATGTTTTTCTATTCAACAAAATGTTTTACTCTAGCCTTAAAAACCCAATATGAATATGATTGAAAAGACAGTCACTCGTAAACAATAAATCGAATCATTCTGGAATATATAAATAAAAACGTATGTAAGATTTTATGATAAAAACGAACTATAAAACAACTAATTTATATAAACTAATTTAGAACCCCAAAATACATGTACACATATACAACAAAAACCCGACTACGTACGAGTATCATTCAACTCGATCATAATTAACCCTGATAATATTCACTTTGTAGTTCACAGAACCCTTTCGCAATTAACAAAGGATTATCGTATTATTCGCCCCTATCAGAATGGTGCGACACGTCGTCAAAATACCATTATTTGTTTTATAATATAATTACCCCTACTATATTTTACATACGGCGGTCGTGTCAATTGTCATTATCATTCCGCCGTGACTTTGGACTGAAGCCTATGTAATGTATGTGTGAGCATGATGCACTTATATTTTTTATAGAATCGATGAAGGTCTGTGCAAGTTTATTTATTTAAATAAGTGTGTGTATATAGGGTAAGATGATATTAATAACATCAAAAAAAAGTAATGTCGCATTTTTTATGATTTTTTTGTTGCATTGTGTAGGTACTCGTAGTCACTAAAACTCCTACACAGATTCGTTTTTGGTAACAGTCTTGATATATCCTGTATTTATTTATATCACGTAGGATAGTATGTCCGTGTATTTATTTATATTTTTAGTTTTATTTAACTTTAAAATACGTTCATCTGGATCTCTATTCTTTATTTTCTACACTCCCCTCTTTCTCCTTCTTTAATATCTATACCGAGGTTGTCTGGAAGAAATCGCCTAGAGCGATAAAACCTTATGAGAAGAATGATAAACGATATGACAAGAAGATATTATGGACTGCTATTTTGTATGTGTATAATAAAGATTAAATAAATAAATAAGGTCTCATTTGTATTTTCTTCTGAAACAGTAAATACTTTAATACACTCGTGGGTCTTATCCTATTATGAAATGGGTTCTTATGAAAGATGGTTTTGCGTATAAATTTACTGCCAGTTGACTGGCTGATATCAGTCCTATGGGACGTAGGCCTTTTAGTGTACCACGCTAACCTAATTTATAGTTTGCTGGATTTAACTTACTTCGGAATTCTTGTGAGTCTGATATGTAGATTTATTAACGATATATTTATTTCGAATGTTTCAGTAGCATAGTTGTATTGTACGGTTACAAAGCTGAGGGCTTGGGTTCAGATCCCGAGTTGAGCAGTGTTAATGGGTTTATCTATTCTTAATCAGCCTGGTGTCAGAAATTTGTGCCTGATATAGCGATAGGCTCGCTCCTTATAAAATAAAAAAATAAAGGTTTATATGTAAAATGTTTAATTGCATTATATTTGTAATCACTAACACTTCAGACACAATGCAACAGAAAATGTTGCAAAAAAAAAGCGTAATTTTTTTTTCTGTGGCCATATTTGTGTGGTAAATACATTTTCATAAAGTAATAGTGTATACCTTTTCATAAACAAATACACTAAGGTATAAAAGAGTTTAAATTATTATTTTAGCAAAAACTATGGATTTACCACCCAAAAATGACGATATTTAAAAAATCATTAAAATTAATTGTCGCGTTTTTTTTATTTGCATTGTGTTTGTAGTCACTAAAACTACCACCCGGCTTCGTTTTCGTCTTGATATACCCGGTATATATTATAACTAACCATCTGTAACCTATAGTAGGGCCTCGACCGTCAGGGGTTATGATAAAACTTTAATTCCTTTCGGTAGAATACCTTCAAACAAACTTTGTAATAGGACAGCTACCTGCCCATTTCCTGTTTGTTTGACAATAGACGGACAAGCTATTTCCATAATCAATGTGTACCGGACGCCATGCAGTCATTATATGAATTAGCATAAGAAAATTACAGGTAGTATAGGATCCCGCCATACATCGACCTTCACCGAGATGTTTATTTGATGAAACCTATTTTATATGCAATTTAATATGTCAATAAATATATTGTATATGGGTTGCCTTGCAAATTTCAGTCCAGAATACGATTAATTAATTATTAAAAAAAAAATATTTTTTACACATTTCACCTGTTTGATTATTAAACAAATTCTATACCAATCGAAAGTATGATACCCATAGAATATGTAAACGTTAGGTTGCCTATTTTTTTCCGGTCACAACCCTCAGGTTGCCAGGTAAAACAGAACACAGCATATACGAGTCTATCGCTGTCCTTTTCATTCTCAAGAATAAATAGCATGCGCACCCTCTTTCTTTATGAGCGGACTTCGAACAGCTGCTATGCTGTGTCACTCGGAGCAATATTTCACTTTTCTAAATTCGACAACCGCAATTCGGGACTGATTTTTCGCAGGCAACCCTATACCACCGTGTTCATAATAAAATGATCTTTATTTTCATTTAATTTCCATTCAATAATCAGACCGGCGCAAAATGCTAGTAGCGATTTACCTGTTTATACCTGGCAACCTGAGGGTTGTGACCGGAAAAAAATAGGCAACCTAACGTTTACATATTCTATGGGTTTCATACTTTCGATTGGTATAGAATTTGTTTAATAATCAAACAGGTGAAATGTGTAAAAAAATTTTTTTTATTTTAATAATTAATTAATCGTATTCTGGACTGAAATTTGCAAGGCAACCCATATACAATATATTTATTGACATATTAAATTGCATATAAAATAGGTTTCATCAAATAAACATCTCGGTGAAGGTCGATGTATGGCGGGATCTTAGACTAAGGGGTTAATGTAATTCTATGTTATATTGCTGTATCTTGAAACGCTGGCAGCCCTAAGAAGCGCTGGCGAGACGATCTGGATTCTTTTAAGCTCATATGGCCAGAAATTTCTTTAGAGTGAGAACTGTGGGGGGAGAGGGGAGAAATTTGCCTATTCATTTGAGGAATGAGTAGGTTAATAATATTATATTTTGAGTTTTAGCCTTTAGCAATGTAATATAGTAATAAATTCTACAGCTACAGATGGTAATAACCATTGCTTCAAACAATGTTAATTAATAGATTAGTTGTTGGTTTCATTGTCCGATGAAGATGACTAGGGACCCAATAGCTGATAAATATATAAATACACCCAATGGCTCATACATAGTACTGACCCCAAGGCCCAAATTAAGATCTACTTCTATCGTGAGTATCAAGAAAAATGAGGTGACTTTTCGATCACACAAACAACCAGACTCGAAAGAAAGCAATTGCGTCGATGCGGGAAATGAACCCGTAATCGCTCGTTTCACAGTCGGTGTCTAATAAGCGGCGCCACGGAGGCTGTCATGGTATAATCTGTATAATATGATATACATTTGTATAATCTGCCCGATAAATAATACCCGGTGGTGGAGAACGAGTCATAGTAACACATGCAAATAATTTTTAATTTAACAATTGTAAAATATTGATTCATGCCAACATGATACAGAAAATATTGATAGTTAAATTATTGTGACAGTCACTGAGCGGATGACTAATACCTTAAGGCCCGGCGCCCATTATCGGCATCGGTACGACTGAGGATTTTAGGTGGCAAATAGCAATATACTATAACATAATGGCAATAAAGTAGAAATTTCCGTGATATGTGGTGGTAATAACAAAAATACCGCTTCGGTATGCTTGAGGCTGGTGTATCGGCAGCCTTGAGAATGCTTCGGGATGCTTCGGCATCATTCGGCAACCTTCGGTACGCCGCCGGCGCCGAGGCAACACTCGGGGGATAGTTTGTGATAATATAGGGATAATACTGCGGCATCCTTAAGGACGCCTCGTCATCCCTAAGAACTTTGCAGCATGCCAAAGCATAATTGCCGATAGTGTGCGCTTGCATGTAGGATGCCGAAGGATCCTTTTCCTTGCCGATGCCGATAATGGGCGCCGGGCCTTAGTCAGCCCCGTGACCATGAAAGCTTGAAAGTAATTGAAACGTCGTCGGAAAGTTAAAAACAAGTAAAAATTGAGACAAATTCGCGATAAAATTCGTAAATAATAATAATAATCTCTTTATTATTACACTACAAACAATAAAATAAAAATAGTTTTATTTCAGTGTGTAAAATTAGCGTAAGTCTAAGAAACCATATGCAATACCAATACCCTATATGTATGGATGTGTCAATGCTCTTACCACAAACATTTTCATCACCAATCCGCAGTACAAACCAAAAACGGCCAACCACACATAGCTCACTTTTTTCAATAAACCAAGTACAATAAATATCTATTGTGATAAAGAAACCGGCTGTATTCGCGGCACGCTCGAGACCTTTATAAATAAAAACACGTCTTGTTTATTGCTCACGAGCGCAATTTGGTTCACCTGTAATTTGATGTATGGACCGCTGAGACGCGGAGCCGTCGCGCTGTCGTCTATTGATTTATGAAAATGTTTTAGTGTCGGATAAGTTGGCTTCATTAGATATGAACTTACGATTTGTTTATCACCTCTATAATAATAACTCTTTATTACACATACAAGAAATAACAAAAAAAAAGACAAAATAGACGTAGAATTGGTGACATTAGTCTTAACGCTTTGAGCGATTTTCAAGACAACATGATTCAGAGATAAAAGATCAAATTAGTACCGTCAAATTGTTATTTTATTTTAATTTCTATGTAAGATTACAACCAGACTTTAACCACAAAAAAAGTCTTAGTGCAAAGCTCTCGAATAATTCGACTTCTAAACCAACTTAGCCATGAAGTATTTTAATTTTACATTCGGATTATGTCTATGACTTTTATGTTTTAATTTCTTCCAATTTAAACAATTTCTTTTTGTTTCAAAGCACACAACATAACTTTCAAAGACCCAGAGGAGTTTAATCAAGTCAATCCTTTGCCGGCACGTCGAGGCAATGCATAACTGCGAGATACGCAAATCTCGCGCAATGACGTGAAAAATTCAATTACAACCAAGCTCAATCCACGCATTCTAATGTACGACACGGGGGCGTGTTACAAAATCTAATCAAAGTTTATGGTCGCCCTTGTGGTTTTTGCCGCTTTGCGCCGTGATAAGGTGAAAGCTGGAAAGAAGAAATAGCGGAAGTGTCGTGCTCATGAATGCTCATCTCTTCATCACGAGAAGATGGATTGGGAGATTCTTTAGTGTTAAATCTGCGTTATATGCCTACTTTAGATTTCAAGCTTAATAGAATAATAAAAAAAAAGACAAAGAACAAAAAAACATACGAGAACCTCAAAAAGTCAAACATGATTTAACCAATTATTAATAATTTAATACTAATAATTTAATACTATTTTATTACATTTTTTTTTATTGTTAAATAATACTACCAAAATATAACAACTGTAAACAATGTTTTCTTTTTCGAAAAAAATTACCTCAGCAATATCTACTGTCTTCGTTTCTGTGTGACAACTTAGAAAATATATTAATATGACTTAAACTATCAAATGCTGAATGCTGTTCCGGTTTGCATGGATGTATGTATGCTTTAATTAATAAAAAAAATTATAATAGTCATTAAATCTATGGTTACTTATGTTTGTTAACTAGATTTCCTTAATTATTTTTCCTGGTGGATATGTAAATGTCCTTGTCTTTTGTTGTATAGATATAAGAATATATATTGAGAATGTATGTTCCTATTATTTATTAATAGTAATGTATAAGTTATGTTTTATAACTAAGCTTCCAAAATAGCAAACATCCCAATATATCTCAATCTATCTCTTCAGCCATAGGAAGTCCACTTACAGAATTATATTACACAAAAGTCCGGTTTGTTAACGCAAAAATCGCTCCGCCTATCAAAAAGCGACAAAGTTTACAGTTTATGCTAAATCACCACAGCCAATACACCGCAGAATTACATTCTATTGTCCAACTGGAAATGTACAAGGTGACAGGTGTTTTCACAGGGCGTTTAAAAATGCCTTTCTAAATTGGCCACGTTTTAACATGACTACTCTTAATGTATTTTATTATATGCCAAGTACGCGCCTAGTAATGTGTGAAACGATTAGCATACGCATGCTCGTATATATCTTTTGTAGTATTTCGGGGTTTAATTTAGTTGTAATTGGCTAGGGTATATGGCTCGATATTTTTGTCGTGTGAAGGTAATCTTGTCAGAATGTCTGAGTTTCTGCGTGTTGAATGCTTGATGTATATGCCTGTTTAATTTTGTAATTGTAATTATTTTGTAATATTATGTTTTTAATCTTATAATATGTTTGTGAATTGTAAGTAAAAAAAAAATGGTCTTTTATATCAATCTTTCTTATGTCGTTAATTCGTGTTATTAGTATAACCGTACTAATTTAATTAATATATTTGAACCTCCGAACTACTGCATGACATGAATAATGTAATAGATCTTAATTCATTGTGTATTCATTCGTTGCAAGTCGTTAATTAAATTAGGATTTAAAATTCTCAGTAATGAAATATTACCAATTCTTCTAAAAGTACAGTAGCTTTGAGATTTATTACTGCATTTATTTAATTGGAAAAGAAAATGCATCCGAACCATTAGGCAAAATTGTTACCAATAGATATTTAGTGACGAACGAAGAAAGGATGAGGTGAAAATATACATCAGTGTGCTTTCGAGCCCTCGTGAAAGCAAATTACTTTACGGATCTAAGAATTAAGGAAGCGGGACGTCTTCTCCAAACATTGGAATGATACAGGGTAATAAAAAAAGACAGGAATTTTTTTGTTAAAAATCCTTTTGCTTCCTACGAAAGATTTTCTGAACAGCATGTATAGTGATAGAGCTCGCATAGCTATGTTACTTTGCATCCTCACTAAATAAACTAATGACTGGGTTGTACATTACTGCAAGTGGCAAGTAGATGAAACGTAAAAAAGCCGTGTGAAACACTAAAATTTAAAAAGTAGAAAACAGTGAAAATGCTAACAACATGGCCGCGTGGCCAGCCAAGAACTGGCCGGAAGTGTGTTACGTGGCACCGGAAG
This sequence comes from Hyles euphorbiae, assembly GCA_023078785.2. Classification (NCBI taxonomy): domain Eukaryota; kingdom Metazoa; phylum Arthropoda; class Insecta; order Lepidoptera; family Sphingidae; genus Hyles; species Hyles euphorbiae. The sequence goes on along the minus strand of CM041037.1, from coordinate 16,020,781 downwards.
TGCTGAATGTACGGCGGCACATTGTTAATAAGGGGGTGGGCGACTTCCGCCCGGAGGGGAGGTTCCGCGCTTTTGGAAGGAGAATTATAGAGCTGTCGAGTTGAGTCAAAAGATGTAATGTTTCCTATGGCCCGACAATTTTTAGCTTTTGTACAGTACAGTTTTGTTTTATCTTATCGAGGAATATGTGGCCTTATTTCGGTGATACATGACGGTTAAACAAAACACGGGAAATATACATGTGGTCAGTTTACGTGGGGCAAATATTTTGTGGGTGGAATGAATATGTTTGCAGGTTTGGTTGGTGTTTTGTGGTTTGTAATTCACCAATTGTGTCTCTCAATTAATATATTGGTATGACTAGTGTCGTCAAAGAGGTAGGCAGAATTCAACAAACGTATTTCCATATTAAGATGTGTTAAACTGATAGTATAGGTACGCAATGCCCGGTATATATGACACATTTTAATACATACCCAGCATTGCGAGGAAAACTCACACTGGTTCTATAATTTGAACTTCAACTACGTTATCCATAAAATACATACATAAACTCACGCCTTCATTACTGAAAGGGTAGGCAGAAGTGCCAGGACACATTTCATACATAGGGGGCGATCCTATCGCCATATCGGGAATAAATTCCTGACTTCGGGCTGAATAAATGAATAGAAAAATCCACTAACACTGTCTGACTCGGGATTCGAACCCGAGATCTTAGCTTTGTTACCGTACCATAGTACAACTATGGCTCCGAGGAAATCCATAAATATCATCATAGTATCCAATATCAGGAGCATTTAATATTTCATTTACTGTTGGTGGTAGTAATATACATAATATGTGAGAGGCTGACTGGGTAGGTACCACCGCAATGTCTATTTCTTTCGCTAAATAGCAGTATAAATGCACTATTGTGTTCCGCTTTGAAGAACATTGTGGCCAGAATATCAAACATTGGTTTGTAATTCATGGTGTTGCTTGGTTTTGCTACATCATCATCTGGCGAAAAGCATGTTCGTCTCACCAATCACTGCAATAAAAAAGGCATATGGTCTCGGGTTCGAATCCCGAGTGGGGAAAGTGATATTGGATATTTCAACTCGCTATCAGCCCGGTGTCAGAAATGTATGTGTGATACAGCGATAGGCTCGTCGGTCGCTCCCTATCATATCTCGGGATTTAAAATACAAAATACACGTGAGTGTCCTGGATGCACCTCTGCCTAGCCTTTCTGAGAAAAAGGCGGAGTTTATATATGTATATCCGTTCTCAACTAAGGCCGTAAAGAAACTTACATAAATCCCCGAACCATTACTCATTTAGCTATCACTTAAACTTGGGCTATTCGGGGTGAAATCGTTAAACTATTCCATACACGGCGCGCATAAACCGGGCCACGGGAATTATTTATAAGCTACTGCCGAAAGGAAATTTCCAGCGATGTAATCTTGATGCATTTTTAAATGGTGTTTAAATTATCTTTAAGTTATATATCAATATATAAAGACACCTGACAGTCGTATACATAGTCCTGACCACACACTAAGATCGAGTCTTGTGTTGCTTTTATCAGAAACTATGAGTTTTCGGGTTCACAAACACCCAGATCCAGAAAAATATACATGTGGTTAACACAAATTTTTGTTTCGGTGCGGAGATCAAACTAGCAGTCTCTCGTTTCGCATCCGGCGTCTAACCAATTGTAAGGTTAAAAATTTTGGATACAGGTGTTTATAAATAATTACAATTATTTTTATAAACCAACACTCTGATCTTTAAAAATATAATATAAAAATTAATTATTGAAGAAGTAATTTATTTTAAAAAACTGGCAAGACAGAAAAAAAACAACGGTCAGAGTGATGGTGGTGGGAGCGAATATAAAATTGGGGAATACAAACGGAGGAGAGGTATTTGCTTGACGATTTGGACACGGGAAGAAAATATAGAAGTTTTCAGAGAGTGTACTAAGCCAGATTGGCAGTTTATAAGCACAAGTGTAATTAAATATTTGGTAACGAGCTGGTGGAGTTTTATTGTTTGGAGCCTCTGGAGATTATTTCTTACATCTCAGAAGTGGTATGCTCACGTAAGTAACATACGTATTATATGTTTAAAATTTTGAAATACTTGCTAAGCTTAACTTTCTGAGTTTATAGTTTTAAAACGTAAAATATATTAAAGTTAAATGTAGGTGGTTACGAAAATTTTTAAGTTATTAATGTTCCAAGTTCAGATTTGTCTGGGTATTAAATATTTAAATTGATTGAATGTCTCAAATTATGATGGCGTGCCTAGTTCAATACGAATATAGGTACATCGAACAAAAAAAAATGCTTTTAAGGTTTTTGTAAGTTTTTTTTTTTATGAACCCACATTAACATTACATTTTGTTGTTCGAGTGTTCAGAATATGGATCAAGAAACTGATCAGCGTAGATTGGAAACCCCATCACGACGTAGCCGTACACGCCGTCGAAGCGAAATTGGTCCTAGCCATTCGCTTACGCGCAGTCGCAGCCGCCGTGAGCAGAGCCGTTCCCGAGAGCGACGCCATGCCCGGAAGTCGAGCTGTGCTCGGGAATGGAGCCGTGCACGGGAGCTGGAACTCGAGCGGAATAGGATCCAGAAGCTGGAGCAGGAGCTGCAAAGGGAACGCGATATTCTGCGGGAGCGTGAGGGATCTGCACGTCGGCTGAGCATCGAGACCCGCCGCGGCTACACCAGCCAACATCGAAGAGCGGAACGGAGACATCGTGCAAAACATACCAGGTCACGTACTCCTTCGTTCTCTACTAACGATGTTGTAAAAATTATTAAAAGTATAAAACAGGGTCTAGATTCGCAACCAACAGCACAGAATACGCAATCATCCAAAAATATAGACCACAAAAACATTCTCCCGGATTTTGACCCTTCTGTTAAAAATCAAAGAATAAATATATGGTTAAAAAAGGTTAATGAGTGCGCTTCTGTGTACGGTTGGGATGATAGAACTACTATTCATTTTTCTCTGCAAAAACTCCAAGGATTGGCCAAAACTTGGTTTGAAAGTTTAGACACAATTAGGTTCACTTGGCAGGAGTGGCAGGAAAAATTAATAAATGCTTTTCCTTACGAGCACAATTACGGTCAATGCTTGGAGGACATGCTCAAACGAAAGAGTAAATTTAACGAACCTATTGAGACTTACTATTACGAGAAATTAGCGTTATTGAATATGTGTGATATTACGGGTAAACACGCTGTTGATTGTATCATTCACGGAATCAGTGATAGAACCATGAAATCTAGTGCGTTGGCGGTGCGCTGCTCTCAACCAGAACAGTTACTGCAGTTCTTAATGAGTAACAGGGATTCTATTACTTTGCATCAACCTTCGTACTCTAGGAATAGGAACGGGATAGATAATTCAATTTTTTCTGGTAGCAATAGTCTGGACACAAATACGAAAAAGTTTTCTCATCCCGGTGTCTTTTGTTTCAATTGTAAAGAAAAGGGACATCCCTATCTTCAGTGCCCAAAGCCTCTTATAAAATGCAATACATGCAATAAAATAGGACACAAAACTGAAAATTGTTTTAGTAAGCCGGGAAACGCTAGGATTTCGGATCCTATTAAGAAAACTATGTGTATATCTGCTTCCAACCCAAATTCAAAATTTATCAAACAAGTTAGGATCAAGGGTATTGTCTTTGAAGCCTTTGTAGATTTTGGAAGCGAGATTACCTTAATAAAGAACTCAATTGCAAAGGAGATCGGTAGGTCCCACGACAACGTGCCAACAATCATGAAGGGTTTTGGTAATGATTTGGTACAATCACCGGGTAGTGTTGTCCTCGAACTGATAATTGACGGTGTCAGTGCAAGGGTACTTTGTAAAATTGTAGACGACCACTTATTAGATAAGCCAATGCTAATAGGGCAATCTTTCACGGAACAACCTCACATTATAGTTTATAAGGATGCGACTACGTTGCAATTTTTGGACATAGGGACCGAGTTGCCACAGTCAGAATTTTTGGTTGAGGAAGATACACTCTTGAAAGGGAGGTTTAATACCCACCTTCAGATTCACGGAACCACTTGTGTTAAATTATTAACAGAATCGACTTATAATGGGGAAGTGATATTAACAAGTAAGCTAGTGGGTAGGCCGAATGATCAATTTTTTATATGTGGTGGTATTTATCCAGTTAAAAACGGTATAATGTATGTAACTATAACACCATGCAATGTTCCATGCTTACTACAACGAGGCGCAATTATTTGTCGAGCGGAAAAGATTAAGAAAGTAAATAAGCTTAACCGAACAGCCTCTGGAGTAGGGGATAGTTGTGCCAGTAAGATTTCCAATGATAAAATAACGGAAGATCAGCTGCAAATCGGGGAAGCCACGACCGTTAGTGATAGGCATAGATTAGTCAGTCTTTTAAATCACTTTAGACATTGCTTCGCATCTTCCTTAAACGAGTTGGGATGCACTGATGTTACAAAAATGAACATAGAATTAAGCAGTCAACGGCCTATAGTGTATCGGCCTTACAGGCTTTCTCATAACGAAAGGGAAAGGGTACGTGACATGATAGGAGGAATGTTACAAGCTGGCATAATTCGGGAATCCATATCTGAATACGCCAGCCCCATAATTTTGGTTCGTAAGAAAGACGGTAATATGAGACTTTGCGTGGACTACAGAATGCTAAATTCTGTAACCATTAAAGAAAGGTATCCGATGCCGATCATTGAAGACGAAATCGCTAGGTTATCGGGGCAAGCGTGGTTTATTACATTAGACCTTATGTCTGGATACTACCAAGTGCCCATTGCCGAAAACAGCAAGCGTTACACTGCGTTTGTCACCCCAGATGGTCAGTACGAATTTAATCGAATGCCGTTTGGGTTGGCAAATGCGCCTGCTGTTTTTCAACGCATGATGAACAGCATTCTCGGTTCAGATCGTTACAGTAAGGCTATGGTGTATATTGACGATTTATTAATATATGGTCAAACTTCAGAGCAGTGTTTGGATAGATTTGAGGATATAATGAAGTTGATTGAAAACGCAAACTTGTCACTCAACTTAACAAAGTGCTGTTTTTTGCAAAATAAAATTGACTATCTTGGGTATGAGGTGAGCAGCGCCGGTGTTAAGCCAGGTAGTGCTAAGATACAAAGTGTACCTAATTGATTTCCCGCGACCGGTTAACGTTCATGGGGTTAGGCAGTTTCTAGGATTAGTAAGCTATTTTCGCAAATTTGTCAAGGGTTTTGCATTAATCGCGCACCCCCTTAGTAGATTATTAAAGAAGAATACTGTTTGGGAATGGACAGATGCCCAGGAACAAGCTTTCCTGAACCTAAAGCAAAGTCTTACAGTAAAACCATTATTAGCCATATATGACCCTTATGCGGATTTAGAACTTCACACGGACGCAAGTAAAATCGGAATAGGGAGCATTTTGTTGCAACGTTTACAAGGTACTGACGACTTCCAACCCGTTGCGTACTACAGTCGACAGACTTCCCCAGAAGAAAAGAATTTTCACTCGTATGAGCTTGAGACATTGGCTGTCATATGCTCTCTGAAGAAATTTAGAATATACTTGCTGGGGAAGCCATTTAAGGTTGTGACTGACTGTAGTGCGTTACGTTCTACTTTTCAAAAGCGGGATTTGATTCCGCGAATCGCTAGGTGGTGGTTAGTACTTCAAGAATTCGATTGTTCCATTGAATATAGGGCAGGTATAAAAATGGCTCATGTTGATGCCCTATCGCGAAATCCAATACCTTTAGAGAAGGATCATTTCTGCGAACACATACCAGCCGTATTGAATATTACTGATGATGATTGGCTCTTAACCCTCCAATTAGGTGATACGGAATTATGTAGGATTCGGGATATTCTATCCAATAATATTGATGACAAGGAATTGCAATATATTAGGGATAATTTTGTCATACGTGATAACAAGCTGTTCAGGTATTTAGAAGACAAAAACAGTACTCGATGGGTGGTTCCTAAGGGCGCCCGCTGGCAACTATGTAGAATGTGTCATGACGAAATGGGTCACTTAGGGCTCGAAAAGACATTAGAGAGAATAAAGAACCATTATTGGTTTCCAAAAATGACTCGGTTCGTCAAGAAATACGTAGAGGCGTGCATTAAATGTGCTTATGCTAAAAAGTCTACAAATTCACGCGAGGGGCTACTACATCCAATACCAAAGGTAGCACTTCCTTTCCATACTCTTCACATTGATCACGTTGGGCCGTTTGTAAAATCTAAGAGGGGACATACACATATTTTGGTTATAATAGACTCCTTTACCAAGTTTGTGTTCATAAAATCTGTTAGAAATACCAATACACAAAATGTGATTAACGCTCTAGAAGATGTGTTCTATGTTTTTCGTAATCCAGATACGCTAATTAGTGACCGAGGTAGTTGTTTTACGTCTCACCAATTTAAGAAATTTTGTCTTGATAAAGGAATTAGGCATGTTTTAAATGCAGTGGCGAGCCCAAGGTCTAATGGCCAAATTGAGCGATATAATCGCACAATTCTTAACTCGCTAACTGCATTGAACCTTAAAGATGACGAAAAGGATTGGGATAAAAAGCTAGGAATTATTCAATGGGGTCTTAATAATACAGTGCAAAAGACTACTGGCAAGGCACCAGCAGAGGTTATGTTTGGTATAAAAATGAGCAGTGAAATAAACCCGGTCATGAACGAAATTAGAAGGTTACCTAGTGAAAGCTCTGATCTAAGTGTTATAAGAGAGCAAGTTAAGATAAGGATTGACAGAGAACAGGAGAAACAAAAAGAACATTTTGACAAGGGTAGAAAGCCAGCTTGTATTTACAAAAGGGGGGACTTAGTAAAGATATTAAAGACATCGTTTAATAACGACGGCAAAAGTACGAAACTTATGCCGTCTTATGAAGGGCCCTTTAAAGTAGTGAAAGTTTTAGGAAATGACCGCTATCGGATTATCCCTATACCCGGTTTTGAGGGAATGAAAAATAAGCGCAGGACCACTGTCGCTGCCGATCGTATGCGACCTTGGATACATGTTGCTGCGCTTTCAGTTAACGATGACTGTAGTGACTCCGAGAATGATACAAGCTAATTTTGAGAATAAGGCTTATTTTAATATGATTAATAATTTATAGCTTTTAATATCTGATGGACTTTCGATAATCATACACACATACAGACAAATAGCTAATGATAATATAAACTACAGAAGGATTTTGTTCATTTGCAGGTCTGGGGGCGAGAATTGATTGGTTCGCACCTTGACCGCACAAGATTTGAATAGTACAGTCTGAGGGCGAGAATTGATTGGTTCGCACCTTGACCACATATGATTTGAATAGTAGTATAAGGGCGATAATTGATTGGTTCGCACCTTGACCGCACAAGATTTGAAAAGTACAGTCTGAGGGCGAGAATTGATTGGTTCGCACCTTGACCACATAAGATTTGAATAGTAGTCTAAGGGCGAGAATTGATTGGTTCGCACCTTGACCGCACAAGATTTGAATAGTACAGTCTGAGGGCGAGAATTTATTGGTTCGCAACTTGACCACGCAAGATTAGAATAGTAGTCGAAGGGCGAGAATTGATTGGTTCGCACCTTGACTACCTAAGATTAGAATAGTACAGTAAGACCTTAAAAATTGATTGGGTAACATTTTCGTACCGACTAAGCTAAGAATTGATTGATTTAGTTGTAATAGAGAGACATTCTTGAGGATGAGTTTAATGTGTTATGAAATTATACTCTGTAAAAACAATGGTGAAGTACTTTATTACAAAATTAATTTTAAAAAAAGAAAAAAAAAAGAATTGTTTATAATCAGTATATTATATAGTTAAAGAAAACAGAAGAAATGTATAATTTTGGAAAGAAAATTTATCTTGTTTTGTTATGAGTTATGTTTTTAGAGTTATGTTTTTATCTTGTTTTGTTATGTTTTTAGAGCTAAGGCCTAGTGTAAGGTTATCACCTGATATGTGTATGAGGGCATACACAGTGTCAGGACGGACGAGTGTAAGGTTAAAAATTTTGGATACAGGTGTTTATAAATAATTACAATTATTTTTATAAACCAACACTCTGATCTTTAAAAATATAATATAAAAATTAATTATTGAAGAAGTAATTTATTTTAAAAAACTGGCAAGACAGAAAAAAAACAACGGTCAGAGTGATGGTGGTGGGAGCGAATATAAAATTGGGGAATACAAACGGAGGAGAGGTATTTGCTTGACGATTTGGACACGGGAAGAAAATATAGAAGTTTTCAGAGAGTGTACTAAGCCAGATTGGCAGTTTATAAGCACAAGTGTAATTAAATATTTGGTAACGAGCTGGTGGAGTTTTATTGTTTGGAGCCTCTGGACATTATTTCTTACACAATTACAACATAATATGGCCGTCGCACTTATTTCGCGTGGTGGATATATCAGGGTAAGAAGCGCCGCAATTCCTTCCCTGTGATTGCCCGGCGCAGAACCAGGACTTGGACTGGTCTCTCTCAGTATGTAGCAAAGTTGCTCCCCACTTAATTCGAGTCTGGATGCTCGTTTAACATGTTACTGGCATCTGCGATAGACTGGCGCCTCGAAATTGCAGTTAGTAAGGGTATACCGTTTCCATCGTGTGTCAAGCGACTCCGATGACTCCGTTTAGTCCCTATATACTATATATACGGAATTCTCACAACCCTGACTACGGGACGAAAGATTATAGTTCTAACCGAAATTTTCCCCTTGAGAATTGTAACAAAAAATGTTTTAATGTAATATCACTAAAAATCTTTTAATGGGCTTACGAATTACTCTCTGCCTATTATTTTTAATGGTTAAAAAGTTCAACGAGGTTCTTGTTTTATCAGATCGTTTTAACTGCTAATTCATGTTGAAAAAGGTGATTGACCTAATAAATACTCTTAGTTTGTAGTGGGCGCAGTTATTTGACATTTAAGAAATTCTATCCTCACTACCAATAGACTCTTAGCCGAAGTATTGAATTTTTTTAGATGAAACTATTAAGCATTCTTGATTATTATAAAACTAGCTGTGCCCGCGACTTCGTCCGCGTGGAATTTAACAGAAACTTTATTTTCCCAAAACAAAAGAATTTTTCTAAAATAAATGTAGCCTAAGTTACTCCTTGTTATATCAGCTACCTGACAAAAAAAGTCCCCTCAAAATCGGTCCAGCCATTTCAGAAATTAGCCAGAAAAAACAGACAGACAGACAGACAGACGGACAGACAGACAGACAAAAAAAATCTAAGGTCATTTTCGTTATAGGTATCGTGTATATAACGATATGTAGTTGGATATTTTTTTAATTTTCACTTTACCAACAGACACTTCAATTTTATTTATATGTATAGATGTCACATTTACATATTACAGCAATTATGCTCACATATAGGTTTTATTCTTATTGTGGTAATATAGGGGGATATGTACATCTGTATCTGTATCAGCCCATATACGTCCCACTGCAGGGCACGGGCCTACTTTACAATCGAGAATACGATTGAGAGTGATTAGGCCATATAGTCCACCACGCTGGCCTAGTGCGGGTTGGCGGACTTACATACGGATATGTACATATCTTATTTAAACTAGTCTTTATCAAAGTGGTAGTACGTAGTAAAAGTAGTAGTAAAACACATATAATACACACTATTGTCCACAGATTGGCATAAAGTAATATTGTTATTGTGTAGCAAACAGACTAATAATTATGAAGTCACCTAAGACAACTTGAGCATAACATGTTTTTTTTAATACCGCAATTAAAACGTAGAAACTATCAATATCATTTATTATATTTATTGTAGTAGGAGTGATTCAAAAATAAATAATTTACTAGTGGTAGGTCTCTCATAAGTGAGTAGCCGCTTGGGTCGGTACCACGGCAATATCTATTTCTCCCGAAAACAGTAATGTAACTACTATGTGCACTGTTGTGTTCAGCTTTAAAGGACATTATAGCCAGAGTAACTACTGGACATATTGAGACTTAACATCTTATCTCTCAGGATGGCGAACGCCGTGGAATTTAAAGCAATGCTATAAAATGCAGAGTGTTGTTTGGAGTTCATTAGCGGTTGTATCGCCTACCATCAGACTATTGGCATGATTATCTCGCCATCCATAGGAAAAAATAAGATACACTAGTTCTGAGGAAGCCTACATGAGAGATTTCCAAAATCACTTTCAAAAGTATAGGAAACCTATCTACCAAATTACCAGCCTGGTAAACTAAAAAACTCCCGAAAGAATTGATGTAAAGGAAATAGCTACAAAATTGTAAGGGAAATCATTCATAAACGTCATTTTTCATACTATAAGTATCGAAAAGGATTGAGTAGAATAACTATAAAAAGGAAAAAGAATAATCAGATAGCAGAATCAAATTTAAAAATAAATTTTAAAGTGAAATATACCAAATATTGGAATAACAAAATTAATACTTTAGGACAAGTATCAGGTACGAAGTTTAATGCCTTTCCTCAAGTATGCCACAACTAACTACAAGCACCTAAGTTATACATAATCCTGCACACACCGCCTTAGAACACCAAGGCTTCCAGTTTCCTAAACAATCTTCGCTGTGTTTCCCGGAACAGCTGAGAAAATATCAAGTAGAACCTCCAGTTACCGTGTGTTACAAAAATAGACGTCTAAAAGCGTAGGTCCGGAGCTAATCGAAACCGGTACATTTAAAACAAACACGTTATAATTTCATAGGCAAAACATCACGTTTTCAATTTATTGTAGTTCGTGACCTTACAGGATTCAGTATATTTGTATGGGCGCCAATTATTACTTTATGTTCAACAATTTTTGTATAAACGTTGACAGTTACTACTATGTGTGAACAATCGAGTTATGTGTGGTTATGTATGATTCGATTGCACGAAATTTTGGGTCTCCTAATTTTGTTTTGCTATAACATATTGTCTTGAAAATTTTAAGAAAAATATGCATATACCATATTGTAAGTTCTTTGTTTCATCTTTAGACAAATATTAATCTATAAAATAATGAATCAAACTAATATTTTGAAAAAAAGTTACACTTGTCCAGTCCAAGTTCTCAAGTTAACAATTATCCCTTCGCTTCTATTCACATAAGTCTTTGTGTGCGAGGCATCTTGAATTTATTTCAAAGTAAAATTATCATATACGTTTGTAATTAGCATCAGGCAAGCCAATATTTCCATACTCTGAACTTCCCATCCTATATCCATAACGTTTCCATCGGGAATCAATAGTAGAAAAAGTTGCGTGACCGAATTGATTATAACACCATAAACACAAGGTAACTTGGTGCTTTCAGTGTTACTATTTTTCCAACTGCTCCTAACTAGTTTTTGCTACTTTCTAATTTATTTCCAGCTCCATCGGGAACATTTAACGTGCGCTCCAATCGTGAGTTTGCAGTTAGATGGCATTTGTAACTCGTGCAGCTTTTCAATTTTCGTATACGCATTTTTGTTTTTACCGCCTGTTAAGGAATGTTACGGTTCACACCTTGTGCTGCTTTTGAAATTTATTTTTACATTTCCGTAACGTTCTACGTCATACGTGATTTGCATAGTGGCTTAGTAAAATATGTCACGTTGAATCAGTCTGTGTATCCCGAGTTTCTACCCGCTTTAATGGTATGATCAAGAAATAATAATTTTCGCCTGTAGATACTTTACTTGGATTGTTCTGCTCTTAGCATCATGGCTATTCTTATTTTGTCATGGTGACATAATAAAATGGTCCAGAACCAATTAACATATAAAACAAAATACATCCACCGGTCACATATGTAGATAGTCCTGACCTCACTATAAGATCGATTAAATCTTGAATCGTAGGTGTCAGAAACTACGCGAGAATTTTTGGTCTCACAAACACCCTGACCCCAAAGAAACATTTGTGAGCCGCACAAACATTTCTTTCAGTGCGGGTTTCGAACCCGCGGCCTCTCGTTTCACATCTGACGCCTAACCAACTGTGCCCCGGAGGCTGTCTAAAATATGATTTTACAGCGTTCCGTCTGTCTGATGACAAACCTTGATATTTTAATACACGAGACTGGATTAATGCAAAGTAGTAGACGTCTTGTAAAACTTCAAGCTGCGCAGATTAATTTTTCGTTATTAAAGCTACCGGGATATTAACTATCGACCTAAAGGGAACGTCAAAATGTCAAGAGTGTGGCTCAATACCGCGAAGCAAAGAACTTAGCGGAAAGGAATCTGTTGTTCTCTCTACTAAACTGCGATGTATTTTAGAACAATATATCATTATCGTTAAGTACACCGGTGGCGAAGTTGTAGTACGGTATGCTTACAAAGGTGAGGCCTCGGGTTTCGATCCCGGGTCGGTCAAAGTGATATTGGATTTTTCTATGCATTATTAGCTCGATATGGAGATAGGTCAGATAGAAGGCTACCTCTATCACATCGTGGGACGGAAAATACAAGTCGAAATGTGGATGTCCGGTGTAAAAGGCGCATATAACAACATCAAAAATATCCCTTTTATTATTAAATTTTAGTGTGTAGGCGTTTTCATGGCCTGTTTTGGTTAACCAGAATTTCAGCAGAGAACTGTAGACGACACTGCGGCCAAAACGGTCTCCTCGAGTTATTCTTGTTCCAGTATAATACAATAATTGTGGTTTATCATTTTAATACCCCTTGTTAATTAAATAAATACTTGTTATATCCTAATTATTGGTATTTGTTCCTAAATATTTGTTATATCCTAAAAATATTGTATTTTTACTGATTTTTCATCATTGTTTTTTAACACAACACTAGTTACTTTTCTATAGCAGTTCATATACACCCACTGCTGAGACTTTGAATGAGGTACTGGTTCACTATGCGGGTCTACTTTGAGTCGCCCGGACTTAATACATAATTTTATAGAGACCTCAAAGGTAGGTATAAATAAATTGAAATATAAAAAAACCCGATTTAATAAAATGAGGTTACACAAAAAAATACCTACCAATGCATACGTGGTATTCCACGGCCTAAATCCCAAACGCTGCGAGGCTGATTACATTCCCGAGCAAAAATGAATTATCATATTAGGTCAGATTATTCAACCCGCCTCATACCGTATTAGGAGAGAGGAGGGGAGTAAGGATTCGACGTTACTTTCCTACATTATCACTACTTAACCCCCCCTTCCCTCCCTTTCTTCCCCCCTGCGAGATCCACGTATGCTGTTCCAAGCGCTCCCCGCTTCATAATAACATTTCGCGCAATTCTTGCTAATGGGGCTAAGTAAAAAGCAATAACAAACGTTAACGGCTTAATTATTTGTGCAATTAATGTACTACAAAGTACCTAGGGGTTTTAACTTCAGAAGTCGTTTCTGAATGGTGTGTTGGGATTCGTTTAATGATTTTAATTGTGATGGTATATCTGGGAGAATTTGTCAAATTAATGCATCCTTTTGTTTGTGGTCGAATTTTGGTATTTGTCTGATAATTGACTACTGTTTACGATGGTGGAAAACTCGTTTTAATGATACAGATTACAGGCAACGCTTGGAATACTTATATTGGCGTATTTTTTTAACTGACAATTTATAATTAATAATAATCACGAATAATTTATTCAGGAAAACTTCCTTAAGAATTTGAATTAAAGAAAACTTTATTCAGTCTCCACTTCATTTAAAACAGGTGCACTCAAGTCAATCTCTGCAGGTGATACAGAAAAAAAAACTTATAAATCAGCAAACGCGCAGAAATATGCATAACTTAAACATTTTGATCCTGGTTGGAAATAAACTTAAGAAAAAATCTTGGAAAAAAAGTAAAACCTCGACATTCCAATTTCAAGACAGCCCGGCGCGTCAAAATAAAAAGCCGACCAAGTTTTTCACCTAATCATACTTTTTCTTGAAGAAAACTCGAAGCTAAATATGAAAAACACAATATTGGTCTCGTGTACTAAGAAGAACTATTTATTTGTAGCTTATTTCGTGGAGCTTATTTTGTAGAAGATAAGAAAATTGAAGGTATTTTCAATTAAGGGACCGAATAAGAAAATAATTTTAGAATAATATTAAGGTATCAGCATATAGGGCGATTAGGAAATGAGGCTAAAGGTGACCAAAATTGATTCAACTACAAGACTTGCTTTGTGTTGAAATCTAATACAAGTTCAAGCAAGAAGTTCATATTCTATCAAATAGACTAATTTTTTTTTTCATAATTACTATACTTTAATACATTGATAAATAGGTAAACCTTTTAGAGCTCATATTAATAGTACGTTAGTGTTCAAATTTCTCAGCAAAATAGAATTTACACATGACCAACCACACGTACATAATGAGAATATTTGAAATACCGAGGGAAACAATCCTTTCATAATGGAGAAACCTAATAAATATACTCGAGATTTCTCATTAACGTTGTTGATTGAAAAGATTAATTAACAGCTAGTTAGGTTGGCCACGTTTCACTTGGTTCGGGGAAGTCTGAATTTGATATAGCCGGTGGAAATCGACGGAAACCGTTTTGGCTGTGACCGCGAGCGCGGTCCTACTAACTTGTTTAACTTACTGATTACATGAAACAATTAGTTGAACTCAAACGCTGTTACTCTGATTGATGATGCTTTTGTGTTTGTCCTTGTTATTAATTTTGACAGTTGCAGAGTTGGATCTGTGAATATGTCCTTGGTACGATTCCAGTTGTACAATTCACTTTTTAGTTTTTCGCTCAAATTACTCCGGTATGATTGTGTCGAAATACCAGTAATCTGCCATGTATCTTAAACTTAGACATTTCAGTCTCACAAACACCGAGACCGGTAACAAATAAATTAAGATCACAACAATTTGCCTCGATGTGGGGATCGAACCCGCAGCCTCTCGTTTCACAATGTTACACCAACTGTGCCACAGAGGCGTTCGAGACATGTGGGAATCGTTTAAGAAATAAAATTACCTACAAACCACGCGCGTGTGGTAAATCCATGTACGGTATGAAATATGAAGTTTACAAAACTATAAGATAATCCCTATTAATATGATGTACGAGAGTACTTCGAGTATATTAGGTTTTAAACTGAAGCAAGCAATGCATGAGCTACATGAAAGTTGTATCCTGATCTTGTCTGATAGGAAATATGTATGTATAAAAGAAATTACATACTTAAGAATCGATACAAAATTAATATTATTAAAAAGATACCCGCAAGTAAGTCGTCAGATTTCATTGTCAAAACCTCGTACCCCCACGACTCGTCTATTTAACCTTTTCTTTTCAATAATGAATAACATATTGGAATATTATAATCTTTGGTGAGTTCAGTCAAAACAGTTTTATAGCATAATAGAAAGTATCAAACGTTTTTTCTTAATCTCTTCTTAGATGTTATAGAAATAAACATGTTTTTGCTTCTCGTATTCCAGTCTGTTTGAGGGCTTATAAGTCGAGAGCTGATTCGCTTTACGAAATTCCTTTTTATTATCAATAATATTTATCTAGCCAGGTTTTAATTTATTTGGTTACTAGGTTACCACACGTTAAGACCATATCGAATAAAAAAAAAATAGTTTTGTATTTCATATTTTTGCATTTGGAATTTCGGCTTAATTCTCGCTTTTTTATATAACCCTAGTTCTATCTATAGCGGAAAGTAATTTAGTAGTATAATTGTAGCGAGTTGAAAGAGATGATTGTCAGTTGCCAAAATATATTTGTGTCTGTCCCGGAACCATAAAAGCTGTAAAGTAATCGAAACGTCGGGAAGTCAAATTAACCCAAATCCGCAATAAAATTCGTAAGTAGTTTTATTTTGAAAACTATATTTTATTTGGACGGCAATGCATTCAACATTAGAAGCAGCGTAATCATTTTTTCTGTCAAAAATAACCCCTTTGCTAATGCTTTATCCTTACCGCTCCCCTCCCGATTTGATGGGCGTCTACACATCCACGATCCAAGTGTTACAGATGTTCATGGACGGCAGTGATTACTTACCACCAGGTTACCTATTTGCTCGCTGCCGGACTTACATAAATGTCACGAAAACACCTTTAGGAGCTCTCCTTAAGAATATTATAGGCCTATGAAGAATAACAATTTGAAGTAGACCAGTATGTTAAACCAACCAACCCGCATTAGGCTATCGCGGGGGACTATATGGCCTAACCTCTCAATCATACTCTCGATTGTAGAGGAGGCCCGTGCCCTGCAGTAGAACGTATATGGGCTGATAAATAAGAAGAAGTATGTTAAACTAAGAGATCATGCTCTATCGTAGAAGACACCAGTTTTCAATACTGGGAAGTATTCCACATACTTCCCACTGTTAATTACCTGCTCACTAATTATTTTAAATAACTACTGGATATAACGATACTTAACATCTTGTGTCCCAGGATGGTGGGCGCAGTGGAATGCAAACCATTGCTTTGTAATTAATAGTATTGTTATAATTTTGCTATTGTCTATGAGTGGCCGCAACGTTTACCATTAGGTGAATGGAACGCTCGTGTCGCCATTCAACGCCATTCAAATTAAAATCAAAATTTTATATTAAAAATACATTCAAACATCATGTTCAGTAATCCCCATCATTATAAGGGGAAAATAAACCTTAATTAT
This sequence comes from Hyles euphorbiae, assembly GCA_023078785.2. NCBI lineage: Eukaryota > Metazoa > Arthropoda > Insecta > Lepidoptera > Sphingidae > Hyles > Hyles euphorbiae. The sequence continues at coordinate 16,004,105 of CM041037.1, read as the reverse complement.
CTGTCAGTCAAACGCTGACCTTTTCGACTGAAACGAAATAAATTGGTTTTACAGGAAAGAATGTGAGCTACCGCTTACTGTGGGACAATCGACCGTCGTAAGTTTCTAAATAATATATTTAATTTAATGGAAACCTGTGTTTTGTATTATTATATATTTTCAAAAGTTTAATACTTTTCAAAGGTCAGTTTAGAGGGATTCCCCAATTATATTTATAAGGCATTTATAAAGTTTTCTTAAATTTGTTACTAGCTAAATTCATTAATGAAGTGAGTAAATAAATTGATAGCCAAAAAATATATATGAGTTAAGGAAAAATAAAAAATAAGAAACGACAAACTACCCTTACATTACAATTAGAGATCATGGGACATTTCCGTACGAAAGTAATAAACAAGACAATGCATAAACTTCGCGGATAAAAGCTTATTTTAAATTTGGCGAGGGGAATTATCTTCTAAATTTTTGTCACCGTAGTAGTAATTATTTTAAGCCAAAGGGACGCGTTGTACCCTGCCCTTGTGTAACCAATATAAATCAAATAAATAACTACTAAAGAAAATGTAATAAAAACACACCAAGTTATTAATATTCCTGGAATCGATATTCCTTGCGCAAGATGTTGCAAAACCTAATTCTAATACAATCTATAAATAATAAATGGAACCCATAAACGATTTCAAGGGCAAACACGCTACGTATACCAAAATATCTTGGTACAATATATTTCCAATCTTTTCAATTGCTCGTCATTAGTTTCAGCCAAATTGCTTTATACCGGATTTTGTCGACCTTCTTCGAAGCTATACAAAATATTTGTGTGGCAGCCCTACTCCTGTATCCCACCTGATGCGAGGCCACTCGCCGTTCGACCGCCGAGCGGTTCAGTCGCGTACCGACCATAGCTGAGTACGCCCGAACTCCGATCTCGCTGTAACTCCGATCAACGGTCGCGTGTGCGTGGATTTTTTAAATTTCGAACACAGTGTTGATGTTCTAATTCCGTGATTTACGAGACATTTCTGTCGTGTGCGCAATCTCGTACGGGCTCAACGCCGATGGAATACGCAATACGTGAGTGTTTCTTTTTTCTATTATGCTAATAGGGTTGTTGTTTTTTCCTGAAAAGGGTACGGTTTTGGTTCGTTAATGTTCGGCTTTATTGCGAGTTGAATGCGAATACGCAAATGGGATTTTTCGTGATTTTTATACGCGGCCCCAGCGGTCAATTTATGACGGTCGGATAAACGTTTGATTTTAGAAGCGCTTTATTTTCAATCGATTGCTTTTATATCGGACCGGTTGGTTTTTCATTCGTGATGGATTATTTTTGATAAACATACTTGGTATGCAATGCACGTAGCGTTTTCTGTTTTATGTATTCATGGCATTTCACGAAAACGGCTTTTTTGGCATACATCGGCCTACGGCGTAGACGTGGGTCCACGGCGTAGCAGCTCTACGAAATTTTGAATATTAATATGATTTATATGATTGTGATTAATATGTTTTGGTAAAGGATTTCTTATGCAGTTAAATGCGTGACGTTTATTTTATTATATACTTCAGCAACAAGGATTACTGCTTTTCGGACGGTTCTTGAAGGAATGCGACGGTTCCGATCGTCTAAAGAGACCGTAGACGTAAATTTTGAGTGAAACGTTTCATTTCCGCTCTCACGTTATATTTCAAACGTGACAGGTGATAAATCTGTTACTGCCATATGACTTATGCATATATCTAGATTGCTTCAGTAATGGCTCTCACGAGTTTCCTTCTGGAATGTATTTTCATATCTTAATTTTTTTTTTATTATTCTTTCTTCATCGGAATTCCACTAAACGTAAACATGATGTTAATGTTAATGACATAATATTTCGTTAAATATGTAGAATACTGAAACTTCTTATATTTATCAGGGTGAATTATAAACTAAAATAAATTGATTTCTATCTTATGTAGAGCTATTTAAGCAAATAATTTATACATAAATACATAACCTCACGTCTTTTTCTCAGAAGAAGTAGGTATAGGTGATATTAGGTAACCCATATTAATTCACCTTATATGTTCAGTCCCACGATGTGAAAAGGCGCGAGTGTACCGAAATCATATTACTTTACCCGACCCGGGACTCGAACCCGAGACCGCAGCGTTGTAATTATACCGTAGTATAACCACATCACCGAAGCTGTCAGGCAGAAAATATTTTATGAATGTCAATGTTTTATAATCCTGTTGTATCGCCTTATTCACTGAATTCCTGAAAGAATTGACTACGAAAAAAAGAGAAATATAATTTATAGTACGAGTATTTATAAAAAGTCGTGCCAACCCTACTTATATGTGGGATAGGGGCTGACAAAAGAATATCCTTTAAGTTGTCTTATAGCTATTTCTTTGCAAACTGTCCTCTCAAAAAGCTTTTAACTTATTCTGAATACGAGCATATGCATATGGAAGTAGATTTAAGAGTTGTTCGACGATACGGCTTCACAAGAATGCAATCGTTGTCCGGTAATAATACAAAGCTGTAATAAACCTATGGAAGGAAACATTTATGCTGAGTTTCACGTTAATCGTCTAAAATAAAATATGTTGTCTGAACTTTGCATAATCTCCACCAGCATCGCATGTTCTCTATCATTAAATATTATTTTAATTTTGTGATACATTGATAAAAATGGTTTCATAGTTAATAGTTTCTACCTGCTTCGAAATTTCATTCTTCAACATAAATCTTAGAGAACGTAGAGTTTTTTATAATATCAAGTTAAATAATATAGATAATGAAAAAAGTCACACTAAATCCAGACTCTTTCTCAGATAAAAGGCGTATGTTGTGGGCATCAAAATCTATCAGGGGCTTTTTGGTCTCACGATTACTCCGACCAGAAACATTTGCTTATGGATTGCATAAACACTTATCTCGATGCAGAAATATGTTAACAAATAAATAAATACACTCAACAGTCACATATAAACACACATAGTCCTGATACCACACTAAAATTGAGTTTTTTGTAGTGAGTATCAGCAACTTCGAGATGTTTCGGACTCACAAACACCTGGACCCGAAACTATTATGGATCACACAAATATATTGCATTCATTTACTTGTCTCGGTGCGGGGATCGAACCCGCGGCCTGCAGTTTCATAGAAGCCTCTAACCAACTGCGCCACGGACAAAAAACAATATTTAAATTGGATGAGTCTTTTCGATAATTAGAAACGATTAGATTATAGAATAGATTAGCAACTTGATGTTGCATGTGGTCCAGACATATAAGGCGAAGTTCTAATGGCTGATGGGGCTGAAAGATTCTGAAATGGAGCCGTACAGGCAAGCAACTGCACAAGCACTGATGGTAGGTCTCGCATATGTGAGGGGCCGCCTGAGTATGTACCACCGCAATGTCTCTTTCTCCCGTCAACTACCAGTGTAAATGCACTGTTCGGTTTCGGTTTGAAAGATATTGTGGTCATAATGGACATATTGAGATTTAATACCTTATGTCTCAAGATAACGAATGCAGTGGAATGCAAAGCACTGCTTTGTAATTCAAGGTGCTGTTTAGTTTTGTTGCCGTTCAGGGGCAGTTTTATCGCTTGCCATCAGACGAAAGGCATGTTGATAGAAAAAAAGCGAAGTGTTGGATGCCAACTAAGGTGGACGGACGACCTGTTTAAAATTGTAGGGAGTTGCTAGATGCAGGCCGCTTCCAACAGGTTGATGTTTAGGACTATGTTCAGCAGTGGACCTTTAGTGGCTGAAGAGAGAGAGATTTGATAATGGAGCTTGATTAACTTAATATACCTAGCAGATTGTATAAATAATTCTGAGGTGCTCATACAGCTTATTTCGGAACTTATTTTATCAAAGTCTTAGCAAGAAATAACAAACTACAAATTAATTGCTTCGGAAAGTGAAAACCTTATATGCTGGACACAAAACAGAATGTCTACAGATTCTTCAGTTCCTAAAGTAGATGTTATTTACCTATTCATTATTTAAAATATCACAATAAAACGGTGAAGGAAAACATCGTGAAGAAACCTGCATACCATAGCGATTTATAAAAAAAAAAACTAAGGTATGTAAGTCCGCCAACCCGCACTAGGCCAGCGTGGTGGACTATATGGCCTAACCACTCTCAATCGTACTGTCGAGTGTAGAGGAGGCCCGTGCCCTGCAGTAGGAGGATATCCTGTGGTTTGGGGGTACAAGAATTCCGCCACGGTATCCTCTGCCCGTCGTAAGAGACGATCTAAAGGGGTCATCGGAGTCACTGGGCACACGGCAGGGGCCGTGCGCCCTCGCGTATAACGACTCCGAGACGTGTGATGGAGCCTCGTCTCCGTTATGGACGCCCATAACAGCTTGGCGGGCGTCCGAAAGGGGGGTGTAAGTGGAGGTAATCTGTGCCTTCATAATGGTAACATAAGGCCTAGCAATGGTTTTGCGCGGGGCGGTTCGCGGACGTAAATCGGGGCGCCCTTCGCCCTGGGATGTCCGGTGCTGCCCACAATGCGTGTGAGGGCATCGAGAGGTTTTTAGTCAGTATGCTGGAGTAGATATTGCTAGGGACCCAGCTCGGCCACAATATTCGCGTTTGTACCGGGCTGGAAGGCCAGAGACACTGACATACCGCTTTCGGCCTCCCCCGGGGTACCGAAAGGGAAGCTTAATAGCTTTTCCTCTTGAAAAAAAAAGTAGGAGGTATATGGGCTGATACAGATTACAGATTTAGAATATCAATGTTGTACTATGTAATGTAATGTAATAGTTAAAACTATACCGGAGTGTAAATCTCAAATAATGTTATTAAATAGGAAAAAATTTATCGTTTGATTTGATTGAATAGGCTCCGGAACTAATCGATTTGACCGATTTGAAAAATTATTTCGCTCTTAAAATCCTACGTTATTCCTGATGAACATAAGAAATAGGACATTTTCAGAAAAATCACTAGTTTAAAATAAAATATAAAATACCATTGGTAAATTTTAGAGGACCATTTATTGAGTCTAAAAAATATAAATTTCAAAAATTACACGCTCATGTCAAAAGCTACGAATTTCAAAATCAGCGGAAAATGTTGAAAAAATACATAAAAAAATATTCTAAGGACGTGACAATGACGAATTGTCTAATTATCTCGGACTTTTTACGCTCTGACGGACACACAAAAAGGCGGGCATTTTTATATTTCTGCACAATCATCAATCGTGTATCCTTATTATTTGCTTTTATTGTACTCTCTCTATGTGTCAAATGGTTTTGTAGAAAACATTTTCCGTCGACTTTTATACGAATGTACGAATTATTTTTGAAGAGTATTTGTTCTCGTTAATTTGTGCTTGTTGAATCACGATGAAAATTTACGAAATATAAGTAAAATATTTTTTATACCTGTACTGTAGGTATGTTTTTTGACAAAACTACACATCATTAGCAGGGCTACAACATGAAACACTGTATCTGTATCTGTATCAGCCCATATACGTCCCACTGCAGGGCACGGGCCTACTCTACAATCGAGAATACGATTGAGAGTGGTTAGGCCATATAGTCCACCACGCTGGCCTAGTGCGGGTTGGCGGACTTACATACCATAGAAATTCTTGTGAGTCGCTATGGTATGCAGGTTTCCTCACGATGTTTTCCTTCACCGTTTTTGTGCGTGGTGATTGACTATCAATACACACATGACTCCGAAAAGTCAGAGGTGTGCCCTGGGATTCGAACCCGCGACCACCGTGAACATGTGGGCAGCCGCGTCTAGTCCGTTTACCAACAGGCCACCACGCACTTCGCACAAGAAACACTGCTTCAAGATAAAACTACAATAGAATAACCAATGTCTAGCAATATCAAGCTACAGCAAAATTAGTAGACAGGATACTCAAAAAACCTGACATAAGTCATCATATAAAGAAAATAAATAAATAATAAATCAAAACACCCAACAGTCGCATACACAGTCCACTTTGTCCACTTACGACGTTTCCAAAACAACCCTTAATTAAACAACAATAGAAAAAACTCAATCATACCATGGTTGTTATAACAAGAAAATCTTAACACACAAGTTCTTTGAAATTTTCAATATTGTACCGTTGCTGAATGAAATTATGCCAACAATAACTCGCGTCCCGACTTCGCGTCAGAAACTTTTTATATTGCTCCCGTGTTACATTTATCGGTATTGGACTAATAAAGTTGGAAAGTATTTTTTCTTGTAATTTTTTATATACATGCAGATATTAGGTATGAGAAAATGTTTAATATCGCGTGACCAGCTGTTTGGGTAGTGATATTATCATTTGGCCTTCTTTACAATAGAAAGTACAATTGAGAGTGGTTAAGCCATATAGTCAACGTTGACCTAATTGTTGGACTTGCCATACCGTAGAAATTCTTATAAATCGCTATGGTATGCAGGTTTCTTCACGATGTTCTCCTTCACCGTATTAGTGCCTGGTGATTGACTATCAGTACATATATAACTACGGAAAGTCAGAGATGTGCCCTGTAATTCGAACCCGTGACCACCGTGAACATGTTGGCAGCCGCGTCTGGTCCGTTTACTAACAGGTCACCACGAACTACTACACAATGTGTATGGTTTTTCATTTCCATCAATTTATTTATTTAGTATTAGAAATAGATTTATAGATATAGCGATCACTGTACAATGGCAATGGTGTACAGTCATACTCACATTTGAATTGATTATGTAAGTATCTCTAGTATTGCTTGTCACAAAACGGCTCATGCTCAGCATGTGTTGGTAACAAAACCAACGCTGGTCTTCCGCAAGGCCAGTAAGTGATGTTACAGGCGCCAAATACAAATGAAAAAACAATGCTAGCCGTAGCGTACGTCATCCACCCAGTATGTGTATATTTCTTATCTTATTTTCTATTTATATTCTTCTTCTATCTCATTCGAATCTTGTTGATTCGAGATACTCCTGAATCAGCAATAGTTAAAGGTGTTACTTATTTGTATTTTTCGCATTTTCTTTTAATATACTGGCCCGGCATAGTGCATAAACTGCACCTGATGGTAAACGCAAATGCCGACCAGCCAGAGTATCGATTGGAGACTGTCCCGCCCTCACACCCGCCACTGCAACTCCTGTAAGCCAGGATCAACAGTGGCACGCAATGTAATGACACCGAGCATTGAAGCTCGGCGAATCTCCGGGAATGTCTAACTTGTCTTTAACCCGCAACGAAATTAATTAGAAAGTTAAATTAATAGGAGTTGGAAATAAATAATGTCCACTTCCCTCCGTGCAAAGCGGGTGACAAAACATTGAACTAAAGAGGTAAATAACCTCACAAAGAGACTTTTACAGCCGGAGAAGCTAGCTGTAAAGCACCACAGAATTCATTATTACATATAAATGGGACCTATCAGAGTATCGATTGCCATCAGACGGCAGTCACATGCCATTCGAAACAATTATGCCGGCCTGCTAAGATGGTGTGGCTAAGATAAATAAGTAATTAACACCCAACAGTCACATACATAGTCCTGACCCCACACTAAGGTCGAGTCTTGTATCGTGGGTATCAGGAACTACGAGAGACTTTTCGCTCTCACAATCACCACGTCAAAAATATTTGTCTGTTGCTCCAACATTTCTCTCGGTGCGGAGATCAAGCCTGATAATGGCACGGTATAAGAATCTAAGCTCCAAAAGACCTTAAGAGTCTCCTCTAATTACATCCTCAATTACAAAGTAGGAATTTTCACGGTACTAAGCCCGCTCGCTTTACATGCACAATCACGTGTTCGATGGTCGTAGTTGGACGTAAACGGCGCATAAATACACTGAGAATTTCCTTAAAGCTTTGAAAACAGCAAGCGTACAATCTCACGAATTTGAAACGCTCCCGTGGTAATAAATTTCGATATACTTTCTTACTATACGTGCATAACCTATTTACTTCATAGCGTAGTTGATATTTCCTTCCATTGGTAGTTTCATGAGTATTTGCATTCCACTCGAATTGGTTTCGACGAAAAGAAAATACTATTTTATTGCCTCTGTTGAAAGGATCCGGTACAAATATATTTTACTACGCGGGGAACAAAACGAAAAATATTTTTATTAAGTATTCATCTAAACTACGCTCTACTATGACGACAAGTCCCATCTCATACTTTTTGTGATGTGTTAGATTTGGATTCACATTAGTTCAGGAATAAGGAACGTAGTGATATTGGGATGCTAAGATCTGTGAAGAAAAACAAACCTTTACTTTTACTTCTTTGGCCCTCTTTATCTCTCTCTCTCCGGCTACAAGAAATCTACGGATGAACATAAGCTTCGGAAATTCTTTAGTGAGGCTTATGATCACTATTAGCTTTACCTGCCAATGAGAATTAATAAAAGCGAATGTATGTATGACAAAAATTATTGTTGAAAAGTCCTAGGAACATTGCCCTTTGAACATAGATGGAGAAAACGGACAAGTAAGAAAAAAAGGTGTCACTCACGGCGCGAAACGTGGTATCGAACCTATTATTGGCAATTTTGTTTATTGTGAGACACGGTTCCGTCTAGGTCAAGCCATTTCACATAGTCCAAATTGGCAATAGAGAGACTACTATTTGAAATATTGTACCCGATATTGTTGTCGTAAATAAACGGCAATTAAAGTTATATCTAATTGTTAAAAATATAATTAGGTAATCGTACGACGTAAAATATTATTACCACGGGTCAGCCAAATAATTTTGAATTATAAAATAATATATACCAGACGGGGCTGCCAACGTGTTCGTGGTGGTCACAGTTTTGAATCAAAGGACACGCCTCTGAAAATATTGTGAGGAAACATGCATACCATATTGATTTATAAGAATTTCTATGGCATGTAAGTATGGCATGGCATGCAACATGTTCACGGTGGTCGCGGGTTCGAATCCCAGGGCACACCTCTGACTTTTCGGAGTCATGTGTGTATTGATAGTCAATCACCACGCACTAAAACGGTGAAGGAAAACATCGTGAGGAAACCTGCATACCATAGCGATTTACAAAAATTTCTATGGTATGTAAGTCCGCCAACCCGCACTAGGCCAGCGTGGTGGACTATATGGCCTAACCACTCTCAATCGTACTGTCGATTGTAGAGGAGGCCCGTGCCCTGCAGTGGGACGTATATGGGCTGATACAGATGGCATGTAAGTAAACCAACCGGCATTAGGCTAGCGTGGCGTGGTAGGTAGCTAGGCTATATGGCCTTACGAGTTTCAATCGTACTCTTGATTGTAGAGGAGGCTTGTACCCTGCAGTGGGATGTATATGGGCTGATACAGAAATAAGATATAAAGATTGCAAAATCACTATTTTCAAAAACAACCTAACCGAATTTAACAATAAAATCACAACGAATCGATTCGCATGACAACCAATTATGTACCAAAACAAAATGGAGGCTACGGAAAAAATTCAAAGGAAACAATTATTTTTAAATTCGGTTAGTCGAAAACGTAATTGGGTTGCAAATAACGAAACAAATTCTCTTAGTAATCACAAAGATACCTTTGTACTGCTTGATTCTCAGTTTTTGCGCACCAACGCCCCTATAAATTATAAACGAGGTATCATGTTTTGGAGATCGAGCTAAAAATGTTCGTGGAAAGTAGTGATGGGAGTTTGTTCATTATTTTATTTACCCCTTTCTTATTATACAGGGTATATCAAGACTGCTTCCGAAAACGAAGCCGGGTGGTAGTTGTTTTGACTTGAGATATAATGCAAATAAAAATGTAGCAAAAAAGGGCGACGACTTTTTTTATTTATCTTTCGTATCGTCCTATTTAGGTTGTAAATAAATAGTTTATTTTCTATAATAACAGTGTACACACTTTTATTTTTAAAGATGCTATGGAATGCTAGGGTTTAAATCATTATTCTAGCAAAAAGGATGGATTAAACACCCAAACACGATATTAATACTAGTGGTAGGTCTCTCATATGTGAAAGGCCATCTGGGTAGGTCCAACCGGAATGTCTATTTCTCCCGCAGTGTAAAGCACTGTTGTGTTCCGGTTTGAAGTACATTGTCGCCAGGGTAACTACTGGACATATTGACAATTAGCATCTTATTTCTCATGTTGATGATGTTGTGCAGTGAAATGCCAAGCATTGCTTTGTGATCCATGGTATTTTTAGGTTTACTACTATTCATGACCATGAGCAGTTGTATCGTTTACCATCAGATCTAAGGCATGTTGCACCATTCATAATAAATAAAAACACGGTTTCTTTCAACTATTGCCGTAAAAAATCCTAATATCATACATAGTCTTACAATATTTTCTACATTAAAATCTGCTTATTACTTATCACTGTGGCCGGTATTCAATTTAATTTTCGCATGAATTACTCTGGCGGTAGAAAGAATAATTTGGTGAATTTAATCCTGGTTTTATTACAATCACGTGTCGGTTTTAGGTTGTAATAAAAACGAAATGATTACAAGCCTAATTCTTATAAGATAATGAAAATAATAAAAAAACGAGAAAAGAAATTACAGATTGTAAGTTTATTGAACAAAGTAAGACTGTTCTCTTATTTATGATTCAACTACAACAATGCTAATAGGAAGGATATAATTTCAGCCGATATCATAATGAATTTTAATAATTATATTCATTTTATATATGGCCTAACCACTCTAAATCGTATTCTCGATTGTAGAGTAGGCCCGTGCCCTGCAGTGGGACGTATATGGGCTGATAGTGATACTGATATTCATTTTGGTTTCTTACGCAGAATATAGCCTTCGCCATCCAAAGAGGAACCATAAGGTGAGGGTGAGGGTGGTTTATTTGAGTAAAGGTTTTTTTTAGTAAATTGTATATATATGTATTTAAAAAAGAGTTTAATGTTATAAGGTAAGCTACGTCACATTTAAAACATCGTATTGTTTTTACATTTTCTTTTTAGATTCATTATTAAAGCTTAGTTCTAGAGGGTCTTTATAATCTTAACGATATTCAACACAGTAGAATATGCCATACATAAAATCAATATATCACAATAAAATTCAAGCTTAGCGTGACATTGATAAACAATAAGGTTCTGTAAACGTCTAAGATATTGTCTTCTACTATCGCAGACTCAAAAATAAACATCCTTTCAACTGTGATTCAGACGGCTACGCTAGAACAAATGCGGTGTCAAGGTCGGTTAGAACATAATATTATTTGTCGGTTAGTAAATAAAGGAGTACTATTTTGTATTAACTCTATACTTTTATTTATGTAGAAAGGTCTGTACTGAATACTGACTGACTGAATACTGACATAAAATATTGACTGCCTGATGGATTCATTATCTCTTATGCTGACATTAAAACATGATTGTCCCTGATGGATGGATGGATTATCTTTTGCCATGTCTACACAATTTTGCTGGCTTAAGTACCCGGACATAGTAGAGTTAAACCCTGATCATTCACCACCATATAAGATGATCGGTATCCGGTGGATTATGGTATTCTACTACAAAGAAAATTACGAATACACCCACTAGACATACATTCATCCAACCGATAAATACGCGTCTTGTCTATTTGGATAGAAAACATTTGTAGATCCACAAAACCTAGACTAAACAAATATTAGTTGTTCAAACAAGCATTTATTTTGCTCATGAACCGAACTTTCACCCCGTGCCCATATTACTAACTATATAACAGTAGAATGTCATACATACATACATAAACTCACGCCTTTTCCCAGAAGGAGTAGGCTGAAGTGCCACTAGGAACCTACATTTCGCCTTGTGTGTGTTCCGTCCCACGATGTGATAGGGGGCGAGCCTATCGCCATATTGGGCTCTAATTTCTTCAGGCGATAATGAATAGAAAAATCTATTATCTCTTTACCCGACCCGAGATTCGAATCCGAACCTAAATTTTGTAGTCGTACCGCAGTACAACCACGCCATTTACAATACCACTTACAATATACAATTATTATATTTTGCGCAAACAAAATTTTAAACAATAAAATTGCAACTGTGATTTCGGACTGTTTTTGTATAATTAGCATAAGGATCTACTATGTCCATCTAGTGGAAATTGTATACCAGTAGACTAGATCCAAATTTAGTAAGTACACTTTTGCGGGTTTTTTTATTTCATTGGGATGAATGATGAATGCCATTCTCCTGATGGGACGCGATATAACTGTTCATGGATAGTAGCAAAACAAAACAACACCATTTGTAAAGCAATGCTAGGCGTTCGCCATCCTGAGGCATAGGATTTTAAGTCTCAATATGTCCAGTAGTTACTCTGGTAGCTTTCTAAATAAGTTGGAATTATAATAATCCTAGAAGCAAATTCAACAACATTATGATTTATACGTTCTACTGAAGTTTCATAATATACATATAAGTGAAGTTTATCTTGCCCTTAGTTTAGTAATCCGTTTAGCTCAATGGAGCATGTTACCAATTTGTCTTCCGTTCAAATTCATTGCCGGGCCGAAACAAAATGTTAGTTTTTCTTGGGGCGTAGATTTATGGTGCGGACCATGTGTGTGGCCAACAGTTTGGTTTGTTTGGGCAAATAAATTTCAGCTTACAAGGTGGCTTAATGAAGTTTGAAACTAAATGAGGTTCGCTCGGTTTTGACCCAATATTTGTTGAATTAATGCTTTAGAAAACTACACGCTTGTGTTGTGAGTTCGTTATTAAATAGTGAACTGTTTTATCGAAAACATTTGGTATTTTTTTTAAATAAACAATAATTACTATTTTAAAATAAAGGAAGCTTACAATTTACAGCTGAAAATAATCTTCGACCAAAAATGTTTACAGTACCTCATTAAAAGCGGTGAACAAACATAAAACATCATTTCCCCACACTAAAAAATCAGCATGCTTCTGGGAATTTACAATACTCAAAATAATTTAAAAATTGCATTTAAATATTCATATTCTCATAACAATTCGTTATATACCGGCAGTACATGTTCAGTAAATATAAATGTAATTGAGGTCAGTTTGCATACGTTCGTTTATTTAATGATACACTGTTCCGTGGTTATTGTCAATTTCAGTTAATTGGTGTAATCCTCAATGACGTGCCAATTCCAGCGTTCAGACCTAACTGTGTTTATGATAGTGATGTCCGTAATACCCTCTTTCACGTCTCCATCTATTTGTGTATTTGATGTTCGTTTATTTGTCTTTTGTTTACATATTGGAGCAAGGAGTATTATTGCTTTAGGCAATCTTGGATGTTTTTTTGTAATGTGCTGTATTGTCAAATATTTCGTTAATAATTCTGCAGTCAAAGAATAGTTATTTAATAAAAAAAATCTAATAGTACTTTAATGCATGCTTTAAATAACCCCTGAATTAAGACCTTAATATAAGGAATTAAAAAATAAATCTTCAAATTAATATTTTAAAAATAAAAATATTTAGACAACACTAAAACAGTGTACACCGTACTGTACTGTATCAGCTCATATACGTCTCACTGGAGGGCACGGACCTCCTCTACAATCGACAGTACGATTGAGAGTGGTTAGGCCATATGGTCCAACACGCTGGCTTAGTGCGGTTTGGCCGACTTTACTTGCCATATAAATTATTACGAATTTGCTATATCCCACTGTATGGCACAAGCTAGAGTACGATTAAGAGGGGTTAGGCCGTATAGACCACCGGTCTATTGCGGGTTGGCGGACTTTTACATACCATAGACATTTTCAGAATCGCTATGGTATTCATGTTCCCTTACAATGTTTTTCTTCACTGTTAAATTGCGTGTTGATTGAATATCAATACACATATGACTTAAAAAACTCAGAGGTGTGATTGGGATTTGAACCCGCTATAACCGTGAGCATATTGGCAGGCAAAGTTGGTCCGTTTACCGACAGGCCCCCACGCACATATACATGGTACTATAGAATTATTTGATCAGCCTAGATACTGTTAGCCAAACAGTTTCCATATCGACTACCCGAGGGAATGTAAGCCAATTTAGAAGTCAAATTATGCGTAGGGTAATAACATGTGTTTATCCATAACTTCAAAATACGTTTTATTAAAAGGATAAAATATATCGTATTTTTATCTCAGTTTTATATATGAGCTTATCAGGTACATTTAAAATAATATTTTCAGTTTGCTGAATAATTTTATTTTTTCACTTTTGGTAAAGGATTACATATAGTAGATAAAAGCAGTTAGAGTATAATAGAAGTAAATGATATTATTAATTCAAGCTGACCTAAAAATTGCAAAGAGTGCAGTAGCTAGTTTAGCAGTTTTCTCGCCGCACTAAAACGTTTTCTTTCGCGCCGTGGCCCTGTTCAGTGTTTGTACACGGACAACGCTACGAATTTTGTCGGTTGTAGATCGTATCTGCGCGATCTTTATAAATTCCTCGACCATTATCGCCCGCACCTTGAATCTGAACTAACTGAAAGTCGTATTGACTTCAAGCAGATTCCGCCAGCTAGCCCTCACTGGGGTGGATGCTGGGAATCAATGGTGAAGGTTGTCAAAACTCACCGTGTTCAAGGTGCAAGGGAATTGAAATTCTAGGGTATGTAATTCCACCAACACACACTCTCAATCATATTTTCGATTGTAGAGGAGGCCCATGCCCTAGGACGTATATCTTTATGGGGTGATACAGAAATAATTCCTTGAAAGAAGAAGCAGAATTCCTACGCTCAGTGAGAGAGAGAATAAGACATTTGACTTTACATTAAGTAGGTATTATAATATTTTGTATGTACTTGGCTACCCTCAAGAGATTTGAATCCAATATTTTTATACTCATAAAACCAAACATATTTTATTGCAGTAACCTTTCTGCAGAATCGATTCTGAAGCCTACCATAGTAATAAATATAGAGCAACCATACAGAAATCGCCTTTGTTGGTAACATTTCTATTTTGAAGACAGTACTAATAGTAACTGAAAAAAATGAAGAGAAAATTATATTTTCCTTTATTTTTCAAAGTTTAGCCATGTAAAAACGTAAATTCATGCCCGGCAGTAGAATCGTAAGGACTATAGATAATGAAAATTCATCGATGCATTATTTGCGTTAATTTTTTCTACAAACCCTTAACGTATTTTAACTACAGTATTGTGCTAAATAAATTTACTTCACGTAATATATTTTAAAACTACGTCGTTATTTAAAATCCAAAGGATGATACAATTTAATATAACAATATAATTTAATTTTACAATTTAATATAACAACGATCTCCCATTCAATGCCCTAAAAATTATGGCATACAGGATTGCAATTACTACTACATATATATCACCAAGATACATCACTATTCTACTATACTTGTAGTTAAACTACAACACACAGTAGTAGGGGCGTCATAAGTTAGCGCACTTCCGGCCGTATCCATAAAACTCCCATACAAATATTTACAACACTTTGACCCTTGGTTCTAGGCCCTTTTTACGACCTCAGCCAATTCTTGGGAGGATAATACTGCAGTATCGGGAGTAGATTGAAATATCTAATCATTTTGTAACCGTGTAGCTCAGTGACTTATCCCTTGTTTTTGAGATCTTGAATTTATTGTTGGAAAATATTTTGGTAGGTTTTGTAAGAGTGAGTACCTCTTGTGAGGATGAAAATAAATATAATATGATGTAATTAATAAATAATAATAATAAAATATTGACAAAGGATATTATATTTTGTGCATTTACAGCATATCATATGATATTTAACATCCATTAGCTTATCTAATTGTAAGTGAATACCAATAACTATCAATGCGACACGATGTTTTAAAAGATATCATTTTTACGATGGATATTTTTTAAATAATACTATGTAATATTACTAATATGATAAATCATTTTCTTTTTGTATAATCCAATTACTGTAGTTTCATGTTAAACATCAAACAAACAATCGAGCAAATTATTATCAGTTGGTAAAATATACTTTCTAACGAGGAAATTATTTAATTTGTCCTTTCTACCGAATCACGTTCAAATTCGCAATCATCAAACAAACGACGAATTTGTTTATAGTTAACGGTTTAAAAGGTCTTTCATTTCCTGTTACCGGCTATTTGAGTTCCGGTGGCTAGCGTATTCCAAAGTTGCTAAGTACAGTCGTAGCATTGCTACGGCGTAGCGCTCGTAGACTGCTACGAGTTTAATACGCAGCCAACCATTTCCAGTTTTAATTTTCAACTTTTCCAAACAACTAATTAAGTTGTATTAGTTTTGGTTCTTTTTACAGAAAATGATTCCGTATTTATTCTGTTTTCTTGACTTGGCAAGAAAAGCTGCGAGATCTAGTTTATTTAATTATTTGCTCGTGTTTTGTTTTTATTTCGTCAGTTACTAATAAATTTGGATAATCTGTTTTCTTGACTTGGCAAGAGAAGCTGCGAGATCTAGTTTATTTAATTATTTGCGCGTTTCTTTTTTATTTTGTAATTTACTAATCAATTGGATAATTGATTATAATATAATTTATACACTCACTATATTATTTAACAAGATAAAATAGCACTCTATAGTAGATCACCGCCTTAGCAGCTATTTATATATAAAACCAGAAATAAAAGCCACCCATTATATTAAATATAAATAGGGAACTTACACTTAGAAAATTTTAAAATCTCCAAAGGTACTCAGCAAACCGATTGATCCAAACTAATGGGTAGCTTGGTGTTCTCAAGAGTTTTAAATCCAACGTACACCAGAGTTTTCCGCAACTTACCAACTTAAACATGTGGGGAAGCATCGTGAATCTCGCATATTATTGGAATATAAGTTATTGAGCACATTTTATGAATATTCAACGCAATTATACTTTCAACTTGCGGTTGGAAATGAAAGTTTGAAAAAGATAGAATAATATGGGTCTTGATGAAATGGCTCCCGAATATTGAAATAAGGTTACTTGCAAGAATTACTTGAGAATATGGAAAATTGTGATAACTGCTTATTTCCATTCTATTTTTAAACTGAAGCGGTTCGTTATGGTTCACATTGTGACAAGTGATCAATAGACACTATCATATTTTTCTATACTCTATATGTCTATAAGTGCGTGGTGGCCTGTTGGTAAACGGACTAGACGCGACTGCCAACATGTTCACGGTGGTCGCGGGTTCAAATCCCAGGGCACACCTCTGACTTTTCGGAGTCATGTGTGTATTGATAGTCAATCACCACGCAGTAAAACGGTGAAGGAAAACATCGTGAGGAAACCTGCATACCATAGCGATTTATAAAATTTCTATGGTATTTAAGTCCGCCAACACGCACTAGGCCAGCGTGGTGGACTATATGGCCTAACCACTCTCAATCGTACTCTCGATTGTAGAGGAGGCGCGTGCCCTGCAGTGGGACGTATATGGGCTGATACAGATATGTCTATTACTTTGACTGGACTTGTAAATTTATCTACCTTAAAAGAAAATGGTGTAATGCCAAAATATATGATTATAATGATTGGCGAGATGAGCATGCCATTTGCCTGATGGTAAGCGATACGACCGCTCATGAACAGTAGCAAAACCAAGCAACAACTTGAATTGCAAACAATGCTTGACATTCCACTGCGCTCGCCATCCTAAGACTTATGGTGTTACGTCCCAATATCCCTAGTAATTACTCTGGCTGTTACTCAATGTTCTTCAATCCAGTCGTCAATCTACGAGAGACTTTTTCGTCTCAGAAACACTCAGACCCAAGACAAGTACTTGTGGGTCTCAAAACATTTATCTCTGTGCGGGGATCGAACCCGTGGCCTCTCGTTTCACAGCCAGCGTCCAACAGGGGCTGTCAATTGTGATATATTATCTTTTTCTGTTGTGAAGCCTTAAATATAAGGCAATCCTGAACTATGTACTGTACTTATTTATCTTATTGTATCAGTCCATATACGTCCCACTGCAAAACACAAGCCTCCCCACAATTGTGAGTACGATTGAGAGTGGTTAGGCCATATAGTCTATAATAAATCGTAATGTATCATATCAAAAATGTAGGCCTTTTTGGTCCTTCAATATCCAGATCTAAGCAGTTGCTCATACATTTATCTACAATATACAAAATAAACACACATACGGTAGATCCCTATTGTACAAAAGCCAGTATTTGCGAAACACCCACACCCCAGTTCAATTGGGTAAATTTCACAAACGAGAGGATCGTTTCTATTTCAGAGTAAGATGTAACGGCCTAAAGAGCCATTATTATAATGCCATCCCTCCCCCGCCGGGGTACTCCCTGCAGATTATACTAAAACACTTCAGCTGTCATTTGGCCTAAGTTTAGCCAGATGGGCTCATTATTTTTGCATACCTAATTATTTTTAAGCCTCTCGTTAGAATTTTTAGACACGGTGACTTGAGACTTCCTGTCATACTTTTTTAATTGGCGTGGTTGGCTCTTTGATGTATGTAGCCGCGATTCAATGCAATCTAGACATTTCTGAAACTAAATGGATTTTTATTAAGGTTATTTTAATATTTATTGTGCGAACTGGGTGAAATATTAATTATGCCATCTTAATACATTTTTTTTATTTTTATACTTAAATAATACACAATGCACAAACCAGATACAATATTATATAAAAAATATTGATATTTCTACAAAATAAAATTCTGTTGTACTTATTGCTTCATATAATAACACATCCATCCATCCATCAGCCAAAGGAAGTCCACTGCTGAACATAGGCCTCCCCCAATGATTTCCACAGAGACCTGTTGGAGGCAACCTGCATCCAGCGACGTCCCGCGACCTTTACCAGGTCGTCGGACCATCTTGTGGGTGGACGTCCTACGCTGCGCTTTCCGATACGCGGCCTCCATTCGAGCACTTTCCGACCCCATCGGTCATCAGATCTCCGCGCTATGTGCCCTGCCCATTGCCACTTCAACTTGCTAATCCGGTGGGCTATGTCGGTTATTTTAGGTCTCCTACGGATCTCCTCATTTCTGATTCGATCTCGTAGGGAAACCCCGAGCATAGCCCTCTCCATAACTCGTTGAGTGACTTTGAGCTTCCTAATAAGGCCCATAGTGAGAGGCCACGTCTCGGTGCCGTAAGTCATCACTGGCAACACACAACTATCGAAGAATAACACATCAAATTTTACGAAACACAGATTTCTGATAAAGTGTGAATTTCACGTAGATTTTAAGTCTTTATCACCTCACTCTTCCTAGCAAAGTTTTCAGCCAGACATTTTAGATACGACATAGTAATCGAGCCAAAGACCTCATGTTTCATAGCCATACGCCTCTGAACTCGGCTATATTTTTATAATAATAAAGAGAGAAAATCCCAACACACTATTGAAAATTCCAATAAAGTAGTTATGGGATGGCGTTTCAAACGGTTTCGTCATCACGCCGATGCATGTGGGTCAAAACGCGTGAAAATCGAGTTATTCCACCGTTGTGCGGAGAATTTGATGAAATGGCCAGCGTCCGGTGACACTCTTAAATTCATTCGTGTTCTAAACAGAATCTATTCTGTAGCCATCTGGTTTACAATATAATTCTATATGGGGTAGATTTACCTAGTATTTTTATTGTTTAACTGAAATAACACAGGGCACACCTCTGACCTTTCGAAGTCATGTGTGTATTGATAGTCAATCACCACGCACTAAAACGGTGAAGGAAAACATCGTGAGGAAACCTGCATGCCATGGCGATTCATAAGAATTTCTATGGTATGTAAGTCCGCCAACCCGCACTAGGCCAGCGTGGTGGACTATATGGCCTAACCACTCTCAATCGTATTCTCGATTGTAGAGTAGGCCCGTGCCCTGCAGTGGGACGTAAAATGGGCTGATACAGAATACAGATACAGAACTGAAATAAAATGAGATTAAATGTAATTATTTGTCATGTAGGCAATTCTGTATCAGCCTATATACGTCCCATTGCAGGGCACGAGTCTCCTCTACAATCGAAAGTACGATTGAGAGTGGTTGGCAGTTAAAGAGCTCTTATGACAAGTCTATACTCGTACACATAGTACTTATTATTTATCTACTAATCTCCCTAATTTAGCTACCTATCAACTGTTTTGTCTTCTACGCTCATAATGATTTCAAAAATCGTTCGCGAGAGACAAAACATGAATAAGGCCGTAAGTAAGTATAATATATTCTCTCTTAGGTGGAAACGAGCACATACTTATTGTTTATATCATTTTCATTATTTTTTCGCTAATATTATTTGTACCTATGAGTAGTATTAAAACTATCAAGTATCACTTTGCAAGACCCCGGCTACCTTCCTACCAAATTACATTATAAACATTTTTTACGTCAACTCTTGAGAAGGCAACAAACAACAAACATGTAATTCAATAAATACTTGAAAAATATCGGAAATAGTGATAAACATAGCGCGTTTGATTTGAAGCGTAGGCGTAAGTTAGTTTTTGTCATAAACATCCAAAATAAAACAATGCTTTGTATAACTTTTCTAACTTGTTCAGACAACTTTTCCATTAGGCGTCGCCTGTGACGGCCGACATAAATTCTGTTTTAAGGGCTTCTAACTTGGGTGACATCAAAACTTGCACTATTATATCAAACTAGTTTTTAGTTCTGACTTTTACCGCTTACTGAACGAAAAATCTTATAAATTATTTATGAATTCTGTTTTTTTTTTTATCTTTGAGAATAGAGTTTTAAAAAGTTTTTATTTGAGTATCGCCGTTGCTTTAGTCGTCGCTGAAATAAGAATTAATCCTAGAATATCAGTATTCTAATAACAACTGGGTTTATTTAAAGAATTGATTCGTTTTGAAAAAGATTTTACTTCGAAATGGAGGATCACGAAACTAGCTCTTAATACATTTGGGTAGACAAAAAATCTATTTCAGATTAAACTTGCATAAGCCCGATTCTAATAATATCTCCTTGGTAAATTCGTATATATTCTTATTTTAAGCCAAGTCATGTATTCGTAAAAGTAATATCGAGATGAGCCTGCGTGGGTTGTCAATCTTATTTTCACATTGTTATTGTGCCCAACACCCCACTTTTGTTCGTTATTTTGTGAATACTACTCTCTTTTCTTCTTCTTTCTCTTACAATTTATGTCTCAGGATGTTGACCGCAGTAGAATACCAAGCATTGATTTGTAAATGATAGTGTTGTTTAGTTTTGCTACTGTCCACAGCGGTCATATCTTTTACGATCAGCCGCATGTCATACTAGACTTGCTATTCAATGCAATGATAAATATATATATATATATATATATATATATCTGCTGTTGTTCCAATAACTCATCAAATTATCGGCAGTATGAGTCCCGTGTTCAATAATTCACGTTTATGAGATGTTACATAAAATTATATGAAATAATACTTTTATTTTGGCAAAGAAGAGTACGATAAGGTGACAATTTTCTTAAAAATGTCATTACGTTATTTGCATTACTTTTGTGTAGGTATTTCTATACATTTGTTTCGTGACTTAAAATAAACAAAAAGACTATTAACAACACTAAATAAAAATAATAAGTATCTAAATATTTTCAGTCATAGTACATGCGGTTGACATATTCAATATTCATATTGAATCCGATGTTAGCACCCTCATTAAAAACAGACTTATTTATTGCCAACCTATAGGGAACTGATAAAAAATAACACAAGAGGATTTAAATTCAGCAAAAAGTTCCTATAGCCTGCCTTCAGAGTCACTATAAAACAAAGGAAATAAAAACTTGTTTAAAGTAATAGTGTGGGTACGTCTCGGCTCGCTTCTCGGCCTGTCATTAACTAAAGGTCGAAGCACCTTTAATTCACATAAAACTTCCCGGTAAATAGTTGAAATTCGAATAAAGTTTACGAGTCACTTTAATTATGGAAGTAATTATGGACAGTAATGACGGATGTCCCAGTCAAATTAAACACATTGTATCTGTGTAATTAATTATCGGGACAAAGTTTGTATTGTTGCTCATCTGTACTTGAGCGATGGAATGCACATGCATGCGTTTTACACTATTTAAAATCACTTGTGACTCTGTAGATAGGAAATATTGCCGTCCAAAATTTGTTCGTCGTAGATAGTAAGTATAGGTATTTATATAATATTTTTTGGACGCTACGGGTGTTTGAGAGTAACAATAAGTTGTCACATATTAGGTTACGAGCATTGAGATAATGTACTAAAGGGGACACTGCAAAAAAAATGTTTGTAACAACATGAAGGGTACCTTCTATTTCTGTCTCTGTCATACCTACGAAGTAACAATATCTTCCCTCTCGCTTCACTGTATACTCATGTGCACGCACCATATGCACAGATTTTGTTCCCGATGTCTATATCTCAATGGTTACGATATAAGCTAAAAGATGGCAAAAAAATAATAATTGGAAAAAATGATTGTTAGGATGTATTGGCGGCATACGGTTGATATAATATTATTTGTTCCATTCATAATTAAATATGTCTTGTACGATTTAAGACCATCGTCTCCACTTAACGTGACCCACTCAAAATAATAGACATCATTACAAAAGAAATATTAACTCGAATAAATTTGACACAAATTTGAAAGGTTGACGCATGAAAAATACGCAGCCATTTTTATTTGGACCCCTACTTTTCTGTTTCGCCGTCTGTGAAAATTTCCCGTGTAACAAGATTACTCCTAATTTGCTTATTCTTCGTCTTTCACAGATTAAATTAAATCGTTTTCTTGTCCACTCATTTTTGTCTTTTATACGTATTGTGCCAATAACAGGATCTGGTTTAGTCATTCAACACATTTTTACGAAGTACATATTTTCCCCTAAAGGGAAAATTTTGCACATACGGTGTTGTATTGTGGACATACACGCCTGTACTTGAGGCTTCTGACTTTAAAATATCAGCTGGTTAAATCGACTACAATGAAGTAAGCGGTTACGTACTTGATCCTAAGACATAATATTATACATTTGTGTGATACACAAATATTTGTTTCGAGCATTGAGATAATATACTAGAGTTGAGAGAATGTTTGTAACAAAATAAAGGTTACATACTATTTCTGTCTCTGTCACGCCTACTAAGTAACATTATCTTCCATCTCGGTTCATTGTGTACCCGTGTGCACGCACCATACGCACAGATTTTGTTCCCGATGTCCGCTCTAGTATAATACCTAAATGGTTTCGGGATTGATATTAAGAGACCGTAAAGATGTAGGTTTTGTCCCCAAAACACAAGACCTGTATATTCATGTTGAACATAACACTCATTTCTGACCGTTGTGTATCCGTGCTTAAAGTAATGTTTCTACGTACTTCTAATTTTTTTAAGTATTTGTTTTTTGAAGTTGGTAAGGGATCTCAGTTTAAAAAAAAAATGATCTTGCTATCACTATTCAACCCAAAAATATTTATTTCAAAATACAACCTTCGCCCATATATTTTCGCTAGTGATATCGTCGAGACACAAAGAATATTTCACTGTCACTATCCCTTTTACCCTCAAAAATGCGAAGGTGAGCTTTTTAGGCAAAAGCTTTTTGCACTTCGCAAGCTCCGTTCACGGTCGCAATGTACAATTGTGTGTTTACAAAAACGTCACGGCCCGACATCGCCGCTGCCGTACTTTTAACGGTCTGAACCCATTACCCAGCCGTTATGTAAATACTTTTAGCTTATGTACATACCTCTACATAATGTTTGTTCAACACCACTTTTATGGGCACATTGTTTTTTTAAGATGCTTTTTTGTGACTTGAAACTTTTAGCTTACTCGGCGTTTTACACGGGCTTGTGACGCGCTTTCCCCGTTAACCTTGTTAGGTGCTATTTATTTATAATTTTAACAGTTAGTGATGTAAATTAGCTGTTTTCAATAATTCCTATATCAACTACTTATATACCCCGTCTCAAATGTCCAAAGTACGGCAATATTTTAATCATTTAACTTAAAAAAACTGTCTTGATAATTTATAGTTCATTTGTTACAGCTCAACTCCAGTGCATTTATTTTATTGAAAATTTAGTAAATAAATATTATGGTTACCAAAGACACATGTACATGTAGGATGACGGTAATAAAACTCATTGTGTTAATTACTTAATTATAATTATCACCACACGTTATAATTAACGGATTAACGGTTTATTCGAATAGCTGTGACAACTTGTTACTTTATAGTAAACACGCGTATGTCTATGCTTCACTGCCGACTGCTGGATCTCGAATATCTTGTCTGCGGTTCGGAGGCGGTTTATATTGCAAACTGTCATGCTCCCACCCTTACTCTGACAGTGGGTAGTGAAATAGAACCACAACAGGGTTTCCTTTAATAAAGTTACTTCTGCAACTACCCGTAGATTCCTTAGGGCCAATTTACAATTATTTATCATATGGGTTTTACACAAGAACACCCCGACACGGCCATACTGACGAGCACACGTCCTCGTGTGTGTGTCTACTGTCTATACATCATTTAAGGAAATCATTCGTTCGTTCATCCTGACTCAGTTCACATAATATAACAATTCGCAAAATGGTAATAATTATTATACAGTCTAGTCCGGAAAGTATTCCCTTCAGACAACCATTCAAGTGCGCAGATTGTTCCTTCAGTTTAAAAACTGGACCGAACTATGCTAGACCGGGATAGTTCCCCTTTAGCCTAATGGTTGTTGGACCGGTTGAACCCTTCAACAACTTTCCCTTGGACCAGTCTCTGAGACCCTTCAAGTGCGCAGATTTTTCCTTCAGTTTGAAAACTGGACCGAATTATGCTAGACCGGGATAGTTCCCCTTTAGCTTAATGGTTGTCGGACCGGCTATACCCTTCAACAACTTTTCCATGGACCAGTCTCTCAGACCCTTCAAGTGCGCAGATTGTTCCTTCAGTTTGAAAACTGGACCGAACTGTGCTAGACCGGGATAATTCCCCTTTAGCTTAATGGTTGTTGGACCAGTTAAACCCTTCAACAACTTAACCTTTTTTCTACCTGGACCAGTGTCTTAGACCCTTCAGGTTGAAAACTCGACTGGACTACTAGACCGGGATAATCCCCTTTAGCTTAATGGTCCCAGGTCCAGCTTAACCCTTCCAAAACTATAATAACGACGAAGTTATTTCGTGTGAACTTGGTCTATGAAAATGTTAACCTTTCAAAACCTTGTTACTAAATTCTATTTCTATTTAAAGACCATACGAGCTCTTGGAATCGATAACGGGTACCTTGATGTTTGAACCATAAAGATGTACGAAACGTGACGTAGGTATAAACGTTTTAAAATTACCACCGGATCCAACGCGGCCCTGTCCTGAGAAGACCCGGCGAAACAAACTCAGCGGGCTTACTTTACCACTGGAAATAACGCGACACGACCCAGCTGTGAGTAGTTCCAGCGAATCAAACTCAGTGGGCTTGTTTTTGGTCCAACCACTAAGTAGGTCTTATGTATTAAGATTTGATTTTGCTGCGCCGATACAGCAGTTCGGACCGGCGCGGCGGGGCGTGCTCTGCACCTGCCGTCTGCATTTCTTTTCATCATAGAGTCCACGAAGTTAGTCTGGAACAATGCAATATCCCTTTTTGAGATTGGTATCTGTGTACCTTTGCTTTAAGGTCGTGTTTTCTTTAAGTAATCTCTATTGTTGCGCACTTCGTCACATTTTCTTAAATTGCTCTAAGAATTAACGAAAGTAAAATGGCAAAACCAAATTCAAACAAAAATGGAAAGATCTCACCAATTTGAAACACTCCTGTGAAGATGCAGGTGTCTTGGAACTTCCAGGGCACACAGTCACAGCTCCATGTCACTGCTCCTGATAACAATTAATGGCCTAGGCAGGCAGATGAGTTGGTGTGTCACCTGATGCTAAGCAGTCACTGCAGCACATGGGCTATTCCAATACCAAAGGCACAGCTGAACAGATGCTCATCAATCTCTCTTGATTGATTCTAGTAGTAGGTTTATTTTTTTTCGTATAACTCCTTCATGTAGGTAGTTGAATGTTTTCGAAGTTCCATTGATTGTGCTGCACTCTTTTCCAATACAGCAACCTGGAGGCATCTCTCAGAGCGGCATTAAATAGTTTCGAAGATATAACTTGATAGTCATATGATAGTCACATATGAGCCTGCTTTAGTCATTGTTCTGAGCGTGAGCCACAAATGGCAGCTACACACGTGAGTCACACATGACAGCCACATACGTGGGCCCGTAGACAGATAATACTAACGTGGGCCACACATGACAGTCACACACGTTAGTAACACACGACAGTCACACATGACAGCTACACATAACAGTCACCAGTCATCATAATTTACCTCAAGTTATTAGTTGTGGTACTCACGTCAGAATCTGCGCCAGCTGATGTCGATAACCAAGCGGTTGTGGCTACAACGTAGGACGATCCCGCTTCTGATGTAGGATGACGGTAATAAAACTCATTGTGTTAATTACTTAATTATAATTATCACCACACGTTATAATTAACGGATTAACGGTTTATTCGAATAGCTGTGACAACTTGTTACTTTATAGTAAACACGCGTATGTCTATGCTTCACTGCCGACTGCTGGATCTCGAATATCTTGTCTGCGGTTCGGAGGCGGTTTATATTGCAAACTGTCATGCTCCCACCCTTACTCTGACAGTGGGTAGTGAAATAGAACCACAACAGGGTTTCCTTTAATAAAGTTACTTCTGCAACTACCCGTAGATTCCTTAGGGCCAATTTACAATTATTTATCATATGGGTTTTACACAAGAACACCCCGACATACATATAGGTAAGGACTATTATATTTCAAGACTATCCTCGAATCTAACTTTAAATAGTTTTTCTTGTGTAGTTATAGTAAAGTTGTTGCGAGAGACCTGCCGGTACAGCATCCAATTTTGTTTTGTGATGAATTGTATCAACATATATAAGTCTTAAGGCACGAACGTCCTATACAATCGAGAGTATGAAACGACTACGTAAAAGGGGATAGGAGAGGATAGGTTGTTCAGTCCACATCCAATTACGCATCAAATATTCGTCATTTCAACAAAACATACTCAATTCGGATCGAACTCATAGAATTTCGTTTCCCAGCTATTCTATTTTCCTCTTCCTTTTCGCTTTGGCAGTGATCTAATCTATTAATTACGCGCTGACATAACAAGGTCGTTCACAATCGCAAATTTGATACTAAAATTAAAGAGAAAATGTTATCTTCAAATTAATCAGTGTCAGCGTCTATTTTCTTAATTTTTAGCTTCTGTTTTGTATAATTTTCGTAAATCCAGTTGATTTTAAAATTCTCGTACACACGACAGCAACTACTATTGCTTGTAGTGACAAATTCGTTGAATGGACTCAGGCTAAGTAGTCGCAATCGAAGTTCAGACTATATATATATAAATTACAAATACAACCTAGACTGCCTCGGTGGTGTAGTGCCGTTGCAAGGCTCAGGTCTCGGGTTCGAGTCCCGGGTCGGGCAAAGTGATATTGGATATTTCTATTCCTTATCAGCCTGGAGTTAGGAATATGTGCCTGATATGGCGATGGGCTCGCCCCCTATAACATGCCAGGCGAAACGTGGGTGTCCTGATAGCCTCTGGAAAAAAAAAGCGTGTTGTTGTGTTTGTATGTACTCTATACTAAAATTACGCTATTTATTACACCACAGAATATTAATAGTAGCAAAATCAAACAAATTCATAAGACTCTCTAGGCTAGGCTTTCGACGGTCACTTTCTACAATAATAAATTCTCACCAATTACTTCTATTAACGAAATGCCTCATTATGTCAGTATCATCAAATATTTTTTTATATCAATCCTGAATAAAACCTTGAATAGCTTGTAAAGCCTTATCACTATGTTCTCGGCTCGTTAAGTATAATGACCCTAATGGCTTTACCGAAAGTGTCTGAAATCGATCAACATTAATGGCCAACTTAAATGGTATTAACCCTTAATTTGTAGTGTACGTCCCAGGGACTCCGTGCGAAATTGTTTAAGTTAATATTTTTTTCCTATACGCGGATACAGCGCTGTGCGCTTGAGTAGCTTCCGTCAGTGACGCGGCCGACGCGGGGACGAGAGGTCGTGTGCGGGCGCATAACGCAAAGGTGAGTAATTGCCACTAGCGGAGTCCAGTGGACTCCACCATACACTTTATGTATTATGTTGTGATTTTCTTATATGAAGTTATTTCACATACTACAGCTTTATTTATTGTTTTAGATTATCGAAATGGCATCTTCCAGTCGAAATAAAAGATCTGTCAATACTGTGGATGAAAATGCGGCCTCAGTTATAAGCGAATGGCTAGAAAACTTGGAAGAAGATGCAGACGATGAAGAAAAAGAAGAGGATTTCTCATCTTACGTCCCAAACGATGTGCTATCCATAAACAAAGGAAATATTGTTTCCTCTGCCCAAAAAAAATTAAAAGAAAGACGGTTTATATTTGTAATGCATGTGGCAAACCAATATGTTTGTCTTGCTGAAAAAAAGTTTGCAGGCAATGTACTGTTCGTACAACTGACTGAACCATTGCACATTTTTTTATGTTATTTTTTTTCTATCTTTTTATATACTATTTGTCAAGAAGACTGTTATGTTTACTAAGTTTAATAAGTAAAATGTGATTTGTTGTTTATTTTTTTAAGTTAAAGAGGTACAAACTGAAGATGTCAATTTTTATGTGATTTTCAAGGCTGAATGTAAAATTAAGGTTTAAAACTAAGGTTAACGTAAGTTCCAAATTCTTATGTTTATAATTAAAAGTTTATGAACCATGTTATATTGTCAAATAAAAAAGAAGTTGATTTCATAATCATAAATATTTTTTTCCTAACTTTCATTTTGGAGTCCCTGGGTCTCCACCTTACATTCAACGTTAGTTTATGTCACCCTGCAAACCTAGGGTTAAGTTGAAAATGGTTACGAATTATTGGAATGAGTTTTTCATCGGAAAAGTTATTTATCGATGAAAAGTCCTTTGGAAATTCGGGTAAGTTTTTTGTGTCTAAAGATATCAGTTGGAGTGATCCTCGTTTAGCTTAATGATCAACTATAGATCGGGGATTATCAACTTATCTTCACTACATAGTATAAAACAAAGTCGCTTTCTCTGTCCCTATGTCCCTATGTCCCTTTGTATGCTTAAATCTTTAAAGCTACGGATTTTGATGCGGTTTTTTTAATAGAAAGAGGGATTCAAGAGGAAGGTTAATATGTACACATATAATACGTACATATTATTGTACAGAAATCTATTTGTACCCGGGCGAAGCTGGGCCGGGCCGCTAGTCATTTAAATAAATGTGTTCGATCCCTGCAACGGAACAAATATTTGTGTCAACCACAGATATTTGTTTCGGGTGTTTCTGAGACCGAAAAGTTTTTCGTTCTGATACCCACGACACAAGACTCCATATTAGTGTGGGGTTAGGAACTGTGTGTGTGACTGTTGGGTATAATAACAATATAATAATTTTATTACAATATTTTTTATATTTTATAATTATAAGAAATATACATATTATAAGAATATAAAAAATATTATATAGAAAAATAAAAAAAAGATAAATGGAATAAAGAATTTAAAAACTATATTAAACTACAAGACGTTTGCTACGAGTCAAAAAAAATATTTTGAAAATATGAAACGGAGCCACGTCAAATTCGTAATTCAATATATGATCCGAAGAAATTTATTGAACAATATAAAAATATTGTTTCTAGTAAAAATATTCAAAGCTTAAAACGTCGAATACAATTTAATAAATGGTTTACAAACTGCTGATGCTATACTCGAAATGTGGTTCCAATTACTGTCGCCATGTCGCCATTCGTATACTGATTAAAGTATTTGTTGTCAATTCTGTATGGAGATTGACACTATGCATACCTAATGGACTCTATTAGTAATCGCCATGAATTTGTAATATCAAAAGTGTAACGAATGTGCAAGAGACACGTAAATTCATATTTAATATATTATTTTTTATATATTATGAATATTTTATATGAATCTACAGGGTATATCAAGACTGCTACCGAAAACGAAGCTGGGTGGTAGTTTTAGTGATTTCATACAACTAAAATTGTGATGATTTTTTTTGTCATTTTTTTTTATCTTCGCATAAGGGTGATAAATACATAGATCTTTCTTAAATAATAGTGTACACCCTTTTATTTTTAAAGACGCTATGGTACGCAAGGATTTAAATTATTATTTTAGCAAAAGCTATGGATTTACCACCCAAATTCGGTGATATTTAAAAAATAATTTAAAAAAATTTCGCGCTTCTTGGCGAAATTTTTAGTTACATTGTATTTGTAGTCAGTAAAACTACCTTTGTTGGCTTCGTGGCTTCGTTTTCGGTAGCACTCTTGATATGCCCGGTATAATTGTTGCTATTGTATAAAATTTAATTTGTTATGTTAATTTATATTATTTTTTGAATAAGTTAATTTTAATTACTTTGTTATTTTTTATTCACAATAGTTAATTTCTCCCCGAAATGAATTAGAGATAGTACTATTATCAGTCAATCATGTTCTTGATTATGGGGGAGGCTCGTGCCTGCACTTGTATATATACTGTATTTGGCTTTATAGAGAATATGTACATACAATGTAGTATGTCAAATATTGTGTATACTTTTAATTGATACGACTGTAAATAAGTAGTTTGTCCATGAACGTATTTTTTTAAATTTTATTGCATTAAATTGTGATAATGTGGACCACCACTATTCGTTTTGGAGTGATGACGACTTAACGTTTTAAGTATTACCATCACTTTTTCGCATAAAACCAATGAGAATGGCTAAAGACCAAAATTATAACATGAACGTATTTTTCGCATTAAATGTAATTACTGTTAAATGGATATCGGAATATACCATGATGACCATTTTTAACAGCTACAAAACTTTCATAGACTTCGCTTTAACTCATTTTACATGTAGGCGATGTCATGAACTCTCAGAACTTTGGCATAATATTGTGATTTTTGAACTTCAAATGAAATTTCACAACACCAATTTTGTGTCATTTAAAGGTTAACACATCCAAAAGCGAGTTTTGTTGAGAGTAAAAAGCATATAAAGCGGAAATATAGGAGAAAAATAACAATTTTGACGCAATGATAATGTAAACTCTAGTGGATTTTCCCGAGAAGTTTTTAGAAGCCTTAAATATTGCAGGGAGAAGTCAGGACCAAGTATACACAACACTTCTCCCATTAACTGCCCTTCTTTGGGACTTCACATTTTTACGATTATTCCGAAAGTACTCTTGGGAGTGTATCCTTGTAGGGTTCGGTTTAAGGCATAAGCGACAGCGACTGAGTACTCAAGATCCGTAAGAAGCATGTGTTGGAAAATGTAGACAAGCGTTGTAATAAATATGAAAGTCTATGGATGCAAGTTGCTACAAAGTCGCTATGGAAATCCTTGGTAGGAGCAGATTTTCATTAGTGATCTTCCTTTTATCTGGAGATGTTTATAAATATGAAAGTTACCTACCTCATCTGAGCATCCCCTAAAGGTTGGCTGGGAGATAATACCGCTGGCAAATCCACCTTGTATACTTTTATATATGAAGTTTAATGAACAAACAACATCAAAACACTGATATTTCTTTGTCGCAATTAACACATTTTTATCCAATATACATACATATTTCATTTATTCAAATGACTTTTCCTACCAACAACATTTCTTATTTTTTACTTACTACCCGCTTAAGTTCTGAACTTGTACCACACGCAACAGTAGGCTTAAATTATAAATCAAGCGGACACAAACACACCTGGGCCAGTGGACTCGACGCAATAAAGCTGATGTTTATTTTACATCAGCGTAATAAGTTCTGTGTCCCTCGCTAGGATTGGGGGTCGGACGATTATTGCCATTTTTATGCGACTTACAAGTCGGAGGAATTAATTTGGACGTGATTTGGGTGTGGTTTTTCTAGTATTATGTTCGTGGGTATAAATTATTTTTATGTTTTGCGTCGATCCTGAAATAAGGTATTGATATTTTTTGGAAATTGAAATTAATTATTTAAGAGTAAGGAAACAAAATTATATTTTTATTTAAAGAATACTATTAATTCTCGTGCAATAAATGACCTATCTACTTAAATTTTAATTCGTGGACTTTTGGACAATTTTAAATATTTTAAAATATATTTTTTTTCGATACGGATAGTTAAACACAAAAATAAAAGCTACAATATACATCGTCTGCAGTGAGCCGATGAAACCTTTAAATATATTGCAGCATTGAATTGTTTGCCGTCTCACGTGTTCCCTCCTTCCTACAATCCTGGGTCCTTCCGCCGTAGCGTGAAGAGGCACCTTAGCAGGCCGGCATAATTGTTTCCATTGGCAAGGGACCGCCGTCCGATGCCAATGGATACTCTGCCTGGGCGGCATTTGCGCTTACCATTAGGTGCAATGCCGCCACTATGGCGGGCCAGAGAATAAAAAAATAAATAAAAAAAAAGCACAAAAACACGTTTTGTATTCACTGCATCATATTTTATTTACAATACTTTCATAACAAAATATTACAAACTGCAATTAAATAAATCCCAGAACATTCGTATCGCGAGTAAATTTCAACAGTTCACTTCGATAACTAGTTTGAAAATAAACTATAAGTAAGGAACGGTACACACCGCCGCCGTTCGAACAATGGAACAAAGGTGCGCAACTCTCTTTTGTTGAACTCTTAATGAATTAGAAATTGCATACAATGAAACTAACTTGCGATTGTTTCTTTAAAAATACCGCTATGAACGAATGCAATTAATGTATTCATTATTCTGCTGTTTTTCTTGGGCGGTTTTGTATTTTCTTTTTAATTTAGTTAATAGTACATCTACAACATACGGGGTACATCGAAAACGAAGCTAGGTGATAGTTGTAGTGAATACAGGCACAATGCAACTAAAAAAATCACAATGTTGCTTGCCTGTAGTCCACCAATGAGTCCATATTATTATAATGTGATAAAACCGAATCCAAAATTTAAATTATTTCAACTTTTGTGCGGTGGTAGGAAAGTGCGCTTTCAGTCTCTTTGGGTGATTTATTTATACCATAAATATTATCCAATGTTGGGTAAATAATATATAGCTGCTGATTTTTTATTTCAATATAATATATTTTTAATTAGAACATAAATTTGTACATTTTTACTTGTTAAATAAAGTCATTCTTTAATGAAGTACAGATTAAATTTGAAGAAGTGCGTGGTGGCCTGTTGGTAAACGGGCTAGACGCGGCTGCCAACATATTCACGGTGGTCGAGGGTTCTAATCCCAGGGCACACCTCTGACTTTTCGGAGTCATGTGTGTATTGATAGTCAATCACCACGCACTAAAACGGTGAAGTAAAACATCGTGAGGAAACCTGCATACCATAGCGATTTATAAAAAAATATATAGTATGTAAGTCCGCCAACCCGCACTAGGCCAGCGTGGTGGACTATATGGCCTAACCACTCTCAATCGTAATCTCGATTGCAGAGTAGGCCCGTGCCCTGCAGTGGGACGTATATGGGCTGATACAGTACAATACAGATTAAATTTACGAATTTATTTTACTGTAACTAGATGATTGAATGAATAAAAAAGTAATAAAACAAATTAATGTATCAGTTGATTACAAGATCTAATACATATTTAATGAATGGACGATTAAGTAGCGCGTTCGAACACCGAATTATTTCCAAGTTGCGTGATAGGTCGAGTTGTCGGCTCATCAATAAGTAATTTAATGTATTTGAACGAGAAAATCATTGACTTACAAAGAAATAATCGGGTTCTTTAGATTTAAGTACAAATGAGGCGACTTGATACCACTGTCTCTAAGAAATGGATTAAATTAATCGAGATTACCGAAAATAAAAAAGTTGTAGTGTTAAATAAAAAAGAGTTTTTTTTGAACCCGAATATACTGCAAACAAGTGTCACAAAGCGGAGTCATTCGATGATTTCGAGCATGCCGACATAATTATGTCGATCAACGTGGCGTCTTTGTTTTTCCTCCGTTGGACCTATCTGGCCTACAAACTACAATGCAATTACTATTCATGTGTATTATAGTAGTGGCTAACTTAAAAGAAAAAAAATGATGATGACCTATTTATAGCGTAATTTATTAGATGAAAAATTCCCTCAGACTTATTTAAATCATAATTATTCGTATTATACAATTTATATTTCCATATAATGTAATGCCTTTTAAATGTATGTATGTTTTAATTTCATTTGAATATTTTGTTTCACTTTATTTATTGCTTCATATACCAAAACAGTATATAGGCGAACTTAATGCCAGATACATTCTCTTACAGTCTGGCTGTCTGATGCAGAAATGAACTTAAGCAGGTTTTTATTCGCATTGAAAAATAATTACTTAAATAGTTACATCATTTAAATACGCATACACATACAAACATATACATATATACAATAATACATACACACAAATATATAAACAATACATACGCACACATTAATTATTTGTATGTTTTCCCCGGTATTCAAATGTATTTGAATGAAATAGAAATTATAGAAATAGATACAAAAGTTTCCAGTTCAACTAATTTCATTAAAACATTCAACATATCTTTATTTAGATTCATAATTATATTCTACAAAACAATGTTTACACAAATGGGAAATCTAAATTCCTTTTCGTAGTTATAACTCAACTTTTTTAATGCAATTTACATAAAACATCCGAAACAATACTTGTTTGCATCACAATGAGCTGTAATCGAAAGTATACCGTTTAAATAAAGGCCAGACTCTTTGTAATACTAAATCAGTTTTGTACTCGCCTTTGTACCTCAGGACATAATGAAATTCTGCGTATAATTTTTATTTGAGTGGAATATAGCATGGAATACATTGTACATTAGGTTTGTAAGTTAATGGATGGATGAATGTAAAGAGTGAAATTTATGACGTATTATTGTGGTTTTTTAAAAGCACCTTTATGTAACTAAAACAAACAATACCGTACATTTATAGTCAGCCTATAAACGTATTTTAGTTATAAAATGTTTTGTCAGTTCAGTTTTTATTTTATGACCATGTTGCCAATTCAGCCAGTGTCAAGTATTAAAAAGCACAGATTATGTAAAAAAGCGTTTACATTGTGAAAATTCATGTCTGTCCTAATAGTCACCATTGTGTACGATAGTGGAACGCTTTGCTTATGACAGCCTCTGTGGAGCAATCGGTTAAATCTCTCTTACTTATAGGTGTCCTGGTTTTACCTCTGCCTACCCCTTCCGGGAAAAAGGCGTAAGTTTATGTATGTATGTACTGAGTGATCAAATGCTCACCTTATATGATAACTTAATTTTCTAGTTAATAATATTAAAACAGTTTCTATTGACTAAACTACTAGGTCTTTTAAACACCTAAAATCCGGAAAATATTATTTGTGTGGATTCCGTGTTCATTAGTATGTTAATACGCATGAAAATGCTCCATGATTTTCATTATTAGTTAACTTAGTTTCAAACTAAAGCAACAATATTTAGCTAAAATATTTTCCTCTCATAACAGAGTATAAAACGTGTACATTTAACTAGAATTTAATATGCTTTCGCTGAAAATACTTGGAGCAAACGGCGGATAATTTTATCCGAATAAATCCAGCGATTAAGAGAATAAAAGATCTACAACTAGACACTTTTATGCGCCAATAGACTTTGTGGAAGGAATTATCGCAATAAATACTTTTATGTTATTATAATCTGAGAAAGGTTTAGCTCTTTTGTAATTCTTAGTTTTAATCCTTCTGGGAAATAATAACTAGAATAAAACGGTGTAAAATATAGGATTGAGGAAAATCTGCCATCCTGTTAAAGATCGCTCGTCTTATCCACGATATTATATTCTTGTCTTACGAATGGTGACCACTACAATGTTGAAAATCCATTATAGAGATTCACACAAATGCCACTATTCCATCCATATAAAACACAACCACAATTTTCCAAATCACAATTTTACCTACAAGAAGCGAATATAAAATATCTTTGAAACACATCACTATAACCCGTCCAAAACATATGTGACAGAACATTACCCGAAGCCTAGAAGGACTTGATAACCCATTAGATAATGAAGCGAGCGGGCAGTACCCGAAAAAACCTCATTTGCACTCAAACACTCGACTGTTGTGTTCTGTATGGCGCGTCAATCTCGTTGAACGACGATCGTTGATCACTGGTTTGAGTTATAAGCGACAGCGATTATTTTGATACGCCTAATTTGCGATATAATTATATCGCTGTTGTTGTCTGTTTACTGTTGGAAATACTTAAATGTCAATAGTATTTGTTGCTATTAGTCTCTATCCCAAATCTTGTAACCTATTTTCTATAACTCCTTCAATTTCAACAACAAAGTTTCCTGAGAAGACCCACGTTATGAGCCGTAAATCAAATTAAGTCGGCCATAAAAAAGTATTGCGTGAAGGAAAGTAGAATAATAATCGCCCTTACATACAATGACGTTTAGATAGGTATTCACTAAAGATTTTTATTTTAGGCTATTGTAAATAGCCAACTTAAATTCAGGAACTTTCTTTAATAAGTTCTCTTGTGTCTGAAGTCTTGACAGTGAAGGTTCCAATTATTTTAATTGCGTGAACACCAGACATCCAAATATCATGCTTCCTTAACAAAATAATAATAATAATACTCAACAATCCCGCTTTAACCCTTCCCTTGCACCACACAGCGGGTTCGGAGTTTGAAGTAACTCGAGTGCCCATTTGTCCGTCACACTGACCGTTCCGAGTGGCGTTGGAGGGTTATGTCGTGTTATGTTTTGTTTAGTTCACGAGAGGGTTAAGTTTGGTGTAAAACTGTCAGCGCGTGTATCGTAGCCCGTAGTGAATAAATTACATATATTTCGGCGAGTGTGTGTATGGGTTATATGTTTATTAATTGGATATAATAATCTGTTACGGTCGTAAAGCTTCGTCGGCTTGTAGGTACCTACTTATTGCTGCTCATAAACTCTACAATAATCCATCTTTCATTTCATCATCATCAGTCTTTATCCACAACTCCATAAGGTTATGACATTTTTATTCATTTTGTTGAAAGTTTTAAACATACATACATTCA
Organism: Hyles euphorbiae; assembly: GCA_023078785.2. Classification (NCBI taxonomy): domain Eukaryota; kingdom Metazoa; phylum Arthropoda; class Insecta; order Lepidoptera; family Sphingidae; genus Hyles; species Hyles euphorbiae. The sequence continues at coordinate 15,966,907 of CM041037.1, read as the reverse complement.
TAAACTCACGCCTTTTCCTAGAAGGGTAGGCGAGGTGCCAGGAAGGCCACATTTCGCCTTTTATGTTCCGTTCCACGATGTGATACGTGGCGACACTGCGTACCTTACCATTTGAACACATCCAATCATACCCAACTTGTCAAAAGCTAAAAATAGCCACAATGCCTCAGAGACTTAAGACTTATGACAAAACCTGTTTATTTAGCCTCAAGCGGGTGGCTCAAAACCCTTCCAGTTTTGTTTAAGGTGTGCCCTTAGGAAGTAGTTCTGTTTGTCGGCGACAGATAACTTTGTATTTGTACAGGAATGTTTGGAGTTCCTCTGGACGTTTGCTCAACATAATTAACTTTTTGTAGTGTTTAGTTTGGCAGTTTGTTAATAAATTTGTATAGGGTGCTTTGTTTTTATAGGTGGCTACGCGGTTTGAACACCATTAGCGCTATTTATACTAATTATTTTAAAATATACTTTTATAATTTGTAAAAAAAAGCTAGTGTGTACTAAAAATGACTTATTTGCTGAACTCTCTAATTATAATTGTTAACTAAGTGTCATATTTTTGTATTAGACGGTGTACAATAAAATGTTCTAATAAGGTATTTATGTTATAATATATTTTATATTATATTATGTAGTCTAAGCAGACGAACCTGCGGCAGCCTGATGATAAACGACTACCACTGCTTATTTTCTATAATTCCGATGCCTACTAAAATAAGATAGATAAAGATATAAAGGATGGGAGTAGGAAGGGAGGAGTAGTTGAGTCTTCGGCTATGTCATTCACCGAATGAAAAACAACAGCAAAGCAGTTATTTCATGGTAGTGTCCTATGAGTCAGTGGTACCGTCCCGGACGAGTCGAACTAATTTGCCGCCGTAAAATGACTGCAGCGTTTCTCTACCACTTAATAATTATAGGTGACAATACTTTAACTGACGGTAAGTACTGTGCGGTCCAGAATAAATAGCGAAGAGCAACAGATTCTTGTATATTTTTATTACACGCTTTATATTAGCTTCACTTGTATGTTTGTATGTATGTTTGTATGTTTGTATGTTTGTATGTTTGTTTGTAACCGACTTCTTTGGGCGCGATTTTGACCCACTTTAAACGGCCAGATTTCGTTCAAATTTTGCACACCTGTCAAAGACCGATGACAATACAATAATTCGATTAAAATATATAATTATCCTGATTAGATTCGCCAGGATTAATTATTCTTATAATTGATGACCATTGCTACTGACCACTAGGTGGCGTTTGCACTATTCATCGCTAGATGGCGTTAACATTGTATTCTTCAAGTGTCAAATGTTACTACTGACCAACAGATGGCGTTATTGATTGGAAATACAGCCGTAGATGGATGTTTTTAGTCAAAACAATTATATAATAGTTAAAAAAAACTAAAATACACGCTTTAATAAGATATACAACTAAAAAAGTAAAAATAATTGATACTGAATTTAAGATAAGAAAATGGAGTAAAATACATATATTTTATTGTTACAAAGCGTGGGGTGCAGGAGGATAAGTAATTGTTGTAAACACCCCACGCTTTGTAACAATAAAATATATGTATTTTACTCCATTTTCTTATCTTAAATTCAGTATCAATTATTTTTACTTTTTTAGTTGTATATCTTATTTAAGCGTGTATTTTAGTTTTTTTTTAACTATTATATAATTCTATATAATAACACTGGTCTACCTTAAATTGGATACACACAGACTGATCTCAGACGGAATTCCCGGTCGATTTTGCTTCATAAGTCCGGGAAACGAGCAAACAAACATGATAGTAATTGATCACTAACTCCCATGAACATCCACAACGCTTATGACATGTGTTGCCGGCCCATCAAATCGGGAGGGATACGGGAAAGAAAAAAGATAGGAAGAGAAACGGTATATTGGGCATCGAGCAGTCTCAGTCACCGAACGAAAATGAAAGCAAAGCTGCCGCTTCACATTGATCTCCTGTAAGACTGCGGTACCACCCCGGACGAGCCTACCCATTGATGCTGAGTCATAAATTATAACAGCGTGGATCTAACACTTATTTACGTATAATGCCTTTTTTACTGTTGTTTTCCTGATAAATGAAACGAGTGTACTATAAACAGCATTAACTTATACATACTGGGTATCTCAAGACTGCTACCGAAAACGAAGCCGAGTGGTAGTTTCAGTGACTACAAACACAATGCAACTAAAAATTTCGCAAAGAAACGCGACAATTATTTTTTATGATTTTTTAAATATCGTAATTTTTGGGTGGTAAATCCATAGTTCTTGCTAAAATAATAATTTAAACTCTTTTATACCTTAGAGTATTTATAAATAAAAGGGTATATACTATTATTTTAGGAAAAAAATGTATTTACCACCCAAATATGGCCATAGGAAAAAATAACAAAAAAAAAATTGTCGCTTTTTTTGCAACTTTTTCTGTTGCATTGTATCTGAAGTCGCTTAAACTACCACCCGGCTTCGTTTTCGGTAGCAGTCTCGATATACCCTGTATATGTGGGAATAGTTCCGTCTCGGGTCAAATGAACAAAGATCGTTGGTATAGTCTTCGATATATTATCGTCTTCTTTATTTAGTCTTAAAATCGTCTTTAATCCGTCTTCACGTCTTACGTCGTCTTCCTGACTATTCTCCTATATTTCGTCCTTGCATATTCAACATCTCAATCATTAATCCTCTAACTCTTTCCATCTTAAGTACTTTCATTAGTCATCTCTTTCACATAAACCACGTTCTATATCAGTCATTCGCCCAACGTTCCATTCTACTCATCTTTCATCATAACATTAAACCTACATATATGAATTATGTATAACGCCTTTTGTACTGTGATTGTTGCCTAGATAGATATAAATATGATAATATGTTCAGCATAATATAGGCATTTTTAATTTTAAAAAGCTGCCATTCGAATAGAAAACTAGTACTCAAATGGTACTGAAAGTTTTTTTTTACCCTATAAACGCATAGATTAAAGAGAAACACTTAGCTGAATTACAAAATAGAGGCATATTGTTGTGTTATAGTTACTTTTTGTCGATGGTAGCCTTTTTTTCATAGATCTATGTATATGTGTTGTGCGTGGTAGCCTTTTGATAAACGGACCAGACGCGCCTGCCAGCATGTGCACGGTGATCGCGGGTTCAAATACCAGGGCACACCTCCAACTTTTCGCAGTCATTTGTGTATTGATAAATCAATCGCTACGAACGAAAACGGTGAAGAAAAACAAACGTAAGTTAATCTTTATACCATAGCGTTTTATAAGAATTTCTATGGTATGTAACTCCGCCAACCCGCATTAGGCCTTATTCTCGATTATAGAGGAGGCCTGTACCCTGCAGTGGGACGTATATGGGCTGATACATACAGGGTATATCAAGACTGCTACTGAAAACGAAGCCGGGTGGCAGTTTAAGAGACTTCAGACACAATGCAACAGAAAAAGTTGAAAAAAAAAGCGACAATTATTTTTTTGTTATTTTTTTCCTATGGCCATATTTGGGTGGTAAATACATTTTTTTCTAAAGTAATAGTGTATATATACCCTTTTATTTATTAATACTCTAAGGTATAAAAGAGTTTAAATTATTATTTTAGCAAAAACTATGGATTTACCACCCAAAAATGACGATATTTAAAAATTCATACAAAATAATTGTCGCGTTTCTTAGCAAAATTTTTAATTGCATTGTGTTTGTAGTCACTAAAACTACCACCCGGCTTCGTTTTCGGTAGCAGTCTTGAGATACCCGGTATAGTTGTAGATGTAGGATTTGAATGTAATTATGAAAGATAAGGTGTGTGCGTTCACGTGCAAAAAATCCCCGTTCTCTCCCCTCCCCATTCTTCAGGGTACTCCCCTCTCAGTGCGGAATGACCTGTGTATCCTTGGTGTGGATATCCGCTGTGATCTCAATCCAAGGAATCACATCGAGGGCGTAATATCTGCCACATCACGCAGGGTTGGAGTCCTGAACAGAGTGCGTCGGTTTTTCACGCCCGGTCAGCTTTGCCGCTTATATAAAGCGCAGGTCCGGCCGGGTATGGAGTACTGCTCGCACCTCTGGGATGGATCCGCCCAGTACCTGCTCGATGCCTTGGATGGATTGCAGCGGCGGGCCATCCGCATTGTGAATGATGCAGACGTTACGAGCAACTTGGAGTCGCTACAACTCCGGAGAGATGTCGCCTCTCTAAGCGTGTTCTACCGCCTGTATCACGGTGAGTGCTCTGAGGAATTGTTCAACTTGCTCCCCTCCTCTCCATTCCTAACCAGAACCACGCGTGCTGGCTTGCGAAGCCATAGCTTGACGGTCCACACCATCCCGGCGCGAACCAAACGGTTCTCAAATTCGTTTCTGTGCCGCACCGTCAGGCTGTGGAATTGTTTGCCGGCGCACGTGTTCCCTCCTTCCTACAATCCCGGGTCCTTCCGCCGTGGTGTGAAGAGGCACCTAAGCAGGCCGGCATAATTGTTTCCATTGGCATGGGACTGCCGTCCGATGCCAATGGATACTCTGCCTGGGCAGCATTGGCACTTTCCATCAGGTGCAATGCCGCCACTATGCCAGGCCATTATAATATATATAATATATATAATATAATAGATAAGTAGAATGGAACGTTAGACGAATTAATGATATGGCACGTGGTTTTTTTTTTTTTTTTTATATCATTGAATGGCGAGACGAGCATGCCGTCCGCCTGATGGTAAGCGATACGACCGCTCATGAACAGTAGCAAAACCAAACAACACCTTGAATTACAAAGCAATGTTTGGCATTCCACTGCGCTCGCCATCCTGAGACAAAAGATGTTAAGTCTCAATATGTCCAGTAGTTACTCTGGCTACAATGTCCTTCAATCCGAAACACAACAGTGCATTTAAACTGCTGTTTGACGGGAGAAATAGACATTGCGGTGGTACCCACCCAGGCAGCCTCTCACATATGAGAGACCTACCACCAGTAAGTAGTGGTTTATGTGAAAGAGATGACTAATTAAAGTATTTAAGATGGAAAGAGATGTTTAAGTACAGAAGGACGGAATATAGAAGAGAACCGTCTGGAAGACGAGAAAGGAAGGAAGACGGATGCGGGTAAGAAGTATTTTAAGTAAGACGAAAATATATGTATTATTGAAGACTACTAAGACCATCTTCGTTTGATTTGACCCGAGACGGGACTATTCCCACATATATATCAGATCTCATTGTACGTATGGACAATCGTACTACAGTAACACAGAACCAGTCGTCTTAAAACAACATTGCGTTCGGAATAATATTTCCTCCTTCACCCTGTATAAATAAAACTGGAGACGTCTTATTTACAAACCACAGCTTCTCAAAATAGTTCAGTTTCTATTTAAACGTTTTTAAGATACAGAAAAAACATTCGACTTTTATCCTTTTGTCTCTTTCATGTTATTTCAGTTTGCTGATTTTATTTTCCAGCCGAGAAACATCAGATTTTTATGTATAATGAAAGAGGTAGTAAGAAATACTTTACAATTCACTGGTGATAGGTCTCTCATAGCTGAGAGACAACCTGAGAAGTTACGGTGGTATCTACTAATGTCTATTTCTTCCGCCAAACAGTAGTGTAAATGCACTGTTGTATTCCGATTTAAGGGACCTTGTAGCCAGAGTAACTACTGGACATGTTGAGACTTAACATTTTATGTCTCAGAATAGTGAGCTTAGTGGAATGCCTGGTATTGCTTTGTAATTCATGGTGCCGTTTGATTTTGCTACTGTCCATGAGTGGTCGTATCGCTTACCCTGAGGTGAATGTCTTGCCTTGCCATAAATTATAATAAAAAAATAGCCTAAACTTTAAAGAAAGTAGTCCTTTTTATAGTCAACATAATATCGCTATCATCGAATAGTGATGTGTTAATGGCATTTTGGTGCCATTTATTGACGAAGCAAGCTATTTTCTGCAATATCATTCATGTCATCCGAAAATTAATTGATTACACAAGAATACAATTTTCAGAGTTTAAAAACATACCTTATTTCTATAAAGAGTTTATGTATAAGCTCACGCTTATATCTCTGAAGGAATAGGCTAGAATACCATTATATACCATCCACTGTATCCGAACTTTCCATCCCAAGACGTGCTAGAAGAGGAGCCTATTGATGCTCTTGACGCAAATTCCAATTAATTAAGCCTCCTTAGCCAAGTTACAATCTATTCTCTTTCTACAATCGTTAACGCCTTGACGTAAGCGATAACGTTTCGTTTTCGCTAATCGAATTGCATCTTGGATAGCATTTGTATGGGAGTTAGCCAATGGCATTGTACAACATACAAACGTCATCGCTTACGTCAAGGCGTGAACAATTGTAGAAAGATGATTTTAACATGGCTAAAGGGACTGATCTTTCTAACTACAAAATCTTACAAAAGTGTATAGGCCGAATTGTAAATTAGACACAGAACCTAATTCATATTCTATTCACATTGGTTCTCTCTCTATTAAATCGTGGGACGGAACACACAAGCCGAAAGGGGGTTTTGAAGCAGAACCTCTACCTACCCCTTCTGGGAAAAAAGGAGTGAGTTTATGAATGTGTTATACTGTTACTAAGCCAATGAGCTATTCATACCTGATACTAATAATTTTCAATCACGAAATTGGTTGCTAGGAAAAAAACTCGGCATGTTTGTCAGTACGTAAAAATGTTTTATTCATAGCGTACGTTTGTGGGTCCCGGTTAGTATCGCAATTTATATTTATAATGGATCTTGACAACCACTACGTACGCAGAATATTAATGTGCGACGAATGTAATTCAATATGTTCCTGGAATGTTATAGGAATGTACTTGTATTCCTAAATATTGGTTGCGTATGAAATGTTTTTGTTTATTAACTGAATATGTATAAACTGAATATGAATTTATTAACTGAATGAGGCTAATGGTAGATAAAATGTTACTACTAGTTTCTGTAACGCAGATGATCAAGAAACCAATTAAATGAAAGAACACGGGTTCGATTCGCGAAAACACATTTAGGTTGGTGGCGGTAATTTTACTTTATTACATCAACTTGTGGTCTGTAAAAAACTATATTAATATAATATTAATGAAAGAGCATTATAAGATACCCAAAAAACAATATAGGAATCCGTCAGAAAAAAATAATCACTATCTCGGCATTCTCAGTGCGCTAGGCATAATATAACATTACATGGATTTTTTTCAAAATTGACTGAATTTAATTATTTTTTATCTGTCCAGGCTATGTGAGTCGAGATGTTATTGCGGAACTATTGGATGGAAGCAGCTCTAGTACACGCGGCAGGCACACCATGTAACACTGTAATATGAATCCGAGCAGCTTCATCGTATACATCACTAGCCTGCTGTGGCTCAACCTCACCGACGCTAAAATAGGTACGTACTATCATACAATCAATATCTCTATCATTATTATCATCATCATCATCTGCATCATCATTTACAGTATTGTCAATCCACATTTAATGACAGCCTCCGTGGCGCAGTTGGTTAGACGCTGGTTGTGGAACGAGAGGCCGTGGGTTCCCTCCACGCACCGAAACAAATACTTCTGTGGACCACACGTATTTGTTTCGGGTCTGGGTGTTTGCGGGACTGAAAAGTTTCTCGTATTTCCTGATATGCATGACACAAGGCTCGATCTTAGTGTGGGATTAGGACTATGCATGTGACTGTAGGGTGTATTTATTTATTTCATATTCGTCTGGAGTACAAATTACCCCTTAAAACTCAAAACCAATATAACCACTGAAATGTGTATTTAATTACATTCTATTCATATTACGCGTCAAGATTGTCAGTTTGGATGGTCGAGGTAGTCAAAAATAGGCTTTTTACTTGACTTACCTTTTCATGATAACAACCCAACAAAAATACATTATCATTCTTTGTAAGCGATGTTCCTACAGCTATAATTATTAAGGATACTTTATTGAAATTAAAAACTCATGGTCATTCCTAAAGGCGTAATTACCATTCCGAAACATAAAAATTACATGACACAGTATTTAAAACTGTCATCTGTTTAATTCCTATTAATTGAGATAACTGAGGTTGAGGTTCAAAGGGTTGACCCTATGATCCGGGTGAATGGGGATTAAATACGGGGGCACCTCTATCGCCGGGGTTACGTCCCAGCCTGGCTTAGAACAACGTGTGGTACTGATTGGGCGTTAACTGTTATCCCTAGCTACTCTGGGGTAAGTCGTTGTACTTCAAAGTTATATACTCCTTTGAGGTAGCAAGCCGTGATTATGGAGTTTCAAGTTTCAACTACGTATTTTCATAAATACAATATTTCTATCTATATCGTCGTGATTCAATTTACTCGTAAGGTTGAATCTTCTTCAAATCTACACCATTTATCTTTGTTGTCGAATTTGTTATTGTATGACAAAACTAAACTACTAGACGGGATGGTACCACGAATCATCGGAATCAGATGGTCTAGAAAAAGTCCATGAGATAAAAAATTATACATAAAGCAAAATACGAAGGCTAAATTACTCCAACCCTTCTGTCCACTCCTCCCATACATGGACATAACAATAAACTGTATGCTACAAATGGAACAAATAGTAATCATATTAAAGCTTGGATAAATATTTCACTATCTACACAATAGTGATATGAAATCATTGATAATGTATATTTTGTTTGTGTTTGACACGTGTCAATATTGTATTGTAACACGACTACCAATCAGCTTTAGCAAATAAACTAGGTTATATTTTATATATATTTACTCAGTAATTTCAGGTAAATCTTTGGTTTTTGATTTACGCAAATACCTCTCACCATGTATTCAGCACCCAAAGTTTGACTGACTGAAAGAATATATAAAGCATTAAGTCCAACTATACATAATTTAAAAGAGTGTACATAAATAAAATAAAATAAAACTGGAATTTCATGATTGATTTTCTTTTTGTTTTTTTGCTATGAACGGCGAGACGAGCATGCCATTCGCCTGATGGTAAGCGATACGACCACTCATGAACCAAACAACACTTTGAATTACAAAGCAATGCATGGCAGTCTACTGCACTCGCCATCCTGAGACATAAGATGTTAAGTCTCAATATGTTAGATGTTAAGTCCAGAAGTTACTCTGGCTACAATATTCTTCAAACCGAAACACAACAGTACATTTACCCTTCCGTTTGACGGGAGCAATAGACATTGCAGTGTTACCAATCCAGGCGGCCTCTCACATGAGAGACCTACCACCAGTTTTGTAGTTCTTATAACATATATAAATTAAGTTTTAGATGTTAAATATTTATACAAAATGTATTTGCCCTTTTGATATTCTTCTTTTGCGTTCTTTATTATAATGTAAAATCTAATTTCCCCATGACATAACATGCATGTAACATGAATATTTTTGTTCCAGGATACTTTTGGCACATCACAGATCTTCATTACGACCCGTTCCATAACTCCCCGGAGTTCCATAGAGGTGCGGACATTCCACGATTTTCATATTTAATGTTTATTTCCTCGACTCTTGTTATTTATGTGATGTATGCTTGTTATCATTTCAATATTACACGCGAAATTTCATTTTTCCGCATCAAATTGATAAAATATAGCTGATGGTGTACGTTGGACATTTAGAAAAAATATTACATTTGTATATTAATGGAATTTCTGTGCAATGTTTTATGATTAGGTATTAAATTTCAATTTTTTATTTTGCTTCGCTTTTGAACCTATTTTTCGTATATAGAAATGCTTAGAAAAGTAAAAATATAGTTTGTGGGTACTTACTGCTGATTAAGTTGTAGCTTGTATGGGTATATCAATTCTAAAAATATTACTTTACAATTGTAACTAAACGTTAAAGGCAATTAATACAGGTAGAAGCTAGATATTTGTAATAGTTTCAATGATATAAAAAAATACAATCTTTAAAATAAAAAATGTTTGTAATTAAAATTATCAATGACAAAATCGTGAACGAAAGTGTATTTAATGATTCCAGATAAAATAAATATACAGAAAAGTTAAATTTTATTTCACTAGGAATACGAGTAAATATATGAAATCCCAATAGAACGCAATTTCTGTAATTAAATATTTTTAGCACATTAATTAATGAACAACAAATAGTTGAATACGCTTAATGAAGTTAATAATGGATTAATTAATTGAATATGTCGGCTGGATAAAGTTTCTACTAATTTGACAATGTAGATTACATAATATTAATTGTTGATAAATATAGGGACATTTACTAATATAATTAATCTTGACAGCCTCCGTTCGAGGCCGCGGGTTCGATCCCCGCGCCGTGAGAAATGTTTGTGCGGTCCACAAACATTTATTTCGAGTCTGGGTGTTTTGATCTTAGTGTGGGATCTAGATTATTTATGTAACCTTCAGGAGTTATTTATTTATTCTGCAGTAACGAAAACTATATTTTTTGATAAATTATTATATTTAAATTATGCTAGTGAAAATCATCATCAGATGTTAGGAGTGAGCCGATAGTTTTCATTGCTTTCTTTAACATATTCAGTAATTTAATACAATACAGATGAACTCAGAATTTCTATCGCACGTGTTTTTGATGGCTCCTACCTTCTTTTTTAATGCAAGATTCTGAAAGGTGCTTCTTCCTTGGGGAAGACTGGCATAACCATTTCGACGGATGAAGGACAAATATTCTCACGGTCATCGATACTTAACTTGTATAGCTTGCACTTTTCTGTGAATGTTCATGTTTCTTCAATTGATTCTGTTAATCAGCACGTCAAAAAAAATATACTGAAAAACGCTGCTTAAACAGAGGATCTAATTCAGTTTCCATTCCAGTTTTTATAACTAATCATTCTGTTCAGGTTTTTTTTAAATATGTAATGTACTACATACTAAAAATATTTAATGTATCGTTTTAATAACGATCTAGTCTTATCACTAATAAGTTATTAAAATTTAACCTAAAATTTTAAAGAGAATACGACTAAGAATATGTCTAATAACACTTTTCTTACTATCCCTATTAAGGGGAAGACACAATGTTCGCGTGTTCTTCTCCGATTCGAATTCACTTCGATCTCTGTTCAGGATGTCGACACAACAGGGCCAACAACGAACACAGTCATCGGAACGGTCGTCACCGAGACCACACGTGCGACAGCTCGTGGTCGCTGATACAGAGTGCGGCTGCTTTCATGCACGAGAGACATCCTGATACCTTGGAATTCGTTCTTTGGACTGGGTAAACATTAGCTGGACATATTTTACTTATTTAAGGCAGTATAAGATCGACAATGCCAAATCCTGGAATGTCGTTTGTAACAGCAACGTAATAAAACTCAGTTGTTGGCTTACATTTTCATTGACAAGGGCTGGAAAATTGAATTCTCCTTTCAATGACCCACTTAACTTATACAACAACTTGAATATTTGCGTTACAAGATAACATACAAAGATTAGTAAGTTTTTAATCTACAATTTAGTAGAAATCATCAAAGATGTTAACGAATGTTATATTATGTTAAATATAACACAACATCATTTGTTTTGCTTTAATAAATCTTATTCGACAGGGACATCCTATCTTCGTCCATGGAACATTTGAGCGAAGAGTTCAAGCTAGAAGCAGTGAGGAACGTAACTGATATCCTGAGCAGAACGTTCAGCAGTCAGTTCGTATTCCCAGCGCTGGGGCACAATGACCCCCCACCTTCAAGGAGACTAGTAGATATGTGGATGCAGTGGCTCCCCACTGAAGCACTGCAAACTTTTGAGACTGGTAATAATGGGACCTTTGGCTCTCTCTCCCTCCCTCTCTCTCTCCTTCTCCTCAACCCCAGGACTTCTTGGGAAACAGTGGACATTCACTACTGAACATAGGCCTCATAGACCCAAGGATCTCCATATCGACCTGTTAGAAGCGGCCTACAAGGTGGACGGACGACCTGGTTCAGGGGTTGGTTGGTTACAGGACGTCGCTGGGCCTTTCACTAAAACGACAAAACAAAAATATAACGAAATCCATTTCCCCCTTCCATTCTTTTAAATGTACCTACTTAAAAATATTACTCCTATCAAACTAAATTGAAAGTAAAAAAGTTGAATTAAAACCTTCAAAATTCAGTCTTCATAAGTAAACTACATTGTTATTGTCAACGGGAAAATAGTGCAAAAAAAAATGTTTTCTACAGGTGGATACTACACAATAGAACAGTCTCACAGTAAGCTCAGAATCGTTGTTCTGAATAGCGTGTTGTGGGCAGGCGGCGCGGCGAGGACGGACGGGCCCCACCGAGGCCGCGCGCAATGGGATTGGTTGGAAGAAATACTCAGTAAAGCGAAGAGGAAAAATGAAATGGTGATTGAAAGAACTTTGTAGTACAAGCAAAGACAAAAGGACTTGCAAAGATGTCTTTATACCTCTGACTTTCTTTCGTTTCTTTATCGGAAAAGTATTTATTTATTTTTATTTTGTGAACTCTTATCTTTCAAGACAATACTACAGTGTACAATTTGTAGTTATTAAAATATCTAAATCGCATTTTAAATCCATTGTCATCTGTTTCAAAAGGATTTTAGTAAAGCACTACTGAAATGCTTATTGCGATATCCAATATATTCCCAAATAGTTCTAGACCAATTGCGGACAGCGACAAAACAGTAATTAGAAGGTAATTTGTTGATAGTCAGTAATCATACTAACTTCTTCTTTTCTTCTTGTTTTGACTATCAATTCACAACAGAAATATTATTTTGTGGCATGTGCTTCTCCTAATATTCTTTAGTGTCAACTATCAATATAATTTCTTTAACTCGTCTCTGTCTCTCTTCAGTTTAATAAATTTCCCTACTTAACATAGGATTCCCTCGAGGATCTGTCCACATTCTTTAAACTGCACAAGTACAATTAGTTCGTATTTTTATGTCTCGTCTATCTCAGGTGTACCTTGTGGCCCACGCTGGTCCTGGAATGGAAGAGCGACACAATGCTGGCAGCTCTTCTGCGTCAGGCGGTGGGGAACTAACTCCTACCGCCAATGGCAGACTTCTTCAAATCATCAGGGCTTTTAGTGACGTCATCGCTGGACAGTTCTATGGACATCGACATGCTGATACATTCAGAATAATTTACAGTGGAGGTTTGTCTGAAGTTATATTATAAAAAACTATTATAATTGATACCTATAATTCCAATAGTTTCGTTTCATAAATTCGATGATCAAGTGATTGCTTTAGAACCTCATGGTAAGGAATTGCCCCAAGCGCAATTCTGTTAAGATTAAGAAATCGTAGTTTTGATACCGGGTTTGCAGAAGGAAAAACAATTATGGGTATAAAAGGAAGGGGGGATATTTTGTAATATTTGATAATATTTCTCACCAAAGGAAACATACGAGAATAATTCTGGATCGAACCAAAGAATTCAAACTTTAGTATAAACTAACTAAAGCCAGTATTGATACATAGTAAATAATGTTATTCTTATGTATAGTACAGATTGTTTAATATAAAAGTGGGGGTCTGTCTCTGAACGCTTAATATTATCGCGTAATTTAAGTAATAATAAATCAATACCCATCAGTCACATACACAGTTCTAACCCCACACTAAGATCGAGTCTCGTGTCGTGGGTATCAGAAACTACGGGAGACTTTTTGGTGTCACAAACACCCAAACCCGAAAGAATTACCTATGGTTGACTCAACCATTTGTTTCGCAGCCGGGATCTAACCATCGGCCTCTCCTTTCACAGCAGGCGTCCAACTATCATAAACTGAGTCAAATAAGACATTGTAACTAGAAATTCTCAATTAACAAAAGGTTTTTATTTCAGGTCGACCGGTGTCGTGGGCACTACTAGCCCCTTCAGTGACGCCAAGAGGAGCCGGGAGCATATCCAATCCAGGATTGAGACTTTATAAATTTGACTCTAATACCGGAAAGGTAATATGTTTAATGGTTTCTTACATTTACGCGAATGTTACACATTGAAATAAAACTATTATTTACGGATTTTATCGCGAATTTAGTTTAATTTTTACATTTTTGACTTCCCGACGTTTGAAAGTAATATGTTTACATTAATTCTACCATTGCAATCAACAGTACATGCAAAAAAAGTGATTTACTTTGACTGTATATTAATCTTATTTGCACTATATAATTTTAATGGCCGCATAATAATAATAAAATATATTAAAAGACTATATTCGTATACCACCAGTTTCTTTCCATAAAATTCTGACACTAACATATGATAGCATTCTTTGATTTGATTGGATTCTTGGTCCTCAGGTTAATTTCCTCATTACTATTGTTTATCGTCAGGTCTTGGACTACACCCAGTATTATTTAGACGTAACAAACACAAGAGGGGAGATTCACTGGGCAGTGGAATATAACCTCACCCAGTACTACGGCTTGAGGGAAGTCAGTGCAACATCGCTCGATGCTTTAGCCGAGAGGATACGAAACCACAATGATCGTGGTGTTTTTACAAAGTAAGGATTTCTATATGGCGTGTTCTTTTAATTATGTTTCCAGTCTTTTTTTTTTCATTTTTTCAATAAGGTACTACAGAAAACTAAACTAACTTCAACGATTATGCCGTTTTGCCGGCGAAAAAAAAGAAATTATTGATTTTTCTTAATGACTAACACACCATATCGCTTTATTCCTGTGAATGCGTCTAAAATTAATTATCTTTTATCAGATATTTAACCGCTCTCCGTGTACGTCACAACACTGACGTAACGGACTGTGACTCGGGGTGCGTACACGTCCACTACTGTGCAATTACGCGCGCCGACTACCAACAGTTTCGCTCGTGCGTCCGCAACCCCGCCTCGGCGCTAGCGTCGCGCGCAGCACAGAACACCACCGCCATCTTGCTTTACGCCATCTTGATTTTGATGTCGTCATAAAGTTGTAAATGTAAAATAAGCAAAAATAATTAGAAATTATTTTGACTATTCTGTTTATTGTAAACAATAAACATTTTTGTATGAAGCCTAAGCTTCGGACCTCATTTATTTTAATGGCGTACTTCATCATCTCTAGGCCTTTTATTCACAATTTCTTGAATATAGGAGAATATAAGAGGATTTCTTTCAGACAAAACGATATATGGCTCTCTTTGCAATAAAATTACCTTGGGAATACTGTGTAAATGTTATTTATGTCCAGGTTTTTTCCTTGTAATATATGGGAGCCTTAAACGTCGCTGTTTTATTCTTCTTGCTAGTATTTAAATCCGGGAGATAAAATTTGTAAATGTGTATACTTAGTCGCCCGTTTTTTTGTGATTTCCAGACATGATAGGATATAAGTACATAATTTCACACGATGATAATCAGTTTTAATATAATATGCATATAACATATTTAATAGATTTCTCATTAATATTCGTATTTATGCCTAGAGTTGGTGAATTAATTAGTAATAATTAAGTTGGAATTATTGTAAAATATATTATGAGAGTGGTCTAAGTATTCGTTGTATGTAAGCAGGTAGAAATTGTTTGTGATTCGCGACGCTAATTTGATTGTGATATAATTAATGTTTTGTATATAAATATAAGTGAAGTGATCAATCAATGTAAGTAAATAAACTGGATGATATGAAATATTTGAGTTTTATTTATTAAAGTTGAAATGAAAGCCAGAAACTTGTTATTAATTACTCCGAATAATCTGCCTGACTGCCGCGGTAGCGCAGTTGTGCCGTGGTGCGGTTATAACACTGAGGTCTCGGGTTTGAACCCCGGGTAGGGAAATGTGATACTTTTTTTTTCTATTCATTAATTTTAATCAGCCCGGGGTCAGGAATTTGTTCCCGACATGGCGATAGGCTCACCCTATATCACATCAGGGGACGCAACACTCAAGGTGAAACGTGAATTTTCTAGTTACACCTTAGTCTACCTCGTCTGGTAAAAAGCGTGATGTGGGTGTGTGCATTACCTTGTCCCAAAAAGTAAACCTACGGTTGCGCTAAAGGATTTTCCCACTTGTATCTTTTAATATGTAGTTTTTTTTATTATAACGATTATCTATAATATGAAATAAACAATACACAATTTATTATTATAAACTACTAATTAATCCCTAGTCTCATAAATATTATGTTCGGTGCAAAAATCGCACCATTTCCAGAATGGTAAAAGTAACAGAAAGGTTAATAGGTAAAATTTTATTTCAATTACATTCTATAAAAACGATATATTAGTAACATATATTTTTGAAAACAAAACACGCGATATATTTAAATTTTTCTATTTAATTTAATCTATTCAAGCCCAGATTTGACATTTAAAATCACTTATATTACCCAATGAAAATAGATTCGAATCAATTATACCAAACATGTATTGAAACCTGTTTGAAACAGGCCAAGGTAATTGGCACCTCGTACTCATTTTAGTTTCAATTTAGAGTAAATGAATGAATAGTAATTAAATCATTAACCGATATAGTTCAATATTGAGGATCAAGTTATTATTAGATACCAATGTCGATTAATATAATTAAGTGATCAATTGACACCCTCTGTGGCTAGGTTGTTAAAGAGGTGGGTTTGAACCCCGCACCGAAACAATTTCTTTGACCAATAAATAAAATTAATTAAACAACAACATTGTTTTGTTTACAGTCGATATTAATAAGTGATTCCTATCGCTATAACTATCAATACACACATGACTCCGAAAAGTCAGAGGTGTGCCCTGGGATTCGAACCCGCGACCACCGTGAACATGTTGGCAGCCGCGTCTAGTCCGTTTACCAACAGGCCACCACGCACTTAACAGGCCTCCACGCATTTAACAGGCCACCACGCACTTCCTCTGACTTTTCGGAGTCATGTGTGTATTGATAGTCAATCACCACGCACTAAAAACGGTGAAGGAAAACATCGTGAGGAAACCTGCATACCATAGCGATTTATAAGAATTTCTATGGTATGTAAGTCCGCCAACCCGCACTAGGCCAGCGTGGTGGACTATATGGCCTAACCACTCTCAATCGTACTCTCGATTGTAGAGTAGGCCCGTGCCCTGCAGTGGGACGTATATGGGCTGATACAGATATAGATCGCTATAACTGCCTCGGTGGCGTTGTTGTACTACGGTCCAACCACAAAGCAGAGGTCTCGGGTTCAAATCCCAGGTTCAGCAAACTGACAATGGATTTTTTATTCCTTATCAGCCCGGAGTCAGGAATTTGTCCCGACATGGCGATAGGCTCGCCCTATATCACATCATGGGATGGAACATACAATGCGAAATGTGGGTGTCCTGCTAGCATATCTACCTACCCCTTATTGGGAAAAGGCGTGAGTTTATGTAATGTATGAATGTATGTTTTATTGCTATATACCGTTGATATTAAAATAAACAGACCAAAATCATTCACAATAAGTGGGCATATCAATAAATCTTCGACAACAATTTGCCTATTTTTGGGATTGATATTTAGATTGTGATTTAAATAACATTTTATTCAATTTGACTGTTGATGGGAGAGATGAGTACCTAAATGTAGTATCTGTTTGAATAGCAACCACTTTAGGCTTTACTTACTTTTTTTGTATCAAAAAACGTCCCGACTTTTAGCATCCCACGTAAATGTGTCCTGTTTTATGTTCGGCCTGTGTGTAGGTTTATTTTTTTATTTACAACAAATATAACATCTTTCTTTTATTGCTATGAATGGCGAGACGAGCAAATCATTCGCCTGATGGAAACCGATACGACTGCACATAAACAGTAACAAAACCAAACAACACCTTGAATTACAAAGCAATGGTTGGCATTCTACTGCGCTCGCCATTCTAAGACATAAGGTGTTAAGTATCAATATGTCCAGTAGCTACTCTGGCTACAATGTCCTTCAATCCCAAATACAAAAGTGCATTTACACTGCTGTTTGGCGGGAGAAACAGACATTATGGTGGTACCTACTCGGGCGACCTCTCACATATGAGAGACCTGCCACCAGTGGACATCTAACATTAACTTAACAAACCCAATATCTTAATCGTAAAGTAGTAAAACTGCTCCGGTGAGGCATTCATATACACAGGTTTTTTTTTAAACAACTTTGAAATTAATCTTGTAGAACAAAACACATACCATCGCATACTAGATAATAGAAAATGGTCTAGATATCTCCTTTGATTTATTGTGGGACTTGATCCAGAGATCGCGTCACTTAACCCGTTCATGACGTAATCAGTTCGTGTCAGGCTTTTGCAAGACGCCGGCTCTTGTGGCGAGTCTCAAACTCTAGATTTACTAAAAGACGATCTACGCTTTGTGCAATTATTTATACTTTTACGAGGGCATCTTAACAACTACATATGTGCATACGTACACAAACGTCACGCCTGTATCCCACAGGGGTAGGCAGAGACTATGTATCTCCACTTTCCTCGATCCTGGCGCACTAATTTTGCTCTAACTAAATAATTTCATCATACATTCACGTCGTCTCCACTTTCCACGCACTAATTTCGCTTCGTCTACTTTCATTAATCTCTTCATGCATTCACGTCGGTTCAGGGTACTTTTAGCCTGACCGTTGAGGAGTTAACAACTAAATACTAGGAAAAGTACAAATAGCGGTCTTTTCGCACTAGGCAATCTCAACCGCGGGATTTAGGAAAAGGAGAAAAATGCCAAGAATCTTAATGGTGTAAAATTGAACTACCTTTAAATTGTACTACTTATCAGTAAGATTATCCTTCAGGCAATGATTTTTTTATTTATTTTATTCATAGTAAAGTTTACGCTCATGTCATATTTGCCTGCAGCTAGGAGTGCCACAAGACCACACACATTTAGCTAAGCTTATTTCAAACTTCACATGACAGTGGGGAAGCCTATCGCACGGTTATTTTTTTTTTTATTTGTGTTAAGTTGAAAAGAAAGTACGGTCACAACAATACGGAACTTAAAAAAATATGAATGTGGTTTGTTGCGGCTGTGATCGGTAGGTTTCTTCTCAGGTTATGTTATGATGTGACTTGTTAATTCGTTATTCCTTATGAAGTTTTCTTTGACAATGTTATGATTTTAATATGTGTAAAACGAGTTGGTTAGTGACAGGCAAGAGAATCCGATTATACCGACATTTAATTATTATGGTGTTAAATAACTTTGCCATTAAATCCTAAAAAAAAAGCTTTTGCCTTGCACACTAATCACCAAACATATAGATATAATCTGCATCTTTATGATACACAAGTATCATATTTTTAAAATTATATAAAAATAAACAGCAAAATTCAGTCAAATCCCAACCTTACCAATTTATTAAATCATAAAATAAACGCAAAAACGTAACATAATGTAAAACCCTATAACCAAATTTAATTAATCCGATATTGAGTATATAGAAAATCTTTTATGACCCTCAGTGAGTATTCTTTGAAATTCTCCTATCGTATGATAGTAATTCAACATTCACCGCATGCTTACACGAACATTTTTCTAAGGCCCGACCTAGTGTTGCTAATCTGTGGGTGGCGGACGATACGACCGAGAAAAATGGGTCACACTACCTCTCCCTCGAAAACGGCTGCGGCGTCCAATAAACATAGACCTGAGTTTTCCAACGTATCATACACTAACGCGGTTCTCCCAAAATTGGCCATGAATACGTAGTTTTATGCCTTATGAATACTTTTCAGTGTGAGAAAAGGGTTAAGTTCGCGCGGGCAAAGTGCTAAAATGCTAGTAAGCATTTATGGGCTAAAAGGGAGATTGAATGGCGTCACTTTTGCGCTCCATTGTAGTTGTAAGTGACATTTGGTTGGGCTATGGCAAGACGCATGCGAGCGATCGAGCTATTAGCATCGGTTGAGTGTCCATTGTTCCTTCGAAGCTATTACAAATGGAATACACAATTCCTATGCTCCGCTGTGATTACGCTACTTTTTGGTCATTTCATATCGATTGTATACAAACAGTACATTATTTATTTAAAAAAAAATCCAGTCCTCGTCTGAAAATATGCTTCTATTAATATATTTTTGATATTCAGCAACTTGAATGTGCTTCTAGTGTTGCGAAAGCCGATGAATTGAAATGAAAACAACCTAAAAATTTTCACCATTAAATGTGTCTATACTTGATTAGAAAGAGAGAATATGTGAGCAAATTACTCCATAACCTGATAGTTCGGTAGAAATAAGTAGGAATAATTTGGTCTGAGGTAACCACCAAGCTATGACTTCATAACTAATCCACCTCTAATAAAATAGGAAGTAAATGCTCACAACGCTCAGTGAACCCAAATAATAAGAATAATATTAATAATATGTTTGCTTTTTCAGTGTGTGCCAACGGGTCCATTCCATTTCGCATGTTTATTACATTATGGCGGCATTTGACCCGGGCGTTTAGTAATCCAATTCGTTGCAAAATTAATGGCATTCCACCCACAACGCACCCAGGCCCGTAGATTTTCGGCTCACAATTAAATTAGCTGCCTAATGATCTAAGAAACGGTTCGTTTGTTAAGGCTCTTGTGTGGGCTCGGGTCAGATTGTGGAAAAAATATTCAACTTTTGTTTCCTTGTCCGCCCTCGTTGTGTTTAGTTTCACGTTTGTGTTTAAAGAACATTAGTAAAACCAATGTTCATTCAAATCTTAAGCGTCTATAAATTTCATGTATAAAAATATTGATCAATAATTTTCTAAGGAATTTGTATGCCTAGTTTGGTTACCATTTCTGAAATAATAATATCTAGACTGGCTTTCATGCATTATCTTTCCCGGATAGTAAATGTTAAAAAAATATTGCTCAGTACAGCAAAATAATCACTGATTAAATATAGGAATAAAAGTTTTCTGCTGTCGCCTTAAAGCGGTATTTTTTTTTTCATTTATTTAGGATAACAAACAATAGTACAATACAATTTGTAACACATATTTAAATATATATATGGTGGAAAATAAATGTACTACCCACAACGTTATCCACGGATTACTGAACATGATGTTTACAAAAGTGACGTGATCGTTTACTGAATTAAAATTTAAACAAAAATAATATTGCTGTTTAAGCTAAAACAAAGAGAAAAAAAAAACAAACACTAAAAATACATTTTGGAAGACAAAAAAAAAATCTATATAAAGTATATCACTTACTTTTTACAGGCATTAATTATAACAATATAATATACGTCTTATTTCTTGCTACTACGAGTATAACAATTTGTGTTAGGTATATGGATAAAAAAATATATATAAAAACTAATGAATAGTAACAATAAAACTTAACTTAGAATCTACATTGTGTCATCATTCCAAATCACCATTCTGAGACTCCTGTCTCAACAAAAGCATTTTAATTGCCTGGGCTTTAAAACTTGACGCGGAAGTAGAGATAATGTCAATAGAGGAGAATACGCTGTTGTATGCTTCTGCCATTCTGCGTAACGGTGAACGCAGTCCAGCATTAGTACGACTAGTATTTGTAGCAAACAGGCGGCGCTCACGCACTGCACGCCCTATAACCGTACGAGGGACTGAGTAACTGAAATTCTTGACCAAGTCAGTGCAGTCAAATTTGTTATGGCATATAGCATGTAAAACCATAATTTCCAAGAGCGAACGTCTTGATTTAATGTATTGTGCAAAGTAAAAAGAGTAAGTAATAAAGTCGTCCTCTCTTCACTTTTTATTACATAACATTAGATTGCGAATATAAATAACTACTCAATGCTTAGGTAAATTGAGTTACATGTAATTTTTTTTACTTTTATTTATGGATCTTAACTTTGCCTCTTGTCAACTTATGGAATAAAATAGCATCTATACATAACAATAACTACAGAGTTTGACAATACAAAGATAACATGTAAAACTTTAAAGTGAGATATCTTTACTTCCAGCTTTACTACAAAAGTGAAACTTAAGATAAAATATTAAAACATTCGAAATCTATATTATTCATGTCAATAAACACAAAAAACATATATGCAGGGTATCTCAAGACTGCTACCGAAAACGAAGCCGGGTGGTAGTTTTTGTGACTTCAGACACATTGCAACAGAAAATGTTGAAAAAAAAAGCGACGATTTTTTTTTTGATATTTTTTTCCTATGGTCGTATTTGGATGGTAAATTCATTTTTTTCCTAAAATAATTGTGTATACCCTTTTATTTATAAGGACTCTAAGGTATAAAAGAGGTTGAATTATTATTTTAGCAAAAACTATGGATTTACCACCCAAAATTACGATATTTAAAAAATCATAAAAAAAATTGTCGCGTTTTTTTGCGAAAGTTTTAGTAACATTGTGTTTGTACTAAAACTACCACCCGGCTTCGTTTTCGGTAGCAGTCTTGATATACCCGGTATATTATGTATGTCACCGCCGCTCATAAACCTTCGCAATACCAGGGATAAAGCACAACCAGATTTCTGCCTGCCGTAAAGAGAGGAGTCTTAGAATATTAACAGTAGAATTTCACTTATGAGGCTAATAGAATAAATGGGTGAATATGGTATTATAAAGATCCTACACGCCCAAAAGAAATAAATAAGTACTTTAATGAAATATATATCATCAACACATACAAATTTTAACTTCGCATGAAACCAAAAGATCGATCATAAATAAATACTTTTTAATAAAGTTAAAATTAAGTCAAAATTAAAAAACTGACGAAAAACATTTTGTCAAAAAAAATATGCCACTTAACGCGAAATACATTGTCTTCCGCCTTGCGGATACAAGGAAAACGTAGAATATTAATCTTTACGCTTCCAGCATACATAACAGACAATTCTAACGCGTTACAAATACATCCTCATTTCTCCGTACATTGATAATTCCTAATTATTATTGCTAAGGGTATGTCTATCAATCAACTTCCTGTGTCTGAAGAAGTAAATGTTCTCGTAATTATCTCGTATTTTCGGCTTAATGCTTATTGACTGGAATTTAGCCTTCTGCATACTGATTGACTTTTCTTCAATCTATACTAATATTATAAAGCTGAAGAGTTTGTTTGTTTGAACGCGCTAATCTCAGGAACCGCTAGTCCGATTTGAAAAATTATTTCAGTGTTGGATAGTATATTTATTGAGGAATGCTATAGGCTATATATCATCACGCTATGACATAAAGGAGGGAAGCAGTAGTGACATTTCTAGCAAATACGAGGAAATTATATTCGTGGTCCGATTGGTCAATATTCTATATTAATAAATGGAATAGAACATTTTGACCGCCATTTTGAAACGTGTATCTGCACCCGGGCGGAGCCGGGCCCGACCGCTAGTTGTTTATATGTTCCACCCGGGTCTAGCTATCCCATTCCTACTATTCTTAATAGTAGCTATCTTGGACATAAGTTTAGATATTTTCTGGAATCATTCGACGTAGAGGCCTGTATTTATCAGTAGACAGGTATGACTTCAGACATTATACATATAAAAATAATAATAATAATATTAGATTCAATTTTATTGATTGCAATTCACAGTAGCCCTGTCTCCTAAACTAAGAATTACTTGTGTATTAGAAGCAGTTCCTTCCCATACAGTTTACAATTTGGTATGCCCAATACTAAAAAAAATAAAACAAAAGAATAAACATTACAAAAACAATAAAAGACTTCAGCATTAAAACATAATAATAAACTAGTCGAGTCTATTTTATTTTATACATATTATGCCGCGCCAGTATAAAAAAAAACTTGATAACCATAAAGAAAATTGCTTGACAAGATAAATTCTAGCCATAATATTGTACTAGCCCAATATAGGCATAGGTAGGTACTGTTCTGTAAACAGCCATGATGTCACAGAATGCGTCTCCTCTAAAACCGAGAGTAAGAGAAGACTTAGACTATAGCCCCATACAGCAGCAAAAACTTTACTCAGAACATAATATTTTTCTACCTCGGTGGCGTAGTTGGCCTACGGTTCGGCTAAAACGCGGAATCCTGGGTCGGGCAATGTGATATTGCATTTTTCTATTCATTACCTCCCCGGCGTCAAGAATTTGTGCCTGATATGGCTAATTATTGCCCCATATCACATCGTGGGACGGAAAAACAAGACCTAACGTGGATGTCCTGGTTGTACCTCTGCCTAGCCCAATGTATGTATGTACAATATTTTTCTATACAAAATAAAATATTAATGCAGTCATAACATGGCTAATCTTCCCTGAACATTCCCCTTAAGAGCCTTACTTTGTACATTATTTGTTAGATTATTGTATTAAAAGCAAACTGCTCGGGCAAACGGGAAAAAAGGAATAAACAGAAAGAAAAATGCAGGATTAAACATTTGCCTACATTTCTCGGCTCATTTGTGGCGGATTTAATGACGGCTTCGCGAACAATATTTTGAAGGGAATTGTGGCGAAAAAACAACTGAACTTTGAGAGTGTTTTAATAACAAGTTTTGGAGTTAGGAACTACAAAATACATATGGAAGCGGATATCTTTGGGTATGATGGAACTGAAGGTAGAACATAAAAATCCATTACATTATGAACAATAATAGAGTTGATATTATTTTTATACGTTAGGGTTATTTAATACTATTTTCACTATTGGTTTAAATATTGTTCTTGTATTCTGTATTAGCCCATATATGACCCACTGCAGGGCATGGGCCTCCTCCACAATCGAGAGAACGATTGAGAGTTGATAGGTCATATAATCCACCACGCTGGCCTAATACAGGTTGACGGATTTTACTCGAAGGATTTTACATACTATAGAATTGTTCTTTAGAAATATGTACTATAGAAATATTGTTCTTAATTTTGTTTGTATAATGTAATACATTTCTAAGTATTTATATTGAAATGTGGCGATCGTATTGTATTTTAATATTTCCATGGCTTCATACCTGTCAAAATTGAATGGCGAGACGAGCATGACATTCGCCTAATGATAAGCGATACGACTGCTCATGAATAGTAGCAATACCAAACAGCACCTTGAATTACAAAGCAATGCTTGGCATTCCACTGTGCCCGCCATCCTGAGACAAAAGATGTTAAGTCTCTATATGTCCAGTAGCTACTCTGGCTACAGTATACTTCAAACCGAAATACAACAGTGCATTTACTCAGCTGTTTGAAGGGAGAAATAGATATTGCGGTGGTACCTACCCAGGCGGCCTCTCACATATGAGAGACCTACCATCAGTATTTCTGGAGTTTATCTACCATATCACGGGCAAATTTGGTGTAGACGTGTTTTCGAGTGGAGAGTACGCCTCGGCAAGCTTAGTATAGGACGCACTCCAACCAGGTGGAGTGACGATATTCAGTAGCGGTTGCGATGGGCTGAAGAGCGAGCCCAGTGGCGTGTCATAGGAGAGGCCTATAGCCAGCAGTAGACGCGGATGGGTTGATGATGATGATGATATTAAATGAATGATAGCGACACTAAGGCTGCCGTGGTATGTAAGTATGTGATGTAAATAACTTACCCAATCAAATTCATTGAAATAATTCAAATATAGAATACATGATTATAATTTCCCAATACCCAACAAGTTCCAACATTATTCATACAACGCTAAAAGCCTAAGGAAAGCCTAAAGGATTCAATTTTGCCAGTCAGATTTGTATCGCTGTGTGGGCAGAATAGCAAGTCTCACACAGAAATACGGCTGAAAATAGGCTGGGGTAGGGAACTTCATTTGTTTACTTTTCAAGTCACGGGCCCAGACCACAGCGGGCCGCGTGAAATCAGATTAGCCCACTAATAAACCAAAGGCAATTCGCTTTGCCGGCCAATTTAATGTCCGCAGTGGATTTTCCCTTTTTTCGTACGCATATCGAATTATGTGTGATTGAAGAGTTAACATGCCTGATGAATCGATAATTTGGGAATTATTTAATTTACACGATAGAATACTTGTTACTTACATTGCAAGGAAGTGGGTGGTGGCCTGTTGGTAATGTTTTATAGGCATGTTCAAATACAAAATATTGTTTATGAGATAAAGCCATCATTGGAAACATGGCTGTCCAAGGATCTTTACAAAAAAACTGAATTAAAATTAGTTCATTAATTTTCAGCTTGATGGCACTAACATACATAAACACCATTAAATACACATCAGAGGTTAACAAAACAACTTATTGAAATAAGGAACATACGAGAAAAAATATTCAAGTTTACCCACATGAAAGTAATACAGAATTTATTAAGTTTATTGTTGACAAAAATATAATGTTATGAAGGAAGGATATGAGATTATTTGAAGGTCGACAAATATGGCTGTATATTATGGATAACAAATATAAGATCTGTATCAGCCGATACAGATCTAACAAGCTACACTATGGGGGCTGTTAAATTTTATATTTGAATGTCTAGATAACGCCCTATACAAGAGTTCTAATGACAAACTCACAATATCGAAGAGTGCTATGTATATTGCGCAAAGTCAAAATGAAACATGAAGTCATCGCAGGTCAGGTGCCATGCACTAACCTGATGGATAGTTTTATTTGTTCAAACGCGACCGTTTTATACGAGACTGGATGTTTTTCATCAAAAACTGGCTGAGCAGTTTTTGGAATTCATGAGAACAGACATAGTTCGCTCCGTTCCCATTCCGAGTGGAAAATCGTTTAGAATTCGAACTTCTGTGTACCAGTTTACTATTTCGTGACAATGAAGGATTCGTACGCTAATGAATAAAGCTGGGCTCTTTTGTCTATGAATGTCAATGGTACAGGCTATGCTCCCATTTTTAAAACGAGACTTTGTTAGTTTGTAATTTATCCTCTGAAAGCTTTTGTGTAAAGTACATGCATGCAAATGTGGCCATTAGTTAATCAGAGACACAGCTGGTATCTCGTATTAAAATATTTGTAGCATCATTGTTGAGAAAGAACAGGTAATTTACAACATTCGCTAGTTAATGCAAAACCATTTAAAATGACAACTTTTAAAAATATTTTTTTCTTTATAAAATAGACTCAGAAAAAGAGCAAACAAGTCACATGATGGTAAGTAATTACTGCCGCCCATGAACATTAACACTTGGATCACGGATGTATTGCCGGCCTATCAAATCGGAAGGTAAGCAGGAAGGAAAAAGGATGGGAGGAGGAAAGAGGTATTAGGCATCGGACTGTTTCCTCACCAAATAAAACGCAACGCTTCACTTCGATCTCCTGAGAGAGTGGTAACGCCCCGGATGAGTCTGACCATTTATATTGAGTCATGAGTCATGACTGACAACAGCTAGGCTTTACCCCTAAACCAAACAAAAAAACATTTATGAATCTCTATTTAAACCTTTGCAACTCTGACTGATATAAACAGGCACATCATCGGCTAGTATTTTCTGTATCAGCCCATATACGTCCCACTGCAGGGCACGGGCCTACTCTACAATCGAGAATACGATTGAGAGTGGTTAGGCCATATAGTCCACCACGCTGGCCTAGTGCGGGTTGGCGGACTTACATACCATAGAAATTCTTATAAATCGCCATGGTATGCAGGTTTCCTCACGATGTTTTCCTTCACCGTTTACCGGCTAGTATTTTATCTAAATTAAAACTAAAACACATGCCCAGGCCGCCTGGGTAGGTACCACCGCAATGTCTATTTCTCCCGCCAAACAGCAGTGTAAATGCATTGTTTTGATTGGGATTGAAGGACATTGTAGCCAGAGTAGCTATTGGATATATTGAGAGTTAACATCTTATGTCTCAGGATGGCGAGGGCAGCAGAATGCCAAGCATTGCTTTGTAATTCAAGGCGTTGTTTGGTTTTGCTACTGGTCATGAGAGGTTGTATTGCTCACCATCAGGTGAACGGCATGTTCGCCTCGCCATTCATAGCAATATAAAAAAACTATAAATCCACGTTAAGTATATCAAAATAAAATCCTTCTCAGAACAAAATCCTTCTCAAAACTAGAGCACATACAAAAACACAGTAAACTATTTAATAACTTTCTAGACTCGTAATCACGTCTGAAAACTATTTAATCAAAGTGTGGCTTTAGAATAAACGACTTCAAAAACGAGGTTACAAAACTTATTACGTTCTAATTCGTATATTTTATAGGTATGTTACAAGGGTTATCCAATTTGGGACCAAATTTATCTTAGTTTTTTTGGAACAAATTATTACGACCGTCATTAAATTTATTAGCCGCCTCAGCATAAAATAGCGTCTATTTCAAATCCCACTCCGCTGACCCAAAGGACAGTCGGCTTACCTTCGTCATTTGTCTCAATTTGTTAATGATATTATGTAACATTTCTTGTCTTCAAGTAAAAATGTTAAGGGCTATCACGCGGAATTATGTAGAAAAATAATCTTTGTTACAGTACTTTAATTGAAGATTCTCTAAGTGAGGAATTTTACTTCAGATGAACATAAAGCAGTTTCTATGAAATATTTTCTTTGTGCTAATCGATCTAATTAATGGCACAGTACTGTAAGTACATGTTTACATATATTCGTTTTTTAATATTTAGTAATTATTACATTATTACGAACATAAAACAGAAAAGATTTCAGTCCCATATTTCAAATATTATGCATATTCATCCGATAGGTGTAAATTTATTATTTCAACTGATATATATTATATTTTTGACAACCTTTGTGGCGCATTCGGTTAGACGCCGCCCGTGAAATGTGAGGTCGCAGGTTCGATCCCCGCGACGAAAGAAATTTTTGTGCGACCCACAAAAATGTCTTTCTGGTCTAGGTGTTTGTGAGAGCGAGAAGTGTCTCGTAGTTCCTGATACCCACGACACAAGACTCGATCTTAGTGTGGCGTCAGGACTATGTATGTGACTGTTGGGTCTTTTTATTTGGTATTATTATCCAGGTGTGGGTAGACACTACGGATCTCCACTTCGCTCGATCACGACTTATCACTATCACTTCATTCACTTTCTTAATCAATCTTGGTTTACCATCGCTGAGTAACCACTTAAATATTAATAATTATTAATTATAAATATTATAAGTGACATTTACATTTATTACCTACGGAATTATTGTATAAGTACGATAATCTTTCAACCACATTTGTAGTCATACATCAGCGTAGATTTTACTCGTCCCAATCCCTTTGCTTTCATTCAATTAGCTCTTTCCAAAGTTCACACACACCCTCGTATTCCATAAGTTCTAGGTTCATTATAACTTTATGATTTATGAAGTTATAATTAATTCTTGAATATTTCAGACTCACGTGAACGGTTCAAGAAATGTTGAAGGATTCATCGCTATGCAGGTCTTACGATATGCTCGTTAAAATTATACCAAGGGTTTGATAATTAAAACTTGAATTTTTTTGCTACTCCCAGGACAGCTGCGGTATAGATATTAAGCTTTTAAATGTAAAATAAGCTATTGGATCGAGCATCGATTTTTGGAAGAAATATTCAGCCGACTCACTGACGCGATTAAACAATTTAGGGGAACTTCTGAAAGGAACAATTCTCCGATGCACCACATTAAATCCCTCACAAACCTTCATAACAAAAGCCAACCACTATGAAATTCCGCTGCAAAATGTCCCAAAACTAACAGGCTAAAACCAAATCATAAATACGCATAGCCACATTACACATTGTGGTACAACACGAGGCCAAAGTGAAAAATAGCGCGGGCCCACCACGGGCGGCAGATTGCGTTAATTTAACTTTTCGGACTCTCATAACGTTTATAAGGGTATAAATCGCGACGATTACAATGCGGCGATTTGTTACATCGCACAACGAGCTTTGTCTAATTGCGTTGTTATTTTGGTATAGATATCGTTTTAATTGGAGCTGTATATTTTATAAGGCTATGGGTAAGTTGTGGTTTATAGAATGAAGAATATTGTTTTAAGAGAAAATGTTACGAAACAAGCGTAATTGAGAGTTAGTTAGTTGCTTAGAGATTTATTTTATTATTACTTTTATTATTTATTTAATAACTATTCATATATTATACCGGGTATCTCAAGACTGCTAATGAAAACGAAGCCGGGTGGTAGTTTTAGTGACTACAAACACAATGCAACTAAAAATTTCGCACAGAAACGCGACAATTATTTTTTATGATTTTTTAAATATCGTCATTTTTGGGTGGTAAATCCATAGTTTTTGCTAAAATAATAATTTAAACTCTTTTATACCTTAGATTATTTATAAATAAAAGGGTATACACTATTATTTTAGGAAAATATGTATTTACCACCCAAATATGGTCATAGGAAAAAAATAACAACAAAAAAATTGTCGCTTTTTTTTGCAACTTTTTCTGTTGCATTGTGTCTGAAGTCGCTTAAACTACCACCCGGCTTCGTTTTCGGTAGCAGTCTTGATATACCCTGTATATTCAAATATTACATATTTTTAAAGTCTACTTTTTTTCAAGGGGATAAGCTATTAATCTACCCGGTTTTAGGTCAAAAGGGGTATGTCAGTGTCAATGGCCTTCCAACCGGCACAATGTAGATGTTGTGGCCGATCTGGGTCCCCAACTACAGCTGACTAAAACCCCTCGATGACCTATTAACACGCATTCTTTAACCATTATCAAAAGGCCTGAACAAGTTTTTCGCAATCAAACAGAAAGCCCTGAAGTCCATAAGTATTTGGCCTGATAGCCTTAGGTTTAAATATTTCCATCCAAGGGGGACTTCCTCTCTTAAAAGTGGGAATGTCGTAGTTTATATAATATGATTACATATATTTATATAATATGATTTCACATTACTTCTTTCGCTCTTGAGACAGTGTAAAATTTTGACCTCATTGAATATTTAACATTTTGAATGACGTCGTGTACATTAAAGAAACTCAGAATAACTGACTTGTTTTGCTCCTAAGTTCGATAACACTAAACTGATTACCAAATTTTGCATGCTCCAAAGTTGATAATTCCATAAGTGTTAAATGAGCACAAGTAATATTATGGTCCTTGAGTGAGTCACCTTGATTCACTAACTTGGATAAATAGTAACTGAGTATGTTCCACAAACTTGAGCTTTGTAAACCTCATGAATTAAAGTTCCAAGTCGAATGATGAATTATTTAGGAATTGAGGGATTGTAAACATGTTCGTTGAATTACAAAGCAATGCTTGGTATTCCACTGCGCTCGCCATCCTGAGACATAACATGTAAAGTCTCAATATGTCCAGTAGTTAATCTGGCTACAATGTTCTTCAATCCTAAACACAACAGTGAATTTAAACTGCGGTTTGGTGGGAAAAATAGACATTGCGGCCCACCCAGGCGGCCTCTCACATATAAGAGACCTACCACCAGTCTACTAAAAAATTATGTAAATTTAGTATAACTATATTGTGCTAAAAGTAAGTATTATAATTGAATAAAGCACCTCAGCCTTTTAAATGCCCCGCGATTTCCTTTTCACCTTGTAAAGTACCGGATAATGAATTTTCAACATCGAGTCTATGTTTTGCTTGGATGGTGAGTCTAGCACAACTACTATGGGAAAAGCCGTAAAGACTCAAGTATTTATAATTTTGTACCAGTATAGGAAATTTACATTGCACTTGATCCTAATACCTCCTTGATCCTTTGGATAGTGCAGAGAGAAGAGTAAAAGACGCTTAAACTTAAATTATATGATCATAGAGAGGTTATATACAACATGTAACAGATTTAAATGTAAAAGCGGAAAGTAGTACGTTCAGAATCAGCTACTGAATCGATATCAACATTTTTTTTGGTAGGTATTTTTTTTCAAAATAATTAGTTAAGACCAAGTAAATTACAGACACTCTTTCATTTAGTACTCCGAACAAACGAAATTGAAACGTAACTCCAGGACATAAGATCATTTTTAAATGAATCACTAAACGAATACTCTAATAAACTAAATAATGAACAAAAATGAACTTTATTTCGATGGTCATTAAGTTTATTTAAGCAATCTATCATAAATCAAACGCACACAACGATAGGCCTGAATAAACGTAATAAGCTACTAAAATAAATAACTATCATATTCTCTTTTCCGCACATTATAACTACAACTAGATAGAGCAGGATGCAGCTATTGTTTAATGCAATTTGATCCATCCGACAAACGATGGCGCGCGCGGCGGTACATCACAAGGTTCATGGCAAGTCGGTATAGGGATGCGCCGCGAAAAAAATTACTCCCGGTATTTGCAGGACCGGGCAATCCGAATCCCGCGCAATACATGCACTTAAATGAAACAAATTAAATCGTAACAAAATCACTATGAATAGAAACAACAAGTAGGTATTTCTATGAAAAATAATTTCGCGGAACGTTAAAATGGTGATTAAATTCGGTTTGTAATATTGCTACAATGTATGCGGAATCCCGGTGTGTCGGATATCCCGTTATTGCAATCCCTAAATGGGCACCGACCTTGTGAAAAAAATCTAGTCGTGCACCGCAGTTATCTGTGTCTACTTGTGTTTAAGTGTTAAGTAGATATTTCGATACTTTCGCGCGCGATGTCTTTTCGGTATTCGAATATTGAATACACTGAAATGGTGAGAACTTTGGCACTGTGCGGTGATAATGTATCATTGGCATGCAGGACATTTAGCAACAGGCACGGCACCAGTGTAGTGTCCGACAGTATCTCGATGCTGAGTTCGGAGAGCGCTGGATAGGTCGCGGCGAACCTGTGCAATGGCCTCCTAGGTCACCTGACTTGACGCCTCTTGACTTTTTTTGTGGGGACGCGACGTAATAAATCTCTGGTATACTTCAGTGAAAGTACTAATGTGGAGGAACTACAAAGTAGAATAGTGGCAGCCTTCCTAAAAGTAAAGAGTGACACTGAAGTTTTACATAAATTACGTGAACAATTACGCAAATGTGCTTCAAAGTGTATCAAGGTGGTGGACATTTCGAACATATTTTAAAAAGAAATCGCCGCATGAGTGCCATGTAACACGTAAGTTAATTATGTTGTATTTTTTTGTGTTGTGATTCCCAATCCAGTCTTCGTTGTTAGATATTGCGTTATCTTATTCATTAGTAATGCAAAATAAATAACGCCCGTATATTCATGCAAAATATTTTCTTATGTTGGGTTCGTACGCATTATATCTAGTAAGTAAAATATTTAGATTTTATAGCTAAAACACTAATGTTATGCTTACAGATTAAATTAATAATAATTTGTTTACCGAACCACCCAGTAATCAGTTACGTACGTAATTTGTATTTCGTTTATTGTCAGCTGTTTCTGCCGGGCGCAGCGTTCGGCGTTAGGTACTCGTGTGAATGGGTCTTGTGTACATTTGTGCGTGTCCGCGAGCGTGTGTAGTAGTGCACTCTTATTTGTAACTCGTAAGGTAACCATGTTAAGTGCCTACATTTGGTATAACTAATTTCATAAATAAAAGATTTTGTAATTATGGTAGTACGATTTCAAAGCATAAACTATGATTGCAATAATATTTTAAAGTTGGGGTGTCTGAGGTTGTGAATTAATCCTGTTACACGTTGTATTTATACATATACATATAAACATACACACACATAAAACATCAATATTAGGTACCTTGTACCGAATGTACTGGCTCATTCCAGAAAACTATAATTTTAATAAAATGTTGATAAAAACCGATCCTGCTAATCCATAATCCACTTTATTGAATATTTAAAATATATAAAAAGCACACACACATAGCAGAAAATTATGAATATAACTCAACTATCGAATGAATCTATGATCTACCCTGGTGTTTTACCATCACGCAAATTGGTCGCAATACATTTGATAATACATGCCATAACTCGTCTAAAATAATTCTCCTGGTAATTATTGAAAATGCAGAACACTTTTTTCTTATTGCGATGAATGGCGAGACGAGCATTCCGTTCACCTGGTGGTAAGCAATACGACAGCTCATGAAAAGTAGCAAAACCAAACTAATTTAAATATATAATAAAATTCAAGGTGAATTACAAAGCGATGCTTGGCATTCCACTACTCTCGCCATCCTGAGACATAAGATGTTAAGTCTCAATATGTCCAATACTTAGTCTGGCTACAATGTCCTTCAACACAACAGTGCATTTACACTGCTGTTTGGCGGGGAAAATAGACATTGCGGTGGTACCTACCCAGGCGACCCCTCATATATAAGAGACCTACCACTAGTGAAGCCAGGTAGTTAGTATAGTTTCAAATTGCAAACAGAGTATCCGAAACAAAGCGGGACAACACGCGGTAGTTTCAGCAGCTAGTTATTTCATTTAGATGTCTCTCTGTTTTGTTATATTTGAAAAAGTTTTTATGTTGCATGAGATTGACTAATTTCAATATTCATGCCGTTTATTAACAAAATAGTATACAAACAGTGTAATACATTAAATCTCGTATTTTTAGATGCAATCGTATACTTTTCATCAAAAAAATCAAAACAAGTGCAAGTTTATTTGTACATATTATCAGAAAAATGTGTATAAATTAAATTTAAATTTAAAACATCAACATTAGAATTTGAAAACCTCGTATTATTTACTATTAAACGATATTTGACATAATATATTCCTAAATATTCAGATTTTTCTGATAATCCTTACAAAACACAAACATGCAGTGTTTAATTTTTTCTTATGAGAAGTACATATTATATATTATTATTTAAATGTACACGCCAATTATAGCACGCAGTTTTGGGCCAAATAAACAATAACATTAACTATGACTTGTTATGTTGACTATCGGCCGATGCCAATAATCAATCGAAAAAATTAGATTGAAGTCAATCTGGATTGTTTTCTACTTTTCGATTTGTCATTTACCATGTTGCCATAGTTTTTTCACTACTGAGATTGATTATTGGCAATATAGTATCAGAAAAAAGATTGAGCTGTCAATCTTAAACGGCAAATTTTGGATTGGTATTGTTTATTGGCAGCGGCTGTATGTAATGTAAAACAATTAAAAATGAATTAAATATTTACACGAAAAAAAATACAATTATTTATCTTTTATACTATCAATTTTCACAAATAAGAACGTAAATCATATTATATGTTATAATATTTTAATTGATAATATAAGTTCCGTAATATATTTTAGGCAAAAATATTTTGAGGTTTCGTCTTGTCTCAAAACACAACATTTGCGAATTATGCCTGAACCACATCATACAGAAATCTGTATCAAATATCAATCCTATACATCCATAAAGAAAACCACATCCGCCACTATTAATTAACAAATAAACCTAATAGCTGTCCAAACATACCTATCTAGTATTATGCAGCTAAATTAAAATGACCAATAGAAACGTTAATAATATATCAGGTCGGCTATCACTCGCATAACATCCGCTAATGAAATGTTGGCTACTTCATTAATATTCGGGATTATAATGTACGAAAGCATAGCGGACGGGTAATGGCATCGGGATGTGATGTGTAACCGGTTAAGGTATGAGCAGACGGCGATTTTATTATCATAAATAATAAACACACCCAAAAGTCACATAATATATAGTTTTAAAATTATTAATCTTAAACTTAATGGCGTGTGCGGTGTGGCAAAATTTGGAACTACAGTTAAAATTTAAATAATATTTAACGCATTGTTTGAAATATGTTTTCATATTATAAACAACAAGCATTTATATTCGTTATCTAATAGTATTAACATACATCCAATATAATAAAATGCAAAGAGAGAAAATCTGCTCCAAATATTTTGACAAAAGCATGACAACAACGCATTCGGACGACAAAAGATAGACAATCTATAGTAACTATTTATTTCTATCATCAAGGTTTACGAAGCCGGTTGGATGTAGTTCTCTAGTAATAGGTCGCTGTAAAAATCTTAAGGCTTATTTATTCAGCAGTGTACTAAGATATGATGCCTTGTTGAAGTTTTATAACCTCGGTTATATAATCCCCGATATTAATCAAATCTTGTCATTATGTGTATTTTTTAAAGCAATGAATAGCGAAACCAGCTTGTTATTCACGTGATGACGCTCATGAACGGTAGCAAAAACAAAGAAAACCATGAATTGCAAATCAACGCTTGGCGTTCCATCCTGAGACATAAGATGTTAAGTCTCAATATGTCCAGTGGTTACTCTGGCTATAAATTAATTCAAACTAAAAAAACGGTACGTTTACACTGCTGTTTGATGGGAGAAAAAGACATCGCGATGGTACCTACCCAGACGGCGTCTCACATATAAGAGACCTACCACCAGTAACTTCGAATGATCACGAGAATCACACTATTTACCTTATCTAATCTCTATCTTTCTAAATGGTTGTGCAGCAGGTCGTTTTACACTACGTTTACCTAAACGCAGTCTCCACTCCAATTCAAGTTGACTCCATCGACCTTCTGTCCGTTAGTAGACTTAGTCCATCTATTCCCTTCAGCTTGCTAATTCTACGAGCAATAGCTGTGTCTTTAGTTAAAAAGAGCGGTAGGTAGCGGATAGATAAAGGCTGCTCAAGATTGGGTTGATTGGCACTTACTTGGGGAGGTCTTAGTCCAGCAGTGGACGGCGACAGGCTAA
Organism: Hyles euphorbiae; assembly: GCA_023078785.2. Classification (NCBI taxonomy): domain Eukaryota; kingdom Metazoa; phylum Arthropoda; class Insecta; order Lepidoptera; family Sphingidae; genus Hyles; species Hyles euphorbiae. The sequence goes on along the minus strand of CM041037.1, from coordinate 15,930,329 downwards.
GTATGATCTCTATCTGATTTTTTTTACTAATACAGGATGTGGACATTCCATCCTCTATAATTAAGGATGGTGATAAACAATCGCTCACTTGTTCGTTGATAATTTACGATGCATCCATGTGACTAGTGATATGTAGGAAAATAATCGCTAAAGCTTCTAAATCGCACCACCGTCCACGACTATACCGTAAATATGTTGCTTATTAAATATGCACGCATATTTTACCAACGCACACTTAATCAGCTTTATTATTTTCCGTGTACATTTAACTCAACCGACTTACTGTAAACACTTCCACCGCGCTTTCACTTACTGGCCTAATGGATTTTTAATGGAAATTATTTGTATAAAATGTTTTCGCTAAAAAATTCGCACGGCAAATTATTTTTATGAACTTGCCGACGTTTTGACAATAAAGTATGTGGTGGTTTTAGAAGAAAAAAAATTGTAGGTAATTTTAACTAATTATTTTTTTAAAGAACGAAGTGTGAAGGATTCAGTAGGTAATTAACATGGGCAATAAATAGAAGTATAATCATATTCATTATCATCAGTAGCCTACAGTGGCCCACTGCTGGACATACTGGCCTCTACAATAGCATGCATTGGAATACGGTCCTCAGATGCTTTCATCCATCAATCAATCTTAGGCTATAATCGCACAAAATGGATTGCTTCAAGCATTTCAAGATTTATGTTTGTATAGTTTTAGTTGCAACTGTTATAACCCTATAATTAATGTATGCTTGTAAAATAAACTATCGGATCAGTAAAACGATTACCTTTATATCGATAAAACCTTTAATTCGCTTTTAGTTAACAGTATTTTATTTCATGCGATATTACATAAAATAACTTTGATATACACTGGCTCGGAAATAACAGTCCAAATAAAGGAATATTGAAATTAAATATTAACAGGAAAAGAGTTAAAATAAAGTCATGTATTAAAATTTTATGTTTTATTTATATACGCATATGATGTGTATATATTATGAATTTATAGTAATTTATTTAATACATTATGTATTGTACTGGGTATCTCAAGACTGCTACCGAATACGAAGCCGGGTGGTAGTTTTAGTGACTACAAACACAATGCAACTAAAAATTTCGCAAAGAAACGCGACAATTATTTTTTATGATTTTTTAAATATCACTATTATTTTAGGAAAAAAATGGTTTTACCACCCAAATATAGGAAAAAAATAAAATTGTAGCTTTTTTTTGCAACTTTTTCTGTTGCATTGTGTCTGAAGTCGCTTAAACTACCACCCGGCTTAGTTTTCGGTAGCAGTCTTGAAATACCCTGTATTATAATTTATTTATAAACATGCTATGCTTCATTTCTTTACAACCCAAAGGTAAATTGTCAGATTGAAATAAAACTATTATTTCCGGATTTTATTTTATATGTAACATTCGCGTAAATCTAAGAAACCATTCTACTGTCAAAGAATACCTCAGACATTAACACCCATATTCTAAGACGTTCCTCGAAAATTTCTCGACTCCACTCGGCCTTACTGGGGGAAATTTAAGTATTCCTTAAGGTAGATCGCGACGTACCTTGAGTTTGACAGTTGATTCCTTTCCTCGAGAAAGGAAAAGTATTGAGTGACGTTGAGTGGAGGAGACTTTTTTCAACTATGAATACAGATTTCCTCCAGTAAGGCCGAGTAGAGTCGAGAAATTTTCGAGGAACGTCTTAGAATATGGGTGTAAGTTAAATAAATAAATAAAAAGATATCAAATCTATATCCAAAAATATCAATAAATATACACGGTTTACAAACAGTAGGTTTAACGCTTCCGTTGAAACCTCCGTGAACAAACGACATAACCTAAAAAACGCACACGATCCCGACACATTTTTAGCCGTACAGATAAGGTACATCCGATATCCGATATTGAATAGTGGAAGATCATTTTTCATTCGGCCCGAACCATCTTTTCATCGGTTTTTACAACCCATGAATCCGGTGTGATATCTCATTGGCAAATTTAGCGTAAACCATCAAACGTTGTTGGGAATCGCTGTATGGACATCGGATTCGATACTATTCTAATTTTTTCCAGAAGTATATAGAGAAATAACAGCATTGCTATCACATTTTGTTTAGTGACTGAGTTTATTGGATATCTCGCAAAGTCCATCTGACTTTCTACCTAAGCGTAAGAAAAAAATAATCAAACATGTTTTTGTAATTTTCCCTTTTCTTTTAGATTCCATATTTGTCGACTACACTTATCACAATTGTAATAAAATTATAACTATTATCACTTACCATCAATTTAGCCGCCTATCGTATGGATTAGATTTATCCTTTAAAATAATCTATTTATCGAACATTAAAACAAATCCACATGATCTGTACCTTCCAGAGAATTTATGTTAGAAAAATAAGCGCTCCCAAGATTATAGTTGGCGAATTCTTTCTGTCCTACACGTGATAAAAAACATTACATTCCACATTTTTTGTATAGACCATAAGTTTTTTTTGCAGATTTGACTTAATCAGTACCGAATCCAAAGCACGTACCTTAAGTATAAAATTCCCGCCCAAACGACACTCCCTAATGACGGTGGTGAGCCAAATAATACCACCGATCAATGCGGTGTCTCATAAATTATTCATTTAACAATTAATATAAGATCGACACGCGGCGACACCAGGTGCCTCCAATAGATCTTGCCGGCGAGAATTTAATGAATTAAGTTTTACACGAAACAGCCCTTTTGTGCTTTGATGAGAAAGTTTTTTTTTTAATTAATCATTTTATAGCAAATTTTTGCACGTGTTAGTTTTGTGAGTGCTGTAGTGTGTTTAATTGTTATGAGTAAACTAAAAATGGGTCTGATTGGTCCCATGGGGATCCTACCACTTCCACATTACAATGACACCCTTGGTTTTTGGTTGGTTTTCTGTTTTTTTGTTTGTTTTCCAAGCCTTAATCGAAAACCGATGGTCAATGCCGCAAATTCCACTCGGCCTCTTCGAAACTATCATTTCAAAAATAGAATTATCACATCCCTATCTATTAATAGCAATGCATTGGAAAGCATCACATAAGAACACACAAAGCGTTTTTCAATTATTACCGACCGGGAGCACAATACAAAGGCACGGCGCGCACGCTGTATGCCTGTGTAAACACGGTGCGCATTGTGCAACTCATCGGAATGCATTTGTGTTAGCGTGTGCATATCGCGAACAAACACATAACTACACAGATTTGAACTAGTAGGTCAACACCGTGTGCTCCGATACTGCGTAAATCTTACGTGGCGGGCCATGAGACGAGCGATCGTGTTTCTTGAGACTAATATTTTGGTAATTATATATTGTAGTGTTGTATTAATGCTTTGTAATTAGTGCTGCGATTGGGTCATGTTTATATTTTTCTTAACAATTTACATACGTATAATAGTATGGGATAGCCCAGAGTCAAGCATATACCAATGCCATGAGAATAATGGCGTAAAATTAAAATTCTTCTCAAAATGTTACCTATACTATTCTTCGCTCAACTCTCTTTCAATTAAAGTCACTTCATTGCTATAGTATCACGAAAATCGACTCTTACCATTGAGCCATAAAGCAATAATGTACCTATTTTAGCCTCAATTTTCCAAAAACAAACCAGCAACCAATTCCAGTCCAACTTTACTTTACATCATTTGTTTTACAAAATCGCGCAACTAAAGGCCACATCTCCCGCCGTGAACAATAAATAGGAAGCACAATCGGATAGTCGTCGCGTGCCTGGGCAACTTAATGGACTATTAGTACACGCCACTACACGAGATGCATAGCGTTGCATCGCGATATACAGGTGGCAGAGATCGGTGATCTTTGTTAACACCTACTGTAGAACGAGTTAATCTTTAGGTATATCTTTTTTATTTATTAATTAGGTTAACTAAACTGTTTTTATTGCATTGAATGGCGAGACGAGCATGCCGTTCGCCTCATGGTAAGTGATACGACCGCTCGTGAGCACTAACAAAACCAAACAACACCTTGAATTACAAAGCAATGCTTGGTATTCCACTGCGCTCGCCGTCCTGTAACATAAGATGTAAAGTCAAATATGTCCAGTAGTTAGTTTGGCTATGTCCTTCAATCTAAAACATAACAGTGCATTTATACTGCTGCGGGAGAAATAGACATTGCGGTGGTACCCACCCAGGCGTCCTCTCACATATGAGAAATCTACCACCAGTAAAAACAAATGACATTCATAAAAAAAAAACAGTAGTACAGTACAGCCCACAAAATACTTGCAACCATTCATAGCATCTTACACACACGTACTGCACACCACGTCAGCAGCGTCCCAGTAGGCAGAAGTGCTACCAATTAAATCAAATCAAAATAATGTATTAGTAAATGTTGGCGATTTTACAAGATGGTACAAATAAGATTAAGTTCTCTACATTTGACTTGTAAAAGAATACAAAAACAACTTAGATATATAAAGTTAGTACTTAAGTTTGAAGGTCAATGAATTCATTATTTGCATTAATTACTCACGTTTCGCCTTGAGTGTTCCTACGATGTGATAGATGCGAGCCTATTGTCATATTGGGTAAAATTACTGCAACTCCTGTCAGCCAGGATCAACAGTGGCACGCAAAGAATTGATACTGAGCCCCGGAGCTCGCAATTCTCTTAGGGACATTAGCTTGTCTTTAACCCTTGTCTTTAACAAATAGAGGGGTTGGAAACAGAATTGTCCACTTCCCTCCGCAGCAAAGCGGGTGACAAAATATTGAACTGAGAGATTTTATCCTCGGAAAGATATACCACTGAAGAAGCCAGATGTTAAGCATAGGATTTTTTTATTTTTATTTTCCAGATTTCTTTGCAGGTGTAAGTATTGACTAGCTTAAGCCCAAATTTTGCGTCTGCGTGATTTACATTCCCTATATCTCACATTACCCATACAACCCCTTAAACCCCATTCTTTCTAGAAATACAAATTTCGTAAATCTTTGAACTACTTACGAAATTATTTACGATAGATAAGAAATTGCTAAAATACGTAAATAATCGCCTTACTAGAGGCCTGACGATCGCCTCGAACAAATCAACACATAACAATCGGACATTCCTGTCGCATCCCCAGGCTACTCAATACAATATTAGTACAATATTCTCAATACACGGTACAAACACAGCTTTGAGTTTAGACCCATAACTCCTGCAGTAACTACAGTTGTAGAAACAGTATGATAAACCAAACCACCAACAAAGTTATAGTTAAATGTGAATCTATTATAAAACATCGACTATCCTAACTACTCTCAATCATAAAACCACTTGTAACTTTTGTAATAATCACCAAATTGTAAACTGGTTTTGAAAATAGCAACACTGGAGTTTTTTGCCCATTTTTCTTTAGTGAAAACCGCTTTCTAAACCGAGTGGTAGATGAAAAAATGTTTGAATCTAAATATTGTAGAACATCTTAATGGATTCAATAAATTTTCATTTTAATACTTTCGATTGTAAAAGAGGCCCGAGCCCTGCAGTGGGATGTATATGAGCCAATGCAGGCACAGAAAACATAGACACCGATTCTGATGCTCCAAATTTCCAGTACTCAAGATCTTTTGTTTTATTATCATGGCAACTTGTATTTAACTAAGATATTAATTTGTAAAAAATTAGGAGTATTTATCGGTCGTAAAGCATTCGCCACGATGACTACAGTAACCCATTTCGAATCTCGAAGATATTTTTTCCAGTCATCTCTGAATTAACGTTCGGCTCAATAAGCTTACAATTTCTCTTTACAGAGGCTCAGTAGCTTGCGGAACCCATGGTTTGCATAGGCCACGCGTTTTACCACCCCTTAAGAAGGTCGCCCTTAGAGCACGTCCAGTTTATCCGTCAGCTTCTAGTAATCATTTACAATAAATAGAAGATAACATTGTACTAAGCTCACTGCCACAAGACAAAGTACAAACTCAAGAGCACCAAACTCATAGAACATGTTATGCTCAAGTTGTCTGATGCGACTTCATAGTAGTTGCAGTCTGTTTGCTAATTTGTAATTACTTTCAATACTACATATACCAATCTATGGACATACTGAGTGATCTTTATTTCGCCGTGTTTTATGTTTGCGAGTTTCAAGTTGATCGAAATTGCAAAATGCAAAATCGGGATTATTGACCGAACTGCCTGGTGTTTTTTTATCAAACATGGTACAATGTTGCCTAGGGTGGTTAGGAACATGTGGACTAAATTGTTTACCATATTATGTCAGTATCACGTTGTATGTGTTTATAACTTAGATTAACATTAATTTAAATAAGATATGTACATGTAACCGTTTATTGACCCAGTAAATAAAAAAAATCAAATAAAAATTATATCAATCAACACTTTATAGTGCAATACTGTGCATCAAAACGTGTAACTGAAAGACTACGTCTCTCGATAGTTATAAATAAAAAGGGAACTCTTCACCCAATAACGTTCAGCCAGTGTAAATCCCGACAAAAGTATTAACGGCGGGGCGCTGCGCTCATTAAATAAATTACTTCCATCTTGGGGAGGGCGGGGAGCGGGGAAGAGGGGGTGAGCCGGATAATATTTTCGTTAGGAACGAGTAAGAATTTTCTTAGTGAATTGGTTTTATTTATGTTTATTGGATTATTTTTTCCTTGAAGTTGTATACTGTTATGTGTCCCTCGTAGTCTCGTGGTATATGAATATTTTGATAGTGGTTTTCTGTCTCATGATTTTTATTGGCGACTATGCTTGTTCCGACTCAGGCGTCTTACACAAGTTGAGGCGCAGAGAGTTTCGTCCAGTCGCTCTTTTAGTTAGTCACCGTCTGCCTTCGCCACGGTGCCTCGATGTAGACTTTTATTAAAAAACTATTTAACAACTAGCGGTCTAGCCCAGCTCCGCCCGGGTGCAAATACTTTTTGGGTCCAGGCCACGTCAACACCACATTATTTCACGTACTATCTGTTTTATATTTAAGCTCAATGTAACTGCCGTCGACTATCGGCCGTTCTTTATATCCTATCTATCTTTAACAAGAGGTTAAAATGGATATCGTTACTATGGCAATACCACTGTATGCTTCAATAAACAAAGATAGACATACAATATTATCTTGCTTAGATATGTATAAAAATAAATATATGCACCTTATCTAAATATCTCTGTCTTTCTTTACTGAAGCAAGAAATGTATCGAAATTTCGAGAGAAATCTCTTGTTAAAGATAGATAGATTATAGAAACTTTTCGCGTCCCGTCCAGTCCCAGTGTATCCCTTTCCGTCCCATCTCATTCCATCCCATGGTCTCCCTGACCCGTAGCACCCTTAATTTGGAAGGATTTTATATGTATATTTGAATTCCTGACTCATCACATGGGAACACTAAATTTTGTCGGGTAAAAAGTATTCTATGTGTTAATCCAGATTATTTATCCAGGCAAATTTCATCAAAATTGGTCCAGTGGTTTGAGCGTGAAGAGATAAAAAACATAAAAACTTGCGGATTTATAATATTAGTAGGATTAATAGAATATACACAACATTCACCATATTTAGTATTTCTCGGGTTTCATTTACAAGTACTAAAATAAAAAAAAGCTGACCCCACGTAAATCAAGGAGGTTAACTCAGACTTAATTATATGCAATAATATCCAAGACACATCTCACGTGTACTTTTCTATATCAATTCATAATCAATCACTTTTTAGTACTGGACTCGTCTACATTGGAGAGTTCAATTAAAAGGACCTAAGCCATTACCCACCGCGCTGGCCTAATGTGGGTTATCCGACTTCACATGCCTTACCACTGTTTTCAATTATATTTACTCTTTGATTAATTTTAAAGATAAATTAGGCATTCTCGGAGACACTCAGAGCTTCAATACTCGGTGGCATCAAAATGCGTACCACATATAGTGGCTTATAAAAATTACAGCGGCGAATGTGATGCCGGAACATCCCTTTGATCACAGAGCAAATCCAGCTAATTACCAACTTGTACCACAATCCTTCTGTTTACATCAATCGGAAGAGCACTTAGCGTAACACAAAAACTTATTTAGTACGTATATATCATGTCGCAAAGCCGGCAGTCTCCGCGGAGCCAACCTAAATCTCTTGTTATTAATGAGACAAGTTTTAATTGTGCGCCGGCAGTGTGTTCGCGCCCTTTGTAAGGTTACGTAAGGTGAACGTTCTGTTCACGAGCCAACTTGTTGGACAACTTGTTTGTGATGTCCAAGCGATGTTATTTTACAACTGATTTGTTTAAGTGGTAACTTGTATATGATTTTGCGATCATAATGGCTAATGTTTTATGTGTGAGAAGAAAGAAAGTGATTTATTTGTAACAACTTACAACATCCAATCCAATCCACCAGCCAAAGTAATTCCACTGCTGAACATAGGCCTCCCCCAATAATTTCCACAGTGACCTGGTGGAGGCAGCCTGCATCCAGCGCCGTCCCACGACCTTTACGAGGTCGTCTGACCGCATTGTGTGTGGTAATACGCTGCGTTTTCCACTACGTGGCCTCCATTCGAGAACTTTTTGGCCATTAGTTCTCCGCACTATGTGCCTCGCCCATTGCCACTTCAACTTACTTATCAGCTGGGCTATATCGGTTACTTTATTTCTACTACGGATCTCCCTACAACATATACGAACTTAATATACATATACAGGTAGTAATAATTAAAAACAAAAATATTATATATTTTGCTCACATCTTAGATATGAGAAGTAGGAGACTAGTTGCATATAGATGTGGCGCGAATTGCAGCATAATACTGACGATACGCTCACATTGGCTGACTTGTTCTAAGCTTAGTTATACAACAATTTTGAAATTTCGGCGAATATAAATCATTTTCTGCAATTTTGTTGAAGCCCAGTCATGCGACCAGTAATCCAGTGAATGGCCCGGCATACCCCGCACAAAGTTTTTTGCGAAAGGGAGCCCCGATTCTTTTCTGCCTTTTTTACGCACCTGTCATACTTTTTTAAGTTTTCTGTGACACAACCGTAATACCAGCGCCCCAAATAAATAATACAGATAAAATAAACTTTATTTACTTGTTCAACACTAACTTTGTTTTGGAGTCCCTTTAATATTTAATGTTGTAAATTCGTTTCATATTCTAGTACGAATTAGGCTTCTATTTTACTTTGAAATGAAACAAATTTGTTTTTTTGTTTGATTAAATTTCTGGTGGTAGGGTATTAGATTAGTATTTGATCTAATTATGCTAGCTTGATGGAAATAAAGTCACTGTTTTACTAATAAATATTGATACCAATCGTGGTGCATACTAATACTCCCTAACAATACATATGTCTCAGGAATGCCAAGCATTGCTTTTTAATCATCGTGTTTGTGACGTTGTGAGAGTGTCACCTCTAATATTTGCGGTCTATGGTTCAATAGTCGGCATAAATCCTATTGTCTATGCCAATCAACGCCTCCGTTGCGCTGATTGGTTGATTCAATTCTGAAATCGGTCAAACGTGACGTACGAACTGTCATCGGCGCTTGCATAAATACGCGTGTAACGGCGCTCGCGTCCTTTTTCCCTAACCTAAAAGCCGCGTGCTACCACGCGTCTTTCTGAACCCGCTGGGGTTCTTCTTCTTGGCGTTCTTGGCGTCCTTTTCGCTAACTCCGTGCCTACTGCCCGCTTTGCTCCGCACCGCTTCCTGCCGGACTGCATCCGAGCCTGCGCCTGCCGCTGACCTGCGCACCGTGTCCGGCCACGTGGCAGCAGACTTCGCCGGCGAGCTGTCGCCGGGTTCCGCCACGTGCCGAAGACCCGGATCAGTGTCCAGTGAAGGCCAGTGACTCCCGTTGCATACCACCAGCAACAGTGCTGGGTGTAAACAGTGATGCGAATATAGTAAAGCCCGAACCACGTAATTACCCTGAGTTCTCATTTAACTACCTACCCCTACCTGCGGGCGGCCTAACCCGCCGCATGTTTTTTGGTCTTGCTGTCTATAAGCGGTCGTATTGCTTGCTAAAATTGTGAATAGCATGCTCCTTTCGCCATTCATAGTAATAAATTAACATACATTTAAGACCAACGCAACTTCCAATAAAGATTTAAAATAACCAACACATAGCCAGTCCAAATCCAAATACATTCGATTTAAAACTTCCGTGCGTTGTGCAGAAACAAGGTTCCCGCACTTTTTATGATAACAAAGTTAAAAGTAATCGGTTTTGTGGATTTAAGTTCTTTAGTAGATTCAGTTTACCGCTCGAACAATTTAACGTTGAATTTAATTCAAATGGAAGCGTTCTTTTATTGCAGTTCGCTTCGGCCATATTGCGTACGGATTAGCCACGTTGCTATTGAATGATGTTAATCAGGAATATTTTTTTTAGTTCTTTTTTGTTTTTGTGTTATCTTTTTTTTTGATATTTTTTTTTGACTAAATATTTTATATATTTTTTTGTGAGCAAATAGTAATTATATTTTTGGAGACGCCATAACGTATAAAAGAGTATTTATCACTTTCAACTACAGTGGAATACCGAACATAGCAATCCGCGTAAATGATTGAATTCTATGTTTAGACTACGCATATCCATTTATAGTAGACCGACATATTAGTGAGGCAAGATATATCGTAAGATCGTCGCTAAACATATTTCTTATAATATTACACTGGATTTACTATCCGTTTTTCATTGCATTCACTTTGTACCAGAACTTTGTTACTAGCCTGATGTTCATTTATCATGAACTTAGATTTATACTTTACGAACTGTAAATATAAATAAATATAATATAATAATAATTATAAATTGTAAATATAATAGAAAAAAATCAAAGCAACTCCTGAATGATACGACGTTAAATTAATGGCTGAATTAACCACTAAAGGATTCACCAATTTCAACCGACGTCACACTTACCCAGGAGTCCCCGCAAAATCTCAAAACCAAGCTAACACGAATTTCCTTTCTCATAATCCTCCATACATTATTGTATTTAATTACCGTCATAAGATTCACCCAAAGAATGTTAAGCGGCTATTAAAGGCAGGTGAGGAGACAGTATGGCGCACATATTTCTAAATAAAAGCGCAATCACTTCTATGAAATCGCCACGATATAACGCAAAGTTACGCACATTACCGCTGAGTGACATACGGGCTATTAGTTCATCGAACACGCAAATTGTTGGATTAATATAAATAAATTTAAGATCCCAATTTCTATAGTATGTAAACTCCGCCACTCCACTCCACTCCCGCACTAGGCCAACGTGATAGAGTATGGTGTGCACTATATGGCCTTACCCCTCTTAATCGTACTCTGGATTATTGAGGTGGCCTTTGCCGTGCAGTGGGATGTATATAGGCTGATTAAAAATGTAGAATATCTGCCCAATACAATAGAGTTTATCAAAACCTTGCTATGAGCTTATCAAGCAACAGAATATTATTTTTCCAAAAATGACTATGGAACGACAACTGCGTGTATGGATACGGTTTACGGGCAGCGTTTTAAAGGGAGAATTATTCAACAGCTTTGGCAACACAAACATGCATGAACATTTAGAAGAGTCTGTTTTTTGTTGCCAATCTAGTTATTAATTTTGTAAAGTCAAAATAAAAAAGGGTGCAAATGGGCCTTTAACAATCTCTTTAATAACATATTATGACCACAAAGCTTTTATATCTTAGGTATACATTGAATTAAAAATACAGCAGTCGTTGACATAACATTTTAAACACCGCTGTTAATTTCACAAAATTATACCAGACTAAATCATACCTTCAATTTATTCTACTTCTAGTAAAATATAACAAGACCAATTTAAGAAATCAAACCTGTTGAAAAGACTTCACTAATTACTCTAATATGTGATATCAATCAATTCTGTGCTCGCTGTCCGCGACGTCCGTGTGTCCGCCCACACGAATTGTCACAGAGCGTCTCCTACTTTGCGGATGTTAATGGCTGCTATTTGACGGCAGACGTTGATAGATACCAAGTGCTCGAGCCAAACGCTAACTGGTTAACCATCCTTGCCTGCTTGTTACGTGAAGGGAGGGGTGTGTGTAGTGCGTTGTGGAGTAGGCAAAATTGTGAGTAGTTATGTCGTTGTGTACGCCAGCAATTTTTTTGGAAATCATTTTTCATAGTTGTTTTTCGAATTTTAAGGGGGATGATGCACTTCAACCATAGATTAACCGGTTTAAATTAATGTAAATAAGGCTAACTTTAGTGGATTCTAAACAATGCACGGAACATGCGCAATAGTAACCAACGTATTTTTTGACTACACCGTGTGTATATCCGTTTCGGAACCGATATGTATAGTTTAGAAAGTGGTAGAGCCACGCTGTTGTCAACCCTTAATCAGCCTGAATAGCCAGGCTGGCAGAGGCGGTGCTACTGTCTCACAAGAGATCGATTTGAAGCGACAGCCCAGCTGTCACGTTTCGTTTTGTAAGTTATATTGCCATATGCCCAATATCCCTTTCCTTTTTCCATCCTTTTTCTTTCCCGCTTCCCTCCTGATTTGATCGGCCGTCAAAAAAATCCACAATACAAGCGTTGTGGATGTTCAGTGACGGCAGTGATCACTTACCATCATGTGAACTGCTTGCACATTTTCCGGACTAATGCTATAATATTTTACTGGTGGTAGGTCTCTCATATGTGAGTGGCTGCCTGGGTGGGTACCACCGCAATGTCTATTTCTCCCGTCAAACAGCAGTTCAAATGCACTGTTGTGTTTCGGATTGAAGGACATTGTAGCCAGAGTAACTACTGGACATATTGAGACTTGCGACAGGCGAGCGCAGTGGAATGCCAATCATGCTTTGTAATCCATGGTGATGTTTGGTTCTGCTACTGTTCATGAGCGGTCGCATCGCTTACCATCAGGCGAACGGCATACTCATCTCGACATTCAATGCAATAAAAAAAAAATAGTACGTACAGCATTTCCAATCGTAATAATCCACTACCACATTAGTGGCTATGAAAATACACCACTTAAATTAAAACATGAACTGTATAAGTAAATCTCTTTACATACACACTTACACGCCTCCACAAATAAAACTATGTTAATAGAATATTAAAAATGTAACGAGGAGAGCATCTGCGAATTTCACGCTCGAAGATCAAAGTAGCACTAATCAGTAGCCGGGATCAAAGGCTGTCTGGATTAAAGTAATCGCTTATGAACAGCCTACGGTATGAGCAACTTTATAATGTAACCTTAAAAGATTTTCTTCTTAAGATTACCGATTCATTTTGTATGTGTTTGAAGGTTTAACAGGCCTACGGCTGCTCGAAATGTTTATTATTTATGGGCTTATAGTCGTGAGGATATTAAATCATGATCAAATTCAGTATATTGTTTGCTGCGGTATTGCTACAAGAACTTTTTACTCGATTACTTTATAATTACTTTTCGCATTCAATTTATTTCCTAGTGATGTTAAATTTTATTGTGATACTTAATTTAAATTATTTCGACTCATAGCATCGTATTATAGTTTAATTTTGTAATATTTCCAAAATTTGATTATTTTACATTAATTATACATTGCATTTATAGCTACTTTTCTGTAGTAGTGAAGAATTAGTCTGTTAAACAAAAGACAGTGTAATCAATTCCCACACCAAGAAAAATGCTAGTTCGAAAAACTAATCAACCCAAGAACGGAGACGTGAGCGTATATTTAAAAACATTTAGATGGATTAATATTTAAATGCTTGATTATGTCCTCGACATCATAAAATAGTACAACCTGAAGTATCAAATCGCAAAGCTCATACAATAAGAAGATAACACAGACGGGAAAAATAAATACGTGTAGGCAGGTTCTTACATTAGAATAAATCTGATGGCTGAAACGGCCGGCCTTTCATCTTAGCCGAGATTAAAGCGCTCCTGTGTAACCGTACGGAAAATCTCTGCGAATGAATTTGTATTAATATGAAAATAATATCCACCTTTTTAATATCACTGAGACGAATTTTTGAATTATTACGTTTTATTGTCTCATTTCACTGGATTATATTAGCCGTTTCATTTTTAATGATTATTTGTTTAAAGATAAACGCAAATGGCAGGTATTTAATGTGTGAGAAGCCGCTTGGGTAGATACCACCGCTATGTCTATTTCTCCCATCAAACAAAACAGCAGAGTAAATGCACTTTTGTGTTTCGGTTTGAAGGATATTGCAGCCAGAGTAGCTACTGGACATAATGAGACTTAACATCTTATATCTCAGGAAGGTGATTGAGATGTTAAAATTCAAAATTCTAAATACTAATTCCCGTATTTTAACATCTCAATAATTCATCCTCTAACTTTCCATCTTAAGTACTTTCATTAGTCATCTTTTTCACACAAACCACGTTCCATATCAGTCATTCGTCAAACGTTTCATTCTACTCATCTTTCATCATTACATTCAAATCCTACATAGATCCTACATTTTTTATTCTAAGTCTCAATATGTCCAGTAGTTACTCTGGCTACAAGGTAATTCAAACCGAAACACAGTAGTGAATTTATACAGCTGTTTGCCGGGAGACATAGACATTGCGGTAGTACCTACCCAGGCGGAGTCTCACATATGAGAGATCTACCAGCAGTGACCACGTCTGTGTAGCATTTATACCCGTAATATTGACATAGTAGTGTTAGTGTACATTATCTCATGTACACTACCATAAATGCGGGTTAGTTGGAGTAGTTGACGGTAACAACACTGGTATAAAAGACGGAGCAAGTAGGACCTGCGCCCACACTTAATTATTTATTTTATTTTTATTTTATTTTACAATTTTAGGAAAGCTTACAGACTAATTACCTACAGACATAAATACTTAAATCTTAAGTGTGTTACAAATTTGCCGATAACAAGCTTCCACATATACAGTATCTACATAATGTGCACCGATTTTTAAATGCTAGCTAATATAAGTTATTTTAATTACTTAAGGACGGTTTAACGGTGAACCAGTGTTATGCTAACATCGGTATTAATTATTTTGCCGTGATAGTCATCAATATGACAGTCCGCTTACACCATCATCATCCATCAGCCAAAGGAAGTCCACTGCTGAACATAGTCCTCCCCCAATGATTTCCGCAGTGACCTGTTGGAGGCAGTCTGCATCCAGGGACGTCCCGCGACCTTTACCAGGTCGACTAACCACCTTATGGGTGGACGTACTACGCTTACATGCTTAGCTTACACCAGTAGTTTCATAATGTAATTTTTTTTTTATTTTTTTTTATTGCAATGAATGACGAGACGAGCAAGCCGTTCGCCTGATGGTAACCGATACGACCGCTCATAAACAGTAGCAACATTCCACTGCGCTCGTCATCCTGATACATAAGATGTTAAGTCTCAATATGTCCAGTAGTTACTCTGGCTACAATGTCACTCAATCCGAAACACAACAGTGCATTTACGCAGTGTTGTTTCACGGGAGAAATAGACATTGCGGTGGTACCTACCCAGATGGCCTCTCACATATGAGAGACCTACCACCAGTAGAATGGACATTATAATACCAATCTGTATATAGAGAAACTTTCATACACCCCTAAAAGACTTATCCAACATATTTCATTTAGAAACTGACCTCGCGGGTAATACTATGATCACTCCACATTAATCTCGGCAGACAATCATTTTTACTCAGCTGTCCCCGAGTGGGTGCATTAATCTTAATAACGCTGTCATCACACACTGGAACGTTTTCTTGGGAAGTGTGGTCCGGGGAAAACGAGTTGGCCACGACTTGTTTGTATTAGTCGTCTATATTATAGTACAGTCGCGTACATAGTTTCTTTATTGAAAGTTGCATTTCGTAATATGGGAATTGTATTTGTTTATACTTATGTTCAGTCTTTATTTTGATAATGATATTTTTGTAGTAGGTATTATTAATTAGACAAAAAAAAAACACTTTTACTTATTTAAATTCAATAAACTTGGTCTTAGTAGACATTGTAGTTTTCTATAACAGTTGAAAACAGGTAGGCGTCTGTAAAATATAAATCAATTATTTTCTACCACATCATTTATATATTATTTAAACAATATATTATAGTAGGGAATAAACATAAATATACTACTCTTAAACACCTATCAACGTAATAGAACGATACACTTAAATAACAAACATATTCACTATAATTCGATCATTATTCGCTTGGAATTTTCAAATACCATTATAAATTCTAATCTAAACAGTACGCTAAACGTATTGTGTTCAGTTAGAAACGCTGAATTTCAGTAGATAAGCCGTACTTGTAAACCGAACTAAGCTCACAAAGCACGTATAAAGCTTTACAGAGCTTACGCTGGTAATTGTTAGTCTCGTGCTAATCATGTTACGTGCTTACGATATTAAGCTTTTGAAAGCTATATTATTGACACGTAATTGACACGGTGAGACGTTGATTTTGAATCGATTGTAATTTGTATCACCTATTCAAATATTAGTCATCTTGATTGGCTTTTGGATTTAATTAAATTCTGCTTTTTATATTGACATGCATTAAATAAAAAAAGAAAACACACACAACGACAGTCACGAGTTAGGTGAAATACAATTACTCATGTGTCGTGATTATTAAAAACGAAGATCTCGCACCAAGACGCTATTTTTTGTGTTTTTTTTCAACAAACCTTTTTCTCGTAGGCAGAATCAAATCCGCGGTCTCTTGTTTACCATCCGAGTACTTAAGCAACTGCACCAATGAAGCTGTCATGTTATATTTTGCATCTAATTGAAATACAGTTCAAATAGAGTATCAATTGACGACAGAATAACATCGCGTCGATACAGTAGGATTGCCTACTCGAATCGGGATTTACACTGGCTTATCCCTAAACTAAAAACAAGTAAAATGATCTCCTATAATGACTCAAAGTTAAATACGTTATACATTATTAAGACACCAAAACAGCAACAAATTGCTAACATATTTTTGTAACACCTATTCAGTTTGCAAATAATTTTCCGATCGAATTTCATCCAACCCTATTCACACAACAACAATTTATATAGTGCAAACAAATTCAGGTGCGTGAAGTAGTCAATCGAAAACAAAAGATGAGCGGCCCGATCCTCTCCAAATATTGAGCTGTTTATCAGCAAGCACGCAGCTACACGCGATTCCTTTGACAGTTTTTCACAAAGCCTTCATAATACGAAATAATTTCGACGCCCATTGTCATTTAGGCGGTATTTCCATTCGGCATCGGAGGAAATGACAGAATTATTTACGAAGTAAACGAAATACACTGCGCCGATGATGGATGCTTTAATCTATGTACGTGTACTTAGGGTTGGCACGCTGATTAATTTAATTTATATTTTATTATTGCTTAATTGATATCGTCATAATGTGGGACGTTAGTTTAGTTGTTGCCATCGTGCGAGATTTTTTGTAATATTTCATATCTCGTATTTATTGCCGGGACTCAGAATTTGTACGTGGTATACGATTTGACTTACACTTTATCACATGTTGGGCGGAACTAACGTTGACGAACAGTACACAAGTTGGTGGATCTAATTATGCATATCTATCCACCAAATCGTGTACAATGCATGATTAGATAGGCATATCATACTTTTATTATCAGTACCTAACCAACCCAATGAAACTCAAAGCACGGATTTTCAGAATGTGGAAATGGTAATTAGATTTTTAGTTTTTGTACATACATTTAATAATTATACCATAATTTTATTCGAATATAACTAAAGACATAAAAATAAATCACTAACGGTATTTTTAAAAACATCTATCATCAAACTGTAATATTATGCTTAATTAAAAACGTAATACTGGCAGCCCTAGTGGCCGATGCAAATGAAGACCGTGGTGTTTGCATGTTAATATGGTCCGATGATCAATAACTTCCTTCGGTGACTGAAAAGTTTATATTAAATCCCGTCATGGCCTTTTGTTTGACGTTAATTCGATGGACCATTATGGTAGTGATATTCATGGGAAATATTATGCATAAGCCTATTGCTGTTTCACGCAAAAACTACTGAACGGATTTTAATTAAACTTTACAGTGTTGTAGCCAGTACATCGACGGGTTGAGTATGCCTTTGCATATGTTAAGCGATATAACCGCGCATGAACTGTAGCAGAACCAAACAACACCTTGAATTACAAAGCAATGCTTAAAAAAAAGAACCCTCGCCATCCTAAGACGATGATGAAGATGCTAAGTCTTAATATGTCCAATAGTCACTCTGGCTACAATATCTTTCAAACCGAACCACAACAATTGAACGAAAACCTTTTTATTTGGTTTTTACAGGAAATTTTGCACCCGGGTGAAGTCTGATTATTAACACAACATAAAGTATATTTTTTGTCACTGCACACACTACTACTTTACGATAGTTAATCATTAATATTTTCATATTTTCATAGAAACTAAAACTATTTTCAAATAGTAGACACAATGAAAATCTTACACACAATATTCACACAAGAATTCTCGTGAGTTAACCAAGCGTGATTCCTTCTCGGAGAAGGCGGAATATCAAACCTTTATGAAAATAAATCCTACCGTTTGTTCTATTTGTGGAAAAGGCGATAACGTGAGACGTTGATTCCCGACTTAGGAATAAAACTGCTGTATTTTTTCTATGTATGCTTTACTAACAAAACTACGTTAAGAATGCGGAATAAACATCTTTTTTTTTATGTCGCCGGAGTGATAATCAATTTACTCAAGACGTTTATAAATTAAATCCTCTGTGGGTGTTTTCTGATGTATCTATAAGGAAGAATACTGTAAAACGTAATCTAAAACAGTTTAGTAGATTTTTCCTAAAAGTGTTACAATCATCCCCAGAAACCTTTTTTTTTTTTTTTTATTGCAATGAATGGCGAGACGAGCAAGCCGTTCGCCTGATGGTAAGCGATACGACCGCTCATAAACAGTAGGAACGTTCCACTGCGCTCGCCATCCTGAGACATAAGATGTTAAGTCTCAATATGTCCAGTAGTTACTCTGGCTACAATGTCCTTCAATCCGAAACACAACAGTGCATTTACGCAGTGTTGTTTCACGGGAGAAATAGACATTGCGATGGTACCCACCCAGATGGCCTCTCACATATGAGAGACCTACCACCAGTAATAAACTTTCAAATTAATTAATGATTTTATACTAATCTGAAAGATAATAACGCTACAAACTGGTTATATTTGACTGGTGATATTCGACAGCCAACGTGGCGCAGTTGGTTAGACACCGGCTGTGAAACGAAAGGCCACGGGTTCGATTCCCGCTCTGAAATAAATATTCGTGTAAACCACAGGTATTTATTTGTTTCGGGTCTAGGTATTTGTGAGACCGAAAATCTCTCGTACTTACTGATACCCAAGAAACAAGGCTCGTGTTAGTGAGGGGTCGGGACTATATATGTATATGTGTGACTGTTGGGTGTATGTACATATGTATGGTCCTTGGCGATACTACAATTTCACTGTACAATGTGAAGCAATTTTGCGGTCGTATTTCCTTTCCTCGTAATATTGCTGGAGGCCCAACGCTCCTACCCCTTGGGCCTCCTTTCCTTTCCTTCATTTATGACTTTTGAGTGTATTTATTTATTATATTAAATCATAACACAGCCTCCGTGGCGCAGTTGGTTAGACGCCGCCTGTGAAACGAGAGGCCGCGGGTTCGATCCCCGCACCGAGAGAAATGTTTGTGCGGCCCACAAATATTTCTTCCGGGTCTGGGTGTTTGTGAGACCGAAAAGTCTCTCGTAGTTCCTGATACCCACGACACAAGACTCGATCTTAGTGTGGGGTCAGGACTATGTATGTGACTGTTGGGTGTTATTTATTATTTATTTATTTATAAAAAACCTTAAATACAATGGTTGTATCACTAGCTCTATATGCATTAAAATTAATTATTTTTATACTTATTCTAAACTTAATAGCACTACAAACTGACCATAGTAATAAAACACCATATTCACCTGTTATGTCCTCATTAAATTTACGTTTCTCAAGTCAACAAAACTCACAGTAAAAGCCTTGACGCATGGGATGATCCCCGAGGCTTTCCTACAGAAATACAGGGTTATTGATTACGGATGTGCGTAATATCCAAAGTCAAACATAATATACACGGTACGGGTAAGCGGTTTCGCGGTCGATCTAACTCATAAGGATTCCTATATCTGTGTACAGAGTATATCAAGACTGCTACCGAAAACAAAGTTGGGTTATTAGTTTTAACAACATAAACAATGGAACTAAAAAAATCACAAAGAAACTTGACAATTTTTTGTGGGTTTTATATATCACCGTGTTTGGGTGGTATCTTTTTTGGTAAAATCATAAATTAAACCCTGTTGCACCATATCGTTTTTTAAAAAACTAAGTATTTACAAAACAAATACGACGATAGGAAACAAAAATGATAATTCATCGCTATCTTTAGCAAAATTTTTATTTGCATTGTGTCGTGGCGATTTCTTCTACCACCGTTGCGTCTCTTTCTCCGAGAGGGATTGGCTCTTTCGATCGTAAAAATCTATGATCTTGGACGCATCGTCATAACTTGGTAATTGATTCGCATCACACAGTCCTGCTTCTTTGTTTACTGTATTTCCATAGTAATAAGCATCACGCTCATCGTGCAAAGGGACCGACTTGTCGCACAAAATTGCATCGTACCAATTCATGTTCATTTTTTTTCGTTCCGAATTCATATCGCGCTGATTCGCTCTTGTGTATGAGCCCTATTTCCCTATATATCATCAAACTAATTCCATCAATGAAATTCTGAGTAAATAAAACGCCTAGTTATTACATAACGCAGAAACAAAAACAAAAAACCCACGTCATGATGTTTATTCAGCAACATCCAGTGCCTTAATCAAGGCCCATTGGATGTAAATAAACTTCAGGCCACAAATACAAAACATCGGACCGACGCAACTGGCGTGGTCCCGCACGCTCGCCGCAAATACGAATTTGTTGTTCATTTCACGTACGCCAAATTACACTTTACACATATTTAATAGCAATCAATTAATTCTCATTAATGGTATAAAGATTTGGATTCTGTTTAATGATTCTGTTTAGAATAAATTATGTTTTAATTATTCAGTTTAGTGTTCCCTCCTTCCTGTAATCCTGAGTCTTTTTGCCGTAATGGAAAGCATATCTGTAGGCCGTCATAATAGTGTCGATTGGAACAGGACCGCCGCGTCTTGCCGTCTGATGCCATTCGCCACTCTATCTGGAGCGCTTACCATCGAATGCAGGTCTGTCACACTGCTGTGCAAGATAAAAAATCTTTAAATGCATTGTCGGTTGTAGAATCCGCCCGGATGGCTACACATCAGTATGCTATATATTATATTTCAGGTGTAACTGAATATAATCAAGATTACTTAGGGCCTATTTATTGGTTCATTTTTGGTTAATAATATATACCCTACAGTCACATTGAGAGGCCTGACCCCGCAGAATGCATCAGAAACTACAAAAGAATTTTCGGCCTCACAAACACATTCACTATCAGGTGTAGATAGTATGTGTAGATAGGTAGTGATTGCTTTATCGGGCCTGTTTAAAATGGGTATATTTTATGACTAGATCAAAATAGATTATGGTTGCAACCTCAAGATTAGTCTCTCGGAAAGATTAGTACTTAGTACATTACTGTACTTACCATAAGTTGCATTTAGCCATTGTGTCCAGATAAATAAGGTTCTTTTTTCAACGTAGTTAGTATTCAATAGAAGATTCATATATTTATAAATTGAACTTCATTCTAAAAAAATATCAATACAATACTATTACGAAAATCTACCCATAAAAATACAAATCCAATGTTACTGAAACAATACTAATGTTAAGAAAACTTCTGAATTCTTCAACTGAAAAATACAAAGATTATTCTTATAAAACATTTATTGCTACATAAATTACTCTACTCGGTCACAAGTTATTTCATATTTAGTTAAATAAACGTAACATTTTATTAGGCACGCGCAGTTGTAATGTGATATCACACTGCCAGAAAGATAATGTGCTGTCATTCCCATTGTGCTCGTCCTAGGATGGCATTTATGTTAAGGATGGCCGTAGCCTTGCGACAAAAAGTCGAGTATTTAACTATTTTTGTAACTATTTAGTATTGGGCATCCGAAAAATTTTGCTGTCGAACGAAACGCGTATTTATAGTCAATCACCACGCACTATAACGGTGAAGAAAAACATCGTGAGAAACCTACATACCATAGCGATTTATAAAAAAATATATGAAAGTGGCTGGTCAATATGGCCTAACCACTCTCAACCGTACTCTCAATTTTAGAGTAGGCTCGTGCTCTGCAGTGTGACATATATAGACAGAGACAGAGACAGAACGAAACGAGAATGCAAAACTATCCCTTCTCATCGATTTTCTGTGAGACAGTGGTACATATTTCAAGTAGACTCACCTTGGAAAAATAAATAAAATTAATACTAATTATTTTACTGGGAGAATAAGCCGGGCCAGCTAAAATAACATTAATATTTCAAAGCACACTAAAAATTGCATAGATTTAGGTACAAATTTGACAACAGTTTACGATACAAAACTGTTGTCATATTTTATTATTCCCGGAAGTTTTTTTTCGCAATCTCTCCTACGCTCACAAGATCAATAACGCATCTACTGTTCTCCCGGCTATTATAGTTAATGTGAGCTAGTGAGTACTTACAAATAGATTACGTTACCTTATACATCAGACTTTGTATTAAAAACCATGCGACTTAAAGTCGCTGGAGAGTAATCCGCCGAGTTTTGTTATCAAGAATCATGTTACCAAAGTAACGGCCCAAGGGCTTCTCACATTTGACTGGCAGACATTATATCATTAAATTATCTATTTTATACAAATATTTTATCCCAGAACTAAGAGAACTGTATTGTGGGCGGAAAAATATGTTTGCACACTTTTGTTTTCTTTTAAAAGGTGACGAACTTTTACACATATTGGAATTATACATTGGACATGAATTATATATTTGAATGGATTGTGTTTCGGATATTTTTGAACTGAAAAGTTCACTCAAGGTTAAAAAAACAGTAAATTCGCAAACGGCTTTGTTGTTGGTAACTTGTTAGTACCACCTATGAACACCAACAAACCTTGGGTCTTGGGTCTGTGCTGAGCTCTTCAAATGAATAGATTAACGAAAGAAAAAGGAAGGATAAAAGAAAACAATATTAGACCTCTTGCAACCTCAGTCATCTAGCCAAACACTAGAGCAAGGCCGTATTTTCATGTTAGTTTTACTGAGACAAGTACACTTGTTGATTCGACGTATTCCTACTCAGTTCAAATTAACTTTCATACAGCTTTCTCGTTTTGAATCTAATAATAAATCATATTAAAGAACAAATGGGGACAATCCGAGGCGTGCGTTATTTATTAACAAACTTCATTTAATTAAATCTCATAAAACACGGAACAGTTAAACAGGGCCGACAATATGTTCCAGAATTTTGATCTTAAGTTAATTCAAGGTTTGGGCCGCCAGGGAGCGTACCCTACTTAGTGCTCGTTACGCGCTAACGATTCAAATAAATCTTCATTTACCTCCATTGAGTCATTTTATCTTTAATTCCCAAGACAGAGTTGATTGGTCGGCTCGGTGGAGACCAATGCGTTCGGATAATCTCGATTAATGAAGGGAAAGAGTGGAATGAACAATCATGAATACAAATAGAACCAACCCGCATGAGGTTGACTATATGGCCTAACCACTCTCAATCGTACTCTCGATTGTAGATGAGGCCCGTGCCCTGCAGTCGGACGTATATGGGCTGATAAAGACAGAAAACAAATAGAAACAAGACATAAAACAATTTAAATATTTACGTTTTGCTATTTCCAATAGTGCAGATATGAAAGCAGACATCGCGCATAGAGTCAGTGTTGCCTGGCAGAAATGGCAATCTTTGATTGGAGTGGAATTTACACATATGACTCCAAAAAGTCAAAGTTGTGCCCTGGGATTGGAAACCGCAACCACCGTGAACATGTTAGCGGTCACGTCTAATCCACTCACTGCAACAGGTAAAAATCTATCGCAATGACTGGAATGAAATAGACTAACGCCCAAATACTGGAACGCATCTTAAATATAAGTTGCGCTTAACTACGTTAATCCCGATTAAATGTACTGGCTAAGTGGGCCGTGCGCTGTTAAGAGCAACTTATTATTTAAATGGCGTTCCAGTATTCGGGCGTTAATAACTTATTTTATTAATATTATTTGCCCCGCTAATTGGTAGTGCGCGGGCACATTGTCACATTATCGTCCATTTGAAGTCAGTTGCTTACCGACAAAAAGATAACGCTATTTAGGTACTTATTTACGAAGGATGGACTTTAGTTTATCTGTCCAAGATATCAGAGTTGGGAGGGAGTGGGGGGGAGGGGGAAGGTGTCCCATGTCCCCTGGTACCACTCCCATGAAAAGGTGACGCACCATTCCGGAGAAAAACCAATTAATGTAACCTAACTTTAGTTTAGACTTTAGTTTATTTGGCCACAAACAGAGCGGCGAAAGTGATCACAGGTGGTAGGGATTGAGTACGAGAAGTGGAAAAAAATAATAAAGATCCCTTAGAAGAACTAATTAATGTGATAAATTTTAGTTTCAATAAATGAACTTTATATAATGTTTGTTGTTTTATTTGTTTTTTAAACAACTTGGAAATCATGTTCCGATGGTAGTTAGTGTACCCACTTTGTGGGAAAAATAGGTCGACTTTGTCTCAAAACCGACTTAGAGCACCCCGACTTCACGTAGACTTTTGGTTACCACCCCTAGAGTGTTTTTAAAAAGCCGGAGGCGCGGAGGGAGAGCAGCCCCCGCCCGCTGTAACGAAGGATAGGCAACCGTGCGAGCCGTAGCGGCTGAGGCTGGTCGTCGGAGGCGACCAGCAAGCCGAAGCTGCGAAGGTGAGCATGGGTGCCTATCCTTTGTTACGCAAGGGCGAAGGGGCTGCACTTCCCGCAGCGCCGGAGACGTTGCAGAAGTAAATTTGTTCTGACAACAAGTGTTTTGAGGTTAGGTTACATTAATTGGTTTTTCTCGGGAATGGTGCGTCACCTTTTCATGGGAGTGGTACCAGGGGACATGGGACACCTTTCCCCTCCCCCCCACCCCCTCCCAACTCTGATATCTTGGACAGATACACTAAAGTTTTACCCATAAGCCTTCTGCTCATGTCTGCTTTAACCATTATTGTATAAAGTCAATTTTAAAAACTCCTATACTTTTTTTTTTTCATAAATACGATGACGATAACAAATAACATCAAACAATGGCTTATTGCCATTTTTATATTATAAGCTAACATGGAAAAACCACACAGAAATAATATGTCAGAAGCTACACAAATATTCATATGTACTATTATGAACTTACAAAAATAGTAAACCAAAACGCTGTCCTTGTCGCCTATCACGGTCACGGTTCGATTTTGATAATCTTCTGGGGCATTTCCACTGAATCATCATCATCATCATCATCAGCCTATTCGCGTCCACTGCTGGACATAGGCCTCTCCTATGGCACGCCACTGGGCTCGATCTTCAGCCCAACGTCTCCAACCGCTGCCAGCCATTTTTCGGATATCATCACTCCACCTCGTCGGAATACCAGTCAATATTTAAAGCACAAAAAAGGTGCATACGCGCTATATGTGGTATCACATCTAGAGATAGCTGTGTCCCGCACTTTAAGTCACTTAAACTTTTAACTGTCGCGTCTATTTATATTTATGAAGTAGCTTTATTTGTTAAAACTAATCCAAACTTATTTATAACGAACATCCAAAAACGAAACCTTAATTTAAGAGGAGATAATCTTCTTAGTACTGAAACATCCAAGACTACATTTAAGCTTAAGAGTATATACTGTACAGCCATAAAAATATATAATAAGCTACCCGACAGCATTAAAACCCTCGACATCAAACGTTTTAAAAAACACCTAAATACACTTCTTGCAGATAAATGTTACTACACAATACAAGATTATTTACAAGACTCATTTATCACTACTACGAGCACTAAGTAATAATATGTTTTTAAGAAAAAAATATGGTTATTTGTTTTTTAAATAATTATTACTTTAATAGATTTATTATACTAATTAAGCGTAGACTATAAGTTATTTTCTTTTTTTTTTAATGTTTAGAATTTTAATATTTGTTATATAGATTTGATTAATTTCGTTTATTGATGTTTCTTTATGTTAACCAGTTAACCAGTTTTGTATTTCATATTATTGTATGCCAATTTGGCGGGCCAAAGTGGTCCATACAAAACACAATTATAACACCTTGTGTAAACCTATGTCCACAATAAAAGTTTTTGATTTGATTTGATTTGATTGCGAACAATTCCGACATCTACCAAAAATCTATTGACTGTGACCTTTTTACTTTGAATAAATATTTTTCCCGATACCGGATCGATAGGGACTTTTTAGAACATTCCTACCAAAATTAATCTGCATTCAATTATTTATAGTTCCAACCCTCTATTTTGACCTATATTGTATGATTTCTAAACTAAATATTAAAAAGTTTATATCCCTCCCTCTCTTTTCTCTTGCGCAGAAAAACGGTCGTTGTTACATGTAATATTGCTTTATCTAATAAATATCTTCAAACATACATCATATTGACTATAATTCTGCCATAAAAACCATCATATATTGTCTGGAATAATCAAACAAAACAAGGTAACAAGGTACCAAAAAAGATAGTGATAATAACTCCATTACGCTAGAGGCTTGTAAATCATATGCTCGTAAGTAACCCAACTTGACTTGTCTCTAGAATACATCATTTTAACATCATAATCATCATGGCTGTCAGGCGTATCAGCATTTTTCCGAGTGTATATTATTCCAGGCTTGTTTTGGACAGATTTCCGAAAAATTTACCAAAAAATAATTATTTTCATTTTCAAGATAACACACAAAGGTAAACCGATTGTCCAAATATTCGGCGTAAAATCAGTAATTTCTTTGAAGAAACCTTTCGCATCTTTAATACCTTCTATTATAAGGTAAACATTTAGTTAAAAATAGCCTGAAGTATATATTATACATTATGTTATTGATATTATATACGCTCATTCTGATCATGCGTAGGACTTTTTTTATTTGGTGCCAAAGGAAATATAACCTTTAATGTTATTAAATTATATACCTAAAGGACTCATTTTTAGGGCAAAGCGTTATTTTATATAATACTAGCTGTCGGGCCCGGCTTCGCCCGGGTGCAGATAGTTTTTGAGTCCAATCCACATCAAGAACATATTATTTCGCGTGTCTACTAACTATATTTCCCGCGTGCCGTCGACTATATTTCCCTTCCGTAGGAGAGGACATCCCGTGCCAACAATTTGAATTTGAAAGAGTAGAAAATATGTATATTTGGTTTCCTGACTCATCCCACGGGAACACTACATTTTTCGGGATAAAAAGTAGCCTATGTGTTAATCCAGGGTGTCAGCTATCACTATACCAAATTTCATCAAAATCTGTTGAGCCGTTTTTTCATGAAAGAGTAACAAACATCCATACATACATACAAACTTTCACCTTTATAATATTAGTAAGGATAAATGCTATATAAATCGAAATACCTTATTTTCACACTCCAATTTATGTTTCAATTATTTTTTGTCATTTATTCCCAACAATATGAACTACTAAACATACAGCGTCCCGAAGGATCTCCACAACAACCCATTTAAACAACAGCAATATATTTTTACAAGATAATATTATGGTCTAGAAAATGGTCTGGTCTAAATAACTAAAAGACGGAAATAACCTTGAACAAATGTTGGTAAAATCAAGGGCAATCGTCCAAAACCTGATTTCCCATCAGGTGCTCAAAACATATCAACTCGATCCAGAACATAAACTTCATATTGCGCTCCACGATGCCAAAGATACGAGCAGGTGGCCCAGCCTGATCAAAATATAGATCACTCCATGTTTTTTTATTGCAACGTTGGACGAGACAAACGTGCCGTTCACCTGATGGTAAGCGATACGACCGTTCATGAACAGTAGCCAAGTCAAATTACACCTTGAATTGCAAAGCAATGCTTGATGTTCCATTGCGCTTGCCTCAATATGTCCAGTAGCTACTCTGGCTACAATGTACTTCAATCAGAAAAACAACAGTGCATTGACACTGCTGTTTTGCAGGATAATAAAATATGCGGTGGTACATACCCGGTAGGCCTCTCACATATCAGAGACCTGTCACCAGTAAATGTTCAGAGGATCACGACCCTCAGCAATGAAAGAAACGATGCAAGGAGGTAGACGAAGAAATACTTATGAGTATTTTATGGAGTGAAATAATCTCTTTTGAATTAGCTACTATGTTCTGGTAATTTTCTGGTTCAGCAACATCAATAGAGACGGTTGGTGTGAAAGTATCCCTTTCACGTTATTGAAACAAACATACGTAAAGACATCGGGCAGCGGGTGTACTTAGTATATTTCACAATGACCCCAGCGTACGGACTGTGTCGTTTTATCAGACCTGCCGCGACGCTGGCCTTAAGAGGAAAGCGTAAGCGATTCCCTTATCGAAATGTTATACTTTTGTACCATTGTGGTTTGGAAATTCGATGAAACGAAAAAGCGACACCAAGAAGAGACAAAAATTCATAAATTGCATTTAGCCTGCGAGAGAATGAGATAGAATACTAGTATTTATTGTTTTTTTATAATCTTCGTCTTCTATGTTTGTCTTCCTTCTTATTTTCTCACCTTACATTAAAATTTTTTTGGATAATAAAAATACTTAATTAGTCCAATTGACTACCTCCCGCTATCTCCCTCACCTTGTACCGCGTCCAAAACAAAAGCACTAACATGTTATTGCTTTTTCCCGTATAAGGCCTTCCTTTTTCATGTAAAACAAGTCAGTGTCCCGTTACACCCGGACGGGCCACGGGATCCCGGATTGTATGTAGATGAGCCTCCATTCGGACGGAATAACCACTGTTCGAGCCTAACCTAAATGCTGGATTCTATTGAAGTTTGATTTTGTTTCGCGGCACTGAATGGCAAAATTTATACAGAGGAAGCAGCCTTTTGTGGATCTTTTTGTAATAAATTGTTGATGGAAATTTCGGTTTAATAAACAGTATAAAAATTAAATGAGTTGTGATTTTCGTTGAGCAGAAACTATTTGTTATTAAATCATTGGTACGGGTCCTTCAGTGCACTCAATTAAC
This sequence comes from Hyles euphorbiae, assembly GCA_023078785.2. Lineage (NCBI taxonomy): Eukaryota > Metazoa > Arthropoda > Insecta > Lepidoptera > Sphingidae > Hyles > Hyles euphorbiae. The sequence goes on along the minus strand of CM041037.1, from coordinate 15,900,957 downwards.
GGAAGTGGCACAACAATGTTTAGAGAGATGTTACGAATCTTGGAATAATAGTTATGTTTTTGTTGCTTAATTTTTTATTTTTGTTTGAATTGTTTAATTTTATTTTGAATGTTTATTGTTTTAGAGTTATTTTCTTTTATATTGATATAGCGTCGTATTTGCCTCGGCTGTTAAGATGATATATTTTCTGTAAATAAATATAAAATAAATAAAAAAATAAAAAATCTACGTCATTTTAAGTTATTTACACTTGACAATACATATCATATATCAACATATCACGTCTGTTTTTAATGGATCACATATTAAAACATTTTTTTATTTTTATTGCAATGAATGGCGAGACGAGCAAGCCGTTCGCATGATGGTAAGCGATACGACCGCTCATAAACAGTAGCAACGTTCCACTGCGCTCGCCATCCTGCGACATAAGATGTTAAGTCTCAATATGTCCAGTAGTTACTCTGGCTACAATGTCCGTCAATCCGAAACACAACAGTGCATTTACGCAGTGTTGTTTCACAGGAGAAATAGACATTGCGGTGGTACCTACCCAGATGGCCTCTCACATATGAGAGACCTTCCACCAGTAAAGTAAAATTTTATATAAAAACCAGTTAATTTTCTAATTCAAACATTATTTTAATCAATCATTAAGTTTAAAAATCCGCAGACATCTAATAGCGCTCTATTTTTGACCGGAAGTGCTGTAAAAAGTACACTTCCTTTACCACTTTGAAAGCTCATAGAAAACTTTCCTCTTTTATTCTGTAATCAGATTATTTGCGGGTAGCTTTTAATTAAATTAATTAGGAAACATTTTGTTTCTTCTTTTTGGTTTTATTAAAATGTATTTTCACCTTTAAAGCATAAATTATGAATTAACAACAGGAAATTCTTTTAATAATTTAATTTATTACAGTCAGGAATTTGTGCCCTATATGGCGATAGACTCGCCATCTATCACATCGTAGGACGGAACATACAAGGCGAATTGTGAGCGTCCTGGCACCTTTGCCTACCCCTTCTGGGAAAAGGCGTGAGTTTATGTATGTATATATTTTAAGTTATTAGCATTAAGATTTAATGATTCCTTGCATAACAATAACGAAAATATACATGCTCTTACCAGTGTTTCTTTTTTGAAAAGGTATTAAAAATATCGTAACGGAGTCAAGCAAAGTACTTATCAATATTATTTGACAGCCTCCGTGGCGCAGTCGGTTAGACGTCGCCTGTGAAACGAGAGGCCGCGGGTTCGATCCCCGCACCGAGAGAAATGTTTGTGCGGCCCACAAATATTTCTTCCGGGTCTGGGTGTTTGTGAGACCGAAAAGTCTCTCGTAGGGCCTGATACCCACGACACAAGACTCGATCTTAGTGTGGGGTCAGGACTATGTATGTGACTGTTGGGTGTTATTTATTTATTTATAATAGTAATTATAAAAATTTAATTGTTCAAGCTAACAAATTACAAGAAAAAGTTAAGAAACAAGATTTTTAAGACTGTTATTACTGACTATATTTTATAAAACCTTACATGATGCAACTGACCTGTAAAATAAGTGGATATGTTGCTTTTATCCCGTCTCATTAAATAAAATGGATTCATAATATACAGGGTATCTCAAGACTGCTACCGAAAACGAAGCCGGGTGGTAGTTTTAGTGACTACAAACACAATGCAACTAAAAATTTCGCACAGAAACGCGACAATAATTTTTTATGATTTTTTAAATATCGTCGTTTTTGGGTGGTAAATCCATAGTTTTTGCTAAAATAATAATTTAAACTCTTTTATACCTTAGAGTATTTATAAATAAAAGGTTATACACTATTGTTTTAGGAAAAAAGTGTATTTACCACCCAAATACGGCCAAAGGAAAAAAATACCAAAAAAAAAAATTGTCGCTTTTTTTTGCAACTTTTTCTGTTGCATTGTATCTGAAGTCGCTTAAACTACCACCCGGCTTCGTTTTCGGTAGCAGTCTTGATATACCCTGTATATAGTGGCAGAATTAAAAATATGTGAACTGGATATACAAAAAAATTGCCTTTGCTGATAATATTTGAAAAGACAATTATGTCAAAGAAAAAGAAATTTAATATATTTTAGTCTTGTAACTTTCAAATAGTTACGACAAATCTTACGTGTTTTTACAAGCGATTGCAACATATTTTAAAAATTGACAACCTCCGTGGCGCAGTTGGTTATACGCTGGTTGTGAAAGGAGAGGCCGCGGGTTCAATCCCCGTAATGAAACGAATGTTTATGTAATTCACTGGATTTTATTTCGGGTCTGGGTGTTTGTGAGATCGAAAAGTCTCTTGTTTTTTTCTAATACCCACGCACAACAATCAATCTTGATGAGGGCTATGAATTGGACGGTTGGGTGTATTCATTAGTTATATATATTTATTTTAATTAGGTCAGTTTTGACAAGAATTCTATACAATGCGTTTGAAAATATACATATAAATAAATCATTTTATGATTTCCAACAATAGGAATGGTAATTACACTGCCCATACAAACGTTTCTTTTTTATCGAAGGTAAAATATATCGGAAAACGTATAGGAAAATATTATACACGAATCGTGCCCAAACTCAGGTGTTTTGTGCGGAAAATAAATACGGCACACAATAACAACAGTGCCGTAACATTACACTGATGTTGCATTTTATTTAACGTCAGGCCAATCAACATTGTTTTTGTTTGTAAGGTTTTTTTACAAAATATAGTTTTTGTTGTATTTTATTTGGAAAGTGATCAATATCACATCATAAGATTATAGAGACTTTCCCGCCCTCACACCCACCACTGCAACTCCTGTCAGCCAGGATCAACAGTGGCACACAAAGAGTTGACACCGAGCTCCGGAGTTCAGCGAGTCTCTAAGGGATACTAGCTTGTAACTTTAACCCGCATCGAATCGCAAACAATTGCATGGGTCCTATACAGTGAGCTGCTAAATTTGGCTCCAATAATAGGTATAAAAATGGCGCCGGAAAGCACGGAAATTATAAATTTCAAATAATAAGGTAAGAGTCAACATAGGGCAAATGAAAGGTCAATTTAAGAAAAAAGTCAATTTCATAAATTTTAAGAAATATCAACGAAGTTTTTTCAAGGGCAGAAACAAGTATCTAATTTTGTTATAGCTATAACGTACCTCACTGTTAGGTGTCTTTTTTTATATTTTGATTCTTATTGCGTGAATACTTAGCTTTTAATTTGAACTTTTCTCATACCAATAAGACGTGAAATAAACCAGAAACATTTTTCAGAAGTCATAAATTCGTCGCCCCGCATTGCAAGCGAGGTTGACATTTTCCAATACCGCATCTAAGCGAAGTTGACGAAAATAAAGATGTCAAAACAAAATTAAATAGCTGACGTGTTTCGTCAGCACTCAGCAGTCAGCACTCGCGTTCCGCGCGAAATTATTTACTCTCATTTACATTTAATACTTGTTTCTTATACGGTTGATAGAGGACTAATATACGTGAGGAAGAGGTATAGTTGTGTTGACTAAAGTCATGATTATTACGTTCTAGGATATTATTGCAATTACACTTTATGGTATATATGAAAAAAGGGAAAAATACACAAAATATAAAACACGCATAATATGTATAGTACCTATATTATGTAGTATATATTGCCTTTGGAGATATCTATCTCTAACTGACAACCGACAACACAGACAATTTTGATATTTTATAGAGGTGATCTACCTCTTAAATCCATTGAATTGTCACCCACTTTGCGAAGGAGGAAAGAAAAAATATTTCCAACTCCTCCTATTATTTAACCTCATGATAAATTTCTTTGCGGGTTAAAGACAAGTTAGACATTCCTGAAGACTCGCCGAGCTTCAATGCTCGGTGTCACTAAAATGCGTGCCACTTTTAATCCTTACTCAAAGGAGTTGCAGTGGCGGGTGTGAGGGAAGGATAATCTCCATGTTCCAGTACATAGACCTAGTATTTCGTTGGTTCATCGATTTTTTTTTGAAGTGAAAACTTCTTTAGCGGCGTTGAGCACTTTTTCTGTAATGGGTATAAAATCTTAAACTCGCGTCAGGACACGTGACCTGATCGTAAGACGAAAAGCGTAAGACGGATGGAGAGTAGACAGCTGTCAGTTAGCTGTCAGTTTATAAAGCTTTGATGAATTGCCAATTATTTTGAGTGGAGATTTCAACATAAACTTCGCAGACGATAAAAATCAACTATTAATTGAATTTTTAAATAATGAATTTGGTTTAACTATGTCGAATGATCGCAATCTTAGCACAACGAAATACAAAACTACTATTGATGCGGTCTTTATTAGACATTTAAATAGGTTCGAATCAAAACTGTTCGTTTCTTACTTCAGCTACCATAAACCTATCGTATCAGTTTTAGAGATTGGCGATGATAGTTCTGGTAATGATGATGGTGAAAAAGTCGTTGAAATTATGGATGAAAGTTGATTTTTCGGAGAGATAAACTTTTTAATGTAAAATAATTGTAATAGTTTTAAAGTGTTAAATTTTTAATGTAATATAAATTGTCATGTTTGTGTACGATAGCGCAATAAATGAATATTGTATTCTACCATATAAATGATAGTACTTTTATACTGATAAAGCAATTGGTGCAAAATTATTCCCTAACCATTCCAAAATATCAAACATGCTCAACGTTAATAATCAAGTTTTCACTTCTGCCGGCACTCCCGGAGTGCAACCCGTCTTTTTTTTTTATTAATGACCTGGCATAGTGGCGGCATTGCACCTGATGGTTAGTGCCAATGCCGCCCAGGCAGGGTATCCATTGACATCGGACGGCAGTCCCATGCCAATGGAAACAATTATGCCGGCCTGCTAAGGTGCCTTTTCACACCACGCCGGAAGAACCCAGGAGTGACAATACTTGAGCCTTATGCTTAAAGTGATCGTAAGCGAAGTGTAGGACGCAATTTGGAGAAGGCCTATATCCAGCAGTGGACAAAAAAAGACTGATGATGATGATGAATGCTTAGTTTCACCTTCCTTTTCTTCTCCTCACGTTCGAAAAGCAGCCAAAAATCTACGATGCAAATTTGTGGATGCTTATGCAGTAATTATCAGATTAAAGACGAGCCGCTTGTCGGAACTTAGTGAAAAAACAGGCACGATATGAAAATTGAACCTATGGCCTACATATATAGGAAACCATCATGAGGAAACCCGCATACATTTTGTTTCTTCTTTTTGGTTTTATTAATGTATTTTTACCGTCCGTCGTATAATGTCACGCCATCGATCTCGACTGTTGGCAATCTGTATGGCTTCGTATACTTACATACCTAGTCAAAACTTGGACAAATTACGAAGGAATTACTAAACACATCAAATTACCCAACCAGATACGCAAGTCCGCACCTTTTATTGAAATATAATATTGCGGCGAATAAGGGCAAATTTGCATAAGGCTTTGTTATACGATATCGAATACGAGTTAGTCTAAAAGCCCGTTTGTAATGGATGTAGGCGATAAAAACGGAAATACGATCTCCCGACTCATATAAATAAATAGGGAATTTATTTCATCATTTGCTTTCTTGCTTGTGTTTTGTAGTGCCGCTATCTTAATTGGTGCTGGTTCAATAAATTCGCTGGTTTCTTATTTATTTAACACCAGATACAGAAAAGTAGACAGAAATACATGATAAAAACAAAAAAATGCTCAAGTGGCGGTCTTATTGTTTGAAGCAATTTCTCGAAGGAAACCGAAGACCCAAAACTGTACAATTTTTCTTTTTTCTTCTGTCTTCTTTCATATGAGGGTTCCTAGCACATATTGCCTTCAGATGGGCTCGGAATTTCTCTATAACCACCAGTTTGAGAGCTCGTAGTCCAGACGCTGGCCTAATACGGGTAGGCGGAATTCACATACCATTGACAATCTTGTTAAAAACAGTATGGTATGCAGGGTCCCTAGCGATGATTTCCTCTATCGTTACCACTTAATAAACACTCTACCATCAATGGTTTTCCATCAGTCCATAGTTTTAGATCCACGGTTTGATATATAATTATAGCCTTCTTTATAAACTTAATCAGGTTACTAAATGATTTGTCCCTTTCAAACAACTTTTAAAATCAGTTTGAGCGAAGAAGAGATAACATTTTATGACTAAAATAAGTTTACAGATATAGGGAAAATAGTGTGGTCATTCCCCTACAATAAAGTTGTCGTATTAATATCTTTTTAATTAATTTAGTGGGGGATTAAAGAGGATTTACCGTCCCCATAGACACATTGAACTTTAGCTGCCCTTTTCATTAGGGTCGGCGCACCACGAATTTTATGCTCATAGGATTATTTAACGACTAGACGTTCCTCTGATATCAAGATTTTAAAGAAATAACCACTAAGCTAGCGGGGTAGCCTCCATCTCAATCTTTGACGGCAACAAAACTTTCATAAACCTAACATTTTTTTTACAAAAAGCTAGGTTATAAACTCTCAGCTGTATACTTTATACTTAATCATTTAGTTATAAGATATAACGTGGAAGTATCTGTAATGATCTGATGTTGAGTTCACCATTCAGTTGTAAGATTCTATCACATAGTTCCCGATACCTCCGACACGAGACTCGATCTTAGTGTGGGGTCAGGATTATGTATGTATGTGACTGTTGGGTATTTTTTTTTAATTAATATGTTAAGGGGAAGCACGTGTGATGTTACTTTCCTCGGACACTCTGTATATTTAAATGTAATTGCACACAATTTTGAGCCTCTCCACACAATATTACCGTGCGTCGACCCTTCTTCCCCCTTAACGTGTGACGTAATTTATAGATGGCCCTTAATTTAAAAACAGCCCTGTGTCTTACAACTGAAAACATCGGTATATAACAAGCTTAACCGTAGTACACCAAATCGTTGCTTGGTTGCCTTCCCATCAGTTACCTATATCAGTTCATTTCCTCAGTCCATCTGGGTCACTGTATTCAATACCAACAACATTTGGTACATAACATTATATGGATATCTTGAGATTTGAACGTGGTTGATGCTAATACTACTACCGATATACCACAAGAAATATTTGATTTAAACATTGTTTTAAACTTAATTGTATACATGGTGTAAACTATTATTCTCCATTTTATCAGGCAAGGTAAATATTGGCTATTTTACAATATCGTGTTATGTTGCACAGATGAATATAAATCACTGGTGGTAGGTCTCTCATATGTGAGAGGCTGCCTGGGTGGGTACCACCGCAATGTCTATTTCTCCCGTCAAACAGCAGTTTAAATGCACTGTTGTGTTTCAGATTGAAGGACATTGTAGCCAGAGTAACTACTGGACAGATTGAGACTTAACATCTTATGTCTCAGGATGGCGAGCGCAGTGGAATGTTGCTACTGTTTATGAGCGTTCGTATCGCTTACCATCAGGCGAACCGCTTGCTCGTCTCGCCATTCATAAAAATTAAAAAAGAAAATATTACAGAATATCAATATCTACCCTTCTCAAAATATATTGCGTGACTAGCGGTGTTTATGAAATGCAATATTGACTATTGCCTACATTGTGTGTTGCGGAGATACATATGGCGTTCAATATGATAACAGTTTTCCTCTAACTAAAACTCATAGTATTAATATGTCGAATGTGTACATTTTGGGGCTTTCCATAACTTCGATTTCAAAAGGTTAACTAAGTATGCCAATATTGCTATAACAAAACCACATATACAAGAATAACTGAATAAATAAAGATCGAAATACATGACGAACCTCGGTATAAAACGCAAATTCGATACGGTATAGATCACGCTCCCCCGAGTGCGCTCAGTTTTCATGAATAAACATCGTCGATAAGCGAACGTTACGCAAACAATAATAAAGAGATGCTGTTAATCTTGGTTCGAGTGTGACCACTTTATTAGACGCCGAGACAGGCGTGTATAGAGAAATATACGCCCCGGGGAAAAGTTTTCAACAAGGATCCGAGCTGAACGGATGAGCCAATGGATGTTGTATTTTTTTTTTCTAGAGATTTTTATTATATTGATTTGCTAAGTAATTTGACGGTTGAAATAATGTAAATCACTTCCGTTTTTTGACATGTGTAGCAGTAAATATAATTATGGGTAAATTATATATTATTGATTAATTCATAAATCAAATGTATAAAGTTAATGTTTTGTATGGAAATAAATTTATTTTGAATAATATAAACTATTAACAATATTATTCCTATAAATCACGTAGCGGAAAGCGCAGCGTAGGACGTCCACCCACAAGATGGTCCGACGACCTGGTAAAGGTCGCGGGACGTCGCTGGATGCAGGCTGCCTCCAACAGGTCTCTATGGAAATCATTGGGGGAGGCCTATGTTCAGCAGTGGACTTCCTTTGGCTGATGGATGGATGGATGGAAATCACTATGATAATTCTTGCTGAAGGTTCAGCACGATAAACTCAGGGCTACGCAGGTTACACAGAAGGATAGAGATGTTAAAGCTCATATTAAAAATAGTGAGAGTGTGAATAGTTTTAAGAAAAAGAACATACAGTCGAATTGAGAACCTTCTCCTTTATTTAAAAGTAGGTTAAAAATATTGTATATGTCGCCGCAAAATAATAAATATTGATTTTATTACTTATTTTAAGCATAATTATTTACTATACAAATTTATACATCACCTACAAGCTCTAAAGCTCTATATTTGTAATGTTAACTCTTATTTAAAGTAATTCAAGTTCTAAAATGTAGGTTTACAGATGGCGCACATTGTAATCATTTTGTAGCTACTTCCTTTTTATTCCTTTTTGATTATAAAATGATTTATCACCGTAATAAAATAATAAACATGAATTTTAACCATATTACATTTTCCATTGATTATTTAAGGCCTAAACTTTTAATACTTGATTGTTATTTCCTTTTACTTCAGTTTCACATTACAACCGTGTAGATGTCGCGCATCTCAATTATGTGGGAGCGACATCCTTTCGATGTAAAACAATTTCTTGACTATAAAATGATTATCAATATTCATAAATAATTATGTAAACTCTCATACGCGTAATTTAAGATTTTATTATAAGATGTTGCATTAGAATAGCTATTTTAAAGTGTTTAGTTTACTTTGTTTATATTGAACCAATCGAAGCGCTTGATTGGTTGACCAATCAGCGCGATTACAGAATTTTCTTGTAGAAGGCTTTTGTTGAGCTGAGCATTCAGTAATTCGCCTTCGTTCGGAAAAGTTCTATAAAAACTACTAAGTGTTTAAATCAGTGTTTAAAATCAGTGTTTGAATTAAGTGTTTGAAATAATGTTTAAAATACAAGTGTTACAGAAATTAATTGTGTTTAATTTATTAAGTAATTATTTATTACAAAGTTGAGGATTTAAAGTAAACGATAGACCTCACAAGCAATCGAGATGTCGACCTCTTCTCAATAGATTGCGCTAGTGCTGCAATCCGAAATAATGCTGAGGAATCATCTATTTCCGACATATATATTGGCATGCTGAGTATCGATGACTAACTTAGTTTGTACTTAATGTTTTATTAATTTATTTGTATCGCATTGTAAGCGAAATGTAAAATTCTTATGAAAATAAATGTCTTTAAACCGAAGGCTTATTTGTACATACATACATACAATATATTTAACCTACACTCAAAGGGGAAGTAGAGGAGCCACCACTTACCCCATCCAGCACATTTATACAAGTATCCACCGTTTAAACTTACACTAGCAAAATTTATGGGGTGCACTTTAGTTCCCGGCATAGGTGGGACTGCCTCGACCGGGTAAGCGCTGCCCAACTTCCTCTCTCCGTGTTTGAGCAACTGTATTTTCCTGCCGAATATGCTAATCCCGCTTTGGAGTTAGCGAGTTTCATCTTTTTGCAGTGATACTGTTTTGTATAAAGATAAGCTCACTGTATCTAAAGGCAAGAGTAGTAACAACACTACAACCAACTTGTACGATAGGGATGAGCACAAATTTGAGTTCATTGGAACTCATGTAAAGTGGATTATCCTTGTATTTAAAGATAAAAGTACCCTTATCACCCGTTTCAGTGACTCAGGGGAGATTGGGATTGGTATATCGGTATCTCCAGCATTAAATCCTGACGTGCGGGGACACCTATTCGCATCGCTCAGATCCAAAACCCTTTCCAAAACAGAAGAAACCACCTCGATGGTCCACGAGCGTAGTCAGTCAAACTGTCGGTTATAGAATAGACCTGTGCTGAGAAGTGAAGTATAGTACAGTAGTAACTCGTGTTAGCAAATTGGTTTAAAAATCTCGATCGTTGCTTGGGATTAGAATTATTTCAGAATGGCGATAGGCACTTCGCCCATGCGGAAAAAGCTCAGCGAACTGTGACATTAGTGGCAAATCTGTGTATTCCTTCGGGGATATACGAGTAGGTGTCCAATGTACATAATATTACATTTGAATGTGTCTTTAGCACTTTTTCTTTTTAAGCCGATACAAACACATTTAAGTTTTTTGTATTAAAATTTTAAGAATATTGTTTTATGAATCCAAATGATGGTTTGTTTAATACTTGTTAAGTTATTATGCAAACAATTAATTATGGCACCATTTATTAAAAATTATGATGATATGATAATGATCGCCATTTTCAAAATTGCACAAGATGGCGTTGACAGATCGCCATTTTTTTTATTGTGCAATTTACAGGGGATGGGTTAGTATAAAGTATTTTGATGTAGTAGAGCCTCGCTGTTGACAGCCATGGTTCAGTATGAAAGGGCAGGTTCATCTAGGGCGGTACCACTGTCTGACAGGTTATCAACGCACAGCGACAGCTTGGTTGTCGCATTTCGTTCGATGAGTGAGATCACCGGATGCCCAATAACCTTTTCCTTCCTGCTTTCCTTCTGATTTGAAGGGCCGACCACTAATATTTTATTTTATTTATTCATTTCAGGTAACAAAGGACCCATAATAAAAATGTCATGTACTTAGTACAAACAATTTATAACAACTACTTATACATAGACTAGACATATGTTATTCAAGCCTTGTGGATGGTCATGGACGGCAATGATCAGTTAAAATCAGGTGACATGTCTGCTTGTTTGCCGGACATAGTAAATAAAAAAATGAATAAATCAAGATCTGAGTGATGTTGGTCCTGATCATTGGCACGCGTGATTAAACCATCAAATGCCTGCCAACCTGGGCAGGTTGATTTTGATATCCATCCATCAGCCAAAGGAAGTCTACTGCTGAACATAGGCCTCCCCCAATGATTTCCACCCAACCAACCCGCACTAGGCCAGCGTGGTGGACTATATGGCCTAACCACTCTCAATCGTACTGTTGATTGTAGAGGAGGCCCGTGCCCTGCAGTGGGACATATATGGGCTGATACAGAATGATTTCCACAGTGACCTGTTGGAGACAGACTATATCCAGCGACCTTTACCAGGTCGTCTGACCATCTTGTGGGTGGACGTCCTACGCTGCACTTTCCGCTACGTGGCCTCCAATCAAGAACTTTTTATGTATATAAAGATGAAGGAATATAAGCATCTCGTATTTTTTCCAAACAAAACAAAAATAGATTTGCATTATATATTTGTGTTAAACCGCTTTAATTCTCTAATTTTAAAAAAGTTATCGAGCTCTGTGGCTTAAAAAAATCATAAAATCAACGATTTCTTAATTTTATTAAGAAGTAATCATGCGCGATAATGATTCAATATCTTCAATGGTTATTCAAATTATCATAATGTTTCCAACAGAAACCATTACGATGAAAAATAACATTATAATAAATTTGACCTGTTTTAGCAATTTACTTTTTTAATGCCGAAATATTTTCTTATAGAATATTCTATTCCAGGGTCGTTAAGAAACTATTTAAGAAAGAAAATTATCTCTTTCAATTTGTGTAATATCAATGACGATATACATTTTGAAATGAAAAAAAATATTAATTGTTTCGTGATAGGTTATAGTATGAAAATGCTTAATGATTACTGACAATGCCTATTAGAGTGGGTTTTAGAATCCCGAGTACATAACCTTTTATATTAGATCTGTATACAATCAAACAGGTACCTTTGTATATTATTTTCTCATGGTCCGCGTCCCAATTCTCGCCGATTAATATTTAGCTCATTGCTTCCAATTAACTTCCACTGCTATCGTTATTTTATACGAAAATATGTTATACCCTACAGTAAATTATCTCTTTATATAATATAGTCTTATAAAGTAGAAAAGTAAAAAAAGGGCCTCGTTTCTTACCTTTGGTAATCGGCGGCAGTCAAATATTTTTTGTGATGAAACGAAAAAGTGACATCATAACAACCAAAGGTAAATACGGTCCAAAAAGATTGTCCACCGAACCAAGATGGGTATTTTCCTATTTGATATAATTATTTAAGCCTGATAAATCTAGATAAGACAAGAAGACAGGGTGAAATGGCGATATTTGGAGGAGGCCTATATCCAGCAGTGGACAGCAAAAGACTGATGATAAATCTAGATAAACCAAGCTTCCCTCTAAATAACCAAAATGGGCAAGTACCTTACCCTTAAGCAAGTACCTTACCTTACTTACCTTAACCAGGCTTTACCTGGCTGCAACATCTACGCGGTGCGGACAATTGTCCACGCGCGCCAGGCTGGAAGACTGGAGACTGGTGGTAGGTGTCTCAAATGTGAGAGGTCGCATGGGTAGGTACCACCGCAATGTCTGTTTCACCCGCCAAATTACAGTGTAAATGTACTATTGTGTTTCGGTTTGAAGGACATTGTAGCCAAAGTAACTACTGGCCATATTGAGACTTAACATCTTATATCTCAGGATGGCGAGCGCAGTGGAATGCCAAGCATTGCTTTGTAATTCAAGGTGATGTTTGGTTTTGCTACTGTTCATGAGCTGTCTTATCGCTTACCATCAGACGAACGGCTTCCTCGTCTCGACATTCATTGCAAAAAAAGACCCCAACATGCCCTATTCGGTGTCTCCTAAGGTATCGGAAGGAAGGCTTAAGGAGCTTTACTTCCATTAAAAAAACGGCTGCCCAATAATTAAACGTGGCATAGTACCTGACTTTGGTTTGGCCGTTCATTAACAAGTATAGCTCTTAACACAGTAATAACAAAAACTACTTTATATTCAAGTACTCATTATGATTCGACCTGAAGAAACAACTAGAAGAGCAATTAAATTATAATTCGTAACATGGCTGCCACGGCACTTATTTCGCCTGCTGAAGCTGTTTATACTCTACTATAATGTATTATGGTCCCGAAAGACCCTTCGGGTTTGGTCTAAGTTAAGGGAAACTATACCTAATTATTTTCAACTGCAAAGCAAGCTGAATTAAAACCATCGAAATCATACATTTTATTAATTTTTGAAGCAGTTTTTATATAAGAAGTAGTTAATATATAATATGTTAATATAATATATATTGCATAGTGGCCTGTTGGTAAACAGACTAGACGCGGCTGCCAACATGTTCACGGTGGTCGCGGGTTCGAATCCCAGGGCACACCTCTGACTTTTCGGAGTCATGTGTGTATTGATAGTTAATCACCACGCACTAAAACAGTGAAGGAAAACATCGTGAGGAAACCTGCATACCATAGGGATTTATAAGAATTTCTATGGTATGTAAGTCTGCCAACCCGCACTAGGCCAGCGTGGTGGACTATATAGATATGGCCTAACTACTCTCAATCGCACTCTCGATTGTAGAGTAGGCCCGTGCCCTGCAGTGGGACGTATATGGGCTGATACAGATACAGTTAATATATAAATATTTCCTATCTTTTTAACTAAACAGTGTTTCATAATATTCTCAGTTTTTTCAATTATTTATTAATATCTGTTTTTTTCTTTTAACTAGTATAAGAGATAGTGGATCCTGATTACTATCAGGAATGTATTACACGGCCGTGATTATTGTCACTACTGTATTTAGTTTCGGCAATGACAAATACAATTGAAATTTATAGCGTTCCCCTTTAAATGGATCCATCTAGGAGAGAAAATTTGATCGAAATACAATCACAGGACATTAATTCACAAACCCAGTCTGTTTATACTCCTTTTAAAAAATAAAACAAAAAATTGAATCAACACGCACCAATGTCATACTTTGTTCCACTGTACATTTTACCTCAAAACTTTTGGCGGCACACGCACACATACAGGAAACGCCAATAAATCACATTGTGACTGCTCGGATGATGGTTATTGAGTAATGCGCGGGCCAACGTGATTTACCTGCCTCCAGCATTACCCTTTGTGAAATGGCTATGTTATCAAATACCGGGTGATTTTGTAACATATCGTATTTAATTTAAACCACATATTCCAAACCACCCCAGGTAATGTTGTATCAAGTTTGAAAAAAGCCTATTACTTTTATTAAAAACCACTTTTAGTTCTATTAAAAATGATAAATAATATAAAATAAAGTTCGTTTTGTAAAATACAGCGATTATAGTTTTCAGGTAATTTCTTAAACCCGCATCGGAGCGAGGCTCTTTATCAATCAGTTAAGTTCCCAAAGCGAAACGAAGTTCAGCTAAGCGGTAAAAATACTTGTATCTATGTAGGATAGCCAAAAATCGTGAAAACTAAAATTACAATATATGCCAAAAAATCCATGTATTTTTTTTCCTTTTTACGCGAGTACCGGGGGCGGTAGTAAATATGTGGGTATCATTAAATACAAATGGACCCTGTATAAATAAGTTGGTATTTTTGTAATGCTACTGATGTTAAGAGTACTACAAAATCTAGTATCAATTGCCACATATTATTATTGAAACCAAATATATATAATTACATATCGGGTTCGATCCCGCAGTGAGACAAATTTTTGTAAGACTCATATGCATTACTTTCAGGTCTGGGTGTTCGTATGACTAAAAAGTGTCTCGTAGTTTCTAAAACCCACGTCACAAGCCTCAATCTTAATGTACTCAGGACTATTTATTTATTTTTATCCTTTATTGTACATTAAATAAACTTAACAATAAAACATTACATAACATAGTAGTACAAAAGGTAGGAGGGCAGTCAGTAGTGTACCCGTAGAATAAAGCTATACTATTAACCCATTCTTGACCACTGTGCCAATTTGGGAACACTCAATAAAAGAGGGTAGATAAAAAAAGCTTTGACAATAGTTAATATCGTGTTACTTTGTAATGCAGTCGAAGGTGTGTTTATTAAGGAAAAATATCGGATTACACTAATTTGTTTAAAAATCTTTCGTTTTGGAAGCATTCAAATTCGTTATCCGAAGAACACTACAGATAAGTGTCATTTTGTTCCTATTTTTCATGGCAGATGACGAATATCATGAATATTGTTGATATTTTCGTAAAATAAATACCTAATCTAACCTTTAAGGTTATTTTATTACAGTTATTTTAGATGTATATAAAAACATAGTGACATAAATATTGGTGTGCCAATTTGGGTACAACGGCTACAAGTATACTAAAAATAACCATATTATTTAAAGAATCAATAGAAATCGCAAGCAATATTTTAGTGGTACTAATGACTTCAGGGCTTAGAAGAAGCTATGAGCACAATAGTCGAGGATACTGACGACGGCTTGGAGTATGATTTAGCAATAATTCCACCAGAATCAAGCGTTGCGACTGACGAAGAAGAAGGAGATGATGATGGCCACATCATCATGGTACGACCACAATGTCTATTTCTCCCGTGAAACAGCAGTGTAAATGCACTGTTGTGTTTCGGATTGAAGGACATTATAGCCAGAGTAACTACTGGACATATTGAGACTTAACATCTTATGTCTCAGGATGGCGAGCGCAGTGAAATGTTTGCTACTGTTTATGAGCGGTCGTATCGCTTACCATCAGACGAACGGGTTGCTCGTCTAGCCATTCCATGCAACAAAAAAAACCATTACTACTGGTACTAATAGGCAGGGTAATAGGTGCCAACCTAGTACCCTACAAAAAGATGTCCTAGTTAATATTTGTTCGCATCGTGGGTCGCAACTCTGGAATCAGAAGACAGCAGTGATGATGAACCTTTGGCCGCTAAAAGGTCACGACTTCCTTTAGATCGGCCCAACCAGAGCAGCCCACTGTCTCTGCGTGCCGGCAGTCATCCAGTTTTCCGCTTTGCCGAAAGTGTTTACCTTATTACTCGACAAGCGATGAAAAAACTGACGATATAGATATTAGCTAAACTACAAGGCCCGTTTCAATATTTGAAAAGCTTTTTGACGACGAAGTTTTGACAATGATTGCTGAGTTCAGTATGTTGTATGCCAATCAATATAATCGGCAAAACTTCATTGGCACAGCTATAGAGCTGAAAACTTTTTTGGGAATACTGATGTAGTCGGGCTATACAAACTACCTCGTAAACATATGTACTGGTCATTGGATAAGGATATTGGTGTTGCAGCGGTGTTAAAATCTGAGTCCAGAAATAGATTCCGGAAAAAAAAACGCAATTTGCATGTTGTAGATAACAATGACGCACCAAGTAAACTGTTCTGCTTGCCCTTCATCATCCAATATTGAAAGTTTGCAGTTGGATGGGGTTGATCTCCTTCCTGAAAAGCTTCTAAAACCATATCAGAGGTTGCATGGGTTGCAAGAAGTGCAAGAAAACCCTGTGTATTGAAAAATCATGTCTCGCTAATTTTCACCTATAAGGAGCCGTTGTGCCAATTTGGGAACACCACTGAAAATTCATGAAAATTATTGCTTTTGTTTTTTTTTGTGTTACTACTTCCTCTTGTAGCTACTAACTTTCAATTAAAAAAAGAATTTGGAAAATCCGGTCTGTAGTTTTGATTTGGCCACTAATGGGTTAATATGCCTGTTAGTTGTATTTATCTATTCTTTACATAGACTATGCTCAAAACTCGAGTAAATAGGTTTTCCGCCAACGTGTAAAGTTCACTGACAGAGCCATTACATATAAGAGGCTTTAACTAAATCATAATTTTTAACCGACTTCAAAAAAAGGAGGAGGTTCTCAATTCGACTGTATGTTGCTTTTTTTTTTTTTTTTTTTATGTTTGTTACCTCGTTTCTCTGTACTGTGTGAACCGATTTCGATCATTCTTTCTTTGATTGAAAGCTGATGCTTGTCGTTTGGTCCCATAAAAATATGGTGAAGATCTGATGAATATCTTCGGACCTGGAGAGGGGAACTCCTTAAAATTAAGGAGAATTGCAATGGTTCTTTTTGCATTACGTTCATTAGAAAAGTTAAGATACAGTAAGAGAGGGAAAAGGGGGTGGGGGTGAGGGGGGTGGGTGATAAAATTAAAATACACGTAAATTCTAATATCTTCGGCAGCTTTTAAGCGATTATAGTGATTTCTTTTTCATTGGAAAAAACGTATTGACAGGTTGATCCCAGGAACACAACATTAAGATCTTATTATCATGTTCGGACCTGGAGAGTAGAACTCCTCAAAATTTAATAGGATTTCAACGGTTCTTTTTGCATTGAGTTCAGTATAAAAGCTAGGCTACAGTAGTTGAGGGACAAATAATAAACATGTGAATATTCCAATATCTTTGGCAGCTTTTAGCCGATTTTAGCGATTTTATTGTCATCGGAAAGAACATATTCCTTGTGGAGACCAAATCTTTTTCATTTAAATGCCTATCAACACTAAAAAGATAAAAATAACTAAAATTTTTAATAAAAAAAATAAAAACCGACTTCAAAACAAAAATCTACACACAAAAATCCACTAAAAACCAAAAATAAATAAAATAATAACTACCACTCCAAAGCAAAAAAATAATATTTATTTCATGGAGCTCGTGCATGTTGATTAATTTGCTTAATGACTTGACTAGCCAACAAATCAAAATATATGCGTAACATATTGAAGGCGGGTCGCCCAGTACCAAACATATAGATATTTAAATTAATATAAGGCATAGGTCCTAAATGTTTGGTACTGGGCGGCCCGCCTTCAATATGTTACGCATATATTTTGATTTGTTGGCTAGTCAAGTCATTAAGCAAATTAATCAACATGCACGAGCTCCATGAAATAAATATTATTTTTTTGCTTTGGAGTGGTAGTTATTATTTCATTTATTTTTGGTTTTTAGTGGATTTTTGTGTGTAGATTTTTGTTTTGAAGTCGGTTTTTATTTTTTTTATGAATTGTACAGTCCTTACTAATGGTATAATACGATTACGTGTTGATCGGTCTGTCTGTTTTGTTTTCACGCGGTAACTACCCATTATATCATCGTTTTTAGGGGTACAAAACTGATGTTACATATAAATGCTAACAATTTGTCTAATAAACGCACCTACCATTTCCGAGTGACGGAAAAATAACAATGATGTTTCTTGTGTATTAAAAAACCCTATAACTTAAGTTGGTTGTCAACCCTACATTACCGCGAGCGAAATCTTAATTAAAATGTATTCACATAAAAAAAAAAAAAAACAACCTTAAAAATTATGTGCATGTTGTCTTTTTACAACCACCAAAACATGCAATAAGATTAAACCCAACAGCACTACATTTCTAATGCATATAACCAGAATATACCAAACGACTGGTAGCTGATATGTGTAAAGCCGCTTGGGTAGATACCGCCGCAATGTCTATTTCTCCCGCCAAACAGCAGTTTGAATGCACTGTGTTTCTGATTAAAGTATATTGTAGCCAGAGTAATTTCTGGACATATTGACACTTACTAACTTATGTCTCAGGATGGCGAGCGCAGTGGAATGCCAATCATTGCTTTGTAATTCAAGGTGTTTTTTGGTTTTGCCACTGCTCATTTGCGGTCATATCGCTTGCTATAAAGCGAACGGTATGCTTGCCTCGCCATTCATTGCAACAAAAGAAAACAAAAGAAAAGAAATTTAAAGCTTTCATTCAAATAACTACCGCGCCCCGTTATAAAACTGAATATGATGTTCTAGTAAATAGGCAGGCTCTAAACTCATTTATGAAAACATTGTCTATTTGTACGAGGCTTCTGATAGTTCTCACTCTAACTAGGGTTATGTCTGTCATTATTCTGACGCAAGTATTCAAGTCTGCCTAAATTATTAGGTACGTTTGTGCTCGGTGTACGGTGACGACATTTGATGCTAATGTTTCTCGGACCCATAAAATAGTGTTGTTTAGAGTGTATATACTGTATTTAAATTGTCAAAGCTGACTGTCTATCGTTTTTTGAGTGGTCATATAAATAACGAAATACACTCCACATTCACAAACATAAACCTGACCCCACACTAAGATCGAGTGTTGTGTCATGGTTATCAGAAACTACGAGAGACATTTTGGTCTCACAAGCACTCAGAACCGAAACAGATACCTGTGGATCACACAAATATTTGTCTCCGTGCGGGAATCGGAACCGTGGTCTCACGTTTCACAGATGGCGTCTAACCAATTGTACCTCGAACACTGACAAATGTCATAGTATGTTCTGATGTCTTGGTTAATCAACTCAACTCAAAGGAACTCAAATAGAATGTAAATCCGTCCAGTCTATACATTATTTCAGCCTGCCCCCTTAGCCAAGTTACTAACGCTTCCAATCTTTCTACAATCGTTAACGCTTTGACATAAGCGATGACGTTTGTACGTTGTACTACGCCAATAGCTAACTCCCATACAAATGTTATCCAAGATGCAATTTGATTAGCGCAAACGAAACGTTATCGCTTACGTCAAGAAATTAACAATTGTATAAAGAGAATAGGTTGGAAGCGCTTGTAAATTGGCCTAGGGGGCTGGTGAGAAACGAATATGCCTCAAATTTTTTCGGTTCATATCACATAAATATCCTAGCAAAAGGAACTGTTCGGTGAAATATTATTTTATTTACTTTTTAAGTTTTTCTCATAATTGTCATCAAAAGCAATAGTTTTATACAAGTGTTAATTATATCAAATCCCGCGTTATTACCAGGAATGCTACCTGCTGTTTAATGTAGAAGCTTACTGGGCCCCTGCACAATTTAACTTGTTCCTGTGTCAGCTACCCGTGACGTCACAGGACCCCTTAGTGCGGTACCACGTTGCAAATTGACCGTAAATTTGATAGTTACGCTTTAAGTTACTCGCTTGTTTGTTTACTGTTTAAGCGTACGGCACAGTTTAATGAAATTTAAATGTTTCCATGCATAATGTATTGATTCTAATACGTCCTTCAGTAAAATAATAAGGCGGAATAATGTTGTTTACGAATAAGTAATCAGAAATACATGATATAAGCATTGGAGAAACGTTTTTTGTGGTTATTCGCGACGTATTTTTGGAATTAGATATAATTAAATAATTTATTTGGTATCATTGTAATAATATTATCAAAACATGCAAACATAACTGGAAATAAAAATGGAACGAGGTAGACTTATTGGGGTCCTATTGTTTTATGAAGACGGTTGAATTTATTTCTATAAATATAACATTACCGTCATTTTATTTTTAATGTAGATATTATTGGAAACTAGCACTACAAAAAACTATTCTAAAAATATGCTTCTCTATCCACCACAAATATCTAAAGACCGTAACTGCAAAATGCAGCATATTTCAATTTTTTTGTCGTCACTCACGACTAGCATATACTAGTAATATATAATAATAAAAGTAAAAACACCTCAACATTTCAATGGAGTTGATAAGAGTGAAAATATTTATTCAAAGTCGCGCGCCGTATAAAGTCATAACATAAAAGCATCGTGAGTTCCCGCCGCTGGAGCCACCTCTTGTCGTGAATAAACTTATTCGAGTGCATTTTGTGGCACTTTCCACTTGATCCTATGACTCGGGCTCCTTTGATAAAAGTTTCCCGCTGTCTGTGTGTATTCTTCTCTTATTTTTCAACGGTTTAAAATAAATATAGGGCACTCTGACGGACAACAGGGCCAAGACGGAGACGGCCATTTTTATGAAAATGATATGACTTGAAATTCGTTTTATTCTCGTAGTTTCTGATACACGACAAAATGTTTGTATCTAAGTGCGGGCTAGGACTGTTGTGTATATTTAATGTACTTCAATTGGTCCGATTGTATAAAGCTGCACCAATAAACCTGATTAAATACATAGACATAAAACAATATTACTTGAATAGCTTATATATCATAAAATCAAATGCATACATATATAAATAATATAAAGATACTACTTATATGCAGTAGTATAATAGTAACTAAAATATTATTATATTTTTGTTTAGTATTTTTTAAAGTTTTAATGTAAAAATCCGTGCATGCCATTGTGAAAAATAAACTATTTTCTCTGAGATGTGATTAAAGCATTCTATGATAACCACTATAGGTGTAGTAGTAGGTAAATGGCGCTTGATTGTATAACAAATGTGTAAAATAATTAGACGTTGATTAAAAGAATAATATTCTACAGGTGTTTTAGTTTCCAAAAACCACAAAAGACTTTTTATCCCTCAACACTCACAGAATCCAAAAGTTCATCACAGAACTGTCATCAACTCGGGCCTGTCATACCCATACCAGCTTAAAACTAGCAGCTTAAAACCCTCCCATAAAGTTTGTACACACGAGACACGATTATAGTTTGCGGTCATTAATCTCGCAGGGGTGTAAAAATGCCGCGAGTGTCGCCAAGGCGCGCTAGTAATGGAGTTTTGCTGTACCGGCCCTTAAGGGGTGAGTTCACGACATTTAACCCCTTGATGATCCTTTATGGGACGTGTGGACCGAGAGCTTGGGGCGATCAAATTGTTATGCATGCTTCACGTGTTTGATGTAATTTTGTTTGATAATATTTAACAGGGTGCTCTGGAAATACTTAGAAGTGGGTCATGGAGGTATGGTAACTAAACACGATGATATTTTATCACCTTTTGTAAATTGTGACAACTGCAATCTATAAAAAACTAACTAACTAATAAACAAACTATCTATGTACATACATACATACATACATGCATACTCTAATGAAGAAAAATGTCTATCTTAAAATCATATCGAAATATCATTGAAATAATGATTCAGCACAAATACGGAGAACAACTATTATTACTGATATCAAGGTGACAAAATAAGATGCATAACCTTACCTTTTTATAGAAAGGTGTTACCAGAAGCCCCACGTTTAACCTTGTGTGTTCTGTCTCAAGATGTGATAGGGGACGAGCCTAACGCCATATCGAGCATTTTCTGACTCCGGGCTGATAAAAAATAATCCAACACCACTTACAGCCATTCTCTATAATCTATCTTTAACTAGAGATTTCGATACAGTTTGTGTTTCATTTAACAAAGATAGAGATATAAATATAGTGGACATGTTTAAAGGTAAGACAAACCTATATTACAATCATAGTTTATTGAAGTGTAGAATTGTACCGACATAGTAATGGTATCTATTTTAACTTCTTGTTAAAGATAGATAGGAAGAGAATGGCCGTTAATGGGTTAACCCGGGATTCAAACTCGAGACTTCAGCTTTGCAATCATACCGTAGTATATCTGCGTCATCGAGCCAATCACTTCATAGAAAATTATTTCCACTACTAAAAACAAGCTTTAACTGAAAGCTATTATACTTTTGTATCATCAGTATTTACTGGTTAAATACAGAAATATGAGAAAGGGGATTTAAGACCAAGAATGAATTGTAACCAAACATTGAGGTATTATACTAGAGCGGACATCGGGAACAAAATCTCTGCGTAGGGTACGTGCACACGGGTAGACATTGAAGCGAGAGGGAAGATATGTTACTTCGTAGGCGTGACCGAGACAGAAATAGAATGTACCCTTCACTTTGTTACAAAAATTTTGGTTGCAGTGTCCCCTCTAGTATAATATCTCAACGTAACCAAAACTATTCATAAGCTCTCGCTCTATCGTCGTAATAAGGTCTTAGCATTGGGTTGACACCGAATCCAGGTAAAAGCATACAAGACGGCCACGACGTTTACTTAGCTTATGTATTATACCGTCTCGTTCCATCACTAATGTGTTGATACAAGTTTATAGCAAGAATTTTATATTGTCTCATATTTTGTGAACTCTGCATTGGAATTTGGGGTAATAAGTATAAAATATAGTATTATCATAACAATTGATTATATTATAGGTATATCCACTATACATTAGTGTGTGTAAAGAAAATAATAATAAATAGGTCATTTAAGATTTTTAGTTTAGATTTAATAGATTTTTTGTTTTAGGTTTTCTCTATTCAAGTTTTATTTTACTACTAACGGCCCGGTCCAGCTTCACCCGGGTACAAATAGATTTCCGTACAATAATATGTATATATTAAACATATAAACATTCCTCTTGAATCATTCTATCTATTGAAAAAACCGCATCAAAATCTGTTGCGTAGTTTTAAAGATTTAAGACTACAAAGGGACATAAGGACAGAGAAAGCGACTTTGTTTTATACTATGTAGTGATTAGATTATGCTATTAGATGATGAATATACATTTTTATTGTTTTGTATTATAAGAAAAACATATTTTTAAATAATTAATTCGTTAAGTAGGTAGAATTCTTATGTAGTTTCAAGTTTCACGCACCAATATTTTAAGATGAACATCAATACATCTGTACAATTTTTTTGTAAAAGATTTCAAAACTACATGTATACTTTATAGCTATACATATTTCTAATACTCACACCTATTTCAGATTGAGAGAGTACAACTTTAGTCCACAATATTGCTCTAATTAGGGTTAATGAACTCCTTCGAAAAAACAACTTAAGTGGGAATTTTAAATACCCGAAAGTTTGCGTAGTGGCTACTTAACAGTAACCAATTAAAAACAACGACGTAATGAAACGCAATGCCGTGATTTTCTCTAATAAGCACAAGCAGAGCAATAAAAATTAAAAAAATACTTGGAACGTACTAAAGTACGTTAACAATGGTTACAATTTGACCGTTTGTTTTGAGAAAATTAGTTCCAGCATGTTCCGTGAGATGTCAGTATATTGAAACTGGGTCGCTTATTAATTTCAACTAACTGGGTGTGAAAGTGCACATTATAATTCATTCTAACGTAAAGCTGATATTAAAAAACTATTACACAAAGCAAACAAAATGTGATGGTTTATTTTGAGTGAAACGGGTTGTCATGCAAAAGGTCTGAGATTCGAGCGTTAGTTACATTTTTTTACGCTATTAAGTAGTATGATAAACCTTTTATAAGAAAATATTACCGTAGACTATGGAAAATACATATTGGCGGTATAACATATCTTCCCTCTCTCTCTATTTCAATTTCTTCAGCCATAGGAAGTCCACTGCTGAACATAGGCCTTCTCCAAGGTTCTTCACATTGACCTATTGGATGTGGCCTGCATCCAACGACTTCCTGCCACCAGCTGAGTGTTCGATACTACACCTGCCTCCACGAACATATCTTAGTTAACAGAAACAGTACAATATTGGGTGTATTAGGAAACGCAAATCGGTTATAACCCTTCAGCATCTTGAGGTTCCTTCAAACAGAAAACCTACTTATCCCGTTTATAATGGCTTGCCATTCTTTAAACCGGCATCCGAGACTCAAAGTAGGTTTTTACCTTTTAAGCGGTGTATTTTAACTAGATTCCACCGCTCGTTTGCACCAGTCTGCAGTTAATCCGGCCGCTGCGCAGCTAATCTGCACCGAGCTGCGACTTTGTCAATGTCGAGGTTAAAGACTGGCATTAACAACATCTTGCGCGTTTGTTTGTTTACTTTTTAAACGGTCACTTTTGTGAACTGCAGTTTCTGAGTCGTTCGCTTGCTGTTAAATTTTGAATTTTTGGCTGTTGATTTATTTTACCACATACATACATAAACTCACGCCTTTTTCCCGGAAGGGGTAGGCAGAGGTGCAACCAGAACATCCACATTTCGCTTAGTATGTTCCGTCCCACGATGTGATAGGGGGCGAGTCTATCGCCATATCAGGCACAAATTCCTAACTCCGGGCTGATAATTAATTGAAAAAATCAAATATCACTTTGCCCGACCAGATTCAACCCGAGACCCCAGCTTAGTAACCGTACCTTAGTACAACTACGCCACCGGGGCAGTCGATGGGTTATGTTAATAAAGAATACATTTGGATGTAAACTTGTGATGATGAATGCTAAATTAATTACTAACCTGATGGTGATATGGAGTCTAAATAGAGCGTGCACCGTGGAGCTGTTTATCACTCACCGATACACATAACTATACTCGCCTACGCGTGGTTAAGCCCGAAGTGCGAAACACTCTCAAACGTCTGTGAAATGCTTTCCAACATGTTATCGGTTGTAGCTATCTGAACGATCGAATATCCTGCAACAAGCTAAATTAAAATGCTTTAACTTAAAAAACCGATAATATTAATAGCCGTACTGTAATGTAAATGTAATGATTACTGTATACCTTATTCAGCGTTCCCAAAAAAGGTATTTACAAAAGAATATTTTTCGCTCCAGCCGCTTGAAATTAACCAGCCTGATAACAAATGACTGGTGTCGTCACGCAGCCATTTTACAACTACACTTTATCCACGATAAAATATAGCTTGCTCCCACCTGATTTATACAGTTGACAAAATATAACATTTTTTCGTTTGTATAACTATTCTTTACCTCTCAGATACTTTGTTAAAGTCTGTTATGAATGAGGTCGTTCTGATACAATGTGAAGAGATTGCTCCAAGTCGAGAGTACTTGGAAATTCGATTAAACAATTATTGTGCTCATCATAATAGCTGTTAGTCATAGCGGTAGTGTGACGTCACGTCGCGGCGACAAAGCGACGACACAATAGTTGCAGCGGGCGACAACGCCTCGTCGCTAACAATGGCTTGGGAATGTTAATTGCTGTCGTTTGTCGCGAGACACTGATAAATGTTGACGCTTGTCACTTGAAGATTTCGTATTGGTACGCCCTTTTTGGATAAACGCGGCGTTTTTGCTGCTTGGTTTTTCTCATACACGATACACGTAAGTATAACATAGGGAATAAAATAAATTAAATATAAATAACATGGACTAAATAACATTAACTGGTGGAAGGTCTCTCATATGTGAGAGGCCGTCTGGGTGGGTACCACCGCAATGTCTATTTCTCCCGCCAAGCAGCAGTGTAAATGCACTATTGTGTTTCGGATTAAGGGACATTGTAGCCAGACATAATGAGACTTAAGATCTTATGTCTCAGGATGGCGAGCGCAGTGGAATTTTGCTACTGTTTATGAGCGATCGTATCGCTTACCATCAGGCGAACGGCTTGCTCGTCTCGCCATTCATTGCAATAAAAAAAACATGAATAGGAAACAGTGAGATGACTTAACTTGATTTCCAGTTGGAAAATCTACTATATATTTTTGTTTAGGTTTTAAAAAAATAACTTTCAAATCTTTTAATGAAAATAAGCGAACTGACTACTCTCTAAAGAATAACATCTATTATTATTGTACATTATTTGGTAAAATTGTTTAGTTGTTTTCTGTACAATTATTTACCACCACAACTCATACGATCTCATTGTTTCGAATAGGATTCACTTATGTTATTACATTTTTCTCGGTTATACGTCAATCTACCTTGAACCTTAACAAAAAAAATTACCCACTCAGTTAGTTCCCTAATTATTTTCGTCAATTTCGTATTGAGCTCATTTGTGGCAACCAATTTTTCTTCATATTTCAAATTGTGTTAAAACGCGGCGGCCGCTGAGTACAGTGCGTACAGATATTCCCAGACTGGCTGTCTTGAATTTAATCTCGCGAATAGAGCAAGATTCACCGCAAACATTTCGCAAGCATCTCTATAATTTGATCCCGCCGGTACACAGTTGTGATATTTTTAATAGAATTCGGCTCCCACTTGGAATTTCTATGGAGTTTTTGGATTGTTTCCATTCAATTATTCTTTCGAGATGGAGAACAAATTTGACGCTGAGGTATGCTGATGTTCGGATGTTTTTTTTTTTTTGGTATTTTTTGATATATTATTATTTGAAAGCTGTCAGGATTGTTTGTGTATTTGTAATAATACTGGCACGACAATATTAAATACAGAGTAGTCAATATCGAGTATTCATGAGTGATTTTTATTCCCGGGTGGCATAATTCTGTTGACATATTCTAATTCAGATCACCCATGGTGAAATAGCCTTGTGAACCGGGTGGTAGTAGAAAAAAGTGACTGAATCTAAATATGGTATGCCATTCAATGGATTCAATAAATATTTTCGTTTCATTTCATTGTCAAACACCAAGTCTGTAACGTACAGAAATCAACGCAGGTAAGAGTCTATGTAAGTTGTATGAGCCCATATACGTCCCACTGCAGGGCACGGGCCACCTCTATAATCGAGACTACGATTGAAAGTACATGTATAAAACAAAAAAATATATATTCCCTGCACGATTCTCTGCTGCTACAGTTTCAGCTTTAAAATTACGTCTCGAACTACATATATCTCTAGTCTAATTAAATATCCATCTTTAGAGTCGTGGAGATCTAAATTCTAAGCGTGGTCTTCAACTAAACGAATGAAACCGTGACCGCCCGATGCCATGATCTGCTCATTAATTAATATGGATGGAGTTTCAGCGGACTTAACGCCTGTTTGACTACTTTGAGGACTTTGAGTGAGCCAGTAGTTTGTAACTGACCGACTCCGCGGAACGTGACTCAGTTACATTCCCATTATTTGTTACTTTCTAATGTGAATCTTGGTGAATGTTACTTAGTTGGGAGGGATGGACTGAGATTAATTTCGTAGGTTCCAGAACAAAAGTGACTTTAAGAAAATAGTTAAATGGATTTAAGGTGAATTAAAAGGGTAGAATATATGTGCAGAAATATTTCAAAACTTATTTAAATGTATGCCAATCAACCAATTAATTTTCTAGATCGTGTCAAATCATATTGCCCCGTCAGTTAAAGAAAAATGTATGATTAAAAAGATTAAAGATAATAAAAGAACCGAATCGCTACTAATAGAATACACAGGAACTATAATTCGTACCAAAGATAATCATCTAGTTAGACACAAAAAAAGTCTGTTTAACGATATTCCTCTAAAACATTGAGCAGTTGAATTGCAAAAATTAACATTTGAAGTGTTCAAATAATATAGTAACCACAGCATCAAAGCACTAAAACAATTAGTAGCCGCAACGCCCAAATGAGAACAAGCATTTGCCCCAATATGAATATTATCGAATAGCCTGGAAATATTTTTCAAATATAATTTTTAGAATATTTTCTATTTGCTACTAAAATTATATAATTATGAGCTATTAATTTTGAGACCCAGTACTCCAATCTTCGGTAAGTGAATCCAGTTTGTGCGTGTTTTGGTCTAATATAAGTCATTTTAATAATTATTATTTTAGGTACCCTTGACGGAATTCGTGCTGAGAATGGGGAAAGGGTTGCTGCTATCAGATTTTAGGACAAAAATCAACTTGGTGAACTTAGGACGGCACTAGCATTTATCCTGCCTACCTCTTTACTAATATACGTATACACGTCAGCTTAGACATGTAAGTATGTACAAAGTAAGCAAATTTGGACTTAGAGTCTTCTTTTTAATTATTTTATCTTTACTTACATTATAAATAGAAATATGAGTTCCTTTTTTTGTTACTCTCTCGAGTTACTTTTTCAACCAATTAACATTTAATTTTGCATACACGTTGCCAGGGGCATAAAAAAAGACATAAGGGACTTTCCATCTAGAAAAAAATATTCCGTGGGGACAGACAAATAAATTTACGTTTATATATATATATATGTAATTTAAACTCTTTTATACCTTAGAGTATTTATAAATAAAAGGGTATACACTATTATTTTAGGAAAAAAATATATTTACCACCCAAATATGGCTATATGAAAAAAATAACAAAAAAAAATGTCGTTTTTTGCATTTTTTTCTGTTGCATTGTGTCTGAAGTCGCTTAAACTACCACCCGGCTTCGTTTTCGGTAGCAGTCTTGATATACCCTGTATATATATATCAAGAGTGCTACCGAAAAGAAGCCGGGCGGTAGTTTTAGTGAGTACAAACACAATGCAACCAAAAATTTCGCAAAGAAACGCGACAATTTTTGTTAATT
Organism: Hyles euphorbiae; assembly: GCA_023078785.2. Taxonomy (NCBI): domain Eukaryota; kingdom Metazoa; phylum Arthropoda; class Insecta; order Lepidoptera; family Sphingidae; genus Hyles; species Hyles euphorbiae. The sequence continues at coordinate 15,871,815 of CM041037.1, read as the reverse complement.
ATTTTTTAAATATCGTCGAGTTTCGGTGATAAATCCATAGTTTTTGCTAAAATAATAATTTAAAGCCTTGCTTGCCATAGCGTCTTTAAAAATAAAAGAGTGTACACTATTATTTAAGAAAAATCGATATATTTACCATCCTAATACGACGATAGAAAAAAATTAAAAAAAAAACACCTCAGAAATTTTTGCATAAAATTTATTTGCATTATGTGTGCAGTCACTAAAACTACCACCCAGCTTCGTTTCCGGTAGCAGTCTTGATATACCCTGTATATATACGTTTATCGATGGACAACCCACATTGATTGTCAAATCCACTTCAAGCAAAGCCGAGACTAAAACCATGTAAATATAACTCGTATAACATACATACATACATAAAACAAAAACACAAATAAAGCCAAGCGAGAATAATTTGGAAGCGATTAAGAGCCCGCTTAAGAGTCGGAAACGTGTCTATGTTTACACGCACAGTTTAACTCAAGTTTATCAACTGTGTGTTTATACCCTTATGTACTCGGTTTATCACATGTGATATTTACAAACGCTCATTTACCTAATTCATATATTCCAATTTAGGTAAAATTGCAGAAAATTAAAAATTCTCGTCTTATGTTTTCGTCACAAAATGCGTTTTAATATTTCAGTATTTTGGATCATACCGTGTGTCATGAGTATTGCCGCTCAGCTTGACTTATGTCAATATCACGCAGTAAAATATTAGGTTTTTACCAATTCAAAGCAATCCACTATTGAACATTAATATTAATAACATCAGATCATATGATAAGTAGGATGTATTTTTTTAAAATTGTTAACCCATTTTTGTACACCAAGAACATCAAAAATATAAAATTTACAAATTGAGATCTTGTCGCACCATGCAATTCCAAATATATAACCATGGGATTGATATAAAAAAGGAGAAAGAAGGGGCAGAATAGGCTGTACAGACAATAGTATAGGTACTCAAACGTCCCGACCCTCAATTTTGACATTTAGTGGCTTGTCAATGTCAATATGTTGTGTTTCGGATTGAAGGACATTGTAGCCAGAGCAACTACTGGACATATTGAGACTTAACATCTTATGTCTCAGGATGGCGAGCGCAGTGGAATGTTGCTACTGTTCATGAGCGGTCGTATCGCTTACCATCAGGCTTGCTCGTCTCGCCATTCAATGCAATAAAAAAATAGATTATGATAGCCTAATGTAAATAAAAATAGTATCTGTATCTGTATCAGTCCATATACGTCCCACTGCAGGGGACGGGCCTACTCTACAATTGAGAATACGATTATGAGTGGTTAGGCCATATAGACCACCACGCTGGCCTAGTGCGGGTTGGCGGACTTACATACCATAGAAATTCTTATAATTCGCTATGGTATGCAGCTTTCCTCACGATGTTTTCCTTCACCGTTTTAGTGCGTGGTGATTGACTATCAATACACAGACAACTCCGAAAAGTCAGAGGTGTGCCCTGGGATTCGAACCCGCGACCACCGAGAACATGTTGGCAGCCGCGTCTAGTCCGTTTACCAACAGGCCAACACTCAAATAGAAATAGGATATACATATTCTAAAAATTAAAAAAAAATTGACCGGTTGACAGGTGGACATGTAAGTACGTAGTATTTTTATCCGGGTTTTGTGAAAAAGTATCTCATAATTCCTAATACCTAAAATTCAGTATAAATGATTAATAATTAATAAATAAATGATAGTTAAATAACTGCTTCGGTGCCGAAGTTATACTACGGTACGATTTCAATGTTGAGGTAACAGGTTCGAATCTTGGGTCGGGCAAAGTGATATTGGATTTTTCTATGCTTTATAGTGAGACGGAGTCAGACTTTCTGGCGATAGGCTCGCCCTCTATCATCGTGGGATGGAACATACAAAAGCAAAACGCGGGTACCCTAGGAGGTCCTATATCAACCTCTTTAGAAATAAAGGCGTGGGTTTAATGTTATTACGTAATTAAATTATATTGTGTTTTGTAATCCTATGTAAAGCTTTGTGAAATAATATTGGCTACAAATGGCACCACTGCCTAACTTTAGTAATACATACATATACAAACGTAAATATAGACTGGAAAATATACAACCGCTTTTATTAAGGTCTTCCAAAACATTCAATGAAACTACAACAAAAAGACTCAATTTTGTAAAGAGCCTCTTTCTTAAAATATAAGTTCAACTTAAAATGCAAGAACATTAACTCCTCCAAGTTTTTTTTTTTCTAGAAACTCCAAGAGCCGCTTCGTTATTTCCCGACGCAAATTATAATAGTAGAGAAGTGTACTCGCGTAACTAAATTATGTAGAGTCCGTAGAGATTGTTAATTTCATTAACAAACTGACCAAGTAACGCGGTGTGCTGTTTAGTACCGGTTCTTTATTTACTGTTTAACTTTGTGTTCAATGTATGTATATTATTGCAGTTTGGTCTCTCGGTTCACCTAATATTGTGTTTGGAAAATTCCCTTGCTCTTTCAGTGGTACAGTCGATATATTCGTGTTTACCCACGCAAATATTAGAAACTTGTAAAATTCGGATTACGACAAGGCCGGCTAATTGTTTCAACTGACGAGAAATGGCGATTGCTTACCACTATGGTATGCAAGTTTCCTCACGATGTTTTCCTTTACCGTAATAGTGCATGTTGATTGACTATCAATATATACATTGGTGTGCACTGGGATTCGAACCCGCGACCACCTTGGACAACATACTGGCAGTCGCGTCTGGGACGTTACCAACAGGCCCCCACGTACTTCACACATCACAAATTTGACTTTCTATCTCTAAAATACTACCTATAAAAATACAAGGTTAAGACCTCACACCATATTTAACGCATTGAAATATTATGTGAAGTGCGTGGTGGCCTGTTGGTAAACGGACTAGACGCGGCTGCCAACATGTTCTCGGTGGTCGCGGGTTCGAATCCCAGGGCACACCTCTGACTTTTCGGAGTCATGTGTGTATTGATAGTCAATCACCACGCACTAAAACGGTGAAAGAAAACATCGTGAGGAAACCTGCATACCATAGCGATTCATAAGAATTTCTATGGTATGTAAGTCCGCCAACCCGCACTAGGCCAGCGTGGTGGACTATATGGCCTAACCACTCTCAATCGTATTCTCGATTGTAGAGTAGGCCCGTGCCCTGCAGTGGGACGTATATGGGCTGATACAGATACAGATACAGAAATATTATGTGTATTTTGTTTCATGCTTATTTAAATAAGCTATTATCGTCAACATTAAGCTCTACCTTTGCGTACTCTACCTAGAGTTGGTAGAGTAAAAAACAAAGTTGCCTTAAACTTGCTAACTGCACTGCTTACGTTTCTCTTTAACATCGTGTCTGGGGGTGTTATAGTATTTCACATCCTAAGTTTTAAAAGGACTTTCCTTTTAAAGGGGGAGGAAAATGAAAATGGGACAGCGGAATAATATCTTTTTCATATTGCTTATGTCTTCGGGGACGATACGTACGGTTCCTTTTATCTTTGTCTTTCTTTTATTGCGGAAATGTGGCGTAGAATTTAGAAATGTTTTAGTCGGTAGTGGGATGATATTGCAATTTTTATCATATTGAAAATATTATTTCATGTATGGAAAGTCAAAAATTTAATACCAAAATATGATGTGTTTTGTTACCTATCTTAATTACGTGTCATATAAAAAAAACATGTTGTATACAAAGATATAAAAACAAAATTTCTAAAATATAAATAAAGTGTCCAACCCAAAAATAATTATGAATTTCGTTAAAATTTTGCCTATTTATATTCTAGGTATATTACGGTTATAAGACCTGATTAATTCCTGCATCATAATCATATATAGTACGTATCGACGCGATCGAAGTGCCAGTAACGTGGCATTCAATATTACATTCTAATAGTGCTTATATTACGTTTGAATTCAAATAAAAAATCAGAAACCGGTGAACAAGTCTCAAATCCTTGTACGCACGTAAGCCGAGTCGAAAACACTGGCATATAACTGGTCACTAATATAAGCCGATACATTTCGACAGCCTCCGTGGCGCAGTTGGTTAGATGCCGCCTGTGAAACGAGAGGCCGCGGGTTCGATCCCCGCACCGAGAGAAATATTTGTGCGGCCCACAAATATTTCTCTCGGGTTTGGGTGTTTGTGAGACCGAAAAGTCTCTCGTAGTTCCTGATACCCACGACACCTGGACTCGATCTTAGTGTGGGGTCAGGACTATGTATGTGACTGTTGGGTGTTATTTTATCTATTATTTATTCTTACTCCCAGGTTGAGTGGACTGAACAGTCCGACTGATAAATAATATTTGCAGGCCGTTATAATTGTAACAATGGGCGAAAGACCGCCATCTGATTCTCTACCTCGACAGCATTACGTTTACAATCACGTGTGCAATCGCTATGCCATGTATAAATAAAAAAATAAAACTCAGATTATTTTCTGTAATTTATAAGGTCTGTAAGAAATGAAATGTATATAAAATGATACATGTAGAAACGAAATTGATATAATATTTCATATATAAATTCATTTATAACCTCAGTGAGTCACTTTGAGTCAGTTTTTGTGCTGCTTGCAAATATTTGTTTCGGATCTGATTGTTTTGAAACTGAAATATCTCGCACAGTTTCTGATTCTCAAAACACAAGCCTTGTATCTTAGGGTCACAACTATGTCTGTGACTGTTGGGTGTAATTTATGTCACAAACAAACTGTGAAGACAATTGTTGTCATCATATTTAATCAAGATTAATAATAATTTAAAGTCTGTACTCAGTAAAAATTATCTGTTGAAACATAAGACGTCGGGTACAACTGTATTGACTTATTATACAAAACTACGCAGCCTCACAATATCCGTACCATGTTTCCCGCAATCCGTAACCATCTTGATAAACGTAGCGATCTCGTAGTCGATTGTCGTAGCGTTTAGCATGCCGACCGCGTAGCGTAGCGCAGATGTAGACGTCGTAGCACAACCGCGGCGTATCGTAGCAATATAACAAACGTACTACGCCAGAGATAAACTGCGCTTCTTGGTGCCTCTCAATTGGCGTTAATTGACAGTTGAATGTAAGCCGTTTGTACGTTATTCTAAACTTTATTAATTGCACTTTTTATATTTATTTAATATCAATACAAGTTTGTGATTATTATAAACATCGGCGTATTTTTATTAAGATCGCACAGATTTTGATTTAAAAATATTCAAAAATATTTGTCGATCAATAGTTAGAACGGAAAAATCCTCGTCCTTATTTATTGTACTGTAACTGTACTGCATTGTATCGTCAACAATATATAATTATGGACTCCAAATCCTCATTAATTTCTGAACATTCATGTCTACATTAGCCATTAGTAAAGCGTAAACTTAAGCTCAAGTAAATGGCATTGCTTTATTAGTTTAAAGGCTTTCAATACAGTTGTGTTACAATGGTGCACATAGTGGTGCCGTACCATGGCAAGCGCTTGAATAGACCATACGGTACCAGTAATTTCTATTTACAGTATTATTTTAATAAACACATAATATGTTGAACCTGAAACATTTGAATATTACATAGACAATTTTAACTTCATTTTGTTGTTAGAATTGCCTATCAAGCTGTCGCTAGTTGTACCCATTTATGTAATAGCAGTGTATGAAACTGCAAGGCTCTGAGTTCAATTCCCAGGAAAGACATCATTTTTTAAGCACTTCAATATAAATAATATTTAAATAGGTACTCGTGTATTTATCAGGTCGCAGAGATTAGGAATATATTCTACTCGCCCCAATAATTTCTTCAATCATATAATTAATTTTATTTGCAGTTGAAACGGACTTCGACACATTTATCCAACACCAATAGTATGAAGAGAAAAGATTTGATTGTTCGCATTGAATCGGCTCTGAAATTAGTGGACAGGTTTGGAAAATTCTTTCATCATTAGAATCCTACATAGGGGAGAGTGAGTGGTGGCCTGTTCGTAAACGGACTAGACGCGGCAGCCAACATGTTCACGGTGGTCGATGGTTTGAATCCCAAGGCTCGCCTCTGACTTTTCAGAGTCATGTGTGTATTGATAGTCAATCACCACGCACTAAAACGGTGAAGGAAAACATCGTGAGAAAACCTGCATACCATAGCGATTTATATGATTTTTTAAGGTATGTAAGTCCGTCAACCCGCACTAGGTCAGCGTGGTGGACTATAGCCTAACCACTCTCAATTGTACTCTTGATTGTAGAGGAGGCCCGTGCTCTGCAGTGGGACGTATGTGAAATGATACAGATAGGGGATAGAATATGTTTTAAAAATATATTTTTATATTTATAATATATTTTGTATTCTGTACCCAGGTACCAGGGTCCAGCCGAACCGGACCGCTGGTCTCTTATAAAATGTAATAAAACATCTTAATAACCTAAAATGAACATCGTTTATTCTGTTAAATCTATTCTTTTAACATTTTGTTCTAACAATAGCCGTTAGCCCTTAAGCCGAGGCTTATGACACTATCTCGATCTTACCCAAAAAACCTGACGTCAAATTTGTAAGCTGTCGAATTTGTTCAGATTGTAACGAAATGATATATCTTCACCTATAGCCGTAGTGCTGATAAATTTATCGATATCCTGATATCGGTGTTTTATTTATTTTCTTGATTAAATTTTGTATTGCAGTTATTATCCGGTTACTTTAAATAAAAACATGGGTTGTCGAATATACGATTAATTGTCGATCAGACTTGAACTTTTTTATCACCCTTACTTTTTGTCCATTAGTAGTGAAATACCTACACTCTTAAAATCCTACAAATGTATATAATATTTCATATTACCATAAATAGGGATTTTTTCTTTAATGGTTTTAAAGTGCCATTGGTGTAACTGTAAAGGCTAATATGAATTGAATTACCCGAAGATAATTAATTATTTTTCTAAAATCGTCGAGGAACAGCTATTCTATTGCGTTTTGTTCGGTTACTAAGATTATTGGATAACTATATTTGTATCTGCATAAATAATTACCACTGTACATATTGTGTTTCTGTCCATTAAGTTCCTCTGCAGGACACGGGCCTCCTCTACAATCGAGAGTGCGACTGAGAGTAGTAAGGCCATAGGCCACTATACATATCGCTGGGATACCCGTGATAAAGAACCAAGGAACTATGTCGCATCTTGAGTTTGGCCGGTATTCATTCGATTTATCTCAGGTCCTTATAATAGTGTTTATAAATAGGTACTTTAGTAGGATTTCACTACAAATAAACTTTTTTCAAACAACGATATCTATAACATTGAGCGGCAAGGCACAAATGAAATCTCTGTGTTATAGATCTCCAAATTCTACGGTAACTGCTTACCATTAGATGGACCGGTTTCCTGTTTGCCACCTTACGGCCGATGCCAATAATCAATCGAAAAAAATTGATTGAAGTCAATCTGGATTGTTTTCTACTTTTCGATTTGCCATTTACCATGTTGCCATAGTTTTTTCACTACTGACATTGATTATTGGCAATATAGTATCAGAAAAAAAATTGAACATTCAATCTCAAACGGCAAATTTTGGATTGGGATTGTTTAGTGGCTGTTAGTGGTACAAATCTTACCGTCCCCATTAAGTCACTTTCTCGCAGCAGTATATTTTTATCGATAAATTAAGACACATCTCTAAAACGTATTTCAACGTCCGATTTTAGTAATAAACTTCTTTTTCTTTTCAATTGGACCGTGCAAACGTTATCTGATGGTTGGTGAAAGCGTTCCGTACAAGGAAAATATAGACGTTGGAATTTTTTATACATCATCTTTTCTTTCGTATTCAAAAGGCTAACCGTGAACGGTTTCTATATACATAATTGAAAATGTCCGTTTGTTATCGATTGATCAATGTCTAAAATAAAAATTCAGTTTATTAAAAAAATATGTTCAGATGTTTTAATAAATGCCTTTTTGTATCGGTTTAGATTGGTACAACTTTTAACTAAATTTCATTTATACTGTTATTTTGAAATATTGTTTTATTTTCTATGACTTTTCAGCCAGCTAGGAGCTGAAATTTACGTTTGGCATATAAACTCGTCCCTTGCTGCTTAATAGGAATAAATGAAACATATTAAAACGTGGATAAGGGTGATTTATTTATTTTTAATGGTTGTCATCATCAAAGACAATTAAAGTGCATTTATTTCAATTCTAAAGCTTCTTGTGTTTAATTATAATGCTACAAAATATTTTTTCATATTGCCTTTAATCATCTACTGTTTTCAAAACGGCAAAAGCTTGATAACTTGCTTTTAGTACCTGAAACATTCAATTTGTTTTCATTTGCTAATCTAAATATAAAAAATAAATATGCATTCTAAAATTCAATCAGTGTTTTTTTCTAATCTGATTCATACCCACTTTCAATCAAACAAAGTTTTCTAAAATATTTAATCAAGCCGTCTTTAGAAAGAATATTTTAAATATTTTTTTGATTCACTTGTTTTTGCATATATCCTTTCCATTTTAAAAAGTCATTGACAGCCACTATTTCAAAGCAGTTGCGAGTTTTTAAGACGACCGAAATCCTTTTTGCGGATTCACAAATACTAAGTTGTTGGGTGTATTTACTATTATTAATATTATTTACTTACCGAGCTAATAGTTAACAAAGACAGATAGTTTCCGAAAGCGGTCTTTATACCAAATTGTTTCTGCATGTATGTCAATATTATATAGAAATTCTTCTTATCCTTCAACCTCATGCTAGTCCAGTCGAATTCTTGCAGAGCCATGTTTAAGTTAATAGCCTACAAAACCAAATGTATTTATCAAGCTATTCTTTGAAAACATCGCCCCACACACATGTACCGTGATTGCGTTCATAAGTATTTAAAAAATACACTACCTAACCCCAAAGCCACACAATGATTATTTAATAGTCATACAAGTTTTAATCTGGGTTAAATTAGTCTACATCTAATGTATATCGTATACGGTCTTTTGGCGTCCGAATGCGTAGTTGTTATGGTGTAGTCATAACTATGGCTCAGTTGTATAAACTAACTTGCCAATACCAAATGTCAATCCCATACATTAGGTAGATCAAATACGTCTCAAATGTATGGCGATGACACTTTATAAGGCAAAGGTATTGGCAAAGTTAGGTTGTGCAACTGAACCTAAGTGTTCTCTATTTAACGCCTTGTTTGAGATATGTCTTCTTAATATAAATAACAAGGTTTTATACTCGTAATCTAGAAGTATAAACATGTATAGTAGATTTTCTATAGTAAGCTAGCTTCATAGTTTCACCGACAATCAGCTGTCAAAATTTATGCAAAATAAATTATCCAACCTTCAGTTTCGTCGTCGTCCTTCTAACCAAATGCACCACTGAGCCTATGAATTATTTATATTCTACGATAAAAGTCATGTATATAATGTATATGTTATGGGCCAAGTGATTAATCCGGCATTATTCATAGTGCCCGGGCAATATGAATAATGCCCAATAAGAGCGGGCAATGTGATTATAACCAATCAATTTATCACATTGCCCGGGCCCTATGAATAATGCTAAGTGCCTAGTGGGCAGAGTGATATAAAGCGAATCAAAATCAAAACAATGAGCCGAAGTGGTAGAATTTAGAATAAGGCAGCACGATGGGGTGGGTTGGGAGGAGTGGAGGGGAAGGGGGAGTGTCGCACCTCCCCTGGTACCACTCCCATGAAAAGGTAACGCACTATTCTTGAGAAATATCTATTATAGCAACCTAGTCTTCAAACTTTTTCACTTGTTGTCAATACAAATTAGCTTCTGCATCGTCTCCGGCGCTAGGGGAAGTTCAGCCCCTTCGCCCTTGCGTAAAAAAAGATAGGCACCCATGCTCACCTCCGCAGCTTCGGCTTGCTGCCAGCCTCAGCCGCTCCGGCTCGCACGGTTGCCTATCCTTCGTTACAGCGGGCGGGGGCTGCTCTCCCTCCGCGCCTCCGGCTTTTTATATACACTCTAGGGTCAGTACCCAAAAGACTACGTCGAAGTCGGGGTGTTCCAAGTCGGTTTTGGGGCACAGTCGACCTAATTGATCCATAAAGTGGGTACACTAATTTTCTTCTGAAGATAATGTTTCGGTCGTTAAAACATAACTAAACATAAGCAGATCAATTCAACCTTTCTAATTTATGGGTCTATCGGATATGCGACAATGCGGCAGCACACCACGTAAAAAATCACCTATAAATCCCATTGCCCGATCATCATGTAGCCATATTCATAATGCCCGGGCAATGTGATAAATAGGTGAGTTTAGATTGTAATTAATCACTTGGCCCGATATGAATCGGCAATATTCATACTGCCCGGGCATTATGAATACTGCTCGCATTAATCACTTGGCCCATAACATATATATAACAAAAACATACCTTAGTTATAACCTGCTCGCCATACCAATTGTAAGCAAAAAGATCACCACACGTTGGTATTAAGTTGGATGCGAAAGACAAAAACGTCCAGCGGAATTCCTTAAAAAACCATTATCATATTATACAGTACTTATATAAATGCTATAATGAATGGACTTAAATAAATACTAACTACCAGCAATTAAATAGTTAATACCAAATTATTGTCCCTTTTTGTTAATTCTGCCCATAAAATAAATATTTTTTTATCTAAGCTTTTTGTAATATTTGTTATGTAAAAAAATACAAATTTTCCATAAACAATAATGATGTCGTAAACACTATTTGGGTATTTAAAAAAATATATGATTATAAAATTTACGTTTTACATTCCTAAAACGTATATCATTTTTTAAACACGAACGTTCTGTTACTTACCACACTCAGTATAAAGAGCTGGCTACATATACAAATAAGCACATAAAGCAGCGGAACCACTGAAGGCCATTTGTACATTTCTATAATTCTGTTTAAAAACCTGTAAAAAAATCCTAATTAAGAATTGTAAATTCCTTTTAACATAGTTAAGTATCGACTGCCAACCCGCACTAGGCCAGCGTGGTGGACTATATGGCCTAACCACTCTCGATCGTACTCATGATGGTAGAGGAGGCCCGTGCCCTGCAGTGGGAAGTATATGGGCTGATACAGATAGTTAAGTATGACGTCCTGCCGCAACTGATTTATTTACTGGATTTTTATCAAATTTAATGCGAATGTTATTTAACCTTCATCGACCGCTTGAGGCCGAGTGTTCCCGATTAAGCGTCCTTAATCCAAGCGGTTCGATGCACTTTCGTTCACTGTTTAGATAGAGCGCAATATAAATATAATTCAGGCCAAATTCGTCCCACTGAAAGGCATAGGTTTACTCTATAATCACAGTATCTCACGCTAACCTAGTGTAAGCTGTCGGGTTTTGCAAGCCCTAGGATATCATTTAAAGTTTTTTTGCTATGTAACTTTCTTTAAGAACTAAGAACGCAAAGGGCTCTTAAAGTTTGTCACTTCTAAAATAATACTTACTCCATCTGCTGCACGTGAGCCAAATAAAATTTCCTCAGAGCCGCATTTAACTTTGCAGCATAACTGTCTTCGGTATCGTCATCATCCCTCGTCACGTGAAGGACTTTCACCAAGCAGTCATTTGAGGAGCAAAAGAATGTCATCAAATAAAAGAACCACATGTCTATTACAATGATTGTGATCGCCAAATGCACCAGAAAAATCATGTGCAAAATCAATCCTATTTCATAGTACGGTGACGTCATAGGCATTAATGTTGACGTCTTTTTTGACAATGTCGCTTTCTTCCCAAACACGTACGTACTGCACATTGCAGTCAACCCGTAAAGAAGTACAGGGAACAGAATCGTCCCAATCAGCAGACGTACAATCAACCGCACCTTCTTGAGCAAAAGTGCTCCATCTTCCTCAGAAACTCCATTGATAAAGTCAAGAAGCGTGGTCTTCGTCATCAGGTAGACGTGCTGAAATTCACTTCGGTTAGCTAAAAATAGCAAAAGTTTTATTGCGTACACGGATATCGTGATGAACGTATAGTATCCCTCCATTTGCATTAGGATATCCGTAGTAGCTTGTATAACTTCTAGAGTACCGAAAATCGGGTAAACGATGAGGCAAGAATACATTAACTGTAAGCAAGCAAACCGCTGCCATCGCCAGTTTGGGTCCAAGATCTGCTGACCACAGAGACTTTGTAAGAACAAAATTGTACTCATAATTTCGTCTACTACGTTCCTCTGGCCGGGAGTGCGCGAGTTCTTTTTAACGCTGCCAGAAATTATTGCCATTTTGCAACCGTCTACTCTCCATGCGGACTGAGAAAGTTAGTGACTGTTGCAACTAATGAGCAGGTACAGTCGAGAACAGAGGGAGCTAAAATGCTTAAAACGTTTAATATATATAAAAAAGTAGTCTTCACAGTATTTGCTAAAAGTCGTACGTATTGCTGAACAGGGGTCTTCCAACACATCTGTGATAGAATTGGACTAGTACTTATTACTGGATGGCTCATATTTTCCAAATCACAGTATTACATAAGTGTGTGGGCTACATTTTTATATAATCTCTTAAGAGATGCAACTTCGCAAATCTTTCAGCATGACTAAACTGTAACAAACAATTTTGCCGGGACTTTTGTTAAAGGATGGCATATATCTACAAAACCGCAGCGCCGCAACTCAACTCTACACAAACCACCGACGCATAGCACGTTAAGCCACAGACATTTCGCTTCGCCTTTAAGGTGAAATCGTGCACTCAAATTTTTATTCCCTTTCCACTAAAGCCGTTTTTGGTGCAACTGTGCATGTTAGTGGTAATCTTTGTTATGCTTTTTGATGCATTTTTTGGGCTTTGATTAAGGATAAATGGTTATTGTTTTAGGTTTATAAGATTCTCTAATCCTATTTGATCGGTTATTCTTAGTATCAACATTTGATCTGAACAGTGTATTATTTTTAAAGTATGTTGCTTAAATATTTTACTAGGCACTGGCAACTGTCACGCATTTGTCTTTTCCATGCGGTATTGATCTGATTCTTTAGTGTATAGTCTAGCATTATGGTCCTCTGCTAAGCTTTTTCTAGTTTAAAAAAAAAATATATTCAACCAAGCGACTGTACGTGAGATATCACAGTCACGACTATTATTCAATCAAAGTAATTAATCTTTTGCCGCCTTATTTCTGTACCGCTCGCTCTATTCAGTTTTAGATCCTCCCCCTGCAATTACGTGCATCAACTATTCAGCTGAATTCATTTCGACTTTTATTTTATATTCAAACGAGAATATGCCTTATTCAATTAAATTTGAGTGCATTTTTGTGTTTCGTTCAATGTTATGCAAAACACCGACTTTTAGCGAATAGAATGCCATCGCCGTAATTAGAATAGGAATTTGTAAATAGCAATAATCATTTTTATTGCCAATAAAATTGTTATTGAAGGAGATTTACGTTCGTAAGGCGCGGCTTATTCCGTTTTTTGTAGTCAATCTGTCTCTTTTATATTTTGGAGGCAGACTAAGGGCTTATAGGTGTTTTTTATGTAATATTTAAGGTGTATTTTTATTTGTAGCGACAACAGTGAACAAAGTACTCCGGCTGTTAAAGTCAAGTTTACAATGTAAGGACTAATAGAGTATAGGGTGCGATAACAATAAAAGTATTTTATTACTTGGTGTTTTATCGCACGTAAGTTACTAAGGCTTCCATATATTTAGTTTAATTCACAGCATTATTGTAATTAAAGGTCCATGTGAATTATTTCTGTTTTCTTGATTCATAGGGTTTAGTAGTAAAAACAAAATTTATCTACGAGAACGGTGACGTCTGACCAGCCTAAATTTATTTATACCTTCTTAAATAAGCTGTCATCAACAAAGCACTAAATTTTTGAAAATATTTTCCATTTACTTTATTCCACACCACATGTCTGTGATTGATTATATTATTTAAGTACAATGTGTTATCTTGTTGGGTACGGTACGGTAAAAACTCATAAACTTAATATAACTTTATATTAGTCTACATAGTTTATTTTAATGTACTTACTCATCATCATTATAAATTTTTGGGGCTCTGTATTTTACCTCGGAGACTCCAATACCTAAAACACACAAGAAAAATGTTTTTTTTTTTAATCTTAAGTAAATATTCAGCAAGGAATTAGAAATACACACCGAGAAGGGTCAGAAATGTAATAATTATTAGCCCTCTGGCATTCTGAAACTATCCGCTCAATTGAACGTTATATAGTTGGGTGTTAGAATAATAGATAGAATAATTTAACCGGGTTAAAATAAAAGGTGTGTGGTGGTCACGCGCGCCGCCCCGGGCTACAATAGCTCGTTAATTTTAACTGAATATCGTCCAATTTTTAAAGTTAGTTTTAGTAGTCATACTGGTCCAATGATATAAGTTTAAAGAGTCAGGACTAGAAATCTAATTTATACTTTCTTCGTAAATTATTTTTCGATAGTTTAACGTAGGTGGGCTTGAAGGTGGGGGATAGCAATAAATTTAAAAATTGCCAACCCTATTAAGTTTAAATAATGTAAATACTGAACATTTTGAGACTTGAAATCTTATGTTTTGGTGAACGTATTGGGATATCATGTATTGCTTTGCTGTTCATGGTATTGTCTGGTTTTTCTACTGTCTATGAGCTTTTGTGTCGTTACCATCAGGCGAAATATATACTAGTTGCGGCATTCATTTTAATAAAAAAAAGACGGGATGCACTCCGGGAGTGCCGGCAGAAGTGAAAACTTGATTATTAACGTTGAGCATGTTTGATATTTTGGAATGGTTAGGGAATAATTTTGCACCAATTGCTTTATCAGTATAAAAGTACTATCATTTATGTGGTAGAATACAATATTCATTTATTGCGCTATCGTACACAAACATGACAATTTATATTACATTAAAAATTTAACACTTTAAAACTATTACAATTATTTTACATTAAAAAGTTTATCTCTCCGAAAAATCAACTTTCATCCATAATTTCAACGACTTTTCCACCATCATCATTACCAGAACTATCATCGCCAATCTCTAAATTTATTTATTTATTTATTTAATTTATTTTCATGGAAGACTAACAGCTTTAAAATGATAATGTAACAGTTGTGTAGCAATTTGAAAGCCAATTACAAGTCTTCACGTATAGATACTGATTACAAAATTAATAAACTATTATATTACGACTGTTCACACGAGCAGCAACAGTATAACAACTATACAGGGCTGGGTACAAATTTGTGAAATATTATATAGAAGTAGAAAAAGAAAAAATAATAATACTAAAAATAATAATAATACTAATTAAAGAGTCTTCTGAAAAAATTTAAGGCTCAAACATCTCCTTGCTGAATGCACTGTGGTAGAAAACAGATCAAAGTTGTGTTGCTTACAGATGCTATTGAAATTATTGCTCGTTCGTATAATAAAACTATTTTGTCTATAGTTAGTTGACGCATGAGGTACATATATGGGTGGATTAAATCGATATAATTTAGAAGGGACTTTGAAGTTTATTTTGGATAAGAGATCAGGGGAGTCAATATCGCTATTGATTATTTTTAAAAATACTAAGATATCTGCTATATTTCTGCGATTTGCAAGTGGTAGTAAATGAAATTTTTGACATAACTTTAGATAATTTTTCGAATCGTATGGAATTCTTTGATGGTAGCAAAGGTACTTAATGAAGCGTTTTTGAACATTTTCAATGCGATCTATATACTTAAAATATTGCGGATTCCATATTGGACATGCATATTCTAGATGACTTCTTACATACGTACAATAAAGTATTTTTAGAGTTTTAGCTTCAGAAAAACATTTTGAGATCCGCATTATGAAACCAAGTGATTTACAAGCTTTTTTAACAATACTATCAATATGTTTATCATAAAGTAATTTACTGTCCTGGATTACACCTAAGTCCCTTATATCGTTACATCTTGGCAGGGATTGACCCCTCAATGTATAGTTCGTGGCCAAAGTCGCACGCTTTCTTGTGAATGTCATGACAGAGCACTTTAAAGGATTAAGTTCGAGTTTATTACGAAGACAGTAATCTTCTAGGTGATTTAAATCAGTCTGAAGTGCAGATATATCATCGAAAGAAGATATAGAGGAAAATATTTTCATGTCATCGGCAAAACATAATAGTTTAGAAGATTTCAGGCAGGTGCCGATGTCGTTTATATAGACTACAAATAATAGCGGACCTAATAGCGAACCCTGTGGAACACCGCTGGGCACAGGGGCCCAACTAGAAATGTAATTATTGATTGCTACCGCTTGTGATCTATTTTGGATATAGGAGGAAAACCACCTTAGCAGATCTCCTCTTATACCAATGTCGAGAAGTTTTTGTAGGAGAATCACATGGTCGATTCTATCAAATGCCTTACTGTAGTCTGTATAAACAACATCGACCTGCTTGCCAAGGTCCAAGGCTTCAGTGACGTAATCGTTAAACAGGACAAGGTTAGTGACAGTTGAACGTCCTCTTAGAAAGCCGTGTTGAAATGGGCTAAGAGATAAAGCTATTGCAGAATACACCTGATCATAAACTATTCTTTCGAATAATTTAGCAATGACACACAGCTTTGAAATGGGCCTATAGTTTTTTATTTCAGTTTTTGGACCTTTCTTATGAACGGGTGTTATATATGCAGATTTCCAAACACGTGGAACTACTCCCGTTGTTAGGGACATTTTAAAAAGGAGTGAAATTGGCCATGATATAGATGATGAACATCGAACAAGGACATTCGCTGAGATGTTATCAGGCCCTGTTCCCTTAGAAGTATCAAGCTTACGAAGAAGATTGGCTATTTCACTAACTTTAATTTCGATACGACAGATATCCGAAGCACATGGTGTTGATATGTAGTTTGATGTTTGGTTAGAAATACAAGTATTAGACGAGTTAAGAAACGTTGAGTGAAAATACTTCGAAAATGCCTCACATATAGTATCACCTGTAGTAAACAGTTGGTTATTGAAAAATAGACTACTGGGTATTGCATTACAGTTATGCCTGTTTTTTACAAAGGACCAAAAGGCTTTGGGTTTCGAAGTAATTAAAGTCTCAGTGAGATTAATATAATTTAAGTAACTGGTAGCTTCAATAGTTTTGGCTCGGTCACGTAATAATTTGAATGTTAGTTCGTCAGATTTGTTACCATATTTTCTGAACCGTTTCAAATATTTAAATTTTTCTTTAATAATTTTTACAAGCGATGTATTATACCAAACAGGATATCTGTTATTTTTATACTTTTTTTGTGGTATGTGTTTATTTTGTAAATTTATTATAGTTTCATTAAATATGTCCACTGAGTCATCGACAGACTTTAACGAAAATTTAGATGTCCAGTCAGTTGTTGAAATATCTGTGTTCAGGGATTCATAGTCGCCTTTATTGAAAATGTATCTAACTCTTGCCGCACTGTCTAATATTGGAGGAGTGTGTAAGTCCAAATCAATGAATAAGGCTGGGTGGTAGGGGTCAATAGGCACTAGGGGATCGACACATTCATGGACTCGAGTTGATATATTTGTAATGACTAAGTCCAGGATCTTACCCTGATGATTAGTTACTCCGTTATATTGTTTTAGATCTAGCAATGATAGATCATCGGACAATTTAAATTCATCATTATCTTTAAGATTTGTAGGAATAAATGACTGTTCATTAGACTGTACCCAATGTATATTACTCATGTTGAAATCCCCTATAACAACAAATATATCACAATGATTGCTTTTATTATTTATTAAGTCATTTAAGACTGATAAAAAGTTAGTAAGTTGGGAGGAGAATGTAAGTCTATTATTTTGTTGACACAAATAAACAGCACAGAGATAAACGTTTGTTATCTCGCGTGATTTGAGGGATTTAAGTTGTAGATTAATCCATAAGTCTTCTGCAGAGGAGTGTAAAAGTATTGGCGTAACTGTCAGTTCCCTTCGTGTTGCAATAAGAACCCCTCCACCACGAGATTGCCCAGTTAGAACAAGATTACGGTCACGTCGCCAGACCACGTATCTGTCATCAAACAATTCAGAGTCGAGTATACTATCCACCAACCATGTTTCAGTTAGCACGATAACATCATAATCATTTGCTGAAACTTGGCGTAAAAAATGGTCTGTCTTGGTCCTAAGTCCACGTACGTTTTGGTAAAATATATTAAGTTTACAGTTTTTATAAGTCATTTCCACACATAGCAACAATAACATAAGTAACATTATAGTTAAATAATATGTACCAAATGCATCGCAACAATTCAAGTAACAAAAATATAACATTATAAAAATGTAGGTAAGCAAACAACGTAATATTGAGATATGAATCAGTAAAATTGTAAACAACTTTATAAGCTAGATAGCAATAGTGCGTGATACGTATCAGTGTGAGCGAGACAAGTATAGGTAATAGTATTGAAACTTTAAAGAAAACAGCGCGATATGGAGAACAAAAGAACGGTGTGAGGCTCATTAGTGAGGCAGATGTTGTGAACCTTTTACAATTTTTTAAATGATTATTTTTTATATTTATGCAAACAATTATTTTAGAAATGTTACTAGCACCACAGTATTTGAAATTATCAGTTATTAGAGCATATAAAATATATAAATAACAAACCAATCTTCTTAATAGGTAACACTTCACACGATTTTGTTTAAATCCGACTCTTTTCTAATTATAAATGATTTTGATGTTGCATTCTTCCTGACATGAATTTTACCATGCTTGACCCATACATACAAATAATTTTTCTCTTTGGCAGTTGTTTTTACTTTGCTTAATAGAATTTTGGCTTCCACAGTCAGATGATCATTGACGTAGATTTTCTGAGGGGATCCTTGGAATCCTAAATCTGATGTTGATAGATGTTTTTCAGAACGTGCTGCAGCTATAAAATCCTCTTTCACATATCGATTCAAAAAGCTAACTATAATAAGCTTTTCTTGAGAGTTTTTCATAGGCACACGAGAAATATAATTGATCTGGGTCCTTTGGCAGACATAATTAATCTTCCGCCCGATTGATTCGATCAATGTGAATAGGTTTTCGTCGTTTTTGACAGGAATTCCTTTGATTTCGATGTTATTTAATCGGCTTCGCTGATCATGCGCTAACAACTCATGCTTTGTATTAGACAATTCAGCTTGAAGTGTGTCAATAACGCCATGAAGATTACTCAGTTCTGAAGTTTTGGATTCAATTTCCGTTATTCTAGTGTGGAATTCATCTAGCTTATTACAAGAAAAATCGCAAGCTGTCTTCAAACCAGATAACTCATCTTTAATTGATCGTATATCGTCGACCACTATAGGTAAATTTGCGAGTTGACGTTTAACATCACGAAGTTCAAAGAGAATGGTGTCCAGAGAGGCGGGAGCGTTAGCGCTAGTTGCGGTGGGTGACAGAAGTCTACACTTTGGGCACTTCCAATGTGATCTTCTATCAGCACCCAACTTTCTCCATCCGGCTTCGGTAATACCTCCACATGAGAAATCAAGATTTTTCTTACAATTTCCACATTGAACTCCGTCCGTGAAAAGTCCACCACAGGCTTCGCACGTATTCATATTTGAAACAATACAACTCAAAATGACCAGTTGCAAAAATGAAAAAATGTTTACGATCTATTTATTCGCGTGACAAGCAAGCGCACGGCTGCTCTAAAGGTGTATTGACACGAAACTGAAACTGATACGATAGGTTTATGGTAGCTGAAGTAAGAAACGAACAGTTTTGATTCGAACCTATTTAAATGTCTAATAAAGACCGCATCAATAGTAGTTTTGTATTTCGTTGTGCTAAGATTGCGATCATTCGACATAGTTAAACCAAATTCATTATTTAAAAATTCAATTAATAGTTGATTTTTATCGTCTGCGAAGTTTATGTTGAAATCTCCACTCAAAATCATTGGCAATTCATCAAAGCTTTATAAACTGACAGCTAACTGACAGCTGTCTACTCTCCATCCGTCTTACGCTTTTTCGATCAGGTCACGTGTCCTGACGCGAGTTTAAGATTTTATACCCATTACAGAAAAAGTGCTCAACGCCGCTAAAGAAGTTTTCACTTCAAAAATGTACGAATTTACAATTTAGATATTCCCATATAACATATATAATGTCAAATATTGTGATCCAATTATACTGTTACGGATTAGTTCAAGAACTTTTTTGAAAGGCTTCTTATAGACAAGAACGTCGAAATTCAAAAGGAAATAAGACATTGCGAAAAAATTCCCGAATGTTCCACACATATCATTCAGTCGATATTTTTCCTAGATAGAAACTACTTATGATATAATTAACTCACCAAGGAAGATCTTTCGTCCACGCTTACGTATAATGTGGAACATAATCCTTCCATAATTACCATCCAGGGACTTTTTGCTATCTTAATTAGGTCTTCTTCTATAAGAGTGAACGCTCGAAACTACTCACGTCTACGTATTTCCGCGCCATATACCCAGCTCACTACCACTCTAACTCACTAATAGAAGTCTGCTAGAAGCAATTGATAAAAAATCGATGTCTAATAGCCAATGAACCATAAAGATAGCTTTACTACCGACCCCATAACACTACATTTAATCACTTCTTTGATTAAAACCCACCTCGTGATTGCGTTTTGTTATGGCCGCTGTATAAAAATTTAATCCTCGCGTGACTTAGTATTTTAGTGCCGGCGTGGTGTTTAATAACCTTAATACTTTAAAGTATTCTCTTGAAATAACTGTATTAAGGATTTCAAAATTTTAATTAGGCAAAATACAATAGTATTTTTTACACATACACAACCTATCTTTATTACAGAAAGGGCGTACAATTAGAAGCTCAGAAAATTTGTTTCAGAAGGAAAAGATCGACATCCCATTATTGTATCGATATTGGAATTATTATGTATAATATGTTGGATAATTATGTCGTTCTCTGGTCTGCCTAATAAAATTGTAAAATTTTCTCGCTAAGCAGGTCCTTCATAGTTATAGACTTATGCCGACGTAGGATCAAAAGAAAGGACGAATCAGAGGAGGATCAGAGGAAAAGGCTCAAGGGGCCCGTAATTGTCTGCTTCTGAATAAGTAGTGCACACACATCAAAGAATCACTTTTTTCAGCGGTGCACTGTTCTAGCCGTGCCCAACATCCCCGAAAACTGCCTTTTAGGACATTCAAGAGTATAACCTGGTGTGATTGTAGGCTCCTTTGCTAGAGAGCAGAAACATGGCAAACTTAAGAATTATTTGTGTGGTATAATTGATCAAAGTTGTAGCTGAATTTTACTGGAATATAAATCACTGATTTTAACGTTTGTTGTTAAATAATTGTACTTATAATTGGTCTTTAAAATTGTAATAAAGGCGTACATAAATCGTATAATAAAAAGTATACAAATACGACCTCAGTCTTAATTTCTATGGTTTATTAAATATGCAAAACCAAGGAGTTTTATTAGCAAAATTGGTACTACTACTTTAAGAAAGTCTTGCTGAGTTCACTAGGTCAGTCAGTTCCTGTTGAGTTTCTCAATTTAACTCAAACCATCATATTCGTATGTCTGAATAATGTCTTGAGACATAGTCTCAGATTTTAAGAATAAAATGTATCTAGTGTGGAGTGAAATAAAAATTAATCTATACCCAGACGAATCTGGGACGGGCTGCCAGTTTAATCATATTTCTTAAATAATTGTATACAATATATCACAAAGTCCACCAAAGAGGTAATTCTGAGCACTAAAACCCTAAGGACAGAGCCACTCTGGATGTAGTAAATTAACTTCTCTTTTATGCAGAATCTAGGCTTTGGTAATTTGTCTGGTAAACAGGTATACGGTAATGAGAGACGAGACTGTACGAATTAAATGGAATCGTTTGATGCGGCGCTTTGTGGTTTTCAATTGAGTTGTTTAAAGCCAATTTACGGAATACTTATTTTTATTTACACATAGGTATTAAGATTTTATTGTGAAAATAATTGGAGGCGGATCATGTTTAGTGAAATGCGCGTCGTTGAAGTTGATGAAAAATTTTATTAGTTTATTTCATTTCGTTTTAAAAATCTTAGAGCTTGTTAAAAACTAGTATAAATTTCATCCCTTGTTCTTTTCCACATATTGAATTTTCCATTCTCAAAGACGAGCAACATATCAAAATTTATGTTGGATATCCATCAACATATCCATATCATGTTGGAGGCTTCCCGGAGAACAAGCGTTGAGACAAACTTTATCAAATGAGTTTCAACCTCATTAGCCGCTCTTAGAATATTAAAAAATATACAATTTTAGCGCATATACGTCCCTCTGCTATGGACAAACTTTGTCAAAGGTCAATACTTCAAATCTTAGCCCACATCGCTGTCCTAGTGCGTTTTATTAAATTATCTAAATGAATAAATATATCCTTAATAAATTAATACCTGAACAATACTTACAAGAATTCTATTTCCTCACAATGTTTTATTCATTATAAAAAAGCGATGATTAATTTCTTCAACATAACTTCGGACAAAGATGGTCTTTGCTCCTTCAATCTTACTCTTAGTTGTATAGGAAATCCGGGCTGACCAGTGGGATATTATGATCTGATACAGCACCGTACAATTCCCTGGTTTCAGACCTCCGGCTTTTGATTTATCAGGCCTTAAATAATGTCTAAATATTATATAGATATTTGTGTGATTCACAGGTATTTATTTCGTGAAATCAATAAAACTGTCGGAATTACTAAAACCCACGACACAAGACTCAATCTTAGTGTGGGCTCAGGACTATGTGTGACTGTTGGGTATATTTATTGTTTAAAATATTCTGCCATATCCAAAAACTTAGTTACAAATACCTCGGTGTAGTCTCATCTGATAAGGCCTTAGTCCGACAGCTTATGACGTTGCTGAAAATTCATTACATTCTCCTTATACACAGAAAAGTCGGGGAAGTTTTTGCCGTGGTATGTAATAAACTAAGTACTAAAACCTTAATTAATATTATGTAGACACAGCTTTACCTCTAAACTGCAGTTGGAGATAGGTAATAGGGTATCTACTTGAGGTATCTACTAAAGGATACATCATACTCGATAGTGACAAAGTTGTCATATTGACCCACGCAATCTGGCTTCTCCCCTTGTATCTTACATAGGAGGATAATACCTCTTAGTTCAATATTTTTTCAACTGCTTTGCTGCGGAGGGAAGTAAACTACTATGAAATTTTGTTTTCAACTCCTCCTGTTTATTTTTTTTTCCTGATTAATTTTGATGTGAGTTAATACGGCTAATATTTCTTACAGACTCGCAAAGCTCCGGAGCTCGGTGTCAACTCTTTGCGTGCCGTTTTCGATCCTGCCTATCAGGCGTTGTAGAGGTAGGTGTGTGGGCGAGAAAGTCTCAAAAAAAGAACCTCGTAAGAGTGTCGCCTTTCGGATTCAGCCTATGCATCTTCAGTTTCCAGCAGGCCAGCATAATTGTACAAACCCGTGAGAGTCTCCCGCCTGAGGATACTCTTATTCTCTTACGGCCGTTTTCTATACTCTATCTTCAACTAGAGATTTCATTTTATATTACGATGCATTTTATGTTTTAGTTAACAGAGATAGAAATGTATAGATACGGTGTATATTGTTGAATTTATATCAAAATAAAGCTTTTAAAATACATGTGTTGCCATCTATCGAAACTATGCGTAAACATTGTATGAACTGTCATAGATACGTGTCATTCGAATATGAAATAAATTTAGTCGTTACTGATCACTGAATAGCGTAGTTTCATTTTAGGTTATGGGCCCAGTCCCATGCTTTTTCTAAAAGTTTTTTTTTAGTAGTCAAATTGTTAGGTTTAGCTAGGAAAAGCGTAATCTTGACGGAATCAGGCGTTCGTGATAAATGGTGTACGTGATAAATCATGACTTCGAACTACCTTGTCAACGTGCCCAAGCTGAAAGGGCGAGAAAATTACGGGGAATGGACGTTCGCTGCCGAAAATTTCCTGGTGCTTGAAGGAATGCTTCACTGCGTCAAGCCAGTTACGGGAAAAGATATTGCGGCAGAGGATGACGAAAAAACGAAAGCAAAACTGATTATGACTATTGACTCGAAGCTGTACGTTCATATCAAAGGTGTGTCGACGTCTCAAGAACTGTGGAATAAACTAAAGAGTTTATTTGACGACTCGGGGTTCACGAGAAAAATAAGTTTACTGCGTGCTTTAACCTCAATTCGCCTAGAAAACAGTGACTCCATGGCGTCATACGTGACTGAAATGATTCAAACTGGACAGAAACTAAGTGGGACCGGTTTCAACATCAGTGATGAGTGGATTGGATGTCTTCTGTTAGCCGGATTGTCTGAAAAATACATGCCAATGATTATGGCCATCGAGCATTCAGGTATAGGCGTCACAACGGACGCCATTAAAACCAAGTTGCTTGATATGGCGGAAACGGATGTTAACACATGTGAAGGGAGTGCATTCGCAAGTTCGCGGAGGTGGCAACCTAAGAATAAAAACAAGTCTATGGGCAAAGCTAAAGATGGCGACTCAAATGTCAAATCACACGTCAAATGTTATAAGTGTAAACAACCCGGCCATTACCGGAATCAGTGTACGAACAATGAATTTTCTCAGTCGGATGGGAAGAAAAATGTGAGAAAACAAACAAACGCATTTAATGCTGTGTTTCTAAACGGACACTTTAGTAAACATGATTGGTATATTGACTCGGGCGCAAGTACACATTTGACGGCTAATGAAAATTGGGTAGATGATCCATGTTACGAAGAGAAAGATGAAATAATAGTTGCAAATAATAATAAACTACAAGTATTATGCACCGGCGATGTAAATATTATCACAAAGACTGATGAATCTGAATTTGAAGTGCCAATAAAGGGAGTACTTTGTGTGCCAGACCTGACAACGAACTTATTGTCTGTCAGCCAACTATTGAAAAATGGAAATAAGGTTACTTTTACTGAGAATGGCTGCAGTGTTTACAATAAGAACGGTGAATTAGTTGCTGTGGCTGATATTGTCAATGGAGTTTACAAGTTGAGAGTTACTAAGAGTGCAGTTGTAGCTTCAGCTGTTTCTGGAAATATGTGGCATCGCAGATTAGGGCATGTAAATAGCAATTATTTGTATAAAACACTCTCAGCAGTAGAGGGTATGGACTTGAAAGAAAAAGTTGAAATATCGAAGTCGACATGCTCAGTTTGTTGTGAAGGTAAGCAGTGCAGGTTACCTTTTAATAGTGTTGGCAATAGAAGAAATGAAAAACTAGAGCTGATACATACAGATATATGTGGACCAATGGAGGTCCAGTCTATTGGTGGCTCAAGATATTTTTTATTGTTTGTCGATGATTACTCGAGAATGACCTTTGTGTACTTTCTGAAAAACAAAAGCGAGGCTTTAGATTGTTTTAAGGATTTTAAAGCTAAAGTAGAAAAACAGTTGGATAAAAAAATAAAATGTTTAAGAAGTGATAATGGCCTTGAGTTCTGTAATAGAGATTTTGATTTGTATTTGCAGCGGGAAGGGATTATACATCAGAAAAGTAATTCCTACACTCCGGAGCAAAATGGCTTATGTGAACGCCGTAATCGCTCAGTAATTGAAAAGGCGAGATGCCTATTATTTGATGCTCAATTAGGCAAAGAGTTCTGGGCTGAAGCAACAAATACAGCAGTTTACCTTCAGAATCGAATTGCAGCAACAGGCTTAGATAATAAAACACCTTATGAGATGTGGACAGGAAGAAAACCAGATATAAGACATCTCAAAGTATTTGGCAGTAAGGTTATGGTCCATATTCCAAAAGAAAAGAGACAAAAATGGGATAAGAAATCCAAAGAACAAATATTAGTTGGATACCCTGATAATGTTAAAGGTTATCGAATATATAATCCTATAAATAAAAAGATAACAACCAGCAGAGATGTTATAATTATGGAGCATGATGGACATTGTGAAATTACTGTACCAGTGGAAGAACCCGAGCAGAATACTTCAATTTCAGATGAACATACTATCACAGAAGGGGATGAAAGCATCACTACATCTTCAGCTGATGAAACTTATGTTCCGAGTGAAAGTGACTCGGAGAGTAGTCAAGAAACACCAGTTAAATATATTTCAAAACCTGTACGTAACAGGAAGCCAATTGAAAGATATGGTTTTTCAAGTATGCACATGGATGGAGGAATGCCTGATGATGCTAGTGACTTGACCCTGGAAGAGGCGCTGAAAGGACCTGAAAGAAAAAATTGGCTTGATGCTGTAAGTGAGGAAATACAATGTTTTCAGGATAGCAATGCGTGGGAGCTGGTAGACGCTCCAGTTAATAGTAATATAGTGAAGTGTAAGTGGGTTTTAAGAAAGAAATATGACAGTGAAAATAAAGTGCGTTTTCGTGCAAGGCTGGTGGCCAAAGGTTTTATGCAAAAAGAAGGAGTGGACTATGAAGAAACTTTTTCTCCTGTAGTGCGACACACTACACTTAGACTCTTGTTTGCATTAGCCGTTCAGTTGAACCTAGATGTTAAACATCTAGATGTAACGACTGCTTTTCTGAATGGGGATCTTGAGGAGGTTATATATATGCAGAAACCAGATTGTTTTCCAAATTGTAAAGATGATGGTAAGGTTTTGAGACTGAAAAAGGCAATATACGGACTGAAACAATCCTCAAGAGCCTGGTACAGAAAAGTAGATGAAAGCCTTATTTCTTTAGGTTATAAGAGATCTCAAATTGAGCCTTGTTTGTATATGAAAGGTAGTACTAATGATTGTAAAACTATCATAGCATTGTATGTTGACGATTTTTTTGTCTTTTCTAATAATCCTGTAGAGACAGAGCAATTAAAAAGTGTTTTAGCTTCACAGTTTAAACTTAAAGACTTAGGAGAAGTGAAGCAATGCCTAGGAATGAATGTATGTATAGACAAAGTTAATAAAGTTGTCAAGTTAAGTCAGGAACATTATGTAAACCAATTGCTAAAGAAATTTAACATGTTACAGTGTAAAACCGTCGATACTCCTATGGAAACTAAGTTAAGTTTAAACAAAGCAGAAAGTAATAATGACAGTTATCCTTATCAACAACTTGTAGGTTGTCTTATGTACTTGGCTGTATTGACAAGGCCCGATATAATGTTTTCCGTTGTATATTTAAGTCAGTTTAACAATTGTCATGAAACTAAACATTGGTTATACGCTAAAAGAGTTTTAAAATATTTAAAGCAGACAAAGAATTATGGTTTAATTTATACTAAAGTTGGTAATACTAAATTAGAAGGTTTTGCTGATGCTGACTGGGGAAATAATATTATTGACAGAAGATCATATACGGGAGTGTGTTTTACATTGTCTGGGGGTGCTATCTCATGGGCAAGCAGAAAACAAAGTACAGTTGCCCTTTCTAGCACTGAGGCGGAGTACATGAGTATCACAGAGGCATGTAAAGAAACAATTTATTTAAGATCTTTAATTTGTGAAATAACAGGAGAATTGTATACTGTAAATGTTTTTAATGATAATCAAGGTGCACTGAAATTGTCAGTAAATAACTTATTTCACAACCGTACCAAACACATTGATGTGAGATTTCATTTTTGTCGAGATTGCATTAAAGATAAAATTGTTAAATTGTTGTATTTAGAAACTTCAAAGATGCCAGCTGATCTGCTAACCAAAAGTTTACCTAATGTAAAGCATTACTATTTTTTAGAAATATTAGGCATCAGAAGTATTAAATAGATAAGGGTAATAGATATGTATTGTGCTTTGTTGATTTGCATACCACTCCAACTTGATTTGTGTTGTAATAATATTGAAATATTAGTTTATTTTGATAAGTGGGGGTGTTGAATTTATATCAAAATAAAGCTTTTAAAATACATGTGTTGCCATCTATCGAAACTATGCGTAAACATTGTATGAACTGTCATAGATACGTGTCATTCGAATATGAAATAAATTTAGTCGTTACTGATCACTGAATAGCGTAGTTTCATTTTATATATATTTATAGATACCTAAGCATCGTAAATGTACACGTCCATCTTTGTTTATTGAAGTGTATCGTCATAGTAATGGTAGCTATTTAATCTCTTATTTAAGATAAATAGGATATAGATACCGGCTGTTAGATAATTTTTATGTTGATGAATTTGCATTTATCACCCGCCAGCGATGGGTAGCATACCCCGTCACTCGCCACGCTCACGCTAGCCTACTAATACTGTAGCAAAACCGTACACCTTAATTTTATGTGGATTGCGTAACTGAAGTAAATGTACGAATAACGTACGTATTAATACAACAATCTGCGTGGCGCAGTTGGTTAGACGCCGCCTGCGAAACGAGAGGCCACGTGTTCGATCCCCGCATCGAGACAAATGTTTGTGCGGCCCGCAAATATATCTTTCGGGTCTGGGTGTTGTGAGACCGAAAAGTCTCTCGTAGTTCCTCATACCCACGACACGAGACTCGATCTTAGTGTAAGTACAGGACTACGTATGTGACTATTGGATGTTATTTATTATTTATTTATAATTATACCCCGCAGAACTTTTATTTGACAACCTACTGTGGGTAAAATGGAGGTAATATAAAGTTCACTAACATACATATATTTTTATTTAGATATCAATAATGGTATTTAAGTAACTATTTGATATACATTAAATAACAAACATATATACGATATCAAAGAACAGTAATGATTCCACCTCACTGATTCTGAGCAAATAAGGCATTACTGGAAACAAATATTGAACATACTGAATTTAATTGGGTAAAAACAAAAGACAACAATATGTAGTTAATTTTATTAATTACTTTTCGTACAGTCCGTGAGTTCGTTTTATCATACACAGTTAATTAAGCAAGGAGATAATTTACATAATATGTTATGCGAGTGAAACCTACTTGTTTAATACCGAAATATTTTTCTTTTTGTTCATCCGATCCTCATACAAAGTAATTCCATTGATCAAAATATCCATGAATTTTCACAAGTGACTTGTATTAAGCGACATTCTGCAACATTTACGTGGTCATTTTCCATCATTTTATTAATAGTTTTTTCAAAGGCACATGAATCTAAGCGTGCTGGTACATCAAATCAAATACATGAGGAATAAGAATAATTTAGTGTTTTTTTTTTTCTAACTAGACTTAGTTACTGTACCTCCACTGCATCGTGGTCAATGCGATGGTTTTCAAATTCAGAAATCACAGGCAACCCAACCTTTTAATTGTACTCTCGATTGTAGAGGAGGCCCATGTCCTGCAGTGGGACGTATATGGTCTGATACAGAAGAACCATGTGCAAAATTATTATTATACTGGTACGACATAATTATTATACTAGTCTGCTTGAAGCTTCAAATTAATCGCGGAGCTCTATATTCCTTGCACTGTCCGTACAAGATTTTACATCTTGTGGACAGCCAAATGAACAATCATATATTCTACGTAACAAGTAGCAAGCATTTAATATACTTTTGATGTTATTTTATTTTAAACTCTTTATACATGTGTAATAACTTAATGCCTAAGAAATTATCTCCCAGTTAAACATTGGGAGATGATTATTTAAAATAGCTGTTTATAGTATAATTAAGTGCAAAAAACGAGAAAATATCTTCATTCATTTACTCGACCAAGTTTATTAACTTTGTTATTTATCCAAACCTTACAGAATACTTTTTAAACTTGCTATTAGAGGGTGAGAATTTAATGAGATTAGTTTTTGTATTTTTTAATCTAATAAAAATGTGAAAATGCTTTGGCCAGGCCACTCGTCGCGTAGCGTGGCTCGGTACAAATATAGTGTATTTGAAACAAATGGTTTTCCGCCTTGGGGTCGCAATGGCGAGAGTTGTAACGATGCACCCGGGAGCCAAGTTTGTCGCTCCAAATTAATTAGTGTATACCGACGGAGCCTTATACGTTCCGCCTGTTTAATATACTTTGTATTCGAGTTTTTAATGCATATTTTAATAAGCATTATTTTTTGTTTGGATATATAGGCGCGAAGAATTGCCGAAGTTTCGCCATGGGGAGGTATTTGTATTTAATGCGTTTGTAAAGTTTATTTTTTCGTTCCTGACTGGTTGCATTTTTTAAATTCAGTATTTTTAAGTATATTTGACTGCAAATTGTAAGCGATTGTATCGTTTTGATTACCATTCGCCACCCATCAATCAGGGTGTACAAATCCTGTAATAAATCACTAGAATAATACCCATATAAGATGTGCTAGAGCATTATTCTATGTATCAGGATATTACCTATGCACATACCTACCTATTGCATATTTGTTTCAGTTACGCAGAAAATTTAATGATCGAATCTGTCACAAAAAAGGATTTTAACAAGAAAAAATATAGACTGACAAATCATATACGTATAAAATACAACATATCATAGTTCTATCAGTTTTATATCAGAAATGCAATACAGCAATTGAAGATTCAAATTAAAGACGCAAATTACCTTAATAGCTATAATAAAAGTTCTAGTTATTATATATTTCCAAAACTTGTGAGTTTCCTAAGCACATTGGTTGCGAAAAACAAATTATAATCAATAATATTACCTTCATTTGAAAAAATATTTGCTGAGACAACCAACCCGACTGAACATAAAAAAAGAAACAAATCAATCAATCCATTAAAAAGAAAAAAAAAACGGTGAAACAAGCCTTCAATCAAACGTTATTATCATCTCAGTCAACGCATATACGATAAAGCTTGTGATGAACGAGCTAATGTCAAACTTCACGTGACGGAAACTTTACGAGGACGGAATATATTCAATGTGGATTAAATAAGCTTTACTACACCTGTGTTGGTTTGGTTATTGTTGATAAATTAATTGAAGAATTGTAATTAGCCTATAAAAAGAGGGAAATAAAACTTTAACTAAATAATGTGTCATCATTGTTTTTGAGTATTCCTCTCTTTTTATACAATTTTGAAGTTTGAAGTTTTAATTTTTGAAAACATTTTTTGTTAAAATATTTTTTGTTAATTTGTTTTTTGTTAAATATTTTCTCGATAGATCGATGACATAGGTTAAAAGGTGTAAGAATTATTCAGATTCTTAACTCCAGCTGCTCCTATTTACGGTTTTATATCAATTTTTGTTTCAGCGCTCGTATGCACGTTTCTCGTATCTTCTCCCTTGTATAAATCCTATTCTACACCCAAAAGTTTTCCTGCATTTATTCATCCATTAATTACAAAGCAAAACTTGGCATCCTACTGCGATATCGTGAGACACACTTTTGTAAGTATAAATACGTCTAATAGTTACTCTGGCTACAATATTCTTCAAACCGGAACAAATAATACAGTTCATTCACTTTTTTTTCAGTTTTAATAACTTGCGCCTAGAATCTATACCGATAGTTTCCGTCTTTCAAAGACAATACGCCTATATTTAAGTGCACCCCAAATATTCCTGGCAGACAGTACGCAAGGCGGCGTTGCTTGTCCTCAGGTAATGCATCGGGCGTTGGCGATCTATCATTTATATCAACGTCAGAAATCCATTACGTTGCTCCGGCTCCCGAGCGCTCTAACCAAATACAGGAGACGGCAACTTGCGCCTTTTGAAACTATTATACATTTTTGGCTTACTTGAGCTGGCTGGGATCTATTTAGTTTTTTTGTTTCAGTTAAGTTTCTTTGGAGTGGAAGGATATTTTCGTAGTTTAATAGTTGAAGTCCCCTATTTATCAGCGAGAGATTCATTAAACAAAATATTTATAATCAGCAGTTTAAATATACTTTGTGATTCGGATTGAAGGACATTGTGGCTAAAGTAACTACTGGACATATTGAGACGAAACGAAAGATCGGATGGAATGTCAAGCATGGCATTGTAATCCAAGGTGTTGTTTGCTTTTGCTACTGTTCATGAGCGAGGATCGCTTACAATCAGGTGAACGGCATGCTCATCTCACTATTCATTACAATAACAGTTGATTAATATTTTAAAGTTCATGTTATATCATTTAAAGTAGTAGATACTTTTTCAGTCCATTCCATATCAGCACCATATTCGTTTGCGTACATTATTTAAATTTATAATCAATGTCACTATCGGTTTTACAACTCTATGATTAAAGTCGTAAATCTTTAAATCCACCTTGACAACAACAGACTGCAACTGTATACATATATAAATAAATAAAGTACTCTTTTTGTATAAAATAAATTGCATTCATAGAGGTCAGGTCAAGCGGCATTACTCCTGCATTTATATAGATTTCTGCACATTCATCAATGTCGCTAGCTATTCTACGAATGCTCTTTGCGATTTCGGTTAAATGTACATTTTTAAATTCTGCGGATCGGTTGCGCGGTAATGCGGTTTGAGAGTTGTATTAGATTTACATGGTTTCTGATTTTTATCGTTTAGTTGATTTAGTTGTGAAATATATCCTATCAAAAACAAAACATGTAAAAAAAGTCTCTCAACCCAATTTCTTAAAAAGTTATGAGAAATCATAAATGGGTATAACAGCTATTTTTGGAAGAAGTATGTATAAATATAAAAAAAAAATTAAAAGTTGTAGACGGACGTCCAATACCCTTTTCCTCTTCCCACCCTTTTCCCTTTCCGCACCCCTCCCGATTTTATCAGCCGGTAACACATCTATGATCTAAGCATTGTGGATGTTCAAAGTCGGCAGTGACCACTACCATCAGGTGACCTGTTTGCTCAGTTGCCGGACCTATCCAAAAAAGGTTAGTGATTATAGTCGTATTGTCAAATTCACATCAATTAAACTTGTTGACGATAAATTAAGGCCTTTTAAACACAGCAAATTTGATCACGTCGTCAATCCAATTCCATCAATTTACTTTTGTTTGCCCGGAATATTTTATTAAGAGTTAATTTATCAACCGCAAATTCTTGATGTATTACAAGTTTAAGCTCCGATCACCAGCCTCGTAATCCTCGAGTTGTGCTTAAAGCCCTGTTTATACAATTAATTAAACTGACAACTTAAACATAAGTTTCAAGTTCAGGCTTGTGTAAACTTTGATGTTTAAATTTATTTATGAATTGCGAGGTGTTCCTTTATATAAGTGAACCCTTATTTAGGATCTGTTGGTGTCTTCAGCAGATGTATGTACTTAGTTTTTGATATATGCACCGTAAATGAAGTATTTGAGCACGGGCAAACGAATTAAATTTGAAGCTCAAAGTCCCGTTCATTTTATCGAAAATATCAATGAGAAGGCAACATGATTGGAATTTTATAGAAATCTTAGGGCTCAACTTCATTATTTTTATGGCAATGAATGGCAAGGCAAGCATGCCAATCGCCGGATAGTAAGCAATACGACCGCCCCTAAACAGTAGCAAAACCAAACACCTTGAATTACAAAGCCATTGTTGGCATTCCACTGCGCTCGCCTTCCTGAGACATAAGATATTAAGTCTCAATATATAAAGAAGTTACTCTGGCTACAATTTCCTGTAAAACCCAGGTGGCCTCTGACACATAAGACTTACCCACTAGTATTGGAGAGAAGACGAAATGATTGAAATTTTATGGAAATCTTAGGTCTCGAATTCATATAAACCACAAAGCTATTACGACGCAATACGTTATCAACAACTACACAGTGAATTACACAGGGCGGTGTATCGCGCTTGTAAATCGGCGTTAGATACAAGGAGCAAATCCTTTTTACGAGATTTACAGACGGGATTCGGGAGGTCGTACCGTTCCTACGCCTGCTTGGGTTTTAGTAGTGGATCGAGGTGGGAGATTTTGGCGTATTAGTTAATTTTATTAAATTCCAATAGTTTCACGATTGTATAATCATATTTCCTCTATTTTTCAACATCATGTATATTAAGCCAAAGCTCTCCACAACAAACAACCGGCATATTTAAATACCAACAATGTTTACTCTTGAACAATCACAGCGTAATGTCTTCTGACTCGGCCATCCTTCACACAGGCCATTCATAACTCCGTTCTGTATTATAATCTTTGTTGTATTCCTCTTAACAAACCACCGCAACATCTATTTCTCCCGCGAAAACAGTTGTGTAACGCACTGTTATGTTTCGGACTGAAGGACATTGTGGCCAGAGTAACTACAGGACAAATTGAAACATAACATCTTATAACTCAGAATGGCAAGCGCAATGGAATGTCAAGCATTGCTTTGTAATTCAAGATGTCAGGTTTTGATACTGTTTATGAGCTGTCGTATCGCTTACCATCAGGCGATCGGCATGCTTGTATATCCATTCATTGCAAAAAAAAGCTTCGAAGAATTTATATAGCAAAACCACCATCGTAGTACATTTTGTATCTTTTTGAAAAATCTGTTCTAATTTATAAAACAGTGTACAAATACAGCAATGAACACAAAAAAATCTGCAAACGTAATAATGACATAAAAGAGGATTAAATGCGCATTATACTTGGGCCACGCGCCATACAAAGGTCTCTAAGACCAAAGGCGAAGCTCGGGTTGAAACAAAGGTACACATTATCTGATTTGTTACGGCAACTTTCTTGATTTTTATGTTTCCAAGATTTATGTTATTCATAAAGGTAAACCTCGCGCTGCGGAACACGGATTACACGTGTGATAATGTTAAAACTTCGCCGCGTTTTTTTCCCTATCTATATTATTATAAAGAGGAAATACTTGATTGTTTGCATTGAATAGGCTCTGAAACTGCTGGACTGCTTTAAAAACCATTCATTCACAATTAGAATAATATATTATCTCTGATAATGGATAGGAGACATGACATACGCACAGGAGCATGCCAATCAACTGATAGTATGTTATACAACCGCCTATAAATAGTAGCAAAACCAAACAACACCATGAATTATAAAGCAATGCTTGATATTCCACTGCGCTCGCCATCCTGAGACATGACTTTCGCACTGGCAAGGTTTCATAAACGATTGACAATATATACAAGTAATTAAAATTATACAGCCGATATAACAATCTTAAACTATACCGACGACGACCTGCTGAAGATTAAAGGAAGTCTTGAATAGAAGCCGATTTCCAAAAACCGCTGTGGAAAAACCTGGGGAGAGACCTATATTCAGCATTAGACTTATTATCGATTATAACAGTGATGAATATCTAAATTTCAGACAAAACCAACCAAAAACAGAAACATAGAACTCATAATTCCCTATGAGCATTTTATTGGTGGTAGGCTGTGATGGTAGGTCTTTCATTTGTGAGAGGCCGCCTGGTTAGATACCAACGCAATGTCTATTTCTCCGTCAAACAGCAGTGTGAATGCACTATCGTGTTTTGCTTTGAAGGACATTATAGCTAGAATAACTACTGGAGATATTGAAACTTAATATCGCATGTCTCGGAATGTCGAGAGCATTGACTTGCCAAGCATTGCTTTGCAATTCAAAGAGTTTTCTCATTGATACAAAAAAATGCAATGTCATCACAATAAAACATTCAGTATGACAATAACCATGCACGTATCGACTTTAATTAAACCCGATATAATTATGCTCCAACAATATTTATTTAATTTATATCTTTGGACGCGATATAACAGCTGTACTCGTGTTTTCATATTCTATAATTAAATATTTATTTCATTCGTAAAGTTCCATTGCGTCGCAAGCCATGCGTAGCTTTGTGCGCCGGTAATATTTAAAGCCTTATAATTTAATAAATATTTACATTAAAAATCTGGTTAATTGCGAAGGTGCTTACAAACCGAGAGTTTTAAATATGACGTGTATGTCTAAATGATAGTAATTGAGTAATTACGGTCAACACACGTACCTTTCATTTAAATGTTGGGATTTCTGTTCACGACTTTCATATTAATTCGTACAAAAAATTTAAGTACTGTTTATGCATGCATCTTTTCGCATAGATATAATTTTAGATTTAAAACTAAGTATAGGTCCTTCAAATGTAATGTTGAAGGTTCAAAAAGATGACCGTGAAAATCGTGCTAAAATTAATATTAAATTAACTTAATTTCTTAGATTTCGTTTAAATGGTGATCAAAATATTAGCTTATTATTTTTTAATTTCTCTATATATGTATCTGTATAACAAAAGCAAGCATTTTCAAAATCGTTTCAAACAACGACTCATTTCAGTAACGTTCCACTAAAAATAAACTGGAGCGCACGCACCACTTACGTCGAAGCACTTTACGCGCTTTCTGCCCTGTTCATATATTTATGTCAATGATTCTATAGAGTATTTTACGAAAGCTGCTTCATAGATTACTACCATACAGAAATGCAAAGACCAATAATTATTTAGCAATTACAGTTTTTACCAGTTATATACCTACTTACATAAAAGTGCTCTAAATACCTTCCTTTCCTTATCTTTAAAAAACTGAAGAAATTTGCCTTAATCCCAATTAAAAATGTTCACAAATTAAAAATAGACCTTCGCAAGTCACTTTGCTATTTTTATTTTCACTATAATAGTCTATACCACTCGACAACGTCTGCCAGACACTTCGACACCGGAGCCGTGACGAGGGTGCTTCAAACACTACACCTATAGGGTGGAAACAATTAGCTCAAAAGTGCAGAAGGGTGCTGATTATACCCTTAACATTGCAGCTTTGTAGCAGGGAAGTGTTAAAAATATTGATTTAGGTGGCAATTATTTTGTGATTTTCTCACGTAAGATTTTACACTTGATAGTCAAAATAGGAGTAGATCGTTAAAATTATGGAAAAGTTATTTTTGTGCAAATTGCAATACAATCTATATAAGTCAATAAGAGGCTTAATTTCAACTTCAATCAAAGTTAAATAGGTTTCAAAGTATAGCTTAGAATTCATTCTCAAAAATATACATACACTCGGGTCTGTTTACGGTGCTTATAGCCATAATAATTCCAAAAAATACATTTTACGCTGTAATTTCTGTTGCTATTTTCCTACAGACTCATGACAAAATCAAAATAAATTATTTTATACTCGGAAATCGAATCCGAGATCAAAAATGTAAACAAAAGTGTTACCACTACAATAAAATAATTTGTCATGGTAGATTGTTCACAACCGTTAAAAAACAGGTTGGAATTATTCTCATTCGTTAAATAAGTATAAAACAAAACCAAATAAAAATTATTTGGTATAATATTTACATAAACTACAATTTCAACTTCTTTTTTAAGTATGTGAAAAAAATGGTACGAAAATATTTTATGCTACAGGTATTATGCAGAAATTCGTAACCTTAGGCTACTGAAATAAAACTTTTTTAATATTTCGTCTCCTTAACTACAAATACGTCGCTTTGATGCCCGTGACACCTCCCTTTAGTTCATTTAGTTACTTAACTTGATGAATGTGCATCATATGATAAAGTTACGTCGCCGTGATGCTGGTTTCACGTTTTCTGTTAAGTTTTTGTTCTATTTTGTTCCTAAGATTTCTGGCGCTCGTGTTCCTAGCCGAACGCACTATGGTCTTTGAAAATCACTGTGAGTTAAACCCATTAGAAATTGTTTGGGCCCAAGTCAAGGGTCACGTCGACAGGCATAATAAAACATTCAAAATGTTTAAAATTCAAAAATAAATATAAATAAATAAAACATAGTACTCACAACATTTGAATCTATTCACTAATCAAACTATACGCAATATGTTTTTGAGAAAATGTTTCATGTCCCTGAAATGTCACTTTTACAATGACATTGATTTGTTTACATTTTTGATCTCGGATTCGATTTCCGAGTATAGCTACCTCAATTTGTAACTTAAAATTCTAATTTTGAAGTTTCATACATATGTTCTAAAAATGCGCGATCGATCACACGTTTTAACAACCAGTATATCACAAAACACATTCTGAATAATGATACCTGCGCGCGTATTTAACCTCGTGTGCATCATGCAATATCTCACGAATAATCGCAGCGCCTCATTACGTGTATATCCCATTTTAGAGTTCATTCACGGCCACCAGGATAGTTCTTAACGAGGACATTTAGGCCGCGTTCATATTTGTTAAATAATATTAAAATTATATAGAATTAATAGAAGAACGATTGACATGAAGATGTCCCTAATTTGTGAGTTATAATAGTTCCAGTATCGCATATACGGAAGGCCATTATGTTTAATGTTTAGAAAAATTAAATCAGGTACATATAAATCGCAGTCTTTATACCACATTAAGGTTAAAACATAAAGAATTATAACCTCCAGAAGCGAAAAAATTTTTTGTGTATCCATTTTAATTTGTCTCAATGCGGATGTCGAACGCCTGGCCTCTTGTTTTTAACAAACTCCGCCAATATGTGGAATATTTCAGTGTTTCAACTATAATTACACCCTTTTCAAAACCATCTTGACTTATAACACAAATACGATTTTAATTATTTATTTATGAAAAAAAAATAAGATCTTAATAACTACTGCAGAGCTTGGCAGGTTTAATGGAGAATATTTTAAATATATCTTGCACCACCTTACTCTTAGGTCATAATGATCCGACAAAATATTGAAAACCGAACATAATTATTATTAATTGCATAAAGCATTAAAACTGTTGAATATTTAGTTTCCAATACTTGTGTACCGAGCTCTAGGGTCCCATCTTTAATCGTCGTAGACAGGCGCTCGCTAATGAGAAAAATAATGATGAGCGCTACACGGCCCAGCCTCGCTTTAATCAACACCTTGGGTACACAGAGTCGCTTTTCATTTGGCCCCTTTACCGACTATTTTGGAAAAAAATTATACAAGAAAGCCTGTGTTGGTTGTCACTTCAAATGGAGGGTGAATGAAGTGGTTCCATTGAATTAAAAGTGGTTTCTTAAACGGATTATCTGTTGTTCATATGAATTGTGACTGCCTTGGTGTCGTAGCTGTACTACAGGACGGTTACAAAGCTAAAGTCTCGCGTTCGAATCTCGGTAGGGCAAAGTGATATTGGATTATTTGAATCTATGTTTAATTTTTATTTTATTTCTCTTATTATTATATCATCATTGTTATTTTTTGTTAATTTATGAACGCATGCTGATGGTGCTGCTGAACATAGGCAGTAGACTTAAGTTTATATTAGGTAGTTAATTATAATACAACTTTACAAACGTATAACGTTTGTGTAAGACAAAAAAGTCGCTTTTGTTTCTTATTTTCAATATAAGTATTAATCGCAACGTATTCAATATTTCGGTTAAATATATACAAGATACAGGGTCCGCAACAAAATCATACGCCAAAAGTGGCCGCTTGCTTATACTTAATTTGAGTTTCGAACCACGAGATATTATATCAAAATGTCTTAAATTACAATCAACTTCAGGTAACAATAAACCTTATCTCTTTAAATTAACATTTATTATGATTTCAGACCATACTAAATTCAAATAAGATCACACACTTATTTGTGCTCTTATTTTGCTTCCCATTTTTAAACCTTACTTATAATATAGTACATAACAGATCGAAGATTCAATATGTATATTATTTATTCGGCAATAAATCCAATACAATCTCGAATGTGGTGTCATTCGAAAACAATTTGAAACTGGCTCGATGGCTAGGACCATTAAAGCGTATTCTTCAGATTGGACATTAGCTTTGCAAATTGGCTTCTGTCTCTTGCTAATCGTCTGTATAGGGCCGTAAATACACCTTCATTGTATCCTCTTTTAGCACTTCCTTTCCTTAAATTGTCTTAAGCATTTTATTACCCGGCACCTCCCCCCTGACCCTCTCTCCCAGGCCAGCGTGGTGAACTAAAACGCAATAAAACTGTGAAAGAAAACATCGTGAAGCACCTGCATACCATAGGTATGTAAGTCCGCCAACACGTACTAGGCTAGCGTGGTGGACTATATGTGCCTTAAAACTCTCAATCGTATTGTCGATGGCAGAGGAGGCCTGTGTCTCGCAATGGAACATATATGGGCTGATACAGATTTTTGATACAAATCACAACAAACAGACCTAAGCACTAAATACTTTACTTTCATTTTTTTTTTTTCATACACTAAAAGTCATGTTAAGTTTTCTGTGGTATAAAATTTCCTATTAATTTATACTTCGGTATTAAGGTGTAATCTGAAGATTAGAAATTAGCATTCCAAATTGGCATCTTCCACTTACTAATCGACTGTCTAGAGCCAGCTATATAGGTCCCACTGTGTCGTTTGTTATCACTTTCTTCCCCTGCATATTTTCGGCTATTTAACATCCTAATTCGTGAAATCGGTACTAACTTAAGTAATTCGCAAAGATTTGTCGAATTCGGAATATAAACGTGGAATTTTTTATCACCCATCTCGAAGTCGCTGTAGGACCAGCCACCGCCACCTAAATGTGCCTAGCGACCCGTTGACCCTAAGGC
Source organism: Hyles euphorbiae (assembly GCA_023078785.2). Taxonomy (NCBI): domain Eukaryota; kingdom Metazoa; phylum Arthropoda; class Insecta; order Lepidoptera; family Sphingidae; genus Hyles; species Hyles euphorbiae. The sequence goes on along the minus strand of CM041037.1, from coordinate 15,831,369 downwards.
CCCCCTCCCCCCCCTACGATAAGAATACCGTGGCCAAATTCTTTCAGTGATACAGGGCTGAGGTGCTGGTTAAGCCTTCTACCACCCAGCATTTGTTTCTTTTCAGGTGGCCGTGAGTCGAATCGTTCGACTCATAATCCCGGTCCACGAGATCATGATCTCGTAGAATACACTCATATTGCCTTCCACGACCCCCAACTTCCGATCTCAATTTGAAACTCTTGACATACTCCTTTCATCATCCTCTGAAAAACCACATTGGACAGTTATAAGAACCCTGTCAATAAAGTCTTTAACATAGCCACAGCGTGACTACTCATGGATTCTACTACTTCTTTTTTCTTTATGTAACGTATTGCTACAAATATACACAAATATTTTGGTAGCCAATAAAATATATCAGCCAAATTAGGCTGATTCAAGGAGCCAATAGATCACAAACACCCCCATTTCTACTGATATTCGTAACGAACCCGCAGCCATCAGTTATGTTTTAATCATTCCCAATGAAAGAAGAGATTAGTCAAGCAATCAACACCTATACACTTGGGTAATAGGCCGATATCGCGGACCCTCCGACTAATGGGAAAAATAATGGGGACCTTTATCGTGGAGCATCAGCTGGGCCGGATTAGGACGGTATTCAGATTAGGATAATTATTTTATTTTATTTTTTAGAGCCTTTTCTTAGCAACTGACTAATTTGACAGATGATGATGTTTAAATCCGATAGATCATCGGACATTTTAAGTATTTAAATATAAGTTTCCTGTAAATAATCATTAATATTTACAGTCTACACCTACTTCGCGGTGACTATGTTACAATGATTTGAACAACTAATTCTTACAGATTTAAGTGGTATAAAACTATTCTATAAATATTCTCTTGTCCTTTTTCCTTCACTTTCCCTTTCTATCGAAGGGCCAGCATTGCACTTACAATGTTAGTGGTCGTCATGAATGGAATGAATCTTATGCCCAGAAAAGAGCCTATTGATTATTTAATTAATTATATCGATTGGCATGGGACTGCCGTCTGATGCCAATCGATACTCTGCTTACCATCAAGTGCAGAGTGGTCCTATACCAGGCCAGAATAAAAAATAATAATTCCATACCCACATATTCCATACGTACATTTGCATCACACTGCTAAAATGACCTAATACTCGTAGTAACATTTAAAAAGCATCTTAATTTCATGTCTCATAACGTCAAGTCCGCACCTGGAGGCCGCTTAAGAGTCCTCCGTTATCTGAAAGGTTGTGAGCCCTCAGGCAAACGGTGTTAATGAGTATTTTATTTCACCCTATATGAGGTGAGGCGGAGAAAAAATATTTTATCAAACATTAGCGAAATTAATTACAAACTTGGCAAGAAACCTATTAGCCCAGTTTGGGTCTTTTTGCTGTGACAGTGACTTGACAAATTCTTGGTGAGATATTTTGCTGTGGTGGTGAGTGGCTAAGGAATAAAAAAGGTTAAAGGTGTCTTTTAATTTCATAGTTGCTTATTCAATATTAATATTTCTGTTTGTGATTAATGAGGATCCTGATTAGTTTATGTTCTGTCCATAAAATAATATAATGGATATACATAACTTTTCTACCTGATTTCGCATCTTAGATGAATATACTTTTTAAGACACTGCAATAATCCTTAAGTATTATGAATAGAGTAAAATATTTGAGAGTAAATCAAACATATAAACTAAAACTAACCAAACTGAAAAATTAGATTCCTTTGTGGTCAAATCGTAAGCGATTTCTACTAAACAATCTTTGGATGTACATTAGGAAAGGAGAAAGAGAGAGCAGATGCAAAATAAAAAATGTAAGCTCTCAAACTAATTTTCTATTTTAGGTTGGAGTATCCATTCGAATTACTAGTAGAAAATAATTGCATTTTAATAGTTTCTATTAATATTGCAACCACGAAGACGAGATAAAGAATGGTAGGAATACTTCCGTGAAGAAAGACTTTAGCTCAGTACATCAAAGTTTTCACCGCTAATAAGCCACCTCAATACCAATAAGACGACCCTCTTTTTTATCAGACCTTTCATACATTAATTACCCATGTCATTTCACCTTTCATTCTCCTTCTTATAAATCCATCCAACGGTTGTCTGGTAGAGATTGCCTTAGTTTGATAAGACCTCCATTTGTAGTTTGTTATTATATTATATCTGTATACTGTTATGTTTATTGTAAACAATAAAGAATAAATAAAATATCAGAGGAACTTTTACCAAGCAAAATAATATTCCTGACTGAAACACATCACACCAAATGAAACCCGCCATTGCTCAGCCATTTCAAGCTACGAGTGCTATTGCACAATTGCACATTATGTATTGTTTGACATGTTACACCCAGGGCGTCTGCGCGGCTGATTGATATTCATTAAAACACTCCCAATTAACAGCTTGGAGGGACGCTCGATTGAATTGTAAAACATTTACAGGCGAGACGGAGCCGTCGATGCTGGCAAACGATGTCGCCATAGGATTTAACGCGAGAATAAAACGATAAACTATGCTGCTTCTGCTGTAATTGTTCTCCAAAACTAATCGCTATAAATTGACTAACAAACCTCAGTTCCGCTTTCCCCTACTCTCCCTTATCACTTTCAATAGCACGTAACACTATGACACTAAAAATGGGTATTAATTGGAACGGTGACCACTTAGTATTTTCTTACTTCAATGAAATATTAGAAGATTCTATAATCCGTAACTTTTTCCATTCAACGATTTCTTTCCCTCTCCAAGTGTAAAAGGTCAATTTTAAAGATCTAGGTCATCGAAAACTTAACACCAGCATCATCTTTATCTGCAAAAAACTTCTTAAGACGTGCATCGCCTACACTACTACTACATTCTAACAAGAACCTGTTTGAAGCGAACTGAAGCCGCAGGACCGAGCCTGCAACTGTCAGTATCCACCTTGTGCGTTCAAATCTGATACTACAGCAGCCGACACGTGAATATTACTTGACAACCTTTGTTCCATGAGCAATTAAAATGATCTGTGCGTGATGTTTAATCTATACTAATATATAAAGCTGAAGAGTTTGTTTGTTCGTTTGTTTGTTATCTCTAATCTCTGGAACTGCTGGCTCGAATTGTTTTTTTTTTTGTTGGGTAGGTAATTTATCAAAGAATGCTACAAGCTATATCATCACGCTATGACCTATAGGAGGTAAGCAGTAGTGAAAAATCTAAAAAACTCGAGTAAATTTTATTCGCGTCACGTAATCCGATTGCTCGATATGCTAAATTTATAGTCGTAATTGAACATATTGGCCGCCTTTTTTGAAAAGTGTATCTGCACCCGGTCGAATACGGACCGCTAGTATACGAGTATTATACCGATGGTGATTTCTTGTAGGGATTATCTTTTTTTTAATATAAAAGCAATTACCGCAAAGAAGCAGTTCCACATTTTGCACACGGATGGACAAACAACATAAAGACTACATACCCAAATAAAAGCAAAGGACAAAATATTGAATTGAAAAATTGTTCTTTCTTTCAACTGTAGAATGCCGATAAAAAATACCACGAATAAAATATATTATATTAATGAGCTCTTACGTTATAAAAGAAACTAAAGGCAACAATTAGTGATAGCTAATGGTCCTATAATTGTGGACACGGGACGCCGAAATCGGGTAATGTATGAGGTAGTAATGAAGAAGGCGAATCTTAGTTCCAGCCAAGATAATGCCAATTAAAAGACAAATATTAACTGCTAAAACCTATTTGCGTCCAGTAATTTTACCCATACATTTAACTTCGATGATGGTTATGTACGTTTGACATTTCAAATATCTGGAGATAAGACAGCTAAGCTTGAAGTTATATTCAATAAAAATTAACTTATAATGCAACTGGAGTTTAGTTTTCATAAGGGAAATTAAATATATGGAAGGAATCTTCATTGGCAATGAGCAGCCAGATTTAATATTCATCCCAACTTTTCAATCAAAAATAAAACCCATCAAAAAATTAAATTATAATTAAATCGTATTTCGACTCGCCAAAATTGCTCGTAATATCGTTAGCCGAAATATACCCAACAGTGACTATTTGAATTGTTTTCGCGTTGTCGCGCACAATTAGCAATGCATGAATTATCACTTCTATTCGGCGTCGAATTGAAGTTCAAATTGATTTCAGCGCTGTAAATGAAACTGCTGACTGCTCGGAAACCGAGAGACATTTAATTCGCGATTATTGTTATTTCTGAACGAGTTTTAAATGTTTTCTACTTGGTTAAGATAGCGAATGAACAATTTACAACAGGATTTCTGATACTGAAGTGACAGGTTCAAATCCAAGACACAATTATGTTTTCGAAGCTTCCTGTTTTTTCGCAGGTAACCTTCATTTGTTTTGTACTTTGAAAAAATAAATTAGATTACATGTGTCATGAAGTCTTCTTTATCTTAAAAGATGAATACGTCTATAAATGCTCTCCAAAGAAAAAAAAGGAGATGAAAGAAAACTGTTTGTTACAAAGGAGTTCCTTATACAGTTCATCGTCACTACCACAGTACATTCCACAGAGGTGGTACAATTAATTGTTAATCCAAAAGATACTGTAAAAGACAATTTGAACGAGTAATATTCCAAACGTCAGGAAGTTAAAAAATGTAAACATTAAACCAAAAAATATAAAAATTAATCAAATCTCGCGATAAAATCAATACCCACGTACGTACGAGTATCTTATAATACACACAAAGGGATTAATAATTTTGAATCACCTTTAGGAAATTGAATACAATATAAATTCTGCTAAAGGGTATATTTGTAAAGTTCCTTATCAAAGAATCTGTTTTAGAAATGTTGCTAATTAAAATCTATCCCGTAATATAAATTTAGTTTGCAATATTTCCATAAGTAATTTTGTAGGGAGACTCGCAACTTTGTATTCCAATGAAATTATATTATTTCTGTTAATCAGAAATAAGTTACGTTATGAGTTTTGAATGATGTAAGTTCTAGAAATATCTAATAAAGTTGGAAAATAAATGTTTGTTATGAGGGTATAAACAGAGGATTTTTTTTAAATATTTGTATAAATTGTAATATCTTATATTAGCACAAGACAAACAATACGAGAGATCATTGCACTTTGATAGGGGAGTATATTGTTGAATTATGTACCTTACGCCCAAATACTGGAACGCAACTTAAATATAAATGGCGCTTAACTACGTTAATCCCGATTAAATGTACTGACTAAGTGGGCCGTGCGCTGTTAAGAGCAACTTATTATTTAAATGGCGTTCCAGTATTCGGGCGATAGTATTTTAAAACCAGAGTCTAAACTAGCAAATAATAAAAACACCCAATAGTAATACAAAAATATACATTTTAAATCGTCGATAATAAGTGATAATGCCTGGGTAGCATTAGCACTTACCATCAAGAGCAATGCCGCCAGTATGCCGGGCCAGTATAAAAAAAAAACCAAAATATCAAAAAGAGAGAATAAATTTTTAAATAAATACCACTAAATCAGATGCAGATTTGTCTCGTTACGGGAATTGCACACGCACCCTCACACGCAACCTCTCCGTAAACAGCTTCTTAAGAAATTGATAAATTAATTTACTGGTGGTAGGTCTCTCATATGTGAGGCCGCCTGGGTAGGTACCACCACAATGTCTATTTTTCCCGCCAAACAGATTTTTAAATCCCCTATTACGTTTCGGATTAAAAGACATTGTAGGCAGAGTAACTACTGGACATATTGAGACTTAACATCTTATGTATGTTTTAGGATGGCGAGCACAGTGGCAAGCCAAGCATTGGTTTGTAATTCAAGTTGTTGTTTGGTTTTGCCACTGTTCATGAACGATCGGCATAGAAGTCACGGCACTCAATGCAAAAATAAACCGGTTACACTATTGCGTCTAGCTTTAACAAGACCTTACATCTATGAAATCTGCATTCAAAAATAAATATAATTTTAGTTACAATACAGACAAAACGTCGAAACCATCGTTCTTTAGCTACAAACGTGTCAAAGCAATAAAATTAGTGCGGAGTGAATTCGGATATTCATATCTGCATAGTCCTTTCAGCGCATATAAATACCTTGAGTGCTCACCCGCATGCGGTGTCCGGCGGGGAAGAGAAGGGAGAAGGGGGGCTAAAGAGGGGGTGCTGCGACACGGACACGTGACGACACCGCGACGGAGCCATGCATGGTGATGAAATTCATTAATTCGTAACGGAACGGCGCGTATAGTTATTCATTGTAGTTGTCACCATGTGCCGCCGACAGTTATGGATATTTGGGTAGTTTTTGAAGTTTGAAGGTTGGGAAATGTTGTAGGTTTTGGTTGTGGAGATTTTGTTACGTAAATAGAACTGGAGATGTATGTAGGATTTATTTATGCAATTTAGCAAGACACGATTGAATTCCAATAATTAATACGTACGTTTTTTTGTATTTCTTAACCTGTTTTAAACCAACAAAACTACTCAATGGCTATAAAAAACCCACGCTCAAATAAAACCTCATAAAAATGCATCTTAAAACCATCGCACAGACCGTTCACTAAGTGTACCGCCATTATGCGATTAAACAAAATGCACTACCTACTCATGTATCAAAAGTTGCGCCGAACTCTAACACTGCAGCTTCATGAATAAGTCACAACCGAGTGTCGTTTGAAAGAAAATCAAGTTTACCCTCCACGCTTCAACGGGCAGACACTGTGTAAAAACGTCTTTGCTTGTGTTACGCCATTATGTATATTCACTATCGGTTTGGAATATAAAATGCTTAGCGTTTTGGTGGGGAAAATGGGTTTTTGTGTGTGAAGATTTGACAGTGTTTGATCACATTAGATATGAATGGTTTCCGCCTATTGAAGAACAGGTTCTTCTATCATTTTATTGTACAAGTACGGCAATTTATCTGCATTCAGCGACTTCCTGCAACCTTAACAGGGTCGTCAAGACTACGTCTGACAAATTAGCTCTAGGCTTGATATCGTTATTTTATTTATTTTGAAGGATGCTTTACATGTGTTTTTTATGAGATATCAATCCATCATTGTGTATAAGCCAAGACGTTTTTCAACTTCCCTCCACCTTTGTAATTACATCGAGGCAAAAAAAAATATCTCATAAGTATTTTTGAAATATTAATAATAGTCATACAAAACTTCTAGGTTTAATAATTTTAATTTAAGGTTTGTATTGGTCATATAGGCGAGAAGGTTTGACTAGAAGGTTTCATTTACTAGCACCAGACGTTTTGAATGACGTCGCATTCCCCCGTTGTGACGTCACATAATCATCGTTGATCCAAATGAAAAATATTCCCACACAGCGTCGCCGGTTCATAACTAAATTAGCGTGTTTTTGTGGCGAATAATTAATTTGTATCGTCTATCGAGTGGCATTTTGAGAACGCCGCTTTTACTGACGCAAGTGAGTTTATTTTTTATTAATTTACATTTGTCCCCGATCCATTATTTGTGGATGCATCCGTTCTGTTTTCGGTGTTTGGATATTCTTACGGTTGATTTGGGAGTTCTTATCCTTTTTTATTTCTCGTATCGCATACCCTTTATTTATTTGACAGCGTCCGTGGCGCATTTGGGTCACAAACATTTATTTCGGGTCTGGGTGTTTGTGAGACCGAAAAGTCTTTCGTAGTTCCTGATACCCACGCCAGAAGACTCAAACTTATGTAGTGTGGGGTCAGGACTATGTATGTGACTGTTGTGTTTATTTATTTTATTTAGTATCAGCCTAGATTTTAAAAAAATATGCCCTTTATAACATTGTGGGATGGAACACACAAAGCGAAACTTGGATGTCTTGTTAGCACCTCTGCCTACCCCATCTGAGAAAAAGGTGTGAGTTTATGTATGTGTGTTAAAAAATTACCAATCATTATTAAATTATCAACAACTTGAAATTTATCTTCAGTATAAACTATTTTCGCTCCAACTTTGTTGTAACGTCTACTAGGTAATCTGTTTCCCCGGACTTGTACAACTCAGAGCCAACACCCTGCTTAATTTGTTTGAGTCTAGTGCATGGAATATGTGATATAACTTGGAACGAGGTGACGATTCCTAGAAAACCTTCTGTTACTTCCCATGTTGTATTCACTTTGAGTAACTTAAGCGTTCCGCTCCAAGTTTTCCAATTATCATAATTCAACTCGTATCGTAGCAATTTTTTAATCGACTTCAAAAAAAGGAGGAGGTTCTCAATTCGACTGTATGTTGCTTTTTTTTTTTATGTTTGTTACCTCGTTTCTCTGTACTGCGTGAACCGATTTCGATCATTCTTTCTTTAATTGAAAGCTGGTGCTTGTTGTTTGGTCCCATAAAAATATGGTGAAGATCTGATGAATATCTTCGGACCTGGAGAGGGGAACTCCTTAAAATTAAGGAGAATTGCAATGGTTCTTTTTGCATTACGTTCATTAGAAAAGTTAAGTTACAGTGAGAGAGGGAAAAAGGGGTGGGGGTGAGGGGGGTGGGTGATAAAATTAAAATACACGTAAATTCTAATATCTTCAGCAGCTTATAACCGATTTTAGTGATTTCTTTTTCATTGGAAAGAACGTATTGACAGGTTGATCCCAAGAACACAACATTAAGATCTGATTATCATGTTCGGACCTGGAGAGTAGAACTCCTCAAAATTTAATAGGATTCCAACGGTTCTTTTTGCATTGGGTTCAGTATAAAAGCTAGGCTACAGTGGTTGAGGGAAAAAGGGGTAGGGGCGAAGGGAGGGGGAATGGGGGGGGGGAGAAAATAATAATAAACATGTGAATATTCCAATATCTTTGGCAGCTTTTAGCTGATTTTAGCGATTTCATTGTCATCAGAAAGAACATATTCCTTGTGGGGACCAAATCTTCTTCATTTAAATGCCTATCAATACTAAAAAGATAAAAATAACTAAAATTTTTAATAAAAAAAATAAAAACCGACTTCAAAACAAAAAACCACTAAAAACCGAAAAATAAAATAATAAGTACCACTGCAAAGCAAAAAAAATAATATTTCTTTCATGGAACTTGTGCTTGTTGAATAATTTGCTTAATGACTTGACTAGCCAACAAATCAAAATATATGCATAACATATTGAAGGCAGGTCGCCCAGTACCAAACATATAGATATTTAAATTAATATAAGGCATAGGTCCTACATGTTTGGTACTTGGCGGCCCGCCTTCAATATGTTATGCATATATTTTGATTTGTTGGCTAGTCAAGTCATTAAGCAAATTATTCAACAAGCACAAGTTCCATGAAAGAAATATTATTTTTTTTGCTTTGCAGTGGTACTTATTATTTTATTTTTCGGTTTTTAGTGGTTTTTTGTTTTGAAGTCGGTTTTTATTTTTTTTATTAAAAATTTTAGTTATTCTTCAAGTAATTTTACAAAATAACAGCAGTGGAAAATTTTATGTTTGTGTACGCATTACGGCGGAAAATAAAATAGTATGTTATGAAAAGAAAAAATAAATATATAATAAATTGAAAATAAAATGTTTTTTAGTAACAAAAGGGCTTCTGATATTTGTTAATACTCCATCCAGTTGATCGAACGAAATGAGGAACTGTATGTGTTACCTACTTGTGAGACCCTTCCTCCATATTAATAATTAATTATTATGATTTCAAACTTCATCACAATCGCGTGTCAGCTTAAACAAAATCAAAGCCCACTAAAGTTAATCGTAAAATAATAGATGCAGAGGGCTCCACTGGTCTATTTTGAAACGATTCTAATAACCATTACAGCGGGCTAGCGAGCCCATAAAAACGTATTGCAACTGTGGTTTTCGCTTTGCATTCGTTCCAGACCACAGAGTATGTTACTAAACAACTTGGTTTTAACGTACTGTAAAATCAGGATTTTACTACTAGGAGTGTTGCTAGCCTATGGTCGTAGAAAGGGCAAAAGGACAATAGTCAGGCCACAATAATACGCTATTAAGCGAACTGTTTTGAAAGCTATTATGCTGCTAATACGAATATGTAGAGGACAGTTCGTATGAATGGTCGTATTATAGTTGCACGGTCTTCAGTCCTGCGTTTTGGGATTTGGCTAATTGTTGCGATCGGATGCAATTATTCTATAGCCTCTAATGGCGAAGTTGGGTTTGCTGTATAAATTCTAGACTTCTAAAATTCTATACTCTCTTGGCTTACAGCTGTAGACTTTGTTTGGTTGAGAATGATGATGATGAAGACTAAAGCACTTAGTCCATACTTTCAAGGATTTTATCAATGTAAGAATTTATAAGGGACTACAAAACCTATGATAACCAAATTGTCGTATTGGGGATATAATTCTAAATGTAATAGTAAGAGAAAAGGGAAAAATATGGCGGAATAGAAAATAAGATAGCAAGTCCATTCATTCATTACTTATTGCACTATTCTTTATTATTCTTAAACATTCATTATAATTTTTTGCACAAAATTTATTTGCATTGTGTCTGAAGTCACTAAAACTACCACCCAGCTTCGTTTTCGGTAGCAGTCTTGATATACCCTGTAATGACCTAACCGCTCTCAATAGCACTCTCGATTGTTGAGGATGCCCGTGCCCTGCAGTGGCATATATGTGGCCTGATACAGTACAGTACAGTAAAGTAGAGGTCATACAATAAGAGTTGGCATTCATCGTATATTCTCACTCACATATTACCTTTTTTTTTTTTCAATTTAAAACGTTTAAAATCGTGTGCGGCGCTCCTGTACAAACGAGAATTCAATTAATATTCACAGAAATATTTAAACAGTATTTTTACAGACAGCATATTTTTCACTAAAAAATTAAATTGAAGAAATAAAGAAAACTTTCAGCAAAGGCAGATAAACAAAATTTTAATATTCCATTCTAATAAATCAAACACAGTGGATAGTGCTTAAACATTTGTATAAAATAAAATATAGAATAGAAATGAGACGTGGGAATAAGGGCGCTGCGCGGCGCGCCGATGCACTTTCAGATGTAAAGTGTAAATTGTAATACTAAACGAGAAATAAAAGGACTTATAGAATTTACATACCATTTAATAAGGCAAAAAACATGCGGATAAATATGAGGAATAATTTTATAAATTATGTTTTTGTAGTGTAAAATTCAGTTAAGACTAATCTCCACGTTTTTTCGTTCTTAACTAAAACCACTTCTGATAGCTTATAATATACATACATACATACCACTAAGAATACATAAACTACACAATATACTATAAATAAATTGTTGTTTGTTATTAGATAAGTTGTTTTATTTTTGTTTGTATTCATAATTGTATTACCCCCAAATACTGGATTGCTACTCAGCCACCGGACTCATTTGATATGACGTTATTTTGAGGTTCTGTTAAATTTCGAAATGAAATACTGGATAACCATTTAGCTCATAAATCGGTCTACTCAGCAAACATCCAGCTAAATTTCCACAGATTAACGAAAAGTTTGTTTTCAGTTACAATTTTTATTGTATAAATATAAACGTTCCATTTGATGCAATATTCTTCATACATGATTTCCCTAAATTGGAAATTTGACCCTTTATATTTAATATGAGGAATCATTGTAACGTTTTTACTTTTGTTACGATTATGTTTAAAGCTATATTATATATTGCCATGTTATTATTTTAAAAATCTGTTAATAAAATCATGTGGGTGAAAAAACTTATGTCCCTAATCCCTATATCCGAAGCGAGTTTATTAAAAATATTATGATGTTTGTTTATTTTATTTATTGTTTACAATTGCACTCGGTTTTAAAGTTAGTTTTTGGAATATCTTTTCAATAAATAGGTATATAAAATACCAAAAAACGGCTGCAGAACCACCTAAGTACCAAATGGAGAAGACTATGTAAATAAATACGATATGAGAAAGAAGCTGTGCTGGATATTATAAACAGGTAAGTATACACGTATTCCTCTAAGTTTTAACGAATTTATTATTCCTAAAATAAAATACAATATAACACACTAAAACCAATTAAAATAACTTAATTCACTAACTTCAAGAAGAACCCGATACGTATTACCACCCCGTAAGAACTACACGTATCTGTTAGAAACCGTGAAGTTTGAATGGAAAAATACTGAATTCTCAACGGGCCACCGAGGTACCGTCGAACACTTCCTCTACCGCAAGATGTTGTTGGAAATAGATTTAACTTGTAACAAGTCGTGTTACCAGTTTTATTAGAAATATTTTTATTGCTCTTGTATTGGCAAAGTTTGTCGGCGTAGCCGTGGGTTTACCATAGACCGAGTGTGTGCTTCCCCTTCCGATACGTAAAAGTTGGTAGTTTTATCATATTTATTTTTATTTACTTTTAATAAGACTAGCCTAGGAGTATATTTGATACGACTTGGATTAATATTATACAAAACAGTGTTGTTTATTTGTATATTAGTTTATGTTTTACTAACAATACATTTAGGAAGTTTTCCAACCAATGAGACCAACAACCAGAGGTGGACCGTGAAATTGTCGGGCCCTTTGCTAATACGACTTAGAGGCCCACTAATTATTCAATTAATAGTTATTGTGTCACAAAACTGTTTTGCAAATTGATCTAGATTTATTTTAAAGGAAAAAACCGTGTTATTTGTTTTAATTCTCCAATGATATACTGGTGGTAGGTCTCTCATATGTGAGAGGCTGCCTGGGTGGGTACCACCGCAATGTCTATTTCTCTCGTCAAACAGCAGTTTAAATGCACTGTTGTGTTTCGGATGAAGGACATTGTAGCCAGAGTAACTACTGGACATATTGAGACTTAACATCTTGTGTCTCAGGATGGCGAGCGCAGTGGAATGCCAAGCATTGCTTTGTAAATCAAGGTGTTGTTTGGTTTTCCTACTGTTCATGAGCGGTCGCATCGCTTACCACCAGGCAAACGGCATGCTCGTCTCGCCATTCAATGCAATAAAAAAAAAAAAAAGATTTAGCGCTGTTTTATAATGTCTATAAAAAGAGCATATATAAAAGTTACCCTTGCGGCCTTTATGCCCTTTATGACCTTAGATGCCCACAACTGCAACTTAAGCAGACACCAAGCAACAAAAAGTGCTCATTGACCATTTAACCAATAAATTTTAAAGTAAAAAAAATATATAAAACGAAAAATAAAAAACAAAAGGCATCAGATACACAAATTATTTTATGAAACAAATTGAAAATCCAACTCAAGAACAACCGGCCAATATTAGCGAACTCCAATGCGCCAGAACTTTTCCTATCCAAATACAAATGTTAATTAATAACAAAATTTCATAGAAATTAACAAAAGTAAATATGAAAACCCCAGCGGATGTGAAGTTTATTAAATCTTTCTTGTTAACAAAGAGAATAAAATGCAAGGTTTAAACAAACAAAGGTTACTTTCTTTCGCTTACGTTAGAAGTCTGAATCAGGGTGGTAGTAGGGATTTGAGTGCATACATTTCTATCCTAGCAAGCTAGCGAGTTTCTGAAACACGATTAATGAATTTGTAGAATGGATATTTATAATACAATAATTTCAGGGAATTTCCCTTTTCTGTCCCGTATTCAACCAATAATCTTTCTATTTCTTAAACCAATATTCAACGTATTCTCTTAAGATAATAATACTAGCGCTTTGTTTCGTTGTTTTTTTATAATTTAATGATAATAACAACGTCTATGGGTTTTAAATATAGCAGTGGACATACTTATAAATTGACATCTGAGAATCTTACGAATTTGATAAAGCGCAGTTTTTAGACGCCGGCTGTGAATCTTAACGCCGCGGGTTCGATCCCCGCACCGGATCAAATATGATTCACAGACCATATTCAACTGTTCTGTGATTCACAGGTATTCATCTGAGTGTTTGTGAGACCAAAAAGTCTCACGTAGTTTCTGATATCCACGACTCAAGACTCGATCATAATGTGGAGTCAGGACTATCTATGTATGTGACTGTTGGGTGTATCTATTTATTTATGTATCTATGATTGTAATTAAATCAGCTGTACCGATTTCTTAAGATTTATTTTAGAATATTTTATCCACCTGGCTAGCAAACTTCGTACATAAGGTGCCCATAATAGCCCATGCAAATGTGTCCCACTCCGGGATCAGCCTATATAAAAATGTTTTTTTTTTTTCTTGTGAACGGGAATACCCAAAGCAGAAACTATAAGTAACAGCGTATATTGGTGAATATTAAAGCATATTTTTGTTATTAAAATTAAATATTCCAAGTAAGGAATGGAACTCAAACATTTTGAAAAATAAATGTACACATATAGCGTTTGTTCACAATTTGATACTGCTGCCAATATGGATCAAATTCTAGGAAGTAACGTCAAAGTAAAGGAAAGAGGTCGTAGAAAGCAAAATGGTATTTTCCTTCTGCGAATTTTTGTGAATATTCATTATACATGATATTTGCGTTACCTTAGTAGTTTTTAAATACCTGTCTGCGGGTAATTCTATGTGCTTATTATATTCACATTGCACTGAACCCGCAATAGGCTATTTGACTGTATAAAAATATTAGCTTATTTGTTTCCATCCGTGTAGATAATTTAATTTTGAAACAAATTTCATTATCATACATTAAAAATATTGTATATTTTGGCTAAAACCCACAATTACAATTTAATTGATTTTGAGTTCGCGCCACGTGATTGTAAACGATTTTGATTGGCTATGACGTCATGCATTAGTATGAACTACTCACGTACAGGAAATGAATGGGATTGATAACGGCAGAGATACAAATTAAATATTAAAAATACCTTTAAAACGCGTTATTTGACATTTATACCCGTGAATTAAAAATATTAACATGTCCAATGTAATAAAATGTGAAGAAAGAAAAATAATTCTAATTTTTTTGACAAACACTCATTCGGACGATTGATTGATTAATTGATCTATGGTTGATATAAGAATCAGTGACATATGCGAACGAATCTGTGCAACGGATGTTTACGAAATAGACGCCATATTGTCCGACAAAGCGTTTTGACAGTGTAATTATTCAGTGTATTTTGTAAATTTATTTTTAAGTTATATAGATATCATAATTATAAATAACCTTTATTTGTAAGGTCTATAGACCCCACTTCACAATGTGGTACGGTTTCCAGAAATTAGTCAAATAGCCTATTGACTTACGGCCGGGTGCAATACTCTGTCTGTCTTTTTCTACCAGTTAAAATCGCTAACTCTAGTATGAGTTCTGTCATTTTTCGGTTTCAATAATCGTTGACAGATGAATAAATATATCTATGATTTGTATCTATCAATGGGAGGGCTCTCGCTAACCATAGTTAGGAAATTCCATACAAATTAAAATATACGCGTTTCGATAACGATTCGAACTACTGTAGTTATTTGTGTTTAACTAGCTGTCAACGTTTTCTAATATCGCTGCAATATGGTGGATAATACATCGATTATCCCAGATATGTGGTATTTTTATGGAAGAAATCAGCAAAATAAAGTGACATTAATATATTCAGTGATGAAAGTGATAACGAAATGTTTAAAGCTGGTGTATTTGACGCCGATTATAATTTATGAGAACCAAAAAAACTATGTGAATATTCTAGTTCAGAATTTATTTATAGATTTACTTTTTAGATGAAATAATACATCAGCTATTATGTTTATTTCTACATTTAAACCCAGCCTGCAAGGAACCTTCCTCCTGGTAAGCATACATATCAAATATTTCATTAAGTTATAAAAGTGTTTTGAATTATTCCAAAATCATATATTCTATAATAAATGTAACAGTTCGGGAACAATAATGTGTCACTGTTCCATTAACTGCTGCTATCATTGTGGTTTTACGTACTGGGGAGAATGCATGTTCAGCCGGTAACTATTTTTGGGTATCTAAAGCACAGTTAGCCGAATCATTACTGATGTGCCTCAGGCTATAATTGAGCTATATTATCAATATGTAAAAATATTAGACATCACACAGCATGGGTTTCATAAAATTGCAGTTTTCCCAAGAATCTTTGGTGCAATTAATTACCCATATTATATTCCCATAGAACCACCTTAGTAATGACTACCTTTAGATATATTAGGATTAATCAATAATTATGTATTAATATCGTCTATGATTTTAACATAGTAAATCTTAGTATTATGTATCAGTTATCTGATCACAATGTATTAATCTTAATATTTTTATTTTTAGATTCAAATATAGGAGAAGAATTAAGAAAATAAAGGCATTATTGTTCAAGCAATGTGTATTGCACAGTTACTTTTCATGAATGTATTGGAACGCTAGCCTGGGGCTCATTTAACAACTCTGCTAAAAGGTATTTATCTCATACTTTATATTTTGAAAGAATTCAAATTCAAAATACTTTATTGTGGTACATAGGTGAATATGGTGTTATATTCAATTGTTTTGTGCAGCTATGAGCCGCCATATTGGCAAATGATAATTTAAGATGCAACAAATAAGACAATTAAGTTGGAAGAATGGTTAAGAGAATATATTAAGATTAATACATATTATTGTAAGTAGTTTCCTAATAGTTACCTAGTTTCAAAAGGGTATAGCCTGATAGAAATCATCAAAACATATTTTCACTTTAAATCTTTTATTTTTTGTAAATAACATATTTATTTTCAGTACAATGTAAAGAAGTTATATAATAAAATAGTAATAGATATCTAATTGGAGATAGTGCATATCCAAATACTACTTTATAAACAACACTGCTCAATGTCTGCCATAGAGTATTGCAACAATGCGGCTCATATAAAAACAGAAACACTACTCAAAGTTATTATTATAAATATTTTGCTCTTCCATCTTTCTTTCATCTTTATTTCAGGTCTTATGATGTTGGGAAAAGAAGATTTCCACACCTTCCAGTAAAAAAGTCTTTTGGGATTGCACACAACTTTAAACATTATGAGTGCCACAGCGGTGTCAGATAATATTTGAAGAATGAAAAGCATTGCTGATGTGGAACATGAAATTGACATACCAAACACTGCTAGGCTAGACATAAATATTAATTACTTATTTTAAATTAAAATAAAGTTTCAGAACTTTGTCAATAATAAAGATTAAAGATTTCTCACAAATTATCTTTGATATTTTATTTACCCATAATACAATCTGCGGAAAAGGGGGTTCTTACATTTTAATTGTAAATACATTTTTATGTGATATATAAAAAGAGGAAAAGTTGTTTTCTCTATAACTAGTCATTACAATTTCGAAAACTTCTAGCATAGTAAGATCACCTGAATCAATCATTATTCTTAATTTGATTTATATTGTTTTAATTATAATAATATTCCTCAGTATTTAATTGTAGATTAGCACTGAAATGATTTCAGGTCTTTAAAGACAGATTGATTACAAAACTAAAGTAATGCAACTACGTAATGTTTTATTTTCACGCTTTTCTTCGTATTTATAAATATTATGGTCTCTGATTCAATTTAAATTTGTAACTCTGCTGCAGAAATAGGGCCGTAAAATTCATTTTTGAATTCATTCTTGTTGGTAAACATTGTTAATTCATAATTGACAGCCTCCGTGGCGCAGTTGTTTAGACGCCGCCTGTGAAACGAGAGGCCGCGGGTTCGATCCCCGCACCGAGAGAAATGTTTGTGCGGCCCACAAATATTTCTTCCGGGTCTGGGTGTTTGTGAGACCGAAGTCTCTCGTAGTTCC
This sequence comes from Hyles euphorbiae, assembly GCA_023078785.2. Lineage (NCBI taxonomy): Eukaryota > Metazoa > Arthropoda > Insecta > Lepidoptera > Sphingidae > Hyles > Hyles euphorbiae. Next base: position 15,813,632 of record CM041037.1, on the reverse strand, counting down.
TGATACCCACGACACAAGACTCGATCTTAGTGTGGGGTCAGGACTATGTATGTGACTGTTGGGTGTTATTATATTATTATTATTACAATTTTAAACTTCTTTTTTACATTTGACATATCATAAATCAGTCATACGATGCGTTTTGTTGTTCTATGTAAGCTTTGCATGAATTTTTAATTTGCCATTATTTGTCACAATACTTACATTATTAATATATTTTAACGTTTTATTCTTCTAATTATACATTAATGATGATTTATGATAATTCCAAAATAAAGTTAATAATTAACCTAATAAATATTGACCTCAATTAAAAGTGCAAAAATTAAACGTTTGGGAGGAACGGTTCTTACCATAGATATATGCAATATCTACGTTAAGCGTTGTTATCCTAGTTTAGTTTTTGTTATTGAAACATCGGTTAAACAAAGATAGAAGACACGTAATTATCGGGGATAATTTTTACCGCTTAACTGTCAATATATTATTGAACCCGGCCGTTAGATAAATCGAGCCGATGTCGAACGTAACTGTCGCTTATCAGCCTTGAGGCTATACCGTAAGGAGAGCATCTTCAAGTAATATAATTTAACATGGAGACAAACTCCATGTAACCATTATTATCACCACAGAACAGATTATCACTATGACTTTCAGCCATAGCCGAGTTTATTTATTCCTTTAATTAATTAATATACGTAAGTATAACGTGATATCTAGAATAGAATAGATTAACTTATAAAAATATACTAGGAAGTCGAATTCCGTAAATGAAAAAGAATTTAATCAATCATGTTACATTTAATCTAATAGTGGAAAATGTGAAGCGTCACCCAACCTTTTGTACTAAAACAAATGTCCTCCACGTGATTTCGCTGTTACGGAAATGCCACAATAAATACATTTTAAAAATCTAATACAATCAACCAGGTTCAACAATTCGTACTAATAAAATAAATAAAAATTCAATAATTGTCTCAAATTAACTTAATCTTAATACAATTTCTAATTATTGGAGCACTCCTTCTAAATACAACAAAACCTGTGTAAAGAGGCCCCGCTCTTACAAAAGTAATTAATCCAAATATTTGTAGGTACTCTTTTAGATGTCTTCAAAATTTGGCTCGTAACTCCAAGTATTTTTCGCTTTTCTTGCGCCCAAATATTTAATGCTTCATATACATAAACTGTATAAAGGCGGACTTAATGCCTGAGGCATTCTCTGCCAGTCAACCTTTAACCTGGAACGCCATTCAAATAATAAGTTGCTCTTAACAGCGCACGGCCCACTTAGCCAGTTCCAGTTCCAGTATTCGGGCGTTAGACTAATACTTTAAAAACACTCCAATAAATATCATAGCAACCATAATCTTCACACTAAAGCTAAAATGATAGCTACTTAAGTGGGTTACTCTATACTTTGACACGAAGTTCGAATGTTCGGACGTTGAACGTCAACACATAAGATGAAAGTTTTCCACTACTAAAAATCAATACTATTCTACTAGCGGCCCGGCCCAGCTTCGCCCGGGTACAAATATATTTCTATACAATAATATGTACGTATTATACATATAAACCTTCCTCTTTAATTACTCTATCTATTAAAAAAAACACATCAAAATCCGTTGTGTAGTTTTAAAGATTTAAGCATACAAAGGGACATAGCGACATAGGGAAATAAGGACATAGGGACAGAGAAAGCGACATTGTTTTATACTATGTAGTGATGAATCTTATCATTCACTTCTAGCTTAGTCTATGATTACGACAAATCATACAGGAGTCCAACATTTTGTAAAATAATTAGACTTAATCGTACAGTTTTACGGGCGATGTTCGAACATTTGTCGTGACGGAGTTCAGAGTAACCCCCTGTACATACAGACTTTATAAAGATACACATAAACTCTCGTCTCTGTATAACCGCCATGTTTAATTTCTGAGATAGTATTAAACAAAACAGTACCAGCTAATGTTGTATTGTTGGCAACACTGTGTACAGAAAACGCTCAGGAGATATGGCGAATGGTCTTTTCTAGTACAAACTTTGTATTTCTCACTTGAAAAAGGAATGAATTTACAATAGTCTTCCAACAAAGTTTGTGTAGATGGATGGATGTTTATCCACAAAATTAATTTCAATTGATTTGGTCCTAAGTCCTAGCTTATATCTTCATAATTCCGTCTTGTGTTTAATATTTTGTTCAAAATCGGTGATACTGGTGGTAGATCTCAAATTTTATACAGAAGGCCGCCTGGAAAGATACCACCGTATTGTCTATTTCTCCCGCCAAACATCAGCTTAAATACACTGTTGTGTTTCGTTTTAAAAGACATTGTAGCCGTAGTAACTATTGGACATATTAAGACTAAACATCATAAAAAATACAATACGCCCTTTATAAACGTAGTAATTCTGTTGTCTTATTCAGCGTGAAAGGACTACTCGATCTGGGCAGCACAGGCACTCTGGATAGCTCAGGATAGAACAGTGTTAGAATTTCCAAGAGACTCGTCAGGTCAAGATGCGGATTAACGACTGCCATATTGCATCTTACCGACTCCGATAGGGGACTTAAGATTTCCTCTACCAAACTGGCCATTCCTTCAAAACCAAGTTAACCTCATAACAAAGCGGTCACTAAAAATCAATTCCAAAATTTCAAAAGTACATAACCTAAAAACGTCAACGGAACAAAAAAGTCCTTTCACACCGCACCTGTTCTTTGACACGGAAACTTTTAAGCCTGCATCCTGCGTCATCAAATCAGATGATTCATGGTGTAACTTGGGGTTTTATTACCTGCCGCGACAGCCCGCTAACTTCGGAAACATCGCACTAATTGGATGTGAGATGAGAAATTATTCCTTCTGTTGTTACCGCGGCTTTTGGGTTTGTTTTGACGTGGCATTTATTGTGGTCTATTTCCGAGCTCCTTTTTAAGGCATTGGAAAAGTTGTTTATACTGTAATACTTTTATTTCTGTACTTATTTTTACAGGAATATTATAGTTATGGATGGCGAAACGAGGCTGATGCGATACGTACGTTATTTGATGGTAGCAAAACCAAGCAACACCCTAAATTATAAAGCAAAGCTTGGCATGCTTTACTGCACTCGTTATCCTGAGAAATAAGATGCTAAGTCTCAATATGTCTCAATATTTCTCAAATCGGAACACAAAAGTGCATTTACACTGCTGTTTGGCGGGAGAAATAGACATTACGGTGGTACCTACCCGGACGACCTCACACTAACAACTAACAGCAAATGAAAATAGTTTTCGACAACACTAGCAACATTTAGAAATAGAGATGCGAACTTTTGAACAATAGTTAGACTGACAATATCGCTCACCAAACGGAGCCAGACATTTCGATTGGTATGAGATAAGGGCGTGCAACACGGTCCTATTACTAACATCAATGCGAACTAATTGCCCAGAAATATAATTAATGTGAAAAGCGACATACAAAGCCGAGACAACACATCGGCAGCTGTTTAGCTATTCACAAAAGCGAACTCGTCAACACAAGTTAGAGTAACTAGTGGGAACTTGAATCTCAGTCTTACAACTATCTCGGTCATGAGCCAACTTGGAGCAAATACTTCGCGAGGCTTATATCTTTGTTGTTCCACTGGTTATTCTAGTGGTATCGATTTTACTGCATTGCTTGTTTGTCGCGTACTGTTTATAAACCGATGTGACTGTCTTGTTTATTTTCTCATTTTATTTATCATGGTTCATATTTATATTTCCTTTCGATGAATGGCGTGACAAGCCTGCCTGCTCGCCTGGTGGTTAGTGATACGACCGGTCATTGGCAGTAGTAAAACCAAACACCGTGAATTATACAGCAAAGCTTGGCATTCCACTGCGTTCGCCATCCTTTAATTCTCATTATGTCATGCAGTTAGTCTGGCTACAATGTTCTTCAAAACCAGGAGACTACAGTATACTTGAACTGCTGTTAGACTAGGGAAATGGAAATTACGATGGTCACTACCCAGGCGGTCTCACATATATGAGGAACTTACTATCAGTAAAACAATATAAAGTCGAACTTAAGGCCAGAGGCATTCTCGGCCATTCATATTTTGGCTGTTGCAGAAAGAAAACATGGCAGGCGCATAAAAATAAGGAAAGTAAAAGTTAATATCGCCATTGCGGGTTTCTTATTTATGTAACGACTTCCAAGATCGAGGCAAATAAACAAACCCGTAAAATTTGCATTATTTTAAATTAAAACTGGTAATACTATATTTAATAATACAAACAATTATTTGTGTAATACCGTGAAATTATTAAAATATTTTCTCTTAAAAACCACGCGAACAAATGAACACGTTAACAAGACAATTTGCAATACCAATTATTCATATAATTCTTTTTTTTTTTTCAGCTTTATGAACCGTATTTTTTAAATTATATTCAGCAGCTATGTTATCAATACTGTTGAAATGCACTTATGTGCGGGAATATAATCACCAGTGACTGAGACCATTCACTTGATACTAGGTGAAATTACATAAAATATAATAAAAACACTCTATTTACTGGTGGTAGGTTTCTCATATGTGAGAGGCCGTATAGGTAGGTACCACCACAATGATATTTCTTCCGCCAAGCAGCAGTGTAAATGCACTGTTGTGTTTCGGTTTGAACGACATTGTAGCCAGAGTAACTACTGGACATATTGAGACTTAACATTTTATGTCTCAGGATGGCGAGCGCAGTAGAATGATAAGCATAGCTTTGTAATTCAAGATGTTGTTTGATTTTACCACTGTTCATGAGCGGTCGTATTTATGACCATCAGGTGTACGGCATGCTAGTCTCGCCACTAATTGCAATTTTAAAAATAACTATATTTACACTGGTATACTGTATAAATATAAATATACAGTATGTACAGTATGTATAAATATACAGTATACCATTGTAAATATAGTTCTGGTAATTTTACCAGAGACAGCTAAGTGTTACAAGTAACCCATTTATTTTCTATGGATGAAACTGTCGGAGACTAAATACTCTTTTCTTCTTGTTTCCTTACAATCTTTACAAATATACGTCTAGAAGAAAAATCATTTATAAATTATCAAATTTAATATAATCCAGAAAAAATATATCTGTATCAGCCCTTAAAAGTCTTACTACAATGCACAAGCCTCCTGTACAATACGATTGACAAGGATGAGAGGTTAGGCCATATTATAGTCCACCAAGCGATCCGGTTTGTCAAATAAAAAGAAGTTTATCAAAATAAGTCAAGAAAATACACTTCAATGAAATGTTATTTTGCATTCAAATTTCTTAAACCGGAGTCAGTAAACTTTAATTTCGCGAAGGCATTATTTATGCAAGACGTAAAGTCAGACTCGAACTTTATAAAATGTAATTAGACAAATATTCCGAGCATACAGTCAAAAATAGAAGCGAAACTAAACGAATAAACTGAACGATCAACTTGGTAACAATAACAAAAGTTTTTATTTACGCGCACGATAAAGTAGCTAAAATACTAGATGGTGAATACAGTGAAATCCGAATAAAGTCCATTGGCGAGAAACAACTATTTCGGTTGATATAATTGGATATTTAACTATGTTTATTTTTTGCAGACATACACAAATACCATTAAATAAAACATTTATGTTAAAACAATATTAAAGTACCTTTTAATATAAGGCATATATACCTATACATAAGTATTTAAATTAAAGATTGGGAGTGTGATAGGAACATCTTACCATCCCCTTCACACGCACAAACTGTAATATATGTTCAGCCTAGTGACGTCACTTGTTTTGTTTTGCATCCCTTTTCTTTTACTCTTACTACAAAATTTAAAACCCATGAATGTAACATTTCGAATACAGAATCAAAATGCATATTTTGTTTACATCACAAATGTATTCTGTTTTAAAATGGAGTCCATATTGAATCCATCCATCCATCCATCAGCCAAAGGAAGTCCACTGCTGAACATAGGCCTCCCCCAATGATTTCCATAGAGACCTGTTGGAGGCAGCCTGCATCCAGCGACGTCCCGCGACCTTTACCAGGTCGTCGGACCATCGTGTGGGTGGACGTCCTACGCTGCGTTTTCCGCTACGCGGCCTCCATTCGAGCACTTTCCGACCCCATCGGTCATCAGATCTCCGCGCTATGTGCCCTGCCCATTGCCACTTCAACTTGCTAATCCGGTGGGCTATGTCGGTTATTTTAGGACAATTGGTCCGGTTAGGCAGGTCCAACTTCGAGAGAGAGGTCAATCGTCGAATCCAACTCGGTTGGGCAGCGTTCGGGAAACTACGCGACGTCTTCTCGTCCAAAATACCTCAGTGCCTTAAATCGAAAGTCTTCGATAGTTGTGTGTTGTCAGTGATGACTTACGGCACCGAGACGTGGCCTCTCACTATGGGCCTTATTAGAAAGCTTATAGTCACTCAACGAGCTATGGAGAGGGCTATGCTCGGGGTTTCCCTACGAGATCGAATCAGAAATGAGGAGATCCGTAGGAGAACTAAAATAACCATATTGAATACAATACTTTTAATATAAGTTTGTAGTTTTCATTTTGATTTACAATGAAGTAAATAAAAACAGACATTGTAGTATTCATGTGAGTGATAGGAAAGTAATATGAGTTAGAAAAGTAATTTTCGTATGAATTACGAAGTTACAACACTGGTAATGTGATAGGAATGAAACAACTAAAAAAATCCAAATTTCGCATTGGTTTTTACAAATGGTGAAGTGTGGGGTACATCTGTAACAGCCCATATACGTCCCACTGCAGGGCACGGGTCTCCTCTACAATCGAGAGTACGATTGAGAGTGGTTAGGCCATATAGTCCACCACGCTGTGTGGGGTACATGACGAAGTCAACTGCTTACTATGGGACTAGCCCAAAAAGTCCCACAGCAACTCATATTTTCCTAGATATTGATAAATTTACTAAATCATATTTTATCATTTATCACCTACATATTGTATCAAACCATACACAGTCCACCACTGAAAAAGATATAGCATAGATTTTCATAACCTATTGAACCTCGCAGAAACTCTTGCACTATTATTCCATAACGTAAACAGAATAGCAAATTCAAATTTTAAAACTACAAAGTATACGATACTTAAAGCACAATACACAAAGCCAAGCGAGGCCGTAGATCCTCGATTGAATTAGGCCCCGAACAATGGCCAGATCGCACAATAAATTCGCGTACACGAATAGTATCTGTTACATCGGCTATTGTGAACGTCTGTTGGCCCATTCGGCGCGTTGTTTCGGCTCAGTCAAGTGATTTCTACGATCGGTTACCGGCAAATAATGTGCTGATGTACCCAGAGGATGTATGGGACGTGTACCGTAATAGACCGTGGGTTGATTAAATCGTATGCGGATTAGTCTGTTCAGTTCGCTTTGTTTATAGTCGATTATAATGCGGAAGCTTTGTGGAGCACAAAGGAGCTGGCAAACGGATTGCTCATTTTGAATTGTATATTAGGATCGTGATGAACATGCATGTAGGTGCATGGTTAATTAAGATTTTTAGGTACGTGTTAAATATTTCTATAACAATTGAGTGAAGTATTAATTATCCTCATAGTTTCACCTGAATATGGTCTTTTGTCGTATTTTGAGTTTGGACTTTAAAATATTTGCAATTCTCTTTCTTTTGACTTCGGGACTACTGAGTGTCACTTGATGCCAATATCCGCCTTCCAGCTAACAGCCGCTGCCAATAAACAATCCCAATCCAAAATTTGCTATTTCAGATTAACAGCTCAATCGTTTTTCTGATACTATTGCCAATAATCAATCTCAGTAGTGAAAAAACTATGGTGCGTGGTGGCCTGTTGGTAAACGGACTAGACGCGGCTGTCCACATGTTCACGGTGGTTGCGGGTTCAAATCCCAGGGCACACCTCTGACTTTTCGGACTCATGTGTGTATTGATAATCAATCACCACGCACTAAAAACGGTGAAGGAAAACATCGTGAGGAAACCTGCATACCATAGCGATTTATAAGAATTTATGTGGTATGTAAGTCCGCCAACCCGCACTAGGCCAGCGTGGTGGACTATATGGCCTAACCACTCTCAATCGTATTCTCGATTGTAGAGTAGGCCCGTGCCCTGCAGTGGGACATATACGGGCTGATACAGACAAATACAGTGAAAAAACTATGGCAACATGACAGGAGACCAATCGAAAAGTAGAAAACAATTGACAACAAAACAGATCGACTTCAATCTAATTTTTTCGATTGATTATTGGCATCGGCCGTAAGTCTTATTCATTTCGCACGATCTTCGGTATCCTCAATAGTAATTTTTAACGGGTTTATTCAATATTGTCTAGTTGCATTTTATATATTTAACTTTATTAATGTTTACAGTTGTTATGTTTTTTTTTAATTATTATGTAACGAGAAACGGATATTGTCTCTACAATTCTATTATCTGTTTTGTATCTCACTGTTTATAATATAAAAAAACGTCATTCTACCTACCGAGATGATACTCATTTAAAAAATTGTAATGACGTAAGGTATGATCCAACAAAGTATAAAATATAGGAATTAAACAATCATAATATTATAGTTTGTAAATAGAAGTATGTATGTATGTATGTATCAGCCCATATACGTCCCACTGCAGGGCACGGGCCTACTCTACAAACGTAAGAACGATTGAGAGTGGAAAACTTAAATAGAAGTGAAAACTTCAATATGGAAAATATTCTGATCTAAACATATTAATCGGATTTACACATGACATATAATGTTGGGGATACATTTATCCAAAACGCCTGAAATTGTTGAGAGGTATCCATCGAGTGCATTTTAAACTTGAAACTAAACTGCAAACTATCCTCCCTTGAACTAAAACACCTCTCTGAAATAAAATTCTTTTAGTGGTCATATAGGTAATTAAATAGCTCTTATAACAAGTCAATACATGTAACTTTTCACAAAACAATTGTTATAAAATTATTCATATTAAATATAGGACTTGTTCAACTGTATTCTTATATGATTATAGATATCTTATAAGAAAAATCGAAACACCTTACAAGTTTATGTTTTACTAGCGGTTGGGCCCGGCTCCGCCCGGGTGCAGATACAAGTTTCAAAACGGTCAAAATGTTTAATTCCAACTATGAATTTAGATTATCGACCAATCGGACCATGAAACGAGAATAAAATTTCCTCGTACTTGCCAGAAATGTCACACCTGCTTCCCTCTTATAGGTCATAGGGTGATAATATATAGCCTATAGCATTCCTCGACAAATTTACTATACAACACTGAAATATTTTTTCAAATCAGACCAGCGGTTCCTGAGATTAGCGCGTTCAAACAAACAAACTCTTCAGCTTTATTATATAGATATAGATTATCAGAAAAAAAATATTTTTCAAATATCTTCCTTCGGTTAGTATATCCATTTGTACACATAGGTAACAAGCAATTAAACCAATCTACACATTTTTACTTAATTATGTTAAGATGTTATCTGGTTAGGTTTTTGTATATTTAGGTACCAAAATTGTTAAAGAATTCTATGATAAAAAAATATGGAAACGAGACACTTATGTGACACTGCAGGATCGTTCACAATGTATAGGTATATAGAAATAATAAAATAACAGTATCTAGGCAAATATAAAGCTGACCTCTAGTTTTCAGATCGTTATTCCAATCAAACTCTAAAAATAAAATCAGAACTATGCATTATTTTGAACATTTTATGTAGGTATTTGATTACATTCGTTACACGGCGAATTCTGATATGTCCAGTGAAACTCAATTAAAATAGCTTTCGAATTCTGTTTTACTACATATTTTATATAGTCGGTATAAAAATAGGAAAATAATATAAATTCAAATGTAACGTAGTACGTAGATCAATCGGTAGAATGCGTTAGTGATACTCTTGAAATAAAAAAATATATAATTTCATATCAGAAGGGAAACTTATTTTACACCTCAAAATGCACGGTATGTAGTTAGAAAAACAATGTATGGGTCTTTATGGGAAATAATTTTTGTTTCTTCTTCTTATAGTGATGAGTATTAGAAACAACATTTTTGTAAGCAAGCTGGCATTGAACTTACCATCAGGTACGATAAATCATGACATAATATGATAAAAATATAATTACACAATATTTTCAAAAATTATATATTCAGCATTAGACTTACTATAATGAAGATAATGCAAAACTGGTGATGATAAGATGCCGAAGATAATACAACCCCCATTAGGCCACTATATGGCCTAGCCACTCCAATCGTACTCTCGATTGTAGAGGAGGCCCGTGCCCTGCAGTGGGATGTTGTGGGCTGATTCAGAATACAAAACTGATTACACAAAAGACATAAAGCTTCACAACAACAGCAAATAGAATCCGTCAATGGCTACCACTTTATAATTCCGCCAGCGAAAACACATTTCAATATGCAGAGGTGAAATTAATTTATCAAAACACAATCAACAGTTTGCCGAGGCCGTAATAAATAGTAAACATAAACCGGGTTTGAGCCGAAAACTGTCAAACAATCTCATCCTAAACTCAGCGGAACTGTGACCAGCGCGCAACTTGAAGGGAAGAGGAGAGAGGAGGGTACAGTGGGGGGGTAAGGTAGGGTTGTGTGGATTGATAAGACAATGACGTGTGACGTGCGTGTGACGTAGGTACGCTTGAGTTAGATGTGAGAGGACATTCAGTGAATATAAAAGGCAAAACATATCTATACGATATATACTTAATATTATAGAGAGAAATGATTTGATTGTTTGCACTGAATAGACGCTGAAACTATTGGACCGATTTGAAAAATTCTTACACCATTTGAATCCTACTTTATCCCTGATGAATATAGGAGATGGAATATTTTCAAAAATTTGTATCTCACCCGGGCGGAGCCAGGCGAAACTTGGCTGGCCGCTAGAAAATTATAAAAAATACTGAAAAAAGACAGTAGACAATTCTTTTAGTGTACCAATTGTACACTTAAAGAATTGTCAACAATCTAGACACTAGGTATTTCTTACATGTATTTTTTTTAAATATGATATATTTATCATTCACTTTTTAAGTTATATTGATTTTTTAATTTATTGCCACACTGCTGCTGCTTTCAGTAAAGTATTTTAATAAACTAGTAGCGATCGTGTAGTTATTTAAAAACGTTACTTTTTCCACCTCATGTACAAACCACAGAGCAGCGTATAGTAGTTTTGTTTTTAAAATGCATTTTAATAACACACTTCATCCACATATTAGATAAACTTAAGTATAGATCGTCATTGAAATAAAACTATTATTGACGGATTTTATCGCGGATTTGGTTTAATTTTTACATTCTAGTGATAGTCCGCCCCGTGACCACGAAAGCTGTAAAGTAATCGAAACGTTGGGAACTCAAAAAATGTAAAAATTAAACCAAATCCGTGATAAAATCCGTAAATAATAGTTTTATTTCAATGTGTAACATTCGCGTAAATCTAAGAAACCATTATAGATCGTCAATTATCTTTTAGCGTCCCAATGCGTTTTTGTGATATTGTTGTAAAAATTTAGAAATATTTTTTCTCTCTTCACATTTTATTATATTGGGTGAGTTAATACTACCACGTTACGACTACAAATGCTTGTTGTTCAAATTAGAAAAATATATCTCAACCAAAACGTTCAATTGATATTTTATTAGGAAGAAAGAAAGAATATACATTTATTAGTCACTTATAGCAACGCACACACTTGTTTGACATAAATTTACAACATCTCAGCCACAGGGAACTCCACTGCTGAAAATAGGCCTCCCCCATAAATTTACGTACTTACACCAAAAAGAAAAATAAAGGACTGTACGTCGCATAGAAGTGACACGTAGGTGGCAACTCAGCTTAATGTTGCACTGCGACGCGAGCCACAGCGCATCGCTGGTTTTCAGTAGTCACCTTCAGTGACATGCGAACGCGAGCCGACATATTAACATAATAATTTTATTTGTAGTTCCAAATTCCGCCACACGGCAATGGAAAACAGATGAATAATAGATATTAACAACACAACTAAAACATCTTAAACGTAAATTAAAAAGACAGATTTCGCTACAATTCAGACAGCCCTGAGTTCAAGTTGATACGTATCTAATAAAGCGAGTTCTATACGTTAAACGAAGATAAATGTGGTCACTTCATTATTCCGCAAGTTTAATTTTGCCAGTAATGTTTATACCATTCGTTCACATTAGCGACTCGGCGCGGTGACAAATTAATGGATTTATGGCGCCTTGCACGGAACTTCAAACTTTAAATTCACGTTTTGGGTGAAAGAAACGTAATTATGTAGAAGGAGACAGTGACATCCCTTTTTGAAGCTCAACTATTTACATATTGTATGCTATTGATAAATATATCCAATTGTTATATCAAATGCTATATAATATAATAATATTGCCAAGTGCTAGTTGGCAAACTCTACATACCTTAGAAGTTCTTACAAATCGCTATGGTATCCAGGTTTCCTCACGATGTTTTTCTTCACCTTTTTAGTACGTGGTAATTGACTATACACACACATGACTCCGAAAAATCAAACGTGCGCCCTGGGATTCGAATCCACGACCACCGTGAACATATTGGCAGCCGTGTCTGGTCTATTTACCAACAGGCCACCAAGCACTTCTTCGTATTCGGATAAGGTTTAGGTCTACTTTAATGTAAATATAATTAAAATAACAATTAAAGTTAAGTTTCAATAAAACACTTTGTTACTGATTTCAAATTGACTAAACCATTATAATAAGAATGAAAATAAGTCACAATAATATTTATTAAACAAAAGTCAATTTAATATATAAAAAATGCTAACACAGAAATATATTTGTACTCGATGTTAAACAACATTAATAAAGTCCTCAGTCTTATATACAAACATATAAATATAATAGCACCAACCAATAATAAGGAGCAAACCCTATTATATGTTGACATAAAATGTTATTACAGAATTAGGGTAAACATGGTTATAAAGAGAGATTGCTTCTAATATCAATTAAAGTCCATTTATACGGAAAGAGTTTCTCGCCATTATCACATACGATAATCTCTTGAAGATAGCCGTATTCTAATATTTAAGTCCAATGTTGACACGATGTAGCTTTTTTATACTCGTACGAATATCTGATCTTCGGGGCGAGAAACTCTCCGGTGTAAATTATATTTGCAAGTAAAGGTAAAGCTATATATGCAAGCTTATTACACTCACCCGGCACCACCTCGTCGCTCGCGGACCACTCGTCTCAGGTGGAACACGGGTGGACCTCGCGTGGGCCACCACACACACAAGCATGCGAGCAACGAGTTGTCAGAGTGGTCCACGCGTGGACGACGGTGATCCGAGGACGTTACGGAGTTGATGTAGTAAGCGTATTTCCATCCAATTTCATGTAAAGAATATTAACCGCGTGAAGCGAGGCGGTACCGGATGGGTCTAATGAGTTACCTTAAGAATACACTTATTACTTTCATTCGAGTAACTCTTAAACTACTTTTCCTAATAATATTAATGATTTTTACACCAATTACATAATTTTACTATAGCAAGATTCTAAAATACCATTTTTGTTCAATTAGATCAATGTTGACTTACAAAATATTTCTTTCCGTCTGTTTATAAAAGTCGAAATGTATAACTTAACAGAGAGTCAAATTTCTTATAGTACAGAATATGAGAAATATAAATGTTTATATATCTAATATATTATATTTTATGTTATTGAGATACATAATTATGATGCATTTACGGCATAAATTATAATACATACATTAACATTAAAATTGGGATAATGTTCCTGATAATAATAATAAAAAAAAAAATTTTGCCTATTTGTTAAGTGTACCTACTTATGTATTTATATAAAATGGCACATATTTAGTATGGCACATATTTCATAAGTTAAAAAATGATTGTCTATAATATTCGTCTAATATTTTATTTTTATTTTTTATCTCAACCAAAATTATATAATTTGTCATAACTTTGTGTAGATCTATGAAAAACACTCACTACAATTTATTTTTATTTTCAGTCTGTAGTGTCATACTGTTTTTTACACTCCTCCTCCATAACCTTCCAGATTTACCGGTCTTATGCGATTTGCGACTAACTAGTAAAACAAAAATTAAGATTGTCAGAACAAAAAACATAGATTGCCGCAAGTAATCATTTGAAGCAAATCAAAATATTATAACTATCCAATTTGAGTTTAACCTCTCAAAGTATAGACATTATCTTCAATAATTCCAATTTAAATTAAATCAAAACAAAAAACGATTAAAAATATCCAAGCAATTACGTTCATTAAAACTTAATCTATCGTTATTAGAATATTCATTTTAATATTATCAAATAAAAAGTTTCAATCTTAATAGTGAAAGCAATGAACTCATTAATTTATTTTTCTTTCTAATGGACGATAAAAAAGGATTATAAGGTTCAGTTACTAAATGATCATTAAACAATTTATTATTCTTCGGCTTATAAAATTTGAAACTAATTATTTCAGTTATTTATTCGTGGGAACTTTTGATTGTAGGAGGCCCGTACTCGGCAGTGGGACGTACACATATGGGCTGATAAAGATATTTGATTATTTTCAAACGATATCATCTCTTTTAATAAAAATTACTTAAATAGTTGAATATTACTGTTAGCTAGTAGTAGATATAATCAACAAAAATAACTCTTTTGTAGAGTGCATATTATCTTTGAATGTACACTTCTGACTCAATGTCGTTATCTAATTTCATATTATTAAAAATATATTTGAAATATATATCTATATTTTGAACACATTAACAAAAATATAATGATTTATCATAATTATTATAGGTTTAAGGAACGCTATTTTTATGACAATCAAACATATTTATCCAGTCAATGTAAATTTCTACAAGCATTGTTCATACGTGTTATGTTTATCTTATTGCATCTCATTGTTAATTACTAAATGCAGTCTTATGCGATTCTATTTTAATGCTAAATAAGCAATACATTTCATAACGTTACAAAAATGTAATGGTGATTATCAAAGAAAAGTGCCGACTCTACAATTTTTATTTTCTATACCTACAGTCTATTGGCCATGTTTAACGAATTACGTAACTACAAATTCATAATATATAAAAAATATCTTAAAAAATAAAATGAGTCCAGCATTACATACAAAATAAATGTATAAATGACATATTAAAAAAAAATGTACATGTAAATAAATACATACCGTAATTATAAATGTTTAATGAAAACACACGGTTTGTCGCAAATATGACGTTTCCCGTTGGGATTAAACGGTCCCATGTAAAAATATTATCCGCTCCGTATCCAATACAAGCATTCAGATACGATTTTTTAAATTGCAATGTTTGATTTAAAACCCCGAACCCCGTCCTTTGGTACCCTTATCTTTCCAATAAACGTGAATTATTACACAGCACCGTTCAGGGAGCGAGCAATGTATATCAAAAAGATTGTCTAATTTAAAACTACATCTAGAGCGATAATTTACAATTTCGACGTTTATTCAACCTCTGGTCATTAGGTTAATTAAATTTGTACCGAACAGTATTTTCACTAAATGAATAAACTAGTTTATTCTGTGACTTTTTAATAAAAATTAAATGTGTAAAAGATGCGGAATTTTGTGAGTGTATTTTTAAATAATTAGGTTTTTTTATTTAGAGTCTTAAGAAGCTTCGTGTACCCAGCCTTGTCCATCGTAAATACAGGTATCAAATATTTGTTTTTAATAATTATATTTTGGAATTAGCACTAAAAAGCCAGTTTTCAGTAAAATGAGACATTCCGGATAAAATAAAACATATTCTTATTCTCAATGATTAAGCACTAATAAAACATTCAATTTGAATTAAAACAAACCAGTTAACAACCTATCTTATAATAACTAAAGGTCGCCCAAAAATAATTATAACAATTCTTAAAAGAGTTAACAATGGCCCTATTAACTAAAGAGGATTTTCTGATAACAAAAGACTTGAAAAAGGCACCTCAAATAGATAATTTCAAAAGTTCTTGAAATTCAGCTGTGGCTATGACAGCATCAATAACTTCACAAAATAAGTTTAGAAACTTTCTCTCGACGATATCTTATGGTTGAAAATTTTAAAAGTTTTATAAATGGTAAGAGCGTTTCCGCATTATAGAAAATTTTAGTATTTAACTTAAGAACATTTTAAATCTACTAAAACATAGTATTTAGAAAAATATATATATGAAGAGAGCTGCCGCCATAATAATTTTATATTCAGTCTCTACTTATGCCCTTATTACTAGTTAGGTAAAAAATACGTAAGAAAAAATGTATAACAATATCAAATAGAAAAATAATTTCAAGTGGTCAAAAATGTACATTTATAAAAATATTTTCTACAGTATTACTAAATATGGCGTATAGGTAACTCTATTAATTTTTTCAACTTAATTGTCCTAAGCTCTGTGCAACACACACAGTCAGATTGAATAGTTTTATTTTTACTTAAAAGCCCGCAGCACTGCCGTCACTGCGAGGATCAAAAGCTCCTTCCATCATTCCATTCATGTGTCTGACCAGCGCTCCCGCTTGACCAACTTTTTCAGTAAATGCAGGGAACATCACGATATCATGGCCTCTTTCTTTTAAATAATTAATTGTCTCCTCACTAAACCTATCTTCTAATTTTAGAGTATTATCATCAGGATCACCAGAAATATGACCATATAGCCATCTTGGATCGGAGACTGAAGCCTGAAGATCTTTTCCTTGGACTACATATCGATGGAATATTGCTGCTTGGGTTTGTGGTTGACCATCACCTCCTCTGGTTCCATAGATCATGGTTCTTCCGTCGTTCAATTTGGCAGCTGCAGGGTTTAGTGTGTGGTACGGTTTTTTCCCAGGTTTTAAAGAGAGTAAATTATCTTTGTCCAAAGTGAAGGCGATTCCTCGATTGTGCCACAAAATTCCAGTTTGTGGCAATACTACACCGCTTCCAAAATCGTGGTATATACTCTGTATAAATGATACAGAGAAGCCTTTGCTGTCCATAACGCCCAGCCAAATAGTGTCTCCTGGGCCTTTACCTCGGCCAACCTTGGACGCTCGGTTTAATTTAATGTTTTCCGTCATTTTTACCAAGGTCTGATTATACAATAATGATTTAGGGTCAGTCTTCATGTACTTGGGATCTGTAATATAATCATCTCTAAGTTTAAAACCTTGCTTAGTTGCTTCTACCGTAGCATGTATAAATTCGCCCTCATTTTTCCCGTCTATTCCCAATCTATCTAACATTCCAAGTATACTTAGTGATACTAAACCCTGTGTAGGCGGAGGAAGGTTGAAAAGTTCCCCGTACCTATGCTGCAATCTCAAAGGAATTTTTCTAACAGCAGTATAACTAGCCAGATCTGATTCAGTTATAGGCATTCCTAGAGATGCCACATCCTCAGCTATGATCTTTGACAAATTACCTTTATAAAAACTCATCAAACCATTCTCAGTCAAGTACTTAAGCGTCCTTCCCAGATCTTTTTGGTAAAACCTTTCACCAACCTTGGGAATTTTATCATCAGGATAATAAATTCTGCGAAAATCACTAGAGAGATTCATGTTTTGTACTTTTTCTAAACTAGCTCTTTGAGATTCTGTGATAGGATAACCATTTTCAGCGTAATTTATTGCATCTGCTAGTAATCTGGATATAGACATCTTTTGATATCCACATTCTGTGACGTAATTTAGAGCTTCTTGCCATCCCCCTATTGTTCCGGCAACTGTTATTGCTGATTTTGGCCCTTTATACGGAATTTTGTCATATCCTTGGAAGAATGTTTCAGTTGCTAGACTTCCTGCTGCTCCACAAGCTTCTATTGCTATTGGATCGTCATGTGGAGGAACTATGAGCCAGAACGCGTCTCCTCCGATGCTGTTCATGTGTGGGTAGACGACTGCTATAGTTGCGGCTGCGGCTACAACAGCTTCCATTGCTGTACCTCCTTCTCTCAGGATGGCTAAAGCCGTCTGAGTGGCTAAATGGTGTGGAGTGACCACCATTCCTGATGGTGCAATATTGCTGAACATCTTGAGGTCTTCTATCCCCACTTTACTGTTGTATTATTCACTGTAAAGAAGAAAATATACAAGTTAGCGACGTAGTGTTTTACGTAGACGTAGTGCGTTAAAATTTTACATACAATAATACTCTTGTCAGTAACACTTTGGTGATCTTATTTTACTTATCGTACTTAAGAACAAATAGATCGATTGAACAAGGATATTTGAACGATACATGTAAAGTATCAAATTAACTATTGTGTATGAGATTATCAGTAACACTATAATATGTAAAGATTTATTACATAGCAGTTGAACAAAGAAGATTTGTGTGGTACATAAAACTCTAAACGATAAGATCTCCTGATCTACATTCCATTGACAGCCTCCTTGACGCAGTCGGTTAGACGCCGCCTGTGAAACGAGAGGCCGCGGGTTCGATACCCGCACCGAGAGAAATGTTTGTGCGGCCCACAAATATTTCTTTCGGGTCTGGGTGTTTGTGAGACCTAAAAGTCTCTCGTAGTTCCTGATACCTGCTACACAAGACTCGATCTTATTGTAGGGTCAGGACTATGTATGTAACTGTTGGGTGTTATTTATTTATTTATTACAGTTACGTAGAGTATTCTACGTAAACTATTCTATGGTTTTAGAAAATGCTACTATTTGAAATATGATTTAGTTAACTCCTTGTTTGTATAAAAAGGTACTTCAAAAATGTATTGCTTTAGACATATTATCCCTAAACACTTCAGACATACTTAGACTGCTTAGTCTCTGTATTATGAAAATTAATTAAACATAATATTTACCCCTTGCACACAGAATTTCGTATTAAACAAACTTTCATGTAAACAAAACTGCGATACGAAGCGTGCTTGCTAATTAATTAGGCTTTGTTAAATACTATAATAATTTATATATTGGGTTATTTGTTGAGATATTGTTAATTATATTATATATTATGAAATACAAAATATCCATGATGTGGGCCGGTATTTGTTGTGCCAATTTT
This sequence comes from Hyles euphorbiae, assembly GCA_023078785.2. Classification (NCBI taxonomy): domain Eukaryota; kingdom Metazoa; phylum Arthropoda; class Insecta; order Lepidoptera; family Sphingidae; genus Hyles; species Hyles euphorbiae. The sequence goes on along the minus strand of CM041037.1, from coordinate 15,794,462 downwards.
AATGCTGCTGTTATTTGGTGCAGCAGGGATCAGTTTATGTCCGCTGTATTAATATTTATGACGTCTGAAATCTTAATAATTAACATATTCTTAAAGAATCGATGATCATAATTTTCATTCTATCATACAAGACATAATTTTCTATATACCCGTATTATCATTCAAGTCGGGACATGTGGAGATACATCGTGAAAACGGCTGCCCAGCACTCGGCCTAAACCTGACCACGACCACTCAAAAGTATACGACTATGAAGAAGATAATTCAGAGCTAAAAATGAGACTGGGTACTGAAAAATGCTTTAAATTGTATAGCCGTCCGACAAATATTTATAAAAATAATACTCTGAATGGCGTCTATAACTTTGAAGAAACGACACAATTGACAACTCCCGAATTGGTGTGGAACAAAAATATTCACATACAAATTAAGAACTGTAGATCACCGTAGTGATTTTAAATTTTATTTTCTCATGTATGTATTTGAGAATAAAAAGCAGAGACTATGGATTTACACATTCTACCTAACTCTTTAGCTTTGGTATTAAGTATATGTGATATAATTATATCGATCGCAATCCACTAAGAATCCATCAATACATAAGCCTCTAGGTAGCGATAGGCAATAAATAGCTGTATGGTTATAGGAAAAATTACTCTCATGGGTGCCAGCTATAAAATAATGTCGATATCGCATCGACATGTTGTAGGTATTACTTAGAATGAGGAAAATCGCAAGACTGCCCATAAATACTGAAGTCTGAAGCCAGCATAGCGGTTACAAAAAGTAACAAACACTTGAACTATTAAAATAATCCTTTATTGATACGTTTGTTTTTTGAATTTTGACCTTGGCGTTGCTAAAGACCGTGAGCAGTGGTCGTTTTCCACCAAAGAGTCCATCAGCTTGACAAGGGAAACGCAAAAAAACATTGACTTTTACAATCAGGAATCCCATCATCTCCAACATATTTCTAAATAGTGACTGTTGGTCGTAAACAATACTTGTCAGCATGTCGACGACGAGCATGCCGTTCACCTAATGATAAGCGATACGACCACTTATGAACAGTAGCAAAACCAAAAACACCGTGAATAACAAAGCAATGCTTGGCATTCCACTGCACTCCCAAACCATAGACATAAGATGTTAAGTCTCAATATGCACAGTAGTTACTCCGTCTATAATGTCCTTCACAGCGAAACACAACAGTGCCTTTACAGTGCCTTCACCTACTACAAGTAAAAGCGTCCTAAACTACCTTTGCCAAGCGAGTATCACTGTAAAACAATTCAAAAAAATCAGACATTTCATACAAAAGCTAAACGTTATAAATTCCAGCAGCATTTAGATAAAATACATTGTAATAAAGATTAGGACGGCAATAGATTGTTAGTTACTGCGCGCCGTGTTTGCTGGTTACTAATATGCCTTCAGGGCGTAATATTTTCCGACGATGTTCGTGTACGCTTTATTTATATACAGCACTTATTAAATTACTTAGGTATATACTGATTGCAGTGAGTAGTAGCGGAGGGAGTAGAAAAATGTGCTACTTTTTTTCAAGTTATTTATAAAGTAAACAAATCCACCCAACAGTCACATACATAGTCCTGACCCCACATTAAGATCAATTAAATCTTGTGTCGTGGGTATCAGAAATTACGAAATACTTTGCGGTCTCACAAACACCTATTATATTACCCATACTTGCGCATTGGGATGATAATTTTCGCTCATTTTAAATAGTAAAGGGACACAAATGTATGTATGTATAGGCTGTCTAGCCACACCAGGCGATCGTGGTTTAAATCGAAGTTTGAAGACTGAATACCTTCCAATGGTCCAATTCAAAGATCCATGGGTAGCAATCCGACGTACATAAATAATATATGATATAGCATAATTGTATTTAATGCTGAAGTTTTGATGATCGATAGGCTACATTGGTTTATTGTTTATACGTTACACGACAAAATCTCATACTATATGAATAGCAATAAATGCGTATAGTGCACAGTGCTTTTTCAGTAAATAAATATTTTAACCCGGAATCGAATCCGATGCTTTTGTCTAAAAACATATTACTGTATTATGACGCCAATTGATAAAGTTGCTAGTACAGATACAATTCGGCGAATTAATAAGGTACGGAAACTAAAGAAAAGAGGTGACTCTAAGCGAAATAATATTTTTCATCAACGCCTTGTTACGAAATGCAAATAAGCAGAATGTTTGCGTCCCCTTTATAGTATTTGGGCTCATATTCCATATTTCTTGTTTTTTTTTTTATATATCCATTACGCGCCCTTCAATGACCCTGGTGGCTGGCGACACGGCCCGTAATTATCGCTTATTAACCCTGAGGCTATACCGTAAGGAGAACATTTTCCAGCGAACTACTTTTTGTCTCCATGCAACCCTAATTTTCACTACGATCTATTACCATCGTCGTGTTTATTTCCGCTTTATTATTTGTGTATGGAATATTAGTTACTTCGCGCACTATTTTGTGGTACCTACTAAGTATTTATACGAGCAACGAGTGCGACGCTATTCTCAAAAAATATAAGATATCCCAATCCCCCACTGCATATTAATTTTCATTACTATAACGCAATGTAATTTCACATTTTTTTTGTGGGATGTGCCGTATGTGTTGCCGACACTGCTATACCGGTACGAAGATTCTCAGGCGGTGTTTTGTTTCAAAGTTTTCATTTAAATAATTATAAATAGGACAATTAATAGAAGGAAATTTATGCATGATATACACTCATAATTAGTGGTGAATAGTGGTGCAGTAAAAGGTCTCACCAACTCTCCTGCCCAGCGTAAGTAAATGTATATCTTACTCAATTAATGCTCCATAGCGTTATCTAGTAAAAGCCTACGTCTGGCAACGAACTATGAACAACATTTCCAGAGTAACTACTAGACATATTGAGACTTAACATCTTATGTCTCAGGATGGCGAGCACAGTGGAATGTCAAGCATGCTTTATAATTCAAAGTATTGGGTGGTTTTGCCACAGTTCAACGCGATCATATCGCTAACCATCAGACGAAAGGGATGTGTGGCTGCCACTCAAAAAAAAAATGCTGTGAAAGCATTTGTTTGTGACAATTAGAAACCTAGAGTCTAGAAGTCTGGTGTGGGTTTTTAAAAAGAGAACAAAGTTGTTAGAAAATTACATCGTAATATTAAATGTAACAAGGTATAAAAGAGCTTACAAAGACAATAACCGCAACAACTTCAAAATGGCGCACGATTAAAAACAAAAATCTCGTAACCTCATTATCAAGCTATTTACCAACAAATTCCAAAGAATAACAAAAAATTAACACTTTACTCAATAAAAGTCTTCGTCTTTTATCCCAACGAGTATAACCTATTTATTCTTTCACTCGTGAAACTCACGCCTTCAAACGGAATTCAGCAACTTAAAATATAATTTCAAAGAGTAGGCAATTTGGAAGATACATAAATATGGTGCATTCCGAGTAATTAACCGTGCCACGGTGTAACATGGTTGAATGCATTTTACGGTCTTTTTCCGGCAAAAAGGATTTCCGTGATTTCAACGAATAGTTAAATCTGTCTTAATGGCCCATAAAACGTGCAAATTAACGTTGAATACATCAAAATGTTTAAGTTGCGTGTAATGTTTATTTAAGATTCCGTCGATTTTTAATTTCAGCTCATAAAGTTACTCTGCACGTTCGTTCGGTTTTATCTTTAAGCCTTTTGAATTATTTAACATTTCCTCTGTATACACTACCGAGAAGTGACAGCACTGCATCTAGTGATAAGTGCAGACTCGCTCAGATCGCGTATCGTGTAGCGAGTGGCGACAAATGGTTATCACTCGCCATTCGACGGAATTATGCCGGCCTGCAATTAAGCACGTCGGTATTGATTCAACGTTTAACGTATACTCATTTAATACGCATTCAAAACATTCACAATTTGATCTTTTGGTTTGTATATTTTATTTTAAAGCTATTTAGTAAAAAGCTCTAATAAAAAACAATCGAAGGTTTTATAAATATAAGTCTGCTTCAGCTTTGAATTGGATAACAAAAATCTAATTATTTGCAATATCCATTTATTAAGTTATCTGCGCTTCTGCGTGATTCCAATAGTAATTAATCTTGCGATTGTAGCACCCAGATACTTTTTTTTACTCTACTCATAATTGAAATGAAAACTCAATGCATCAACCTTCTTGTATTATTCTCTCGAAATTCAAATTCAAAAAGCATAGAGCAACCGTTTACGTCACGCGACAGGCAGTAAACCAGGTTTAGATCGGCGATACGCGTAAAAAAAATTTACAAGCGGACTCGCCATCTGCCCGCCTCCACCCAGCGTATTGAAAATGAAGTTTTTTGTATGCATTGAAGGGTTCACGGTGGGGAGTGACGACTGAAAAGACGGCTACGGGTCAACCGGGCCTTATGTCTACATTTGCCACATTGTTCCCTTTCACAATCCTGTTTCCGTATCTTTTTTTTTTTGTAGCGTGGCGTCATATCGATATCATTCATTTGTTTCCGCGTGTAACATTATTTCCCAGTATTACTCCTCGTGCATCCATGATAAATAATTAAAAAAGTTTTTTTATACTTTTGGTTCCTACAAAAATGGAATAGCATTTGAGTTATACTTAACTTTATGTCTTTTGCTTATTTTTGTTCCTAGTTTTTTACTACTCATATTATGCACATCAAAGTTGGCATTAGACTCATAACTAGAGTTTGTCTCGCAATTACGAGTACACAGCGCGTCAATTTCTCTCTTATAACACAACTCTGCAAGCCAGGATCTTCGTTCTCAAGCCGGAATAATAGAAAGTTCGCCAAGTTCGTAACTCAACCTTTGCACAAAGAAACTTGCGCCGTGCTTCCAGCACTGCGACAAACGAAATTCGATTTATTTACACTGCCCTCCTCCACTGCCGCGCACCTCTTTGTAACTGAGCTTATTAATATTTAAAAATGGAACTGATATCATGTAACTGTATTTTGTCTTTTTTATGGCGTCATAGGCGAAATTCTTGCTTTTATGTTTATGTGCTTTAATTATATGGACAAGCTTACTTACTTATAATCTATTGACTGCCAAGAGACAATGTCAATTAAATAATTACTTAATGTAGATTTTACGAAGATAATCTATATACTAAGGAACAATTTAATTGACATTAAACATCTCTGAGTGCGGCCGTAAGATTATTAAGACAGACTTATAATCCTAATAATTATAACATACAAAGGTATTTATATATATAGTATACAGGGTATATCCAGACTGCAACCGAAAATAAAGCCACGTGTTATTTTTAGTGTATTATATCAGATACATTACATAATGCAACTAATAATTTCGCAATAAACAATGACCACTATTTTATGTACTTTTTTCCATACCAGTGTTTAGGTGAAAAAAACATATTCTTTCCTAAAATAATAATGTACGCCCCTTTATTTTTAAAGACGCAATTGTATGGAAGGGTTTAACTTATAAGTGTAGCAAGAACTATGTGTTTACCACCCAAATACAATATACTGTATCAGCCCATATACGTCCCACTGCAGGGCACGGGCCTACTCTACAATCGTAAGTACGATTGAGAGTGGTTAAGGCCATATAGTCCACCACGCTGGCCTAGTGCGTTTTAGCAGACTTACATACCATAGAAATTTATATAAATCGCTATGGTATGCAGGTTTCCTCACGATGTTTTCCTTCACCGTTTTAGTGCGTGGTGATTGACTATCAATACACACATGACGCATGATAAGTGCGTGGTGGCCTGTTGGTAAATGGACTAGACGCGGCTGCCAATATGTTCACGGTGGTCGCGGGTTCGAATCCCAGGGCACACCTCTGACTTTTCGGAATACAATATACTTAAAACATAAAAAGAAAATATAGATTTTTCCAAAATGTTATCTGTCTATCACCAAATCTACCACCTGACGTCATTTTCCGTCGCAATCTAGATGTTAAATCCTGTATAGGGGTATGTATAAAGTAATAAAGAAAACTATACAATAGCTATTCTTAACACATCCATGAAAACATTAAAGATATATTAAAACTTCTGATCAATAAAATCGACTCTAAAACACTAATAACTACAAAATAAAACTTAATATTTTAAAAACTTATCCATATCGCAATTTTGTATTATATAGTACCACTACAAGTCACGAAATTACTAAAAGATGTACCTAAATAAAATGTGTTATTTTTTATCTATATCACATTTCTACAAAGTCGTGTTATTGGGTATATAAAAATTTTATTGCTGTCTTTAAAGTGGCTGAAAGGGCAAGCGTAAGAATTTTTACTTTTTAATGGACTTAAAAAAAGGAGTAGGTTATCAATTTTACAATATGTTTTTTTTTTTTAATATTAGGTACCTCATAACTCTGTACTGAGTGACCCAATTTTGACTACTTAAGCTCAACCTCTGCTGAGATCTCTAATGCACTTCAACTTATTCATATTTCATTCATTAATCTGCTGAATTATTGTATATTTATTTCATCTTCACACAAAAGTTATCAGTAGCATCACGAAACTATCTACCGAACTAGCAAATTTCAAAATCAGCTCCAAACATCCAGGCGGAAGTAGAGAAATCTCGATTGTAGCACATTTTCCAACACGACTGCCGTGCCCATATAAAAATATAACAAAAATCCACACGAGAAGCACGTACAAAGGAGTCTCCAAACCGGGCGTGTCTCAAAGCGATTCAGTTTTACAACCTACATAATACACTTCATGAGACCGACAGTGCAGTACGTAATACGAGCGACGGTCACTGGCAGCTTATTTCGAAAATCCACTGCGAGTTTGTTGAATATTGTGGGAATTGCGTGCAGGGACGTTCGGAGCCACTTTGTCTGTTCACGATTCGAATGACATCGACAATAGAGAAAAGCATAGACGTGAAATCAGAATTGGCAGGTAAAAATAAATAAATAGGAGAAACATCATATTTTGATAAATCATCATTATGTGATATATTATTATCTAAGTATTTTTTTCTTCTCTTTCGGCACGTATCGCCTTTATTTTTGCATATTCATTCCGCGGATTGAACTTAAATATTTTTCGACCAACTCTTTGAGGGTTGGTCTATTAGTGTACCACGCAGATCTAAGTCGGTTGGTAGACTTCACATAATATCCATGACATTCTTGTGGTGAACCCTCAAATATACTAATGCTGTTTTTCTTACCGTCAAAGCAAGCTATAGCTAACTTAGAATACCTACCTACAATTTAATCATAACCGTTTAATCATTTCAACGGTCTCGTTGGCGCAGTTGATTGCAAAGCTTCTTCTCAGGCTTGAATCCTAGGTCGGGCAAAGTGATATTGGCTTTTTCTATTCATTGTCAACCCCGAGTTATGAATTGGCGCCCGATATGGCGATAGGCTCGCCTCCTATGACATCACTGGATGAAAAATACATGGCGAAACGTGGGTGTCATGGTCATGGGTGTCATTCCATCTCTGCCTACCCCTTCTGGGAAAAAGCGCGAGTTTATGTATGTATGTTTAACAATACGAACCGTTGTTTATTGCGCTATTACTTTCATGGTATTAAGATTACATATCACTATCCTTGAAAATGCATTAAATATCACATAATACAAACTCCTTTTAAATTCGTACACATAAACCGAATTTAAGCAAAGAGCTCGCGAATAAACCCAGCCGAATACCACTTATGCAATACACTTTCATACGTGTTAATAAAATTCATAGTGTGTCATAACCGGCGAATGCAATTTCACGGAATCTCTTTTACAACTAAACTATAATGGCGTTGTGGTTGCCACTCAGTAGTGCTGCCAACAGTAGTTTCGGAATATAAACACAAGATTTTGATAACTATTGTGGAGGATTATGTTATTAGGAGCTTAAAATTTGTTGATAATTTGAAGGAGTTTAAAAGTTAGAGGATTAGCTTCTCTTTACTTCGCAACAGCCGCACTTCTCAGTATGTAAATTGTACTCTGTGACCGCACTCACAAACGTTTACTGTTAATTAAATTGTTCCTTAGTAAAGATTTGCTTCGTAAAATCTACATTAAGTGATGATTTACAGCCGCTGCCAATAAACAAACCCAATCCAAAATTTGCCGTTTTAGATTGACAGCTCAATCGTTTTTCTGATACTATATTGCCAATAATCAATCTCAGTAGTGAATAAACTATGGCAACATGACAGGAGACCAATCGAAAAGTAGAAAACAATTGACAACAAAACAGATTGACTTCAATCTAATTTTTTCGATTGATTATTGGCATCGGCCGATAATTGATATAAGACATTGAATGACTCCGAGTACGGCAGTAAGACAATTAATATTGGTAAGTATAAAAATAACCATATCCTTACTAAAGTTTAAAACTACAGTACGGATGAACCTTATTGTCTTCTCTACTATATTGCGTCACGAGTTTCAATTATAAATGTATTTTGATCCGTAGCAAATATATTATGTATGTATGTCCATCAAATATATGTTAAAAATATATGTAATATTTATATTTTTCGACTGGTTTTAAGTCTGTCTTATGTGAGAGGCCGTCTGGGTAGGTACCTACCAATGTCTATTTCTGCCGCCAAAGGGCAGTATAAATGCACTGTTGTGTTTTGGTGTGAATGGGATTATAACTAGAGTAACACAGAGCATAGGACATATTGAGACTTGATTTGTAATTCAAGGTGTTGTTTTGATTTTCTACTGTTCATGAACGGTCGTATCGCCATACCATCAGGCGAACGGCGTACTCGTCTCCCCATTCATTGCAATAAAAATAACACAATATTGTAATCAATAACCTATCGCAAAAAGGACATATCTATATTATTATTTATTGAGTATGGGCGTTAAATAAAACCATTTTATGACAGTCTTAGGTAATTAAAAAGCCAAAATGAATATGCTTTGAGGTAAAAATCACCGGTGTATGACCGATAGCAGCACACGTCATCAACTTCACTAAGCTAAATAATAGTTTTTCATATGGATGTCCATTATGTCCATTTAACTCTATTCTGACATAACCTGACAAAATGAAACCTTATGCTTGTGATGCTACCTATCAACAATTCGGTTGACTAAGGGCCGGTTTCTATAATCTATCTATCTTTAACAAGAGATTTCTCTCGAAATTTCGATACATTTTTTGCTTCAGTAAAGAAAGACAGCTATATAGGTAATAATAGGATAAGGTGCATATATTTATACATATCTAGGCAAGATAATATTGTATATCTATCTTTGTTTATTGAAGCATACAGTGGTATCGACATAGTAACGATATCCATTTTAACCTCTTGTTAAAGATAGATAGGATATAGAGAACGGCCGTAAGTCCGATGAGCCCGACCTCTTCCGACTCTTCAATTCAGTAGACAGGTGCACTAAATTAGTCATGTCCAAATATATAATATACTTACCTACTTATATTATTTTAAGACGGACGTATTACTCCAGAGAAATCCCATAGAGAGAAATCCCATACCTTAAACTAGGTAGGTGTACTAAGTTTGTCGGTTCAAGAACCCCGAAACTGGGAATTATTTTCATTCAAGATTAAAATTTCACTTTAGATCGAAAACTTCAGAATGCTCTTTAAACAGCTGTGAAAGAAAGTTTTATACTGCAATGTGGCTTGTGGATTGATGAAAGCGGATTTAAAACTATTAGGTTACAACACCAGTGTTATGACTGTGAAATTTGTTGCCAAATAAGTTCAAAAACCGCACCCCATGGGCAAGCCACATTTTATGGGCCAACCTCCTCTCATTAAAATTATAATTAAATCATGTGTACGTTGTACAAATTTAGTTCTGTGTTCATGGCATACAATTTATATAATAATAACAATCACTAAATACTATTCCATTTGCAGTTTCATAATTCTGAAATACCCACAACGTAACTTCCTATTCTGACCAGTTGTATTTATTTTTAAAATCAATAATAATTTCACTTATTGATCTATATTAATATGGTAGATGGATTAGAAAGTGCCGAAATTATTAGCATGAAATAAAAATGACCAATATTACATTAATCAGCCCAAATAAAACAACTTTCAAGATATTATGTATTAAAAGTGGTACGCAAAAATTTGTAGAACTTTAAAAAAAACTACTACTGTCACTGTTAAATTCAAATTTCGAACACGCAGTGGTTGTGGCGGCAGTATTTATGCGTGATTTACAATGTAACTGGCTTCTACACAACATACCGATAGTGATATACGTTTGTTATAAAAAGTCTAACCCAAATTAATCCCTGGTTCTTTAAAAATAAAGTTTAAATTCCTTCGACGTAGATCAGTGAATAGTTCCACAGCATTTTGCACGCCCGGAGCGAAATAGTGACGTGCATTTGTTTGCCATCGCGACCACAACACGGTAGATTCGCTAACGAACTTATTATTCGAATTTCGAATACGGATTAGTGTGCGAGGTTGCAGACATTGAATGTGTCCTGTTATTGTTTATGAGTTCGCTCATCCTTTTTTATCTATACTATAATACCGGGTATCTCAAGACTGCTACCGAAAACGAAGCCGGGTGGTAGTTTTAGTGATTACAAACACATTGCAACTAAAAATTTCGAAAAGAAACGCGACAGTTATTTTTTATGATTCTTTTAATATCGTCATTTTTGGGTGGTAAATCCATAGTTTTTGCTAAAATAATAATTTAAACACTTTTATACCTTAGATTATTTATATATAAAAGGGTATACACTATTATTTTAGGAAAAAAATGTATTTACCGCCCAAATATGGTCATAGGAAAAAAATAACAAAAAAAAAATTGACACTTTTTTTGCAGCTTTTTCTGTTGCATTGTATCTGAAGTCGCTTAAACTACCACCCGGCTTCGTTTTCGGTAGCAGTCTTGATATACCCTGTATTATAAAGCTGCAGAGTTTGTTTGTTTGAACGCGCTTATCTCTGGAACTACTGGTCCGATTTGAATGATTCTTTCAGTGTTGGGTAGTCCATTTATCGAGGAAGGCTATAGGCTATATATCATCACGCTATGTCCTATAGGAGGAAAGCAGTAGTGATATTTCTAGCAAATACGAGGAAATTTTGTTCGTTTTTCGTGGTCCGATTGGTCGATATTCTAAACTGATAGTCAGAATTAAACATTTTGACCGCCATTTTAAAACGTGTATGCACCCGGGCGGAGCTGGGCCCGACCGCTAGTAAAATATATACAGGGTATATCAAGACTGCTACCGAAAACGAAGCCAGGTGGTAGTTTAAGCTACTTCAGACACAATGCAACAGAAAAAGTCGCAAAAAAAACGGGACTATTTTTTTTGTAATTTTTTTCCTTTGGCCATATTTGGGTGGTAAATACATTTTTTCCTAAAATAATAGTGTATACCCTTTTATTTATAAATAATCTATGGTATACAGTGTTTAAATTAATATTTTAGCAAAAATTATGGATTTACCACTCAAAAATGACGATGTTTAAAAAATCATAAAAAATAATTGTCGCGTTTTTATGCGATATTTTTTGTTGCATTGTGTTTGTAGTCACTAAAACTACCACCCGACTTCGTTTTCGGTAGCAGTCTTGAGATACCCGGTATGTAAAAATGATTCCTACTTATTTTATTTATAATTCTTATTTTCCCCTGTGGAAATCAATCTAAAATCTTTACTCTCTCTCTCTCTCTCTCTCTGTTCAGCTACAGGAAGTGCACTAACCAATATAGATCTCAAGGATCTCCACATAGATTTGTTGGAAGTGGACTGCATATATCGACTTCCTGCAACCTTGACCAGGGCGTCCGTCCCCCTTGTAGGGGAGCGTCTAACACTACGCTTGCCTGTACGTGCCCACTGGCCACTCCACCTTTCGGCCTCAACGGCCAACAGTTCTTCGCGCTATGTGCCCGATCCACTGCCACTTCGACTTGCTAATCCTTCGAGCTATGTTCGTAACCGTTGTTTTTTTAAGGATCTACTACACTAGAGTTTCTTGCCCGTTCTTGTCTAGTGAAAACCGCTTTACGAACAGGGTGGTAGATAAAAAAATGACTGAACCTAAACGATGTTGAACATTTTAATGGTTTCAATAAATTATTTTCATTTCATTTCACTGAGCATGGCCCTCACCATACCGCGTTGAGTGACATTGAACCTTCGTATGAGGCTCATGAAAACACAGTAATAAAAAACTTTTATCTGACAAAGGAATATTGGAGGAGAGGACGCAATACAGTTTCTCGAACGTTGCCCATCCTAGGTTCCATGGTTGACATCTCTCTCAAAGTTGAATCTAAACCTACCCGGACTACTTATCCCAAATAGCCATATTCTTTGCCAACTTCGAGCGTGGAATTTCCAACCGCTAACCTCAGTCGAGGTGGGCACATTCGACATGAACTTCAACTTGTCCAAAACAATGAGTCCAAAATCGTAACACAGTTAAATAAAAGTTTATTTCCAAGAAAAACCAAATAATTTCTAACAAAGTGACGTGTCGATGTATTTGAAATGAATGGTCAGTTATAACAGCTATAAAGCCAACTAGTATTGTCTGTATTAAAAATTATAGACTCAGTTCACAGTTGTGGTCGCGCTTCATATATCACTGCTCAGCTCGTTAACGTCACACCGTGATGATATATTAGGTCACACAAGTTATTGAACCAGACTGTCCTGTTTCGCCCATTAATATATAAGACAGATGAAACCTTACAATTGAAATACAGAGACTTATTTCTTTCATATTAAATAAAAAAAAGACGTGTGGCACTCTCCGGACTGCCGCGGTAAAGCTATTGCATAGCATTTTTTTTTTTCACCATAATATGCAATTATAATTTTTTTATGGAGTTTTTTTTTCATTTGTTTTTCTTTGATATTAATTATACAGATGTTCACTATTGTACGTGCGAGCTTCGTAGAGTCGTACCATGAAGTAAATACAAAGAGGAGGTGCCCTAACGCCGATTGCCGAAACTCTAGCAGGCATGAGTCACCTGATTGCGGGCGATATTTCAAAAAGTCATTAAAAGTTCTGCTATTCATCGATAGATGGCAAAACTAAATATCGAAAGAGGTTAGATTACAATTAATCAAGCAATAGCTTTGCAATTCGCATTTAAAGGTACTGGCACATATTCGAATCAAAATAAAAAACTAATGAGACAAGCGTGATATTTCAAAAAGTCATTATAAGTTCTGCTATTCATCGATAGATGGCAAAACTAAATATCGAAAGAGGTTAGATAACAACTAATCACGCAATAGCTTTGCACTAGCTTTGCAACTCCCATTTAAAAGTACTGGCACATATTTGAATCAAAATAAAAATATTAAATTTAAATTTCGGTCGGACTTAGATTATTTTTAGATTATATGACCCCCATATTATAGTTCATGTCAGATTTTACGCCAGGGGGCATATAGTTCATGTCAGTACACTGGGTCCGATTTCCATACTCTAATTCGGAATAATGACCTTTTAAAGTTTGTTACAGCCGTGATTTGTGAACACACACAAACTTTTTTACTTTATTTATCGACATACAAAGAATTAATTTTGCTTATAGTTAATTATTTTTTTTTTAAATCTGGAGCCAGCTTAAGAGTGTGTCATGATCCCCATGACCTCCCCCCTGGATCCGCCCTTGCGCTTACTTTAGGAAGTAGAATCAACTAACATAAAAACCCTTAAACAGTCCACATACACGGGCATAATTGACGTAAGTAGTTTAATGTATAATTAAAATACTTTTTGTGCTCTCTTGTATGTAACATTGTGGTATATTTCTAACTAATGGTGAGTATTTTATTTTCATATAAATGTAATAATCTAAAGTCACGCTTATTTCCTAAGAGAGCCAGTGGTACCACCCGTGTCACCTACGAGTACAGTTCACCAAGCTTATTTCCGTATATAGAAGTGAGAAAATTCCAAACTTAGGAAAACCGTATGAGATTTTACTTCGTAAGTTATCTGTCCCATCAGTTTTAGAAATGAATAGACGGACGGTTCAGAAACTAAACAATGGACGCATGAGAAGACTATGCCAAATCATATCGTCGAATGTCGATCAATAACAGGTAGGTACAATGTTACAAACTAAACTAAATAATAATTAAATACTTAAAAAAATAAAACATTAATTTAATATGAATTAACAATGATAATCCGGAAATCAGGCAAAAATTTCAGTGACAAGCTACTCACATGGGGTGTATGGAATTGAAAAGTCACACATTGGAGTGATCGACCTGTGACTTGTGCTCAGGACTTTGCTAACACAGAGCTTCTACGCACATTCACAACGCAAATGGCAAAAAACATATATGTAGTACACACTGCCCTATAGACGACAAAGCCACATGTTTTATTTATAATCATGGTCATGGCTTAAAAATAATTTCATAACATATTATAACTTACCGATAAATTAAGGTGATGTTAATTTATTGATGCTCAAGTCGTTGTGATTAATTCAAATTAGGTATTTTTTCAATTCATGCTTTCGTCAATTACAATTATTTAAATTAGAACTGCCAACCCGCACTAGGCCAGCGTGGCCTAACCACTCTCAATCGTACTCTCGATTGTAGAGGAGGCCCGTGCCCTGCAGTGGGACGTATATGGGCTGATACAGAAATTAGAACTCCACGTGGTGCTACCAGCAGATAAATTATAATATTATGCAATCGGTTATTGGCTATTGCACGAATTTATAAATACTTTTGTTTATAACTGGTTTATTTTCATCCGACTAACGACATCTAGAGGTCACGGCCGAAGTCACTTGCAAAACTAGCTCGCTCTGAAACAGGCCTTTGAGTAAGCTTAACTGGCATATTAAAAGCGTTTGTACATGATATTTCGTTTCTTAGATGGACGTAAATAATAAAACTAACAAAACTCTTGTAGAATTATTGTAGTTTAACTTGTCGGCTTATAACCATAAAGTCTTAATAAGAATTTTGTAATTCCACGGAAGTGTCAGCCAAATGATAATGTTATAATTTAAACTGTGTTATATTTATGTTCGAAAAAAGAAACAGTTTATTCTAAAATATAAATTTAATGATTAATTAGCAATAATGATAACAACATTGTTTTCAGTTCGAACTGGTATTGAAGTTTGAACGATATCAATGTTATAGAGCACATCACTATACGTCAAAATTCGCAAAAACCTACTATAACGCGACCAAGTTAAAAACACTTAGTTTTGTGCAAGTTGTCCAGATGACAAAAGACTGTCGAAACCGGTAGTGCTACCAGCCGGGCGGTCGGAGCGATCATGAACGCGGTGCATGTCTAACAAAAATAGATTTTGTAACTTTTTACATATCGTGACGTGTTATCAGGGCATACGAACTTCACGCAACTCTTGGAAGATTTAAATATTGCAGTTCTCTTTCAAAAATTTTTGTTTTGTGATTAAAAACACTGTAATGTTTAAATCTTTGTTGAGCTCTCTGTTAACGCAGGCCAGCTGTCAAGAGGTGGGTAAGTTTTTAATTATTTACAAAAGGTTAATTGTAGTTTAATCCACTAAATTATGAAACACGGGACGTTGTTGTGTAGTATTTACATAATTTTTCGGATGCCCTTGAGTTGCCCGGCCTTGAACTCGACGATACGTCACTATGCGGCTTTGCGGTCTCCCACCACCGACTGGCATCCAAAACACCTGACAAACTAACATCTTAAATCATTATAAAGATACTCTTAACTAACTTATAACTTGCTTCACATTTTGCTCAGCAACTGTGTTGCTGTTAGATAACAATCCTAACCTCTTTGACCTTACGAAAAAAAAAACAAATTAGAGGAAGCACCCAATCGAACCCGATCCATTTAAGACCACTTCAAACTTATAAAGTAATACATCCTACTTGTACATCTAGGTACAAAAAGTTTGTTTACTCTTCCACTCACCTGATTAATGAAGGGGGAAAATAATTATTTTATTTCAAATAAAATAATATGTCAGGTCTGTGTGAATGATGGAGCCAAAGTAAGATAAGGAACTGTTAAATACACACAGCTTGAACAAGCATGATAATATATTCTTATCTGTTACGTCAACATACTGATGGCCATCAACTAGTTCAATTTGAATCTTCGCTACAAAATGACATCTCGTCGGGTAAAATCAAATTCTATAAAATACTTTTTCATGGTTTACCATAAATTAAGAACAAGTTTTGTGTTAACAAAGTTCCATATTCAAATGTGTTTTAAATGTGATTTGTGATTTTGTGTGCATGTGTTGTGGTCATGATCTTTTAGTTTTATTGAGAAATGAGCTCTATTTGCTCAGGAATTGGGTTTGGAATACATTGTTTCTATTGTTTATCTTATATTAATTCTTTGCATATTGTCCATTAATGGGTCATTCATGGTAGTAAATGGGCTATTAATGTTGTTTCAATAGTAATTTTCACTATCATATAGACAGTCCATGTTCATTTAATGTTTATGATTGGTTCCATTTAGGCCATTTGCCTTCCACTTATAATTATTGAGAGTTGTACAATTAACTACTAAATAGATCTCCAATTAAGATCTCCATTTGAAACTCATAGACTTTAGCATGAAGATATTGTCATATGTGTAAGGAAATTACAGTCATTTTGCTTTAATTAAGTACAAAAAAAGGATCTCCACATATAAGATCCAAACAATTCTATTCAAAACATAAAAATAAAAAGTTTAAATGATAACCTCCTCTTCAGAAGTTGGTAAAAAAATAGACATTAATAAATTGGGGCATGCATTTGTGTAATCCCTGGCACATTTGTGGTGATTAACAGTACCACATTCTGTGAATGGGCTTTTTACATCACACTAGCACTTGCCTGCGACTTCATCTTGTAAAACTATGTTATATTGCTACAACTATTACGGTGTAACTCGTTAAAACATTATAAAATTCCAAAGTGCAACCTTTCCTTACATTGTCTGTCCGTTTGAGAATGCAGGCATAAATGTAACATACAATACAGTGCTTGCATAAAAATATATTTCGATATTTCACGTACAATTGATTTGAACATATTACGTAACCATGATTAATATGAGAAAATATGTAAAACTTGCTTAGCATTGAATTATCATATACAGTTATTGCACTTGTCTTTCCTTCCTCTGTCCCATAATATTGTAAAATTCTTTGTGAAGAAGCAAATGAACATGAGGTGGTGACATAATTGTGTAAAATAGAAGGAAATCGGTATTTGTTGTCCATATGTATTATCGTGGGTTACACTGCATTTTTCATCCAGTTCAATGAAGTGGCATTTACATGCTATGGTGTAATAATGGATTATCTTCTTTGATGACTTGATTCCCAATATAAATGATTAAATTATTAATAAGAGGACTTGTATTGTTATATTTAAATATATACATACATACACCATTAGCTTTTCTAGCATGATAATTATAATATTATATATTATATGTTGAGAATAATTACTACATAATAGATCAATACATTATTGATATGTTTGGTGTAGGTAATAGGTATTCTCTGTATTTTTTTTTCTGTATCAGCCCGTATACATACCTATACGTCCCACTGCAGGGAACGGGCTTACTCTACAATCAAGAGTGCGATTGAGAGTGGTTAGGCCATAAAGTCCACCATGCTGGCCTAGTGCGGGTTGCCAGACTTACATACCATAGAAATTCTTATAAATCGCTATGGTATTCAGGTTGTTTTCCTTCACCGGTTTAGTGCGTGGTGATTGACTATCAATACACACATAACTCCGAAAAGTCAGAGGTGTACCCTGGGATTCGAATCCGCGACCACCGTGAAAATGTTGGCAGCCGCGTCTAGTTCATATTTTTTTTACCATGCCTAATACATACCATTGTCAAGATATGCTTTGTTTTGTGCTGAAAACTTAATAAAGTCTCCTTTAAGCCAGGCGTCTATATTTCCTAACAACTACTATACTTCAAAACATCATTTACGCACGACATTACGTAAGAACAACAAAGCATTGCTCAAATATCTATAACAATCAAGTAATTGTATGTAGTATTTTTTTTTATTATGCTTTGATATGGAAACACAGTATGGAAATTACCATATCTAACGTTGCATAATGGTTGCACGATACGCCATTAGAGTTTACTTAGTACATGTAATCAGTCTTTTTATACTAGAACGAAATAGTAATTGTACGTGATGGTAACCAAAAGCGTATCCACCACGAGAGAAAGGTATTTTTTGCCGGTCGACATAATTATGCCGGCCTTTTAGGACGCAGTATAAGCCTATAAAAACTATAATAGCCATCAATTTCGCCTTATTAGTTTATTGAGTTCAGGTCTGAGAGATCTTGATTCCCAGTCTCACGTTGAACAATCCGCATGATCCGAAAAACATAGTATGATTTATTCAGGATTATTTGTATTGCAGTAATTATCGAATTTAGGTAGGCGTTTCAAAATCCTGAGCTAAATATTGTGCAGCTTACTGATGATTAGACCACGCGTAGATGTTTAGCGGTGGAAGCAAACGATAACGTCCATTTTCCTAACGGAGATATGATGACTAAAATTAACACTTATTTCCTAGAGGCCAATAATGTCATTTTTGTAATTTAGTATGCTGTGCTAGGTCAGTTACCACGAGAGTCTTCTCTTATTCCTATTTAACGTTAGGAATACGTTAAATTTGTTTGCGTAAAATCCCACGGCTTTTCTTTTCAAAACTCTCCCTTTATCTGTTTGTTTTTTAATATCTCTAAACTAAAAATCTTTGTTGTCATTTAGCACTGTATCGTTCACCAAAACACACTGCACAGCTGCAAAAGTCAAACAGCAAATATTCTCTTAAATAAAACTGGGTTATGTGTACGTAACCCACATTATTCCTGTACAAATAACAGGAATATTTTTTGCTCGCTATGATTATACCAAGCGCCCATTGCGATGAAACTTATTCTCGTTGCTTTTAGTATTGTATCAGCCCATATACGTCCCAGGGCACGGGCCTACTCTACAATCAAAAGTACGATTGAGAGTGGTTAGGCCATATAGTCCACCACGCTGGCCTAGTGCGGGTTGCTTGTAGGATTGCTTTTTATTACAATTTTCTAATATTGTTATGCTATGATTTCATTGCGATTTTGTATCATTTATATGGTACGTACCGCAAATATGTATACCGCAATGTTTATTTCTGCCGCCGAATAGTGTAAATTCACTGTTCTGTTTCGGATTGAAGGACATAGTAGCCAGAGTAACTACTGGACACATTGAGACTTAACGTCTTACATATGTCTCAGGATAGCGAGCGCAGTGGAATACCAAGCATTGCTTTGTAATTATTGTTTGGTTTTGCTATTGAGTATTGTCCATGAGCTGTCGTTCCATACCATCAAGGGAAAGGCATGCTCGTCTTGCCTTTCATGGCAATAAAAAATATGTAAAATTCTGCCAACCTGCACTAGGCTAGCGTGGTGGACTAGGAGAGACCAAGGAGGATTGTGACAGCTGAGTATTGTGACAAAGACGATTTCTAGGAACCTAAGACCGTAAGTGGGCTGGTTTCACGAATGTTTCTTTAGAGACGCACTACCTATACGGCCGATCTTTCTCAATCGTACTATCGATTGTAGAGGAGGCCCGTGTCCGGCAGTGGGACGTATACGGACTGACGCAGAATGTTGATGCAGTTGCTATATTTGATATTGGCAGAATGTTCTTATATATCCTAGTATGCATGTAGTAAAATCCACCGTTCTGGCATGTTTAAGTGAGTCGCATTTAAAGTTCGATTAAGATACATCCAGTTTCGAACAGTTCCACTTGATTGTTCTGGTGATTACCGCATTTATCTACCATCATTGTGACTGTATTGTTTGTATCAGTTGTCATTCGCTTTAATGTTATCAATGTAAAAAGCGCAAACACTAATGCTATACTTCCTATATAAATTGATACAATACTTTTAAATTTTATATACACATAACCCTTATTAAGCATGTATCAAAAGATACATTATCGGAATTTCTTTGATGGAAGTCGTTTTATAATTTTTTACTACAAAGTACTTAATCGATGACTGATAATATATTAGATAATATATTGTAGTAGATGCGAATTAACGAGATAAAATATTGATGAAAATTATCATTCATACTACTTAAATTGTTTGAGCGTCATGCTGATATTTTGCTGATTCAATATTTGTATGAAAAGCAAAAGTCTAAATTGAAGTAAATATCCATAGTCTCTCAAATCTCTCTGCATTCAAGTAGATCTCACAACAAGAAAAGGCAACAATATGATATCACCTAGCTGCTTCAAAAACTTAGATGACATTAGTTTCACTATGATTAACACCTAATAATTCTCCACGACTGTTACTAACTCATTTACTTTTCTAACTATTCGGTTTTCATCAATAACACACTATTTACCATTCCAAATCATATACGACTTATGGGCTGATTACAGACACGTATAAGAATTGAATTCACCAAGACCTAGGGAAAGTTGGGATTTCACAAAAAATACAGGGCATATATATCTGTCTTTGGATCCTCAGTAATTACTAATGTTTTGTTACAGGGGGCTGGTTATTTGAAACGAGCAGACACTGAAAAACTCCATGATATATTTCTGAAATACGCCACCGTCGAGAGGAACGGTGAGAAACACATCACCAGCGAAGATTTTGTCAGAAAATACCTTGGATTATTCACTGAAGGTAAGATATTGCTAATAGACATACATATTAATAATAAGCGTACATTTATTTATTTAAAAATTATGAGATACGAGCGAAATGGTGGAGCCTAATGGAAATGAATTTGGTCAAATTTTATTCGGTCTACTGTTTTACGTATCTGGTGCCTAGTGCATTGATCGCTGCAAATCGTTTGTAATAATTATTTTTCTGTGGCAATAAAGATTTATCATTATTATATCGCCAAGTCACGTGTAGTCTTAAGTACAGATTTCTTTAATGGTCATGAAATTTGCATGTCTGATGATTGTAGAATAAAAAGCCTTCTCCCGAATGACTATTTTCAAGAATGAGTCAGGCAACTAATAGTAATATTACGAGCCAAAATGTCTTGTAATATCGCTAGAAGGGAAGAATCTAGGAAGTGTTAAGAAGAAGAATAAACTCTCTCGATTTGGTAATAAAACACATTTCCGTCCCCATATAAATTACAGGATATTTTTTCATCCAAATAACGACTACAATAAATTGATGAAGGAAACAACTAATGGGGCCATCACAATTGTATTGAGTTCTGTAATCAGTCATTACGCTTATTATTTGGTTCATGACGGCATAATAATACTGGCCATTTCTCACAACTGGATGGTTTACTTTCTCTGACCTTACTGTCAAATGCAGTAATTACGCCAGGGGTTACTCTATGTTTAGACACAACGACGAATGTTCGAACTTCGTACTGTGAGAATATGCCTAAATACTTTATAAAATGTCCGAATCCTTTATCGTAAGCTCTAGACCAAAGACTAAGTTTGAAGTTAATGATAAGTTTCTTAGAGAATGCTATGGATATTGAGAAGTAGGTCGAAAGTACGAAAATTCGAACTTCGTCGAAGTATAGATTAACCCTGCAGTTTATAAAAAACAAAGTACTCCTATTCGATTGTATTTATTTTTCATTATCATACATTCATATCAGTAAATCTAACAAGGTGTGCTCGTAGCGTGAACAATACGTGCTAAATGTATGTGACCGCGGCATTTCACGTGCTGTAATATTAAATAATATATTTTTATATCAATTGAGTATTGCATTTAATGCGTTAGTGAAAACGGAACAATAGATAGTAAGGACAGCAACAGAAATAATAGATAGTCCAATTAAGAATGACTGCGCACAAAATTCAGATTCTTGAATTTATTATTGTTAGGATTATTTGTATTTTTATAATTGCAAAGAGCGGTGAGAAAAGCATGCCATTCGGCTGATGGTAAGCAATATGGCAGCTCATGGACAGTAGCAATATATTAAATCGAAACAACACCATGAACTACAGAGCAATGCCTGGCATTCCACTGCGCACGCCATCATAAGAATAAGATCAATATTTGATCCTGTCCAAGCGTAATTTTGACAGCCATGAATAAATAAATAAATAACACCCAACAATCACATACATAGTCCTGACCCCACACTAAGATCGAGTCTTGTGTCGTGAACTACGAGAGACTTTTCGGTCTCACAAACACCCATATTTGTGGGCCGCACAAACATTTCTCTCGGTGCGGGGATCGAACCCGCGGCCTCTCGTTTCACAGGCGGCGTCTAACCAACTGCGCCACGGAGGCTGTCAATGATGAATGAATCTTAATCTCAATGTATTTATTAAAGTCGATAAATTATTATTCTTTGAAAACATAACCCTGTCAGTGAAAAGGTTTTTCCATGAGGTCGGCACTGGATGACTTATCGTTTTGAAGAGTTGCAGAGTGATTTGGCTTATAACTTTACACCGATCGTCCCCGACTTAAACCTTACTGACAGTAGGTCTTTTAGTCCATCACTCTGACACAATGCAGAGCGGCTATTACATAGAATGGTTTTTGGCTGAATTCGAAAATGGTGTTTCATCTTTATGTTACTGCTGCAGGAAAAGATTATAATTTAACAGTTGTGCTCCTTCGACTTTGATAATTATATTTAGTATGACATTCGTAAAATAATTAGAACATTTTGGAGCTTAATATTATCTTACAATACTGATTATCTTAATACAAATATATTGACTATAGATTTCGTTCCATAGTAAGGTGCTTACTAGCTAACTCTTCAACCCATCTAAGTGGTCTTTACACCTACCATACACAGCTATATAGCTTCTTGTCTACCAAGAAAGGGGTAGAACGTGGCACGTAACAAGAATAGTGTCGGGAACAAATGACTTGTTCTTCAAAACCGCGAATCCGTGCTTTGGATGACGTCCAAAATAACACGCTTAGACATTCAAACAATGCTCGTTGTTGCCATGACAGCTGCAGTCCAATTGCGGATAAAACTTTCGTTCTCGTTGCACAATGGTTGATTCTTTATATTATGTAAGGTTTACTAAGTAAAAATAAATACGGATCATTCGTAACATTACCTTAAAACATCAATTATTATGTCCAAAATTATGAAGTTTTTGATATTCTTCTCTATAAGTAGCCAAGGGTAGTTCCGATTTATGTATGTATGTAATCTGTTTTGTGCTTGGCCTGTTTTCACCCGGTTTCGAGCCGGCTACTATGTTTTTTTGTTGTTGCTATGAATGGCAAGACGAGCATGCAGTTCGCCTGATGGTAAGCGATACGAAAGCTCTTGTATAGTAGCAAAACCAAACAACGTCTTGAATTACAAAGCAATGCTTGGTACTCCACTGCGCTCGCCATCCTGAGACATAAGATGTTAAGTCTCTATATGTCCAGTAGTAGTTAGTTGTATCTGTATCAGCCCATGTACGTCACACTGCAGGGCACGGGCCTCCTCTACAATCGAGAGTACGATTGAGAGTGGTTAGGCCATACAGTCCTCCACGCTGGCCTAGTGCGGGTTAGCGGATTTACATATTACGCTTATTAGTTATTTGTGTACCTATATTTTTTGTGATGCTGTCCATAATGTAACATATGTCTGTTGTTTCCAGATGACTACAACAAGGAGTCAGTGCAGCTCATCGCTGGCATCGTGGACATGGACAAGGACGGGTTTATCTCCTTCTCGGAGTTTCAGGCGTTCGAAGGCCTGCTGTGTGTCCCGGACGCGCTCTACAAAACCGCCTTCCAGCTGTTCGATACTAACGGCAATGGACTCGTTGCTTTTGGTAAGATATATCTATACTTCTGTACTGATATATAAAGCTGAAGAGTTTGTTTGTTTGTTTATTAACTCTAATCTCAGGAACTACTGGTTCGAAACGATTTTTTTTTGTGCTGGATAGGTAATTTGTTCAGGAATGCTATATATCATCACGCTATAACAAGCAGTAGAGTAAAATCTAGCAAATACGAGGAAATTTTATTAGTTTTTCGTGATCCGATAAGTCGATATTCTAAATTAATAGTCGTAATTGATCACAATGGCCGCCATTTCGAAAAGTATATCTGCACCTGGGCGGAGCCGAGCGGGACCGCTAGTTCTTCATATAAGTATTCAATAGTATTGGGCAGAAACCTTAACATAAAATATATAAAAAGTATAGTGCACAGACTAGAATGCGTTGATGAAAGTAGTTAAAGTTATATTAACCGACATTGAGCTAAAAGGAGATCCCTGGTCTTCTCAGTCTATAAATCTATGCTTTTACGAGTATTACTCGGTCACAATATCTCTGCACCTCGCAGGAATGCGATGCCCCTCCCGCTGCCCCTTTCTCCTTCCCGCGCTCGTCCGAACACGACAGTACGGTCAGCACTTTCGTTGCCGATACGCGTCTCAATAAAGTTTTAATTATTAAACATATTGATGTTATAAATTAATATTTCCTGAAATCATGATGTACGGCTTATAAACTAAATAAGATTTTAAAAAAAATGGTTAACTTTTTTTCTATCATTGAATTACGTAACATTAAACACAAACATTAATTCAATCATTACACAAAAAAAGTAATGGATTGGTATTTGGATGGTTATTTTACACTTCGTACCTGAGCGCCGATATGACGTCATCAACGCCGGGTGCACAGATATTTTGACCGAGCTATATGTACTAGCTTCTCAGAATTTAGAAAAAATTACTATGTTTTTGATGTATCTTTCTATACACATAAACAACGGTCAAAAATTCAATGTTTTATGCAACCTGCAGAGACTTTCCTGTCCACACGCCCACCACTGCAACTCCTGACAGCCAGGATCAACAGTGACACGCAAGGAATTGACATCGAGCTCCAAAGCTCGGCAGTCTCTTAGTGACACTAGCCTGTCTTTATCCCGCATCGAAATTGTCGACTTCAATGTTTTATGCAACTTTCAATAGATTCAGCAATCCTATCTTTGCAAACTACAGTAAATTAATAAAAAAATATAATATTCAACATAAAAATCTCCACCTTCCAGACGAGTTCGCGGAAGTCATGCGAAAGACAGCACTGCACAAGAAACTGCCGTTCAATATGGAGAGCACATTCGTCCGTCTATACTTCGGCAAGGACAAAAAGCGTTTAGTCACATACCCTGAGTTCAGCCAATTTCTTCACGACTTCCACGAAGAGTACGGAGTGGAAGCCTTCAAGAAATGCGACAAAGACGGCAGCGGGTTCATAAGTGCCGGAGACTTTAGAGACATCATGCTCAGTGTCAAAAACCACCTGCTCACTAAGGAGTTGAAGACTAAAGTTATTAACGTAAGTAGTGATATTAATATTAGTCCATATAGGTACTCAAATTACTAGACAAATTATGACTAACTTTACTACAAGTACAAGCTTACTCTTCTTTAAACAAAGATAGGCATATATATTTATCTTACCTTGCTATCTATAAATATATTCGCCATATTTATAGCTCTTTATCTTTTTTATCTGAAATATAAAATGCATTCAAATATCTAATGAGGTATCTTGTTAGATAGATTGTAGAGAAAGGCTGTAAGGCTACGGGTGGTCAGAAGAAGAATAAACAAAGTTTCTTACATAAATTATTAAATATACATTATTTCCTGGTTCAATTTGGTATTTATTTAGCACTAATAAATAAATATTTGTTAATTTCTATAAACCCATGGCAATAGTTCTCTAGTTTGTTATCACGTGCCCTCTCTGTATATCAATGTAATAAATTTAACCCTCTGGTATTAATAAATACAGTATATCGTATATTGTATGGTGAAGGGTTAAATGGAGTAAGCGATAATAAGTTTCTGACAAGCCATTTAATTAGAGTAATGTGTTCATGTGACCTGCTATGAAGTGTAAAAGCTTTTTAATTGTCGATTTCACCCTCTTCTATTAACTAATACCATAGAATATGGGAGTTTTACTACCCATGCGATCCCGATTTTATCCTTAAGTAGGGAACTTTAATTAGTAATTGGACAGCCTAGCAAATAACAGGGTACTTTTTAATGATGATTAAAATCATTGTAATTAATGAGTATAAATATCGAACATATTAATTGATACGCGGTTATGATGTTTTAGTCACTGCAAATAGTTTTTTCTTCCTGCAATAATTCTTTTTTGCTAATTAAAATGTATTAGTGGCTTTTGCCCACGTGGATATAATTAATCAGGACTATGTATATGACCTTAGCTTTTTTTTTTCTTTTTTCAGGCGTCAGGCTTCCCCCAAGGCGAGCGTAAGATAAGTTTCCCGTACTACATGGCGTTCAACTCTCTGCTCAACAACATGGAGCTAATCAAACGTGTGTACCTCAACGCTACAAACGGCCACCGTTCCACGGAGGTCACCAAAGAGGAATTCCTGCACTCCGCACAGATGATGTCGCAGGTCACGCCGCTGGAGGTCGACATACTGTTCACACTGTGCGATATGATTCACCAGACTAACGGGTGAGTTGACTTTTTTTGTTGTTTTTTTTTTTTAGAGAATAGTGCTAAAGCAATGGTTTGGAACGGAGTTCGAATGAGCAAACGTTGTAGGGAAAATAGTAAAAAACTAATTTCAGAGCGAATTATACGTATCATAGAGAATAGTATTCATTGTTAGAAGCGGAAAGGTTATAACTCGACATTTTTGACATTCGAATTATAGTGTAACCACCCCCTTGTGCATTTCCCCGTTGCTCAGTAGGCCTACCGATACCTACTCATAACGTTTTTTGCAAGAGTATTTGTAATTTTATTAAACAGTGACTATTCGTTAAGTCGCCGCCTTAGCAGTAATCACATTTTTTTTTGCATTTAATGGCAAGATAAGCATGCCGTTCGCCTGATGGTTAGCGATACGACCGCTCATGAACAGTGGCAAAACTAGCAACGCCTTGAACTACAAAGCGATCGTATCGTATCAGCCCATATACGTCCCACTGCAGGGCACGGGCCTACTCTACAATCGAAAGTACGATTGAGAGTGGTTAGGCCATATAGTCCACCACGCTGGCCTAATGGGGGTTGGCAACAAAGCGATGCTTGGCATTAAACAGCGCTCGTCATCCTGAGACATAAGATATTAAATCCCAAGATGTCCAGTAGTTACTCTGGCTACAACGTCCTTCAATCCAAAAAACAACAGTGCATTTATACTGCTGTTTTGCGGGAGAAATGGACATTGCGTTGGTACCTACCCAGGCGGCCTCTCATATATGAGAGACCACCAGTACATTTGTATGAGTGAAGGGATTTGCCAGTGCCACCAACAGCTTGCCAAGATTAATGTCCTAAAACCTGATAACATCAAGGCTATCTAGCATTCCACTGTTTCATGTGCGGCAAAAAGTGTGAACAAGAATATTAATATCTTAGAACACTATAACCCACACCACAACTTTACAAAATATATTAATGCGATATATTAATGCATACATAGTAAAGTTTATATTAAAGTAACAATAGGTAATAATCAAAATATTTCATTTAAATATTAAATTCCATTAATGTTTTGTTACCCCATTTTATAAAAGCGATTGTGTGTAACGAATCATAATAAACTACTCAGTTTCATAATTTATGATATTTACATATAGAATTAAATTTAATCCACGTGTTACTAACTACTCTAGGTGACTGTGCTGAGTTTGAAAGAAACAGCCTGATAGATTTATCAAAATCCGTGATTTTAATTTTCAAGGCTTTTGATCCACCCGTATAGGTACGAGTCTTTTTATAACTTAGATAAATTATAAATCCGAATCGAAGTTATGCTAAGCGGTAAACATTTTCGTATCAACACAAGGTGACCAACAATCGTGAAAACTAAAATCTTGCATTTTTTTCAAAGCTAATATCACCAAGTATATTATATAGATTTATACAAATCCATCTTCGGCGAAAATTTATATCTATATCCTTTGCACATATGCCGTTAAATTTCAAATAAAAATTATTATATACAAAATCTCGTTAATACTCAATAAAAAGAAACGTCATATCAAAATCAAATAATACCCAAAATTAAAAAAGTAACGAACCCCTTTCTCTACTAACACTAATATATCAATTATTATGACGTCACAACTCGATACTCAAGTTATAGTTCAAGGTGATTACGTCAAGAATCATGATATTTTCGAACTATAATGACGGTCAATGTTATCACACCGAATTAAGGTTAATCTACAGCCAAAATTATCTAGTCGCGACGCCTTATCTCTGTAAGACATGATTACGTTGGCGTATTGGTCTCAAAATATACAAAGTATGATTGATGATCGTCTGTATGGAAAACTGGTAAACTTAGACCAAATTAAAGATCTAAAGTGTTCAATAATTATTGGAGTATTTTGTGTAATGATTTCTTAGATTTACGCGAATGTTACACATTGAAATAAAACTATTAGTTACGGATTTTATCGCGGATTTGGTTTAATTTTTAAATTTTTTGAGTTCCCGACGTTTCGATTACTTTAATGCTTTCGTGGTCACGGGGCGGACAGTCCGCGATAAAATCCGTAAATAATAGTTTTATTTCAATGAGTATTTTGTGCTCAATTTTATATCTGATGGGGTAGCAGAATTATCACTACTTTCACACATATTTCTCCAAAATTTCTATCCCTAGATGTGATAGAAGCAGAATTTACTGCCATATCGGGTGTAAGTTTCAGTCACAGCCAATTCATTAGAATCTTGCGTGTACGAATTTACAGTATTGTAAAATATATTTATTTATGGTTGATTTATACATCATTCTGGGAACAAATTGTGTGATTTTTTAAGTCATTTTACCAAAATAAAGCAGATTTATGTCTGAAATGGCAATATGTTCTCTGTTATAAGCCTCAAAGGTCCTTGTTGAATTGACTATGTAGTGTAGACTTACGCGAAAATTAGGCTCGTTAATTTGTCATTTGTCATAATATTCTACTATTTGGCAGTGAGACAACAGCGGTATCAAGTTCTGTTCCCGTCAAAGAAAAGTGTGGTATCGGGTTTGCTTTGAGTGGATATGACTTTTGACTTCTATAAAACAGAAGGAAATCTGTATGAAATGTTCTATACTTTTGCATAATTTATTGTTACCCTTATCCTTTTTAACCCTATGATTTGGTACGCCCGTGGCATAGCCGATGGTAACCACCATTTCGTCTGAATCGATGGCTATAATAATGAAAGCAAAACATATATCACTTTTCTTTGGCTTTTGTTAATTAATACTTATAAGGCCATTAAAAATACATCTAATATAAGCACTAATATTTTTACGAATGGTTTGTAATTTTGAAAAGAAAATTATACTAATAGTATCCTCTTTGTAAATTTCATTACTTGAGCATCCGTATTATCGAATGAAAACTGAGATGTTGAGTTTTAATTCAAAAAAAAATCTAAATTGCACCTTGAACCATTTAACTAATTTTAAAAGTATTCATATAAAATTAGTTTTTATTTTTGTAATTTTCAGTCGAATCGTGTACAACGACTTGAACTCGATAACTCCGGAGCAGTACTTCAAGCAGGTGACGCGGCGCGTGGCGGAGATCAAAGCCGTGTCCGTAAGTATTGCCCTCTCGCTCGCACACACCCACATTCCATATCGTCGTCCCGTTTTAACGCACATGTCGATAATTCCAGGAGGCGATTTGGCGATAGTTAAAATGTATGTTGTTAGAATATATTAATTAGAATTAATGTTTTATAATATGAAAAAATATACGTTGCTTTATTTTTTATTTTGGAAACGTCACTAACTGACAGGTCTGTATTTTTCTCTTTCTTTCAATGCTCAAAAGGAGGAGGTAATTATATATACCGAACGTAATCGCTTTATTGAGTATTTGGGAAGTTTTATGGTAAGTAAAGGATAGAATATGGTGTTTGTACATTCATTATATTATTTATAGTGAGATTTTGGTGCAAACGAAATTAAATCGAGATGTTTTGACACCTCTATTAAATCGATTTTTAGTTTTGCTGTGCGAAGAATAATTGGCTGTATTTTGTGTATATAATTATGGAAAAATTTATATTTTACTGCACAAAATCAACTTGTATTAATGCTTACTATTCTGCCGTGCTGTGTCGAAATGGAGTGTAAGATTTACTTAAAGTTTTTTTTTTTACAATATAATGGTCTATAAGCAATCAGTGTATGTGCCTTAAAATGACTAAAATAAAGTTTTCATTAAGTTCTAAATGTTCAAAATACTCCGATAAAACTTATAACTGAATGATCAAATATCTAAGCATTTTAAATATTATACTGTGTTAATATTATATTATGTTTTTTAATACCACAAAATATATACATAAACCCAGTTGTTTTCTAACGCCCTTATTCTCTCTTAGACTCTTTAAAAGCTATTTTAGTTATAGAATATTTTGTCCCTTTCCAACGACTTTTGAACTCATTTTGAGTGAAGAAGACAAAACATTCCACATCTCCAATAGGTTTTAAAATTGTCTCTGAATTTGAAAATTTTTAAAGACCTTTTCAACACAGAACGGCAGTTTAATAATATTCAAAATTATGACAAAGTCAGAACATCTTAACCTGGCCAAAACATCACTACTTTTATTCTCTTACACATATGTCAAGGGCATCGTGCATTGCTCATATATTATGTTTTAAAGGATCTAGTGCTTACAAAGCATAGTTATATTGTTTTACCTTACTACACAAAAGAGTTGTGGACTATTTAAAGGCCACTTTGGGGCCAGGATGTTAAAGTCCGAGTCAGAAACTATGACAAATCCGAGACACATTAAAATCTATTTTATCATACTGCATTTCAGATGAGTGCATTGCTCTCTCCTGAGAGATATAGAACAACTATAGTAATGGATATGTATGGTTATGGATGGTGTGATATTTGTGTCGAGGGGGTCGGCAACCTGTTGAGTTGAAAGAGCCACAAATTACAATTTTCAAAATTTCTAAGTTTTAAAAGAGACACATTTTTCTAACGCCTGTGACGACGCCTGTCGCGTGGTAGGGGTTCAGTAAAAAGCAAGTACAAGAGGCTGAGAAATAGAAATTGTGCCTAATTCTCAAGAATCGATAAACATGATTTTTTAATATTTATTTTGTTCAATAAATAATCTGGACGTATGGACTTTAAGAGCCCCAGCTTCACATCCAAAGAGCCGCGACGTTGCCGACCTTTGGTCTAGACAGATCGTACCCGATCATGAAAAATCACCATAAATCATAATGATCAGTGCAAATGTACCGCACATTTGTAGTTTTGGGTTCGACCTGTAAATATATACTTTCGACCAAAACGGTGTGGTCATCATAATTATCCAACTGAATGGCGCTGTTCTATATAAGTTGCGTTGCACTTCCTATCAAATGTATTATCATCTCTTTGGGTGCCATAAAAAATAGCATTGTTGTCATAGTTTCTTTATAATCCGGGCTGACTCTTTAGCATGCTATAAAATGCTGTTTAATTATGACACTTACACCTCTTGTTTTTCTTTCATTGCCAAAGTTTGCAACAACATTATTTCTACTGTTTGAACTCTTTCAATCTATCACTCAATATTTACTGTTTTCATACTTAGATTAATAATTAAATAATTATTATTTGTTGTACATTTTTGTCTAACTTCTATACTGTGAACATAAATAGTTTTTTTCAATTTTCTTTCATACTATTTTCCTTATAATTGTAAAATATATTTATCTATCTGTCTATTCGCAGGGCTTTCGCTTATCACATATACGTTGTCTAAAAATTATCGATAAAAATATCGATATGAATTATTTCAATATCATCACTATTAAATGGTTATACAAAGTTTTGTAAGCACAGAGTCCTATCCGAGTCTAGACATAAGACTATATCACATTAACCTACAATTTCGGATACAGATATATAAACAATGTCAGCCCCCTTAGCCAAGTTATCAATCTATTTATTCTCTTTCTACAATCGCATTGACGCGAGCGATAACGTTTTGTTTGCGCTAATCAAATTGCATCTTGGATAGCATTTTTATGGGAGTTAACCAATGTCGTTATACAACGTACAAACATCATCGCTTACGTCGTGGCGTTAACTATTGTAGAATGAGAATAGATTGTAACTTGGTTAAGGAAGCAGTAGAGCTAACTGATTTTATTATTAAGAATTTTTAAAATGAATTCAGATGCACTAACTGTACACACAACACTATCACAATTTGTCTCATTCGTCCTTATCCGAAATTATTTGAAACTGGATAACAAAAGTTACGGTATCCAAAAGATTTTGACGATATAGACTTAAGAACGTCTATTACATTCATGGTTGTAATGTGATATGGTTCTTACATATTGTTATTAGAAATGTGCCAAAAAGTATGATATCATTTCACACAACACAATCGTCTTTACGTCTCATTCAAAACGGTTTCTATCACAATATATTTGTATAAACCTTTTTGGTACGTTTTAATATTTGTGCACATGAAATGCTAGTTTAAAAGTAGATTTGCTAAAAATGTCGGTAATACATATTTACTAAGTTTAACAAAAAATACAACATCAAATGTTGTAGTGTACAAATTTTGTATTTAAAGGCAATTTGAAAATTGATACATTGTATTTTGAATATAATATTTTTACTTTATTGGTTTTAATATGTTTGAGTCAAAATAATATTATACTTAGTAATATGACCCGACATTAAAATGAACTTTAATGGTAAATCTACTTTACATAATATCCAAAACTGGCTATGAAAACTCTAAATTAGTGATTTAGTCATGAATTCTTATGTTTATAAATTGTGCACACACTGGTATATTACAATTTGTTTTGATCTTACACATTTCACTGCTCGTCAGAATTACTTTGTTGTTGATATATGTTCATCATTTTTTTGAAATAAAACTGTTAATTAATTCTAAAGTGTACTCGTACATGGAAGTTTACTAGGAAATTCCGTTTGGAATGTTTTCTAAGTGCGGATCTCTCCTAATATTATTTGAGAGAGTTTTGTATTTAATCGACCACCCCGGTTAACTGTATATTTTTAGAATCATATTTTCTTCCAATCACTAACAAAGTAAGAAAAAAGATATGTGCGTCATGTTAGGTGCGACTCTTAGAGACCGTCTCAGGGATCAAATCCATCTATACATTTAATTCAGGCATTTATTTGTTTTAATATAAAATAAAAATAAATTATTAAAAACTATTTTATGAGTTGGCGAAAAAATACTGAAGTCGGTACCAGCAATCTTATTTTAGAATAATTAATTATGTTTATAGCAATGATGATAAAAACGCACCACAAAAATTAGTATACGTGAAATAATTAAATAAGGTTTTAACTTCTAATTAGCTTAGCCTCATGCAAGATTATTAACTCAATTACCATACCAGTGTGTACATAGACACATATTGTCACATTTTTATATGTTTTTTTATGAAATATAAATATTTCGACGCTCCCTACGTAAACTATCGAAACTGAAAAGTGTTTATTTTTGTTTTATTGCATCAGTTGCAAGTAGATATAAATATTTATAATTCTTTGCAATAAAATATTATACTAAATAAATATATCTTTAACTGTTTTTCAACGGATTTAATTGATAAGATGGGCATAATAAAATATCTAATTTTCCACATACAATGTTATTGGTGTAAAGTAGCGAATTAACAGTTTCGATAGTTTAACTAAGGACCGTCAATTTATTATTTTATTTTATTTGGAAGAGGTGTCATGGTAAAGTTGTACGTTATGTTTGTTGCAGAGCCCTGAAGAGCGCAGCGTCCTCATTCAAATTTTAGAGAGCACTTACAGATTTACACTCGGTTCCGTTGCTGGTGGTAAGTAGTCAATATGGTAAGATTTTTGGGTAGTTATACATCATTTTGGAAAAAAATTCTCTACAACCGAGTAGTTTACGGTTTTTATTAGTTTTATATACAATGGGTAAGTTTAAATGAAGAAGTTATTTAAAAACACGATAAATCTGTCCTTCGTGTAGCCATAAATCACAAATGTATTTATAAATTGCAGAGAATACTTAGTATAGAATAGTATTCACATAAAAAAAACACAACACGCAGATATGTTTGTATAGAGATTAGAAAATACTCGTGTGGGTGACGTATGCGCACACTCTTGCGCATCCCGCAGTTAGCCGTTGGCGCATGCAGCACCATATAGGTTGAGGAGGCATAGATTATCTCATATTCTCGACTCGACCTTAGTGTGGGTCAGGACTATGTATGTGACTGTTGGGTGCTATTTTATGTTATTATTTATATAAAACACTTGAGATACAAACTTATAATGAAATTCATAAAACACTGGCATGTGAAAAGCAAGGCCATAGTGTGCAAACGGGTATGATCCACATGTATTTCGGGGCTAGATATCGGTTGAGATATCTCGCAGTTTCTCATACCCGCTACCAGATTTGTATCTAATTGGGGTCAGGTCAAATGACTGTTGAGTGTATTCATTTATTTATTTTTTTCACTAGCTGTGGGCGCGTCTGCGGTGTACCCGATAGATTTAGTGAAGACTCGTATGCAGAACCAACGTACAGGCTCGTTTATCGGTGAGGTGGCGTACCGGAACTCTTGGGATTGTTTCAAGAAAGTGATCAGGCACGAAGGAGTCTTCGGCCTGTACAGAGGTCTAGTGCCACAACTGATCGGTGTAGCTCCGGAGAAGGCCATCAAATTGACGGTCAGTTGGCATTAAAATCTAAATTAATAAACAATCTTGATGTATTTGTGACGATCCCGAAAATAAACCAATCGTGTTAAAGTTTGTCGACACGCCCACTTTTATTTTATTTTGATTGGTTAATTTTCTGGATCTGAGGTTGAAGATTAGGATCGCTTATACAATTTGGTCGCTATACAACGTATTTTATGTTGAAAACTTAAAAAATATTTTAAAAAATGTTTGGTTTTGCCTAATAGCATGATTATGTTATGATATGGGCAAACACTTAATATTTTTAGCAATGTTTAATGTCTCTTTTTATTTCTTTTTTATTTCATAGGCGTATTCATTACTTTACTATTTACTATAATAAATAAAGTATAAACTATTTTTCATGAAATTCCAATATTGTTGTTTTCGATATATTTTTTCCATTAAAAAAAACCTTAAATAACATAGTTAGACACAGAATAGGTTCTATCATCATCTAAAAGGCTTTAATGCAAAAAAAATAAAGTCCAAGTAATATAAATTAAATAATTGTCGACAGGTCAACGACTTGGTCCGTGACAAGTTCATGGACAAAAAGGGCAATCTGCCGCTATACGCCGAAATTATTGCTGGCGGTTGTGTAAGTATTTAAATCCTATTTCATTATATTTTAGAATAATAAGCAAAATCATAATACATCGAAAAGATTAAAACTAGCCATTAAACGCTCAAAGAAAAATCATAAACATAATATTATGATCCATAAATCATATTTTTTTTAAGCATTGGTCATGTCTTTGTTGTGTTTTTAACAGTACCCCATACTTTACTATCAATAAATAGTAAATATCGCTTCCTGCTCACCCAATGAAAGCATAAGCTTGAGCTTATCGAAAACTATGCGATGTTATATGTTATGTTGCTATTTTTAAGCAGTTTTCTTCAAGTGATTCAAAAGGAAGGTTTATACGTATTTTTTACACAGGTGTATAGTGGAGTAAAAGAATTTATATATTTAAAAAATATGCAGCGTATATCAAATCTTTTGTGATTTTTTAAATATCTTTGTAGTTACTAAAAACACTCGGCTTCGTTTTCGGAAAGTCTTGATGCACCCTGTATAGGTCCTAAAATTAAAAAAGTTATTTGTACACAGGCGGGAGCTTCCCAAGTAGTATTCACAAATCCTCTTGAGATCGTGAAGATTCGTTTACAAGTGGCCGGCGAGATTGCGAGCGGGACTAAAGTCCGCGCGTGGTCCGTGGTTAAGGACCTCGGCCTTTTCGGCCTTTACAAGGGAGCCAAGGCGTGCCTACTGCGCGACGTGCCCTTCAGCGCCATCTACTTCCCCGCGTATGCGCATGTTAAGGTACTATTTTTACAAAGTTGCAATAATATACTTGTGTAATTTGTGTCTGCCAAGTATCAACAGCACAGCACGGGACTCTCCTACAACCGATTTGATTAAATGCGATTTAAAATAAGATTATTCCAAATAACTTAACATGTGAAATCTATACTAATATATAAAGCTGGAAGAGATTATTTGTTACCTCTAATCTCAGGAACGAATGGTTCGAATTGAAAAAATATTTTAGTGTTGGATATTTCATTTATCAAGGAATGCTATAGGCTATAATCATCACGCTATGACCTCCGTGGTATGATGACCTATAGGAAGAAAGCAGTAGTGAAAAATCTAGTTAATACGAGGAAATACTACCATACTAAAATTAAATAAGACCACACGCTCATTTGTGCTGTTATTTCTCTTGCCGTTTTTTAGGCCGTTACTTATAATCTAGTGTACTTTGTTCAGGCAAAATTCGCCGACGAGAACGGTTACAACCACCCGCTGACGTTGTTGGCTGCGGGCGCCATCGCCGGCATCCCCGCCGCCTCGCTCGTCACACCCGCCGACGTCATCAAGACCAGGCTGCAGGTACACTACACATGCATTTATTGATTTTGATTGATTGATTGATTACCTACGTTATCAATAAACCAATTTCATTTCATTTCACTACTCACTTGCAAAGGAGAATGCACATTCATAGTATCGGGTAAATATCGTTGGTCCCGATACCGCTACTGCATTTTTACATTATAATATATAAACATAATGGTTTTTGAATAGTTTGTCCTTAAACGTTTATCTGTTTTATGTCGGGCGACAGATCTTTACAAAATAAAGTAACTATCATTACATTTTGTACATTTATAAACTAGATCATAATCACACAGTCATTATTTTAGCCCACATTTTACTAATCAAGTCAGGGGGCCAGTCAATACTTTATGATTTGAATCGAAGTTTGAATGTTCGTACGCCAAACGTAAACCTTCACTAGTGGAAAACTTACATCTTACTCTAGACATGCTCTATCTTTTTTTTTTTTTTATTGCAATGAATGGCGAGACAAGCATGCCGTTCGCCTGATGGTAAGCGATACGACCGCTCATGAACAGTAGCAAAGTCAAACAGCACCTTGAATTACAAAGCAATGCTTGGCATTCCACTGCGCTCGCCATCCTGAGACATAAGATGTTAAGTCTCAATATGTCCAGTAGTTACTCTGGCTACAATGTCCTTCAATCCGAAACACAACATTGCATTTAAACTGCTGCTTGACGGGAGAAATAGACATTGCGGTGGTACCCACCCAGGCAGTCTCTCACATATGAGAGACCTACCACCAGTAACATTCGAACATTCGAAGTTCGTATCGTTTCATAGAGTTCATAGAGTAACCCCCTAGGCTTCCCCTTCCACACATTTACGTTTAAAACCCTATTTTAGCTATCAAAAGTTTCGTCCACATCGCTCAAACTGAATTCAAAAGTCGCTCCAAAGAGACAAAACATTCGACAACTAAAATAGATTTAAACATGTCTATGAATAAGTCCGATAGTGTCTAAATATGTTTTTTTATTTAAGTTTATGGTTTGTTATCTAGGTGGTGGCGAGGTCGGGTCAGACGACATACAACGGTGTGATAGACGCGACGAGGAAGATATACGCCGAAGAAGGCGCTAGAGCTTTCTGGAAAGGCGCTGTTGGTTAGTGCAATATTTTAACCTCTTATTCGTTATTATAACTCTAGTAACAGGTACGATGTTAGCTATGTGTTTTTATAAAATATCAATTACACTATTTTGGCGTAAAGAACTTGTACGGACTTTGATGATGGATTTGACGTTAAGATCAAACTATGTTTTATTGAAGTACTAGCTGTCGGGCCCGGCTTCGCCCGGGTGCAGATAGTTTTTGAGTCCAATCCACATCAAGAACATATTATTTCGCGTGTCTACTAACTATATTTCCCGCGTGCCGTCGACTATATTTCCCTTCCGTAGGAGAGGACATCCCGTGCCAACAATTTGAATTTGAAAGAGTAGAAAATATGTATATTTGGTTTCCTGACTCATCCCACGGGAACACTACATTTTTCGGGATAAAAAGTAGCCTATGTGTTAATCCAGGGTGTCAGCTATCACTATACCAAATTTCATCAAAATCTGTTGAGCCGTTTTTTCATGAAAGAGTAACAAACGTCCATACATACATACATACATACAAACTTTCACCTTTATAATATTAGTAAGGATAATTTCGATTTTTTGTTAGAACACCACTCGTTACATAGCACGTGAATTAAATTGATTTTAAGAATTACTATCACCTAATCTATCAGAATATCTTGCAAAAATACGATTGTGTACAAGTACGTTATTTTTTTCAGCGCGTGTATTCCGTTCATCGCCACAATTCGGTGTGACGTTAGTAACATATGAAATTCTGCAACGTCTGTTCTACGTCGACTTCGGCGGATCGTAAGTATTGCAATCCTAATTATTATTTATATGTTTTTACATAGTATAAAGAATGAGAGCTTTCTTTATATTTCTACCCAGGCCCACAAATATTTGTTTCTGGACACCCAGTATTTGAGACCGAAAAGTTTCTCGTAGATTCTGATACCCACGACACAAGACTCGATCTTAGTGTGGGGTATGTGACTGTTGGGTGTTATTTATTTATATTAAGACGCATTTAAAAAAGGCTATATCATTCCCAAAGTACGTCCACGCCGACATGACAAAATACTTATTTATATTTATTTATTTATTTATTACTTTACAGTCGACCGGCCGGCTCGGAGCTCCACGTGGCGACATCTATGGAGGAGTCGGTGAAGAAGCCGCACCACATCGGCGGCTACCAGGTGGCGCTACCAGTACTCACGGGACTCGAGACCAAATTCGGCATCTCCTTACCCAGGTTCTCGTTTGCCAAGCCCGCGCAGTAACGCTCAGGCGTAACACCCAAGCAAGCCTACTTTCAATATTAATATTTAAAGTATCAATAATTACATATAGTAAACACGAGCATGGAGATCAAGCAATTTTCGAAATAATTTTATCGATATCGATAACCGGAAAATATCTCGGTATCGATACATTAACTCCGCATCATTAGCAATTGATAAAAATGTAAACTGGTTCCAGATGGTCCTAGTTAGGCCAAAGTAGGTAGCACAGTATCGATATTACAAATGTCGAGTGATATCGTTGTCGAGTAAAGATTCTCGTATAAATTCGCATCGAATTAGCACATTTTTCTATGTATGAGTAGACGGTTGTCGATGTCTTGTACAGTATCAATTAAAACGTTGTGTACCGGAGTGAGCTAGTTGACTAAGATAGAACTTGCTGATATTTTCTCGCTGCTTCGATCACTAAAATTCTGTTCATCGTACATTGATATCGATCATTACTCGAATTATTTCCCAGAAATATTTTTTAAATAAATTAATCTAACAGACCTACAACATTAAAACCTACATACTATTCGATATTTAAAAAATGTAAAATGACTTTTTATTGAATCTGCATATCGATTTTTTTATCAGAGCTGCGAGAAAACTTAGCGAATTAATGAATTATAAAGTAAGTGTAATGTGACAAACTGTGAGACTATGTCTCTAGTCGATATGAAAAACTCATACGAACGGAGACTATTAGGAAACTCTTATATTATGCAAAACATTTAATATTGCCGTACTTATCAAATTATAGCTAAACTAGTTGAATGATCAATACATAAAATTAAAAAAAAAAACATTATTTAAAAATGTTGGATTTTGTACTCGCATTATTGTTGTTAATTTATTATATTTACTAAGTATATAAAATCATAATCAGCAACGTATTTTGTTTATATAAAATCATTCTTGTTATAAAGTTTTGTTAGTAATTGATCATTTTATATGTAGGTTTATTTTCAAATGAAAATCATAAATATTTCTATTGATGTATAGTTGCAATTTTTACGAACACTTTTTTCGTCATGTAACATTTGCTTGAATCTAAGCAATCATTATTATTTTCGATATTTATTATTTTGACGAGAATTTATCTTTAACTGTTTATGATTTAGATCCACGAAAATTTCCTAACAACAAATGTATAAGATAAAAGTGGCGAGTGATCAGAAATATCATCGACGAATTCTGTAACTAGTTCAAAAAGTTTTATAATGTAAAATTGTACAGATAAAAATATATATCATTAAAAATCTAATCAACATGAAAGAGATTATTAGAGATCAATAGTTAGGTAGAAATTAATAAAAAAGAATTCTATTTAAATATATATATATGTATATGTTTACCTCCACGCTTGGATACGTCCATTGTCCAATAATTGCTTCAATAAAAATCTCACGCACGCAATTTCCCTATAGGAGTAATAAAATAAAGTTATATCGATAAGCTGCATCAATATAACTGCTGAAAGAAAATAAGTTCACTTCCTAGCCAATATCGACTTCAATATATTTTATATTACAGCGTTTCTATACGAGTTGTATAAATAAAATCATTCATTTAATTATTGACATTGCTTTTATAGAATTATCAAATTACTGTTCCCTCATTGAATAACTGCACTGAAGCTTGCTAACCTATAGCCGAGTGTAAGGGACGTATAATCGAAACTGCCAAAGCGTTGCTTTTATCCGAAGTATGCAAGTTAAAGTACTAAGTTTGAAACTTATATCACTGTCATTTAGTTGTAAGTAATGAAAAGCAATTTACGTTTTTATTTTGTAGCAATATGCTTGTCTCGACGCAATTTGTTGCTCACTCGAAGTATATAAGACGTGTATGTTTTTTATATAATTTCGATGTATGCGTATATACAAATAATGTATACAAGACGCGAGGTGTGAATGACACATTTTTCATCATATTTCTTAAAGACAAAGTGCTAACAAGTTACGCATCTATTTTTACACTAGGAATATTTTAAAGTATAAAAATTGGAGTATATCTGACTCACATGGTGTGACAGACAAGAAATGTTTACATCAATTATTGTTATTGTATATTATTTGGTACCAAATTGCAAAATTTAATTTTATATTTAATTTGTATTGACGCTGCCAGTTGTACGAGTGAAATAGCGTATTACATTAATTATGTAAGTGATTTTTAGTTCTCGAAGGCACATTGATAATCGAATGTTCTGTATCTGAGTGATACAACTCTCGAAATTCTAGAATGGGATTAAAGATAACGACTATTTACCTCTCACTCACACTGCACACATTATCTGCTTTTCACTTATCCTAATAACATGATGTAAAAGAGTTGTGCATTTTACTATAAAATAAGTTTACTATAAAAGTAAAAATTGTTTCCTTTTTATTCTAGTATAGCTATGACTTTTAATCCCATCCTCGAATCGTGGGTTATTTGTATGTCCTTATTTAACTTGAATAAAGACAAATTGTCACTATCGCCGTTTAGGGTCGACAGTGACGTTGTTTTAGTTACTTTGTGATTGTAACAAATAAATCTCGTGTGATTTTTCTAGATGTTATGGTATTTTTGACAGACGCAAATATAATCGATTTGAAATAATTAAAACATTTTAAACAAACTGAGCACAAATTATTAAATTGGTCTGAATTAGAATTTGTACTTTCCGTAAATGAAGGCCTAAATATATATCTTTGTTTAAAGTTGATATTGCTTGGTTATCGATAGATGGGCGTTTGAATTATCGATAAAAATACTTTCGTAAACGACAAACGCACCCCAACTCGATACTTTAAAAAGCAATATTATAAAGAGTATAATTTAATCGATAAAATTGGCAACAATACCGTCTGTCCAAAATACCACCGGATTGTAGCATATACGAAATTTGTGATAAAATCTCAAATACAACAGCCTGTGCACAATCGCTTCAGAGTTCAGTGTAAGAGTTGTGTGACAACGCAGGGATACACAAGAGTTGTACTATAAGAGAACCGACGTGACTATTTATTGATATTGTACATTTTTTGTGTTAAAAATAAATCGATTAAAAATTGTAATTTTGTTTTGATTTTCTTTAACACCGTTGTCGTTTGAAAATTCGATGAAATGAAAAAGTGACACCAAAGACACAAACAGTAGTAAGGCAAAAAAAAAGAATGGGGGTTTCGTTAAACCTGTGTCATCAATATGAGAAACATTCCTCAGAACACAAAATGAACTAGGGCGCCAGAGAAAGGAAGGAGGTTTCGTTAAAAGTTTAACCTATGTCATCAATATGCGAAATATTTCTCAGAAGTAAAAACGTACTAGGGCGACCAAGAACCGAGGAGGTTACTATAGTTAGAGAGTAGAGTTCTACCCTCGAACCGATGTCTAGCTACAATTTTTTATATGTACCCGCAGTTGCATACCCTTCACTAAGGCTCAGTTGCACCAAGTAACTTTGCCAATACCTTTGCCTATGAAAATGTCATCGCCATACATTTGAGATGTATTTGACCTTGCGAATGTATGGAATTGACAGTTTCAAGGGCAAAGGTATTGGCAAAGTTAGTTTGTGCAATTGAGCCTAAGAATATTGTCATAAATTCAGTGACTTATAACATCACCTGTTAATCAAGTTTTGGGAGAAAGTAAGAAGTTATTCTAAAGGAGATAATAGTATACTGAAATTAAATTCTCAATTTATTATAAAAATGCAAACAAGGCAAATCTTGATTTACAAAATGTGTTTGCATAATTTTCGATTGGATAATTTGTGAATTTGACTACAACCTATAGCATGATGGACAAACCGTTGTGGTTATAAATGCTAAAATACACACTAAATTTTCTCCTTATTTTTGATAAACAAAATACAAATGTGTAATTTTTTAATTTATTTTCCGTTTTTCCAATGTGGACCTCTTAGGTAATAAAAAAGTATGACGTAACAAATGATATACATTTGAGCATAAAAGTAAATGTTTAAATGCCCTGCCATACATTCACAGTATGAACATAAAATAAACATTTTATAAGCCAGTCAAACATCACCAAAGTATACTGAACAATTTCTATCGATACATTAATATGTACGAAACTCATCACGGATCCAGGGCTTTATTAAACATTTATATTTAAGCATCGCAGCACTTTATTAACCTACTTCGGTTACATTACATTGAGCGTCTAAAAATATACAAAATAAATTATTTTTAACACAAGACAAAATATTCGGTTGCTAATAAAGTTAAT
Source organism: Hyles euphorbiae (assembly GCA_023078785.2). Taxonomy (NCBI): domain Eukaryota; kingdom Metazoa; phylum Arthropoda; class Insecta; order Lepidoptera; family Sphingidae; genus Hyles; species Hyles euphorbiae. The sequence goes on along the minus strand of CM041037.1, from coordinate 15,751,077 downwards.
TTGTTAATGTGTGATTTGCAAAATAAAATAAGTAGATCATTTTTCACATCATTACAGGCAGTTCATTATTACATTAAATTATGATTTGTGGCAACACCATTCCATCCCCATTTTAAATCAAAGAATCAGGTTCTGTTAACTTTTATACAACCATAAATTTACAACATATTTTTCATAGTTTTATCTCCATATATTTGTATTAAATCATTACTTAAACATAGTTTAGTACAAAGGTTTCTGAAACGGAGAGCTTAAGATTGAACCTAAGGCACATATGACTGATTTAATGAGTTTTGTATATTATCAATCTATTATTTTTTACAAACAAATAACAAATGGAGTTTTCTGTATGTTGTCGCCCAATAATTTCATTACATTTCATTAGTACGTATTCATTTCAACACTAAAATATTTAGTCATCAATATTTGATTACCAACGCCTTGTGTAATAAACATGAAAAATGATCCAACAGTGAAAAAAAAAGTTAAAAAATCCTAACAAAATTACGCTAGAATTAATAAACTAGTCGTGTCCACTCGTATAAAACTATTTATATTAACAATGTAATAGTAATTGACCGTTATATTGCACATTCCTATTTAGTCAGTACAAATATAGAATTTTATCGCTGGTCACACAGAATTGCCTGTGAATCAAGTAATAGACCACGTTAATATAACGATAAGTAAAACTCCTTGGGTGGCTTAAATATACTATAGAATTATTATTTTTTTTCTTCACTAGGTATTTCATTTTAATATTTATACTTTATAAAACCTATGTATATAGAATTGCATAATTTTAAATGTTTAGTACGCATTTACTAGCTAAAAGCAAGAAATTGGTTTTTCTGTATTCTCTGCCTACCTCCAGGTAGATATTTTATGTACACATGTAAAAATACTCAGTTCACAGTATCTGTGTGACAAGTCTTTTGATAACATATAGCTATTACAATTTTCTTAACAATGCACCATGGGATTTTAGAATGTAATCTAGTGTTAAAAAGAACCGATTACAATAAGAGCGCTTGTTCACAGCGACATCTATCTATGTTTTGAAGAACTAGTAAGTGTTTTCTATATTATGGAGTGAGGCACTATGGAGGCAGTGAAATCACTTTGTCATTGCCTTGAGTAAAAAGGCGTGGTGCCGTAGCCAGGAACTTACAGAATAGACACGGGTGAAATAGTTGATAATAATTGTTATATGGATACTAAGTACAATATTCAGTGCCATTATTTACCGGCCCACAACACATTGAGATGTTTTTTGTATGCCTGCCATCTGAAATTGATCCTACTTTGGTTTCAAGAGCAATGTTAAAAATTTACTTGTAACTTCTTCTATGACTTGAAATGTATAATGATTGTTTCTTATAACAAAGCTGATGAATGCTTAGAATTATCAATTTCACTTTTTGCTACCATCAAAAACGTATGTTAATAAAGGGCCATCGAATCCTTACCACGGCACCGAAGACATTAATCGCTAACAACAAAACGTCATAACAATAAGACGTCAAACACTACATAGCATTGAATTTAAAGGACACGACCTATTAAAAAATAAAAATAAAACATATAATTAAATACCTAATTATTGCTGTAAATAATTATTCGCTAGACTTCGCCGAAACTCGTGTGAAGCGTTTCGTTCGCGTGTTTTCGAGCCTCCATTTGGCCAGTTAGGAACTTGTCACACACCATGCATTTTAAAGTGAACTTATTGAGGTCCGTGAATTGTCTCGAGGATTTCGCCTCTTGGGCCAACTGTTCAGCTTCTTGGTACACATCCATGTCTTCCATTGGGAATATCGTTTGCATGCCACCCTGGAATTATTAATAAATTTATTTATTTATTTATTTAATCTTTATTGTACACATACAAAAGAACATAACAATATAAAGAAATAACATCTATGAAAAGTACAAAAGGCGGTCTTATCGCTAATAAGCGATCTCTACCAGACAACCGTTGGATGGATATAAAAGGAAGGAAAAAGAAAGGGCAGTGTAAAACAAAGATAAGTTAAGCTCCAATAGATATAAATTATAAAATAGATAATCATAAAAAAAACATATAAATGACATAATAAATACACATACGTCATATAATATATACATATATACATACATACAAATATACATACATAATATACATACATATAAATATATTTAATAAAGGTTTTTTTATTTATTTACACACACACACACACACACACGCACGCACACACACACACACACACACATACACACACACAATACACATTATTGTAAATCATTTTGAATTTAGTTCCGATGTGTGCACCAATTACAGATGTACACAGCTATTAATGATTATTTATGATGGTTAGTGATTACTGCCGCCCATGGACATCCACATTCCACGACCAAGGATCAAGGTTGTGTTGCTGGCCCATCAAGTATCAAGGAGAGCGGGAAGAAAAAAGGATGAGGAGAGGAGACAATGTTACCGCTTCAGACGAACCTGCGCATTTATGATGAGTCATGACTGACAACAGCGTGAATCTACCACTTTCAAATTCGTTTTCTTATCCTGTACTGTATCAAGCTATATTCACCCACTGAAGCACACGCAAATGAGATTTCGATTGAGGGCTTACCCCATAGTTCGTCACCTTACAGTATTGCGGATTGGCAGACTTCACATACCGTAGAAAATAATTTTGTGATTGAATCACAATCAAGCATTCCGTAAAAACTAGTTTTATTACAATGTATAACATTTTCGTAGATCTAAGAACCTTAAGCTTTGAGGTAACTTTACCATTTTGAGAGTCTCGCCTGACTTCATCACTCGGTCCAACTCAGAAAGGAACAATACAATTACTTTTAAATCCTATAAAAATACTTTTGCTAATATTATTTTACCATACTATTTAAAATCAGCAAATAGCCAATACTCACGTCCAACTTTTCCAAATACAAGGGGTCGTAATGGACTCCGTCAAATAACAGAAACACTCGTTGTCCATAGTTTTTGTCCTCGCCGAATCTGTTTATAATCGCGTTCGATGTGTCCACAACGTCCATCTCTATACCATAGAATCTTGAAAGGATTGCTACCTAAAAAAATAGAAAAAAATATATATAATCACACAGTGAATCACTTGATAGTATAAGTTCCAAATAGATTAAAGTTATATCTGAAGAATCGTTTAGTAAATAGTTCAGTATCACTAATCTTAAAGTAGGATGACAGGTAGTCAAAGGAATTATCAGTTAATTATAATATTATGTCATTTATCTTCTACTGGCGTGTGACAAAATTTGGAACTACAAATAATATTTTAAAAGTATCTTTATAACGCATTGTTTCAGATATGTTTCCTAATATAAACAACAAACATTTATACTCGTAATGTAATTGTATAAACATGACCAATATAATATAATGTGGTAAGAGAAAGAAAACTATGTCTAATATTTTGACTACAGCGTGACAACAACGCATTCGGGCGTTAAAAGATCTTAGACGATCTATATACCACTCCAAGACTCCTGAGTTAATAAAAAACCGTTTTTTTGTGTCTAGGCACGATAAATGAACTAGGTGCAGTGCAGTCCAGGTGTGTTTGATTCAAACCAAGTTTGAAGGACTTTGCAGCACGAGTAACTACTGGACATATTGATTATTGAGACAACATCAATACTACCAGCAATTTATTCACAATGTCCAGTATATTTAAAATATTCAATTAATCACTTCATCTTTAACATACAAACAATGCTGATAACCACAAAAATCCGTAATAAATTTCTGCATATACTTGAGACTTTTTTCCTTGACATCAATACATAAATGTTTTGCTCAAACATTTGTTCGACATCTGATGTAACTGATAAATAATCGTAAATACTATAAATGTCCACATAATAATTGATATGTTTACTTGTGAGAATATAGGCCACATTTATCTTAAATGTGAAATGACAGTCACGCGCTCGGAAGAAAATATTCATGATTATAAACATTTCCTAAATCTTCCTATTGTACAATACTAATATAGGGGCAAATAAGTATAGTACAAATTAATCTAAACTGATATTATAAAGAGGATTGATTTGATTGCTGTTTACACTGAATATGCACTGAGACACAGACATAGGTTTTTTAATGTCTAATATATATCAATATTTATACGATACCTAAGCTGAAAATACACTTTAATTTTGTTATGACCGTCTGTCTATTATAAAACGCGCGTGCATGAGTTTAATTGGTTTCTTCGATTTACTGTATCAGCCCATATACGTCCCACTGCAGGGCACGGGCCTACTCTACAATCGAGAATACGATTGAGAGTGGTTAGGCCATATAGTCCACCACGCTGGCCTAGTGCGGGTTGGCGGGTTGGTTCTTCGATTTATAATGGTGTAAATTGTAAAATATATTTAGGAACCCGCACAAAAAATACCTTGAAAATTGAGCCTGATCATATAATTTAAGTCTCGAACAGGGCAGGGAAAGCTATACTTAAATCTAAACTGCTTTCTTAAGTGAATCATTGGTTATAGATTATTTTTCACAAATAATAAATGAAGTGTTTGGATATCCACATTTAAGAGGATGATACGGGAGTGATATATATTATGTATAAGAACTTCAAGAACTTTAATATTAAATTTAAAATAAAATTTTAAAGTCATAGACATAAGTGAATTTCTTTTAAAAATACACATACTTGGGTCCGCCCAAATAATTCTCATTTAAATAAATATTAAGTTGTTCAGGGTTTTGAAATTGTACGCTTTGGTGGTAGTGATTTTTTGTACAGAAGTGCCGACTTAAAGTCATATCTACGTAACATAGAATTAATTACGAATTATAAGGATTTTTATGTTAAAAGTTGTTGAAAGGAAGTTTTTTTTGTTAAGGGTATAATATCTAATAAATCAATTCTTTTAATAAATAAATATGAAAAAAACAAACCAAGCAGACAAAATACAAAATTAGAAAATTTACTTGTAGATGAAAAAGTTTTTAACAATATAATTAAAACCAGAACAATATTATATCTGCAAATATTTATTTTAAAAAGTTTCATACCTCTATAGCACCGCCCCAAGAGCTTGGATGCTGTATCCAGGAACAATATTCTGAGTTTGGTTTGCCGAGCATGGCTTCATTATACGTTCCTGGATCTCCAGCCACTTCTACAGCTATAATTTGTCTCATCATTGAGTGTACTGTTGTATCTACTTTACCATTTAATACAAATCCTGAAAAAACAACATGTCATTTATTTTAATTGAAAAATATTGATGGGTATTTTTGATTGTATTATAATTCTATTGCATAGTTTGTAGGCCTAAGTCTCAATCATGCCCTCGATTGTAGAGGAAGCCCTGCAGTAAGACATATATGTCTTACTGCAGGGCCATACATATATGTATGGCCTGATACAGGTACAGATTGTAAGTGTAATTAATTCACTACATGACAGAACCTATTTTAAAAACATTGTTATGTTACCTAAGAGATCATTTCAATAATAATTGCAAATCACAGATTGAGTCATTTAGTCAATAGTTTATTTAATCAACAATTACTTAAGTGTTTTTTTTTCTGTGTTTTATGTGGAGGTTAGATTGTTATGTATGATCTTATGAGGTAATAACCAACAAGGGGAGAGTAGTAATTTGACACAATAACCAGGCCTTTGATGGTTTTGTATGGATGGAGAGCGACCTTCCCAAGGGGCAGATAAGAGATAGACTTGGACAAAAAAGTTAAACCAATATGATACATTAAATAGTTCCTGTTTTCCATATACTGCTACTGACTACTTCTTAACAATAAATGAACAATAAATAATTTTATCCCATCATATGAATGAAATATTTGCATATGGTTTTACCATACATGTACATATTATGAAAAAAATATTTAAGCTTAGGGATAGATTTAAAAGAAAGAGATATGGTGTAGGTCACATTTCCAGAGATGAAGAGACCAGCTGACCAGTGTGACATGTAAGAATTGTTGAATCCTATAGTTTTGTTGTGTATGTAATTTCACAGTTGGCCGATGTTATTATGATTTGTTGATTTGGACACTCCTCTACTTTACTTTCCTCCACCTCTGTGGAAATGCTTACTTATGGCCATTATTGTACTGAATCATAATATGATAGAGCATGCTATAATTATACCAGATAAATATTTTATTCTAACGAGTACTGTACCCTCAGGTACCAAGGTACACCTTACTAAGCCTACCCCATTCTCTTTGTTTTTATCATTTAGTTTTAAAACCAGTATTCCCCAGTATCAAACTGAAACAGACCAACACCTCATATGATTGATTTATCTTACCTATACTAGTGAACAAACAAGAATTATCAGACGGAACAACTTTCTTCATGAGGATGCCAGGTCGACACGGACGCATAGTCTCATGCGAGGCTATGCCGTTCTCCACGGGTTTGGTGGGAGTCTCGGTGGACACGGACGCAGGCGCTGGCTGCGGTGGAAGCGCCTTCTCCTCAACTATTAACGTCTCGCCAGTTTTCAAACCTATTTCACTCAGTGTTTTCGTATCATCACTTACGTCCAACGGCTTCGGAGGATACCCACAAAGCACACACACTCTCTCCACACTAACGTCCGATATACTCGACAAAAACATTTTTAATTCACCCACAGTACTTTCAGAGGTCAAATCTTTTATAACTTGTTGACGGTTTTTACATTTAACTTTAAACGCTAGTGCAGACATCTCTGTGAATTTCTCTGCTACGTATTGCACAATTTTTGTCGCAACTTATTATTTAGGTCAGAAGACGCAAGAAACTGAAATGAAACAAATAAATTAGTGTGCGCTTGACTTTTTCTTTTTGAAGTGACAAAACAATTTGTGACGTTATCTGTCATTGTTGAATGACATTAGAAGTATTGCCAATTTATGCTTATTTTTAGATAGTTGTTTATGACTTGGCACCATGGTTTTTGACCTTAGCTGGTTCCTTAAGAAACGAAGAGAAATAAAAATAAAGATTTTCCAAATTACTCTTAAATCTCACAGTATTTAATCAATTGGGTATTTTACTAATTACTTAAAGTCTCCCCTGTCGGGCGACCGTAAGACGGTCGCGCGCCCGGAAAATCTAAAGCCCCTCACCTGTCACAATTTTCCGGAAGCCGTAAGGTGGCGTCCAGGGTATACAAAGTTTATATTCGATAGTTACACAATTTTTTATAATTTCGATGTTCTTGGGTCGCTCCATTGTGAAAAAATTAATAAAACGTCATTGAAGTCGACAATGCCCGCGAAGTTTGAAATTGTTGTTCATTTCTTAAATAAAATCATTAAACGTGGTGGATTGTTCGTGAAGAGAACAAAATATCATGGAAAAATAAGTAATCTATCATATTTCAGTGTTATACGTGATTTGTGGTGTGTTTTTAAGTTAAAATGTACGTGTCACCGGGCGGCCATTTTGTGTTAAAATTTGAACCGATATATTATGATGGATATTCCCACATACGTGTATCTAGAATTTGATATATTTGATAACTATCTGTGCCTGCGACTTCGTCCGCTTGGAATTTAACAAAAAAGTTAATTAGTTTATTTCGTTGTTTTTTTTTGTTTTTACATTTTTATTTTTTGTTTGTGCATTTTTATTTTTTGTTTTAGCATTTTTATTTTAATTATCATTAATTTTCAGTTTTTTAAATAAGGTTTATTGAAAAATTGCGCATGCGCGTGAGCTGCTTACTGGACAGCACTTGGGCATTGCAACATTACTTTATTTTTCTAAAATAAAAGGATTTTTCTAAAATAAATGTAGCCTAAGTTACTCCTTATCATATTAGCTACCTGACAGTAACAGTCCCGTCAAAATCGGTTCAGTCATTTCAGGGATTAACGGGAATAAACAGACAGACAGACAGACAAAAAAATCTAAGATCATTTTCGTTATAGGTATCGTGTATATAACGATATGTAGTTGGTCATTTTTTTATTTTCAATTTTATTTATATGTATAGATTTCAGTGCATTTAGCTTTCTTGTTTTAACCAATTGGGTATTAAGATTAGCACTAACACACACATTTATATGTTACCGGAAATGTATGAAGTCTAGGAATTGTATGACAGCCTTCGTGGCGCAGTTGGTTAGACGCCGCCTGTGAAACGAGAGGCCGCGGGTTCGATCCCCGCACCGAGAGAAATGTTTGTGAGGCCCACAAATATTTCTTTCGGGTCTAGGTTTTTGTGAGACCGAAAAGTCTCTCTCGTAGTTCCTGATATCCACGAAACAAGACTCGATCTTAGTGTGGGGTCAGGACTATGTATGTGACTGTTGGGGTGTTATTTATTTTATTTTATTATTTATTTGTATACAGCTCCTAGAAAATGTATACAATTCCGAAGCAATATGGAAATGTATAAGAATAATGGTTTCTGTAATAAAACACGTTGTTCTAATGAGAGTAATATTTTTTATCACAAGTAACAATCATAGCGTTAAATTCAATAATACTTAACCTAACTTATTTTTTTTTCTCTAAGGTATTGTATACAATGACGGATTACATACATTTCCGTTAACATATATATGTATGTATGTATAATCCCTATAATGGTAAGGATCCCCGGGTTGGCCCCGCCTACGACCCCGACGACGACTGGCCCTGGTAACACACAACATACGTACTATGAGGACAGACGAGACGATTGTCGAACTGGAAGAAGAATTGAGCAGGTTACACTGGGACATTCTGGGGTTATCGGAAGTTCGAAGTATCGGAGAGGATACGATAACCCTGAAGTCTGGTAACCTGCTCCTCTACCGAGAGGACAACCAACAGTCCCGAGAAGGTGTCGGATTTCTCGTCCACAGGTCTCTCATCAACAACACCGTATCCATTGAAGGTGTATCGAGCAGGGTAGTGTACAATAAGTATAGTAAGTATAGGAGATGTATGAGGACATAAGTCGGGCCATACATACTTCCAAAACCTACTTCAATGTTGTTATGGGAGACTTCAACGCAAAGTTGGGCAAGAGAAGCGATGCAGAGTTGAAAATGGCGCAATTTGGACATGGGAACCTCAGGGGTCAGAGGCTGGCTGACTTTCTGGAAAAGAGGGACTCTTTGCGATGAATTCATTTTTCCAGAAGCCGCCTCACAGGAAATGGACCTGGCTGAGTCCTGACGGTTCTACGAGAAATGAGATAGATTTCATCTCGACGACGAATAGACGGATGTTCAGAGATGTCTCTGTGATCTACAGAGTGAAAACCGGTAATGATCACCGAATGGTTAGGGGCACATTGAATATCAACGTCCAATAAGAAAGTCGTCGCTTGATGAAGTCTACGTGCCGACCTTTTTTTTATAATGGCCTGGCATAGTGGCGGAATTGCACCTGATGGTAAGTGCCAATGCCGCCCAGGCAGAGGATCCATTGGCATCGGACGGCAGTCCCATGCCAATGGAAACAATTATGCCGGCCTGATAAGGTGCTTCTTCATACCACACCTTCACACACACCTACTCGCGCCCATATCCAAAACCCCGAGAGCTTTCAACTCGAGTTGACAAATCACTTTGATTGTCTAAAAGAAAACCTTGCAGTGGACGAGTTAAACAGCGGTTTCGTAGAAGCTGTCCATATAGTGGGATCTAAGTATTTTAGACCTCGCCGTAGAGATAGACCACAAAAACTCTCGATCCACACTCTTGACCTCAAGGCCGAACGTCGATCTTTAACGCTGCAGTCCTCTTATGACGCCGAAGTATATCGGCGGCTCAACAGAGGGATCTAGAAGTCCTTGCGATACGATATCCGTGCTCACAATACACGGTGCTCACAATACTCATGTTCACACATTAATTGTGTGGAACGGAAACCCCAAAGTGTTTGCAAGAGCACTGACTTACTGGGCAAAGCCAGTTGTCTAGGCTGAAAACGACCGATGGCCGCGTACTATCGACTAGGGCAAAGGTATTAAGAGAGATCGAGAGGTTCTAGGGACAGCTTTACACCTCGGTTGCCGAACCTACTGTTAGCTCGGCTGAAGACCCAAGAGCCGAATTGATCCGACACTTTAGCGATGATATCCCGAACATCAGCCTGTGTGAGATTGAGATGGCCCTCAAGTAACTTAAAAACAACAACGCCGGTTGAGGACGGATTCACTTCAGAGCTCCTGAAAGTGGGCGAAACGCCGATACTGAAAGTCCTTCAGAGGCTCTTCAATTCGTTCTCCTCGAAGGCTCAACGCCAGAACCACGCTCCTGATCCATGCCTCTGGCGTTCAGCCCTCTGTTCTGCAAAAAAGGTGATAATACTTTGCTGAAGAACTACAGTCCCATTTCGCGCCTGAGCCATGTCTATAAGTTGTTTTCGAGGGTCATCACAAATCATCGTGAACGCAGGTTTGATGATATATACAAAAAACCGAGGAATATAACTTACCGCTTTGTTTAGCGTTTGTGGACTATGAGAAAGCTTTCGATTCGATCGAGACCTGGGCTGTGCTACAGTCTCTTCAGCAGTGCCACATAAACTATCAGTACATCGAAGTGTTGAGGTGTATATAAAACAACGCCACTATGTCGGTCCGAGTACAAGATCAGATCACGCAGGCGATTCCACTACATAGAAGCGTAAGACAGGGAGATGACATATCTCCGAAACTATTCACTGCCGCGCTAAAAAACGGCTTCAAGCTCTTGCAGTAGAAAAGATTTGGCATCAATATCGACGGCGAGTATATTACTCACTTTCGATTTGCCGTCGACATTGTAGTCTTGGCAGAATCGCTGGAAGACCGTAGCACTATGCTCGAAGACCTTAATCGAATCTCCCAACAGGTAGATCTTAAAATGAACATGGACAAAACGATGATCTTATCGAATATCTATGTTGTACTCACCCCCATTGGAGTTGGGGGCTCAACTCTCGAAGTTGTAGAGGAATATGTCCATTTGGGATAAGTGATCCGGTTAGGCAGGTCCAACATCGGGAGAGGTCAATCGTCGAATCCAAGTCGGCAATACGGCATCGAGACGTGGCCTCTCACTGTGGGCCTCATTAAAAGGCTTAAAGTCACTCAACGAGCCATGGAGAGGGCTAGGCTCGGTGTTACCCTACGAGATCGAATTAGAAATAAGGAGATCCGTAGAAGAACAAAGGTTACCGACATAGCCCACAAGATTAGCAAGTTGAAGTGGCAGTGGGGCGGGCGTATAGTTCGTAGAACCGATGGCTGGTTTGGCCGAAAGGTTCTTGAGTGGAGGCCACGTACAGCCAAATGAAATGTTGGACGCCTGCCTACAAGGTGGACGGACGATCTAGCTAAGGTTGCAGGCAGCTTCCATCAGGTCATTGTGGAGATCCTTGAGGGAGACCTATGTTCAATAGTAGTCTTCCTGTGAGACAGAAGATATTTGTATAATTATTTACACCACCAGAAAACGAAGATCGGTCTGTTTGTTTACCCTCTGATCGATCGGATTGTTTACCCTCTGTGCCCCAAAGCGGGCACGAGCTGTATCCGATTTTTGGCCGAATATCCGGCCGCTGTCGCTAGCAAGAGTAAGTTGCAGCGCCTATGTGTGGTGTGCAAGGAACGGCAAGGCACACATTCTGCCCCGCCTGCAACGTTCCTCTGTGCGTGTTTAGGCGGGGCTTTTTCTATATTTTTTTCTATTGTACTGTATATTAAACTTTATTATTAATTTTTAAAATTATAATTAATATTATTTTGAAATTAATATGTATTTCATTACTCGAACGAAGCCATATCCATGTTAGTCTAAACAACGAATTCGATTGTTTCAAAAAAAAGTTGTCATGAAAATTTGCGATTTCCGCCATTTTGAAAAGTGGACAGTCAAGGAAATTCGCGATTTTCGCCATTTTAAATGACCGACAGGACAGTGGTTAAGTGAGATAAAATCTAAACACGACATTTAAATGGTACATTATTAACCAATCAACATAATATGTTATATAATTTCAATTTACAATTTTATAGAATACATTTTAAAATTCGGTTATTTAATTCCATTTTTTTTATTTATAATAAATAAATTAATAAGGGTGCCTGAGTCTCTATATTCCCGGACCTCGACCGAGGGGTAGACCAAAGAAGCGCTGGCTAGATGTCGTCAAGGAAGATATGAGGGTCAATGGCCTTACTATTGAGGATGCCGAAGATCGGGTGAAATGGAGAAGAATTAGCCGGAAGGCGGACCCTGGCACCAGCCGGGATAACGCCAGGTAGAAGAAGAAGAAGAATAAAAATCGTTTAATACTCTAACCGCCATGATAATGAACTAAATGTTGGAAATCCGTGAGTAAATAATATAAGCTTGTGCGTATGTGGTATTTTTTAAATAAAATAAATTTACAAATAATGATGACAAAATAAGCGGTGCAAATGCACTGTTGTGTTTCGGTTCAAAGGATTTTGTACCCAGCGTAACTACTGGACATATTGAGACTTAACATCTTATGTCACAGGATGGCGCGCGCAGTGAAGTACCAAGCATTGCTATGTAATTCCAGGTGTAATTTGGTTTTGCTTTGGTTTTGCTACTGTTCATGAGCTGTCGTATCGCTTACCATCAGACGAAAGGCACGCTCGTCTTGCCATTCATTGCCATAAAAAAGAACTTATTTTGATTTCAATAATTCACACTAAGCACATTATCGTTGTTTTAGAAAGGACCTAATGTTGGTTATGTTTAAAATACTAATGAAGTGGTGTGAACATACGAGACAAAGCGTTTAGCTTTGGTCTAGTGTTTTCTTGCATTTACGCGTAGAAATTTAAATTCTAATTTAAAATAGACTTATGGGACCTATCAATAAAATAAAAAAGAATATAGAATATAATTTTATCAATAGAGTATAATAAGTAATATAATTTCAGAGGTAATCATTTCAATTTCATATTCGAATATAATTTCATCTTTTATTCGGAAACAACTTAAGATATTTAAAAAAAAACCGGCCAAGTACGAGCCGGGCTCGCACACCGAGGCCGGAGCGTTCCGTACATACTTGTATATGTACACCCACCACGAAAATCGAGTCATAGTTATGGTATTTTTATTTTTTATAATTAATAATATAATTTATTTATTTATTTATTTAGTATATTTGGAACACCAACAGCACAGTATACATAACATTTTTAAGGAAATTATAATATATGAATAGGCTGCATATTATGTGGGCCAATTGGTGTTCATAATGAACACCAATTGGCGGTGTTCATAATACAATTTAATAAAAGGGGAAGTATATTCAAGTAATATTTAAAAAAAAAAATAGAGGATTCTAAACAATAAATCAAACTACAATGATTTTTCACAGCATTTTAATAAAAATAACATTCCTAAGTATAAATATTTAAGTTACAAAACACTAGCTTATTACACTATGGCGTTAATAGTAACTAAGTATCCGTTTGGCACGTATCTAGTTTTATAATATGAACATTTCGAGTATTACGCAATTGTACGAGTATTGGAACTAATAATTAATTTTGTATGAAAAGTTGCGTAGACCGTTTTAACTTCCATAAACTGGCTTGAAGAAAATACCAAGTCAGTATTAAAAAGTTATCACTGAAACTCTCAACGCCGTTCAGTCCTAAATTTACTCTCGTTTGATAACACCATTCAAAGTATCGAATCCACTTATTTTTCATGAATTGAGTCTATTAAGTACATAAAAGTTTTTTTTAGTGTCGTATTGTTTATTTGTTAGGAACGTGTATTTTCTTTGGCTCAATTACTTAATAACATTTTTTAAGTAAGCATTTGGTATGTTTAGTTGCATTGACAATCACTGAGATTTCTTATATCTATTTTAAATGTACTGAAGTATCGAAATCTGATATGGAATTGAACACCTAACATTATATGAGCTATACTTCACAATAATCTTAAACTTACATATTGTCTCAGTATTATTAATAACTTGTGCTAATATAATTCCTATCATCAAACTTGAGTACATGTGCGTTTTTATGGAAACAAATATCTATTTTATTTTGAGTATTATGAATATTTCATTTATTAAAAATGAGTATTCTTAGTTCTCATGATCTTCTTTGGTTAAAACAGACTAATATAAAATCATGTTTATTTGAAACTTACATATTCTGCTACATTAGTTTCTTTGGTAACCACTCTTTAAGTAATAAACCTAAACTAGACTAGGAATATTCATTTATTTACATTTTTGTTCAGTCGCAAATAATCAGTTTGAACATTTGAAATATTACGACCGCATTCGATTAGTTTAAAAAAATAAATGCAAAATGTTTATAATCAGTTTCTGCAGAAACCATTACCTGCATAGTTAATTATTGTAACCAGCAAATCTATATCAAAATTTAAAAAATACATAATCAACAGATTCACATTTAAAATTATATTTATTATGGCAACACAAAATGTTGTGTCGATCGATTATGATTTAGAATCAATCGACTGCGTAGTAAGGCGGTCGCCTATACGGTAACGTTTAGGTTGCGTCCACATTCACATATCGGTATCGGTTTACGAATGGTTCAATGAAGGGCCGCGGGCCGCGAAGTCCTCGCCGCCCTACCACTAAAGGGGGCATACGCTCGTCTTCCTCTTCTCCTTCGTACTCGCCTCCTTCTAAACTGTCTTCTTCGCTCCAAGTAGGTTTTACCATCTGATACGATGCTGAGAAGCCTTTGAAAACCAATGAATCGTCTGTACGGAATCTTACGAGTAATGCTTCAGTCGTTGAGACGATTTCTGGTGGCATCTGTCAAGGAAACACATTGGCATTAGGATAAAGATTAAACGGATGTTTCAAGTTATTACATAGATAAAATCATTAGACTTTGGTCCTTGTGGTTATTTTCGTATTATTCCAGCCTAGATAGTTGTCTAGGAACTAGGTGTTGGTATTCTTTACCTACGCTTTCTGTGGAAAATTATTTAATTGAAAAAATCAAACAGAAAGTGGTAATGCAAGAAAAAAAAACTGTTAATGTCACAATAAAAAAATTCAAATGGAATTCCGTCAAAATGTACAGAGCAGGTCTAAACAAAATCATTGATATTTTAGCATTAAAAAACCACAAACAGTAGTCAGGTAACCAATTCCGCCACACATGCTATTAAAACGATACAAGGTCCATTATTGACGTACATATGTGAGAAAGAAAAGTCTCATAGTTTCTGATACTCGCGACACAAGACTTGTATCTTTGTGGAGTCATAACTATGTATGTGATTTTTGGGTGTATTTATTATTGTTGTGTATATTATAATGCCATCTAAGTTCTATAGTCTTACCTTAGTACCACAGAAAGTTCCGTAGTTCCCGCCACTGCCGTCCAACCCTCCGAATACTTGTACGTAGTCGTATCTGCAGTTGGCTTCCCTCTCAAGCTCGAATGTGAGAAAGGTGAGCCTCACGAAGTGGTTAGGAGGCGCCTCGATGTTCCAGTCGCAGTCACTGCGGGACTCATACGAGTTGTCGCCGTAACGTGCGTGAGAATACAGGTGCTTAACTTCCTCTGTCGCTGCTAGGTAGCCACCGCAAGCTGAGAAAGGTTTAAGTATTTTTTTTACACTGGCAACACAGTGCTCCGTGGCGCAGTTGGTTAGACACCGAATGTGAAACGAGAGGCCGCGGGCTTTGATCCCCACACTAAAAACACAAATATGTGTGATCCACAGCTATTTATTTCGGTTTGAACACACACGACACATAACTCGATCTTAGTGTGGGATTAGGGCTGTATAAGCAAACGATGATGCGTACAAACTAAAATGATCTCTTGTCGGTCTATACAATATTTATTATTCTGATATCGAAACCCTTCATATTTTACCTTATTACTTATTTTTCAGTACGTGTACGGTATTCGCTAGACGCGTGGATGCAAATATCTTACAGATAATTCGACCATTTTAATCAGTATTATGAAAATTCGTCTCAGGATTATTATATTCCTGAATATAATTTATTCCTGTATATAATTATTTTATTCATTATCTCCTCAAATTGTGAGTCATAAATAGCATTGGTAAAATCGTTGAACCAATCAGAGAAAAAGAAGTAATGATCATTGGAGAAGTAATGATATAATAGAGAAAAAGAATTAATAACATAAAGATTTAGCGGATCACACACTCAATGGCTTTTGGGCCAAAGTTACCCTACGCTACTGGTCTAATAATTAAGAAAACGAAGGTTATCTACCAGTGGAGTGTGTAGCGAGGAATCCTTTTCTCTGTACAGAACCGTCCGACTTGAATACCACGTACATCTGGTTCTGCGACGCGACCACTGGGTGAGGGAGCTTGCTGCCGCAGAACATTCCCAGTGTCTTTTCATCAGCGGACGCGCCGTCGTATATAGTCACGTGGTCGTAGGCACATTCCTAGATGGATGAGAAAATAATTTTTGGACATGTTATTCAAGTACATAAAGAGTTTTATTCAACATATTAAAACAGGATTACGAAACAAGAAGATTGAAATGATGAGAACTCCCAAAGTATACGGTGCGCGGACTGTTCATATACTAGATGTTGAACATGGGCATATATAAAGAACATAGGCACGCAGGCGATTCAATAAGCTTAAATGAGTATAAAGACTTGAAGTTATCATGGCCCGTGAGAAACGGTGATACGCAATAATCGTCATCCCGCCAAGTCCAAACCTTTGTCAAACGATCACTTGCGCAAGGAAAATTTTGGTATACCTAGATGCCGTCCTTACGATGATACCTTCCGTCTATTTTGCCATTCATCTAGTAGTACGCTATAGTGTGTGGTTAGTGGCTTATAGAATCTGTATCTGTATCAGCCCATATACGTCCCACTGCAGGGCACGGGCCTCCTCTACAATCGAAAGTACGATTGAGAGTGGTTAGGCCATATAGTCTACCACCCTGGCCTAATGCGGGTTGGCGGACTTACATACCATAGAAAGTCTTATAAATCGCTATGGTATGCAGGTTTCCTCACGAAGTTTTCCTTCAACGTTATAGAATCTGATGACTTTAAAAAGTTCACGTGCGGATAAAAATCTGTTATCCATATTAGTAAGAGTTAAATGCAATAAAAAAATTGAGTTATTGGGGATACATACTTGATGAGGTTCCAGTTCGAATACATTGAAGATCAGTTTGATTCGGTGTCCGGGCGTTGTGGAGAACTGCCACACGCAGTCCTTCCGAGCCGGATACGCGGCCGGGTAGTTAGGGCTGTCGAATATGTTTACATATCAGTTATTTATAAACTTATTTGCAATATCAAATTCGAGTGAGACAGCACCCTTAAAATTACGATTTTGGAATGACTATATTGTTTTTTATATCTCATATATTCTATGCTATGAATGATTATCATTAAAGATCTTTGGACAGAAAAGATTATTTCATACTTTGAAAGTCCAAGCAAGTTTTAGGAGCTCGTCAGCAAATTTTCTCTGTAAGCAATAGAATCATTTCAATTATATTTAATTTTAGGTACATCTCAACTTTGTTTGCGAAAACTTTTGAACAGTTAGATTTAGATTCCCAATGAAAATGAGCACACCAAACATTATGTTCAAAAAAGGCAGCCATCAGGTGTGCAAACATAATTGTTCGTAATATTATGGTGAGGTAATTCCAGGGTAAATTGGAGATATTAAATAAAATATCTCAATAATCACCAATCGATTTAATATCAACAGCGAACAATAATTTGGAAGTGATACAATATTGCAACTCACCTAATAAATTATTGATTACATTTCGTACTACGTTACCCAATTCAAAAACACGTTTATCATCATGAAAATACTCATTATACAATAGTAATACTTTGTATTCAATACTGTAATACACAAACATTGAAAAACAAACAATTTGCCTACTAACACTACTACACTTTTAGTTAGCTATGTCAAAAAATTATTAAAACTATGTCGTGTGGATAGAAACGTAACTAGTTTTATTTATTAATAATACTCTTACATCACTTTTAAAATAATGTACATTCATTTTTCAAATAAAAACAATTCCTTAAGATTGGATACTGGCTACCATCAATACTTAGTATTACAGTTACCGAATAAAAATGGAGTTTTTCCGATATTTTGCTTTAATTGTTTTATCATAAACTAAAATCGAATAATCATCATTTTGTGTAATTTATGCTTACAATTTTAGCTGATTTTAGCTGACGCAACGTTCTCATTACTTTTTTTGCATTTTGCATTCATTTTCCAAATAAACATGTAATTACAGCGGCAAAATCATGATTAACATTTGACAGCCTCCGGGTATCAAACGAGAGACTCGATCCTCAAATCAAGGTAAAATTTGTTCAGACCACAACGAGACGGAAAATTCTCTCGTTATTTGTGATACATCCAATCTTAATGTAGGTAGGCTCAGATATATGTTTTACTGTTGGGTGTGTTTATTTATCATATTTTATATTAAATGACACTCATTCCTCGCTAAAGGAATAAAATCTATTGGAAATAAATAGGCTGGAAACGTCAAAAGCAAACCAATAACCGATGTCCGATGCATTCGCTTTGAAGAAACGTATCTCTGACCTTATGCTAAGTGTCCTCATAATAAAATTTGCAGTAGTTGGCTATTGTAAATATTAAATTTCTGCAAATCGTTTGCACTTTGTAAACACCTCTACATAATATGTAAGTTAAAGGTTATATCTTGCTATGGGTGTTACAATCCAAATTTGCAAAAGCCAACTTCTGCGTGGTTTACTAGGACTCTTGGCTTGACTATATTACCTAAATATAGTGCCGTGGGGTAGAGTGACGTCATGCTTGCACCCGCCCTCCTTGCAGTCGTGTTTGTTGGGGTGGAGGGTGAACCCGCTGTGGCAGGCGCACTCGTACCCGCCCAAGGTGTTATGACACTCGTGCTGGCAGCCACCGTTGTTCTCCGCACATTCATCCACGTCGATGTAGTACACTGCTGCGAAGCCTGAGCGGTGCACTGAGCCGTCGGATGTGAACTGGAATGAAGAATTTGATGTTGTCAACATTATTGTCATTGTGATTATTATCGTTCGCCCATAATCATCAGCCCAAAATAGCGGGTTGTAAGGCTCTCGAACTCTAGAATTGTATATCAACAGATATTATTATAATTAAAAAAAGGGGTATATTCCAAGTAGCTATAAATAATCGTTGAATTGTGACATTTGATGCTTTTACGCGTAGTACCGTGGTAAATGAATACTTTAAAGCTATGAAAACATGAACGCTGTGCACGAACGTTATGATTGGTGATGCTACTAATTTCGATATTTTGCTTATGGTCTAAAATCAACCGTCAGAGGCCGACAATTAACGGGTAATTAAGCAATACAGAAAATATATAGAAATAAAAATAAAAAGAAACATGTTAAATTCCCTCTGTCCTCAAGCAAACAAGAAAATACTGAAGAAAAACGTCAATTTGATAAAATAACTAAGGAGAAGACTAGTGTAAAATAGTTCTTAATAAATTGCCACAACCCACCTGAACCCTAAGGACTGATCCATCTGACGTCACGGGGGGAGGAAGTGCAGTGCCGCAGAAGGCGCCATGCCTCCTCAGAACATCCGCGCCAAGTTTGGAATGAACCGTGACGCTGTCGTACTCACACTCCTGAGAAACCGGAAACAAAGTCTTTTAGTATAGAAGATTGTTGATAAGTATCTTATGAATGGAGTGGTCATGTTTTTATCAGGAGATTAAAATAGCAACGAGTTAAATAATATGATGCTTGATAATGTGCTTGAATATGGCAATTATTACCTTGAGGATTACGAGTGAACCAGATGGCAAACATTATACATTGAAATCAAGTGAGGACACAAATGTGAATCGAGATGTTTATGACATGATGTTTGATACAAAGAACACAAAAGCTTATTCTAATTTCCCTAAGAATTAGGTAGACGAATATTTCTTTAAGATTTTATTAAAGTTCAATAAATAATAGACAAGTGACATTTAAACAACAGAGGTATAAAGTGAACAACACCCGATTTGCCTCTGGGGGTCGATGTACAAGAGTAGTTTTGACGTTTAGGAAGTTTTCCTCCGAGTGGTTTATGAACAGCAGAGTGGTGTTGTCTGAGAACATATCTTAGAAATATAACAGCTAGAAATAAAACCTTGACCTTACTTCCACACTCTCTAATACATTTTCTACAACTACAAACAAAAGATCGATGCATATGTTTACCTGCTGATACATATTATTGCCCTCCAGATCAAAATGCGTGAAATTCAACGTAATTCTGTGTTGGGGAGGAGCGACAATCTCCCAAAGACAGTTCTTGGAAGGCGGATACAGCTCTGGGAACGACGGTGATGTTATTGTACCGTTCGGGCCGTACAAAGCGCCTCCACAGGCATCTATAATAATAATGGCACGATTTCATCAACTGAGTAGTTCTTATATCATATATGAAAATGTAAAGGGAACGTTTGGAATGCCGAAATTGTGCTTATACTATTTTAACATAAGGGTGATAATTAATTTAGTTTATCTAAATATTATTATGGTAAATGATATTTCGAAGCTCGCCATGTAAAATACATCGACATGATTGTGACTTCTTCACAGCTAGAGCACGTTCCGAAGCGGTTGTACCAGAAATTAACGATTCAAAAGACTTTGTGAAAGACTATTTGAATAAGGAATATTTTGATTTAAAAACCACGTGCAAGCCACACGAAATTGAAAATATGAACACGTGCCATTACCGGCAGCTGGCTTTCATTTAATGTAGAGCTACTCATATATCAAATTATTAATCAGGCATTTAATTTTCCATCTAAAACCTTTGGTTATGTTTTGCTGAAATGAAATCTTTATAAAGTGAGTGTCACTTTTCGGTTTCAAATTGTATACACTTAGATTCAAATAGATCACGATTGTTTCAATAGGAGTGGATTAACCTATACCGGGTATATCAAGACTGCTACCGAAAACGAAGCCAGGTGGTAGTTTTAGTGACTACAAACACAATGTAACTAAAAATTTTGCTTAGAAACGCGACAATTTTTTTATTAATATTTTTAAATATCGTCTAGTTTGGGTGGTAAATCCATAGTTTTTGCTAAAATAATAATTTAAAGCCTTACATACCATAGCTTCTTTAAAAATAAAAGGGTGTACACTATTATTTAAGAAAAATCTAAAAAATTGTATCATCCTAATACGACGATAGAAAAAAAATAGCAAAAAAGTTTCACCACAAATTTTTGCAAAAATTTGGTTGCATTTTGTCCGAAGTCACTAAAACTACCACCCAGCTTCGTTTCCGGTAGCAGTCTTGATATACCCTGTATTTGTATACTCTCTCACTTTAGGGACCTACAATCGAGTTCAATTGAGAGAGGTTACGCTATTATCTTCTACTTGAGTCGAGTACGGGTTGGTGGACAATAAAGTTACTTCCATGAAAATATATACATACAGTGAGTAATACTTACTTTCACACTTCTTCCCATCAGAATGTAGTTCGTAGCCGATGTCGCAGGCACACTCATAGCCTCCCAGGGTGTTGACGCAGGAGTGGCTGCAGCCATGCTCAATGGATGCACACTCGTCAAACTCCTTCATGAAGGTAGCCGAGAAACCAGCCTTCTGCACCGTACTGTCTGACTCGAAGATCACTAGCAGCGTGTTTGAGGTGGATCTGGTTGGTCATGGAATTAAATAGTAAGTACTTAGTAGGTGCTAGGAGTTCTGATCACAGGGCTATATCGTAAATACAGGGTATATCAAGACTGCTACCGAAAACGAAGCCGGGTGGTAGTTTAAGCGACTTCAGACACAATGCAACAGAAAAAGTTGCAAAAAAAAAAGCGTCAATTTTTGTTTGTTATTTTTTTCCTATGACCATGTTTGGGTTTTAAGTACATTTTTTCCTAAAATAATAGTGTATACCCTTTTATTTATAAATAATCTAAGGTTTAAAAGAGTTTAAATTATAATTTTAGCAAAAACTATGGATTTACCCCCCAAAAATGACGATATTTATAAAATCATAAAAAATAATTGTCGCGTTTCTTTGCGAAATTTTTAGTTGCATTGTGTTTGTAGTCACTAAAACTATCACCCGGCTTCGTTTTCGGTAGCAGTCTTGAGATACCCAGTATAATGGATTTGTCACAATCATCGGGTCTGGTAGATAGATATCTTGAATAATTTTAGGTATTGGAAAACGGACATTTTATTGCTGATAAATAAATATAATTAATGAATGTATAAATTATGGAAAGAAAACGTTATTGTTTAGGGAGTACAGCGGTATAATAATAAATTAGCTAACGAAGTTAAAGAAAATTATTCGATAAAACAGTTGAAAAACAAACTTAATAAATATGTGTGCACATTGTAAAACTATATTATTCACTTAGCGTCCTAGACATACTCGTAAATTAAGTATTTTAATTATTTACATACATACATACATAAACTCACGCCTTGTTCCCAGAAGGGGTAGGCAGAGGTGCCAGGGCACCCACATTTCGCCTTTTATGTTCCGTCCCACAATGTGATAGGTGGCGAGCCTATCGCCATATCGGGCACAAATTCCTGACTCTGGGCTGATACTGAATAGAAAAATCCAATATCACTTCGCCCAACCCGGGATTCGAACCCGAGACCTCAGCTTTGTAACCGTACCGTAGTACAACTACGCCACCGAGGCAGTCGAAATTTTAATTATTTGTTTGTTTTATATCTCATTATAAGTGAAATATATATTCTTAGGAGAATTCTTAAACATAATAAATAAACAAATACATCCAACAGTTACATGCGTAGTTTTGATTCCAGTTATGTCTTGTGTCGCTGGTATTAGTAACTACGAGAGAATTTTCGGTCTCAGAAGCACACAGAATCGACGCAAATATTTGTGGGCCACATAAACATATTTGTTGGTGCGGGTCTCTCGTAGTTTCCGATACCTACGACACAACACTTGGTCTTAGTGTGGGATCAGGATTACTGTTGGGTGTATTTATTTATTATTAATAATTTTTGTTTTAATTCTCAAGTAAATGTAAGTGCTTTTGAATAAACAAACCTTATATCCGGCGGTATCTTGTGTCCACAGAACATGCCAATCAAAGGGCTGTCCATTGAATCACCATCTCTAACTTTAACCTTATCATACGAACACGTGTCGTGGTTCTCAACTTCAAACGAATGGAACCTCAAAGCTACTTGATAATCCTGAAACAAGGTAAGTAATACACAGATTAGTCTAGTAATAACACGCATAAGCTGACGCTTATATCCACGAACAGTTAGAAATCACATTTTTATGAGCTCATATTTATTAACTTTCATTTTGCCACGTTTCCTGCGGCAATGATTTTTTTATTTTTTCCATCCCTGCGCTACAATGCCTTCTACACCTGGTCATAAGATTATCATTTGTAGTGGTAAAAGGCATATTAAACCCGGTACCTATTAAGCAACCTAAATCCTTTTTTTGGCTTCATGTAAACATATACCTAGTCAGGTCATAAATTCTGTCACATGTTTAATATAAAATAATTGAAACAAGTTTATTCATTATGTAACCATTTATATACCAAAATGAACTTAATAAAACATAGATTCTTATGACACTAAAGTTTATTCAAAATGGCCTCCGTGATTTTGAATACAGGCAATCAATCAAATCCTTCAATCTGCGCGGCCCGTTTTCTATCGCAGCACGAACGAGGTCCATGTCAATATCGGCGGCTGCCTTAATCAAGGATGTCTTGAGTGACTCCAAATTGGGATGAGGCTTTGAGCACGCCTTTTCCTCCAAGCGTTGCCATATTTTGATCCGTGGTGCTTCACAGCTGGCTTCTCCGGCTGTGAAAGTCTTTTTGCGAGGTTATTTACCTCTTCAGTTCAATGTTTTGTCACCCGCTTTGCACGGAGGGAAGTGGACAATAATTTATTTCCAACTCCTCCTATTAATTTAACTTTCTGATTAATTTCGTTGCGGGTTAAAGACAAGTTAGACATTCCCGGAGACTCGCCGAGCTTCAATGCTCGGTGTCATTACTTTGCGTGCCACTGTTGATCCTGGCTCACAGGAGTTACAGTGGTGGGTGTGAGGGCGGGACAGTCTCCTCAAGTGTTGCCATATCTTGTAATCTAACGGATTCAAATCTGGACTGGAGGAGGGCCAGTCTTCGTGCCGGAAGAAGTCGATTTCACGCGCCGCCAGCCAGTCTTGTGTGCTCTTCGCGCTATGAGCTGGCGCCGAATCTTGTTGGAATACCCGGTGCCTGTTATTGAACATGGTATGAGAAACAGGTTCCACAAGGTTCGTCAGGACTGTATTTTGATACACAACTGCATTCGTTTTTACAACTTTCTCACAAAAATGTACCTCTGTTAAGCCCCAATAAGAAACTCCCAACCATACCATGAGTGAGGATGGAAAATGACCTCGTTGGACACGCGGAATACGGTTGCTCGCTTCTTCACTACTGTGTGCGTACACCTTATCATTTTGTTTGTTGTAGCTCTCTTCTACGGTAAATTTTTTTTCATCTGAAAAAAGAACTTCCCGATATTTTTTTCCCGCGTATCGCTTCAACAAAGCGCGGCATCTCTTCAGTCTCAGGTCCATTAGACGAGCATTCAAACGATGTCCTGTTTTTCTTCGCTATGCCTGAAGCCCTAAGTCTTCATTTAACACCCTTTTCACAGTGATTCTGCTTAACCCCATCTGAAGGGCCAACAGTTTCTGCTTACGTTTGGGATTTCTTTGAATTCGCGCCTTCACAGCTTTTATCACTGCTGGAGTCCTAACAGACCGAGGGCGACCACTTCTTGACCTGTCATCTACACAAGAGTCTTCATTGTATCGTTTGATGGCACGATAAACGAATCTTTTGGGTATATTCAAATTTTTCAGTAAGTCAAAAATGGCGCGTAACCGCAACGATGCAACGGAATAACTGCAACATGGTCTTCTTTAAGCGTCCACTCCATATTTAAAAATGAGTAAAATTCTAAAAAGTATACATTTTTATTTTCATGAACAATTCGAAATTCGAATTCAATAAACTTTTTTGTGGCCAGCATTCTAAAAGAAAAGTTTTTACTGTGTGACAATACTTATGACCTAACTGTGTATATGATTTTTTGGCTTTGTATATTAAACAATTTGAAATAAAAAATATCAGTATTAAAGCAGAAATAAAACAAATTTTACGGATTTTATCGCCGATTTAGTTTCATTTTTATTATTTTATAACTTCCAGACGTTTCGATCACTTTACAGCTTTCGTGGACTTGGGGGTACTGGGGTCCTAGGTAGTAATTTTCTTTCTCAAAATGTGGTACTGCTATTTCGATTGGGGTGATAAAAATCTAAACATAACTCATACCGGGTTTATCAAGAGTGCTACCGAAAACGAAGCTGGGTGGTAGTTTTAGTGACTACAGACACAATACAACAAAATTTTGTGCGAAAAATTGTGACGATTTTTTTTTGTTATTATTATTTCTATCGTCGTATTAGGGTGGTAAATACATAGTTTTTTCTTAAATAATAGTGTACACCCCTTTTTTTTAAAGATGCTATGGTACGCAGCAAGGCTTTAAATTATTATTTTAGCAAAAACTATGGATTTGCCACCCAAACTCGACGATATTTAAAAAATAATAAAAAAAAATTGTCGCGGTTCTTCGCGAAATATTTAGTTCCTTTGTGTTTGTAATCACTAAAACTACCACCCGGCTTCGTTTTCGGTAGCACTCTTGATATACCTGGTATATAAAAACCAACCTGTGGAACGGAAAGTTTCCAAATACAGAGTTTATTAGGCTGGTAATCGTCAGGATAATTCGGTGATTCCAAATGTCCAGTACTATCCACTTCGATGTCACCGCCGCACACGGCTGAAATTACACGGACATTAAAGCAATTGTTTAAACGATCATAATTTTCAAACGCTTGTTTAGCAATAATGAGTTGAAATATTAAATAATTGATAATCTCCTTTTTTGAAGTTGATTAAAATATTGCTTTGGAATACTATTTTCATCTTTCATTCTAAAATAGTCTAAAGATTTGTGAGCATAATGATGAAAAGTCTTACCTTCGTAAAAAGCCTTGAAGCCCCTGTGTGGTTTAGGTCTCGGACCCGGCTGGTACACGACAGTAAGTCGAGACCCTGTGGACCTCATGATAGGCCCCTTCCCGGAGCCACAGATGCGTCCCAAGACAGGAGCATCCGGCATGTATCCGTCCCGGACTTCCACCCACTCTGAACGACAGCCTTCGGATTTGTGGATGTCGATCTCTGCGCAGAATATTAATTTATTTAGATATTTATTAAACACAAAACAGGGTAAGAAAGAAAAGAAAGAATGAAAAAAAGAACACATTTGTTTGTCACTTATCACAACGCACACACTCGTATAACATAAAATTACATAGACCAAACAGAAAATAAAAAATATAAAGTTTGTACGTCACAAACAAGTGACACGTAGGTGACCACTCAGCTTAATGTTGGGTAAAATCATGTAAAAATTAAATAAAAATAAAATAGTAATAATAATTTATAGATTACATACATTAATGAACTAGTAGAGCGGGCGGAAAATGCCAAGATTCAAAAAGTTCTTTACAAGTGTACAATCCAGCTAGCCTCTTGTCTCGTATTTCAGTGTCATACTAGCAAGGTAAATTTATTTTGTCCTAGTTAATTATGAACTACTGCTCATGGAGAGCACTCAATCCAATTTCAGTCGATACAAACCGTCACATAAACAACGCAACTTCAGTTACAATTGTGGAAATCGACTAGTCAGCAAGAGTCGACAGTATCGAATTTAGCAAATGAATTATCGAAGTATAACCGACTAGGTTAACAGCACTAAACTATACTGAAACCTCAATCGTAAACTAAGCTCGGACTGACCAACAAAATTTACGATCGGCCGTCCGCCGACCAATTTACTCCGGCCTGTGAAATACCCCGCGATATTAACAAACTTTACGAGAATCGAAGATTGTGAGGAAACCATACAGGCCTAAATAGAATGGTACGGTTTGCGGAACACGAGTCCAAACTGGTCACTAAACGTATCGAAAGGAAAGTTATTGCTCACGACAGTTGTGTTCCGTGTGAAATATTATTAAGCGTTGCTAGTTGTTACGATGGGAGAGGACATAAATTTGACGTCATCGTGCTAAAGATTTATTTTTTAGTGTATAATTATGGTGGGTTCTCTTTAAAAATCATGTGAAGTCACAACTTTCCATCGAATAGTCTGCACATAATAATTAAATTTATTCTCCTTTATTTTCCACCAAGCTAGCGCTATTATTAAATTATGTGGTCACAATTATGTACTCATATGAACAATAATTATTATCAATTATTATCGGAAATAAGTTATTAGAAGAAAATCATCTCACAAATCACACACATGTCTATTTCTCCCGCCAAACAGCAATGTAAATGCACTGTTGTATTCCGGTTTGAAGGACATTTTCGATAGAGTAACAACAACTGCACATATTGACAGCTTATGTCTGAAGATGGCGAGCGCAGTGGAATGCCAAGCATCCATTTGGTATAAATGGTGTTGTTTAATATTGCTACTTGCTATGAGCGGCCGTATCGTTTACCGACATGTGATCGGCTTGCTAGCTTCGCCATTCATAGTAATAAAAACATATTCATACATCTCATTAAATTTGTAACAAAAAGAACAATAATACCAGTGTAATACGAAAACTTTCTGGCATTTCTGTGTCTATTAACAAGCGCCGGCTGAGTGATTGATTGCCACAAACTCCCGCCGAAGTGGGCTCAAATGGTTCACAGCTTCAGCTACGTTTAACAGTTTATTAACTGCCGGAATTACGTTATCGCTTTGTTAAACATGTTGATTTTTGTTGTCATAAGCACTAAGCCACCACGGTAGACTATGGTCTGACACCCCTAAATTCTGGTGGTAGGTCCCTCGTAATATGTGAGAGGCCGCTTGGGTTGCACCGCAATGTCTATTATGCCACATAGTAATGTAAATGCACTGTTGTGTTTCAGTTTGATACTTAGCATTTTGTATGTCAGGATGGTAAGTCTAGTGGAATGCCAAGCCTTGCCTTGAATTCAAGGTGTTGTTATTATTATTTGCGCGCATGCTAGTCTCGCCAAACACAACAATAAAAATGGCGCATCGATTGATGAGTAGGTTCTTGTAATGATATATATGACTCGATCTTAGTGTGGAGTAATTTGTTACATTTTTTACAACCAATATTACATGTCACTTATCATCAAATGTATACAAAACAAGTGACTAATGAAACAAAGGCAGTATATAAGATTTGCGAGCCGAACACGCGGCAGAGACCGGTCGATCTATCCTGGCCGATTCGCGACACAATAAATCCCGCCTGTGTCGCCATTGTTTCACTGTATTTGTCACATCACCCCACTACTGTTGTCAGATCGGCTGTACCAAATCACTATCGGATATTTAGTTTATTGATTTTTGTATAACTAAAAGTATCTAGTTTATGTAATCTACCTAACCACCAACCGACCTGCATTAGGCCAGCGTGGTGGACTATATGGTCTAACCACTCTCAATCGTATCCTCGATTGTAGACTAGGCCCGTGCCTTACAGTTGAACGTATATGGGCTGATACAGAATCTACCTAAAGCATTGGCATAAATATATGGACAGGGTGGAAAGCGTGTAGTGTTCCGAATTAAGTGGTGCGCTCGCTCCAGTGCATCTCAAATGGAGCGTTGCTGAAATTAGTCTTCGCACTCAACGATTTTGTAAAGGCTTGCTTGTATTATGACAGAAAGTTTAATTAAAATAAAGATAATGTTTTCTATCACCTTTTAAAGGAAATATGAAAATAGCGCTAAAATATTTATTTATTATTATAAATAAGTATTTTAGCGCTATTTTCGCGATTATATTTTTAAAACTCCAAATGTACTCGAGGACCTAGTCTTAGACATTAGTCTTTAAATCAATGACCCTGGAGTTTCTTTTTATGCAATACAATTTTTGGCAACCAAATAACGTCATGGTAAGTGAACACTGCCGCCCATGGAAACTACATCCGTCCTGGTTTGTGTCTGTTTGGGATGCATGTGGGTGTTTGGTGTGCTTTTCTATAGAATATGGAACCATTTCTATAGATTTCTAAGGCTTTTTGAAAAGCGGTACGCTACGTCCCCGTTTAATGAATTCTAGGTAAAATTCTTCCATATCGCTAAGCTTGAAGTCGGATTAGGTTCTTTATTTTTTTTAAATCTGGATTATATGTTGAAAGCCAAGGTGGACATTTGCGGAGACTCGACGAGTTTCAATGCTCGGTGACATTAAAATGCGTGCTACTGTTCATCCTCATTCACAGGAGTTGCAGTGGCGGGTATAAGGCGGGACAGTTTCCAAGATATATAGAGATTTATTCCAAGATAGACATTGTCCCTGAGGACACTCAGAGTATCAGTTGTCAATTCAATTAAGTCTAAGGGACAGGGCTTAGATACATTCCATATTTTTTACTGACATAGTTTGTCATGTATGTGGTGGGTGTTGGATAAAGTGAATCGAGCCCATAGATTTGACGGCAGAACCCCAAGTGTGTAAACTTGCATTGGTTTCTATGACGATGCTATAATATGTGGACGGCATTGTACTTATCAGGTTTCTTAAAAAATATCCTGATATTAAAAATCTTGACACACATTGTGTCCAGAATAATTTCTCTAATTTTGTATGATCTAACATGGTAAGGTTTATGAACACATTATTTTGAAGACCTGTATCCTTTGAACTCAGTATCAAAACTATGAAGCATAAACGAACATTGTCGTTTGAACAAATAAAAGTATGACCGTCTCTTACCATTTCTGTTGCGTAGTAAAAGAAACATTGTGAATAAATATTTACCATTTTCCTCCGAAAAATTTTGTAAGTGAGATTCTAATCACATCTTTGGTATCACGACGAGTTTTGTAGATTTAAGTGCGTTTTGTGAACTGAATTTTCTTGGGCTTGTAAAATATTAGTATTGAGTTTATAGAAAATTCGTTTAACTATTTAAGGCTATTAAAAGTATTTTAGTAAATAAAATGTTTAAAGCATATCTTTGATAAGCTTTGATATTGTTTATGATTTACATCATCAATTTTAGAGGGTAGATATACGAGAGTAGAAGGATGTGGATTATAAGGTTTTCTATTGTCGCAGCAACTAAAAAGGATGCGAATGAAAACTATTATATCCTGTAGGATTTATGTGACATCGTGTGACAGTGATTCAAGCGACTGTAGTCAACGGTTAATGAACATAAATTAAATTTCGAATAAAATTTCGAAAATTGAAACTGTTTCGCGCGGCTTAATAATAATAAAGAACAAAACCTTCTTAATAGCTACATTGTGCGCATTTGTTGATTGCACACAAATTAACAGAAATAATAACACAAAGCGATTAAATATGTGGAACAAACAGTGATCTTAAGATGGACTGGAATGAACCGGAGCACGGGATAAATGAACATATTTATTAAAAGTTAAAATGTTTAAATATGAAATAGCTGGATGCACTTCCGATAGGTCGATGTGGAGATCCTTCGAGGAGGTTTATGTTCAGCAGTGGACTTTGTGTGACTTAAGAGAATTAATATATGGCCTAACCACTCTCAATCGTACTCTCGATTGTAGAGTAGGCCCGTGCCCTGCAGTGGGACGTATATGGGCTGATACAAGAGAATTAATACTATAATTATTTTTATTTTAATATTATAAAATTTCGTCTATTCCTTAAGTCCCAATATTATACCACAATTTTATGCTCGTATTTTGTTCCTCGAAGTCCAAACATAACACAACGCATAGAAATTGATATCCAGTGGTAAGGGTCTCACAAGATTTATCGTCCCGAGTGACCGGTTGTACGGGGCACTTAAAATAAAAGCTGGCTATAAATTCATTAATTCACCGGAATCCATTTATATTCGCAACAGAATAAAGAAACGTTTGCATGTATCGGAGCTTATGTGGATTTACTTTATGTCTGACCAGGAGAAATTATTTCTTTGTTACGACGGCCTGAGATATGTGCTCGGAGGAAAATGTATGTACATTGTATTTGGGAGATTAAGGGGTTTACTTGGATAATATCCAATGCATATTAATTAAAGGATACAATTATATTACTTACATTAAATTTATTGCTAAATATATGGATGTGAACATACTAGGTTTAGTCGTAGTTATGGACCAATTCTTCAATTGATTGAATTTGAATTTTTAAATCTATATTTATATTATAAAGAAAAAAGATAGTTTGTTTGCATTGAATAAGATCTGAAACTACTGCACGGGTTTGTAAAATTATTATCCCTGACGAACTAAGATATATTTTTTTAAAAGAGTATCGTTTTTATACTGGCCTACCGTATTTCCATCACCAGGGAACAGTGCTTGTGTTTAGGATGAGAAATAACCTATCAATATATATCCTTTCCAAGTAAACGCCAACCATCCCAGTCTAGAGCAGCTCATACTCAACGCCATATACTGCGTTATAATTTTAAAAAAGGTTTCATATCATCTTAATTCATAACAAATATTTATATTAGTTCTACGAGCTATGTGCCCGGCCCAATGTCACTTCAACTTGCCAATCGTATGGGCTATGTCGGTAACCTTGGTTCTCCTACGGATCTCCTCATTTCTGATTCGATCTCGTAGGGACACACCGAGCATAGCCCGCTCCATGGCTCGTTGAGTGACTTTGAGCATTTAAAGAGGCCCACAGTGAGAGGCCACGTCTCGGTGCCCTATGTCATCACTGGTAACCACTGGTAACACACAGCTATCGAAGACTTTCGATTTTAGGTACTGAGGTATTTTGGACGAGAAGACGTCGCGAAGTTGCCCGAACGCTGCCCAACCGACTTGGATTCGACGATTGACCTCTCTTAATATATTTTCTTTTTGCTTTGATTGGTGAGTCGTGCATGTCGTTCGCCTGATGGTAAGCAATACGACCGCTCATGAACAATAGCAAAATCCAACAACACCTTGAATAACGAAGCAATGATCAGCATACCATTGCGCTCGCCATCCTGAGGTATAAGATTTGATGTCTAAATATGTCCAGTTGTTACTCTAGCTACTCTGGCTGCAATGTCCTTCAAACCGAAACACAATAATGCATTTACTCTACTGTTTGGCGGGAGAAATAGACGTTGCGGTGGTACCTACCCAGGTGGCCTCTCACATATGACAGACCCACCACCAATAAGCTATTATGATTGCATGCCATTTATCTTGAGGGTTGGTTTTTCATGATACTCCCTCATACATTTGGTAACAACAACCAATTACAAAATAATATTGTTATAAAATAATTATCTTAATTAAATAAAATCATACTCAAATATACATATGTAACAGTTTTCATAATTACGAGATGTCACTAACCTAAAATGTAAATTATGAAATTAAAACACGCAATGCATTTTTCATGAAGCAACCTTAGTATCCCACCAACGGATTATTCAAAATGTATTTCCTTTTTATGTCGTATACATTGCCAACCACATACATACAACAGCAACACTAATCACTCAAACACGTCAATGTAATACAACGTGATTGGAACACTGCAGCGGACCTATTTCTTGTTCATTGACTCAGAAACAGAGTAAAGTTCGCAGAATCGTTATCTGCATGCGCTTGGGGCCGTCAATCAGAGCACAACACATTACTAATAATTATTTATATATTTTGTGCATAATGGGAACTTATGTGTGGGTCACTGAGGGCTTTCCACCCAATAATACAAAAGCCCAAAAATATTCAACTCTAGGGCCTACAACTCTTACTTTCCGAAGTTAGGTGTGCGTTAGTTACTTATGATGGAGGAAATTCGTATAGCTAAGAACTTTTTGAATGACTTGTGAAATCCACCAGTTCTTAAATAGTGGAGGCTGTACTAAAATGTATCTGTATCTGTATCTGTATCAGCCCATATACGTCCCACTGCAGGGCACGGGCCTACTCTATAAATCGAGAGTACGATTGAGAGTGGTTAGGCCATATCGTTCACCACGCTGGTCTAGTGCGGGTTGGTTTTTTTTTTTTTTTTTTTTTTATTGCATTGTATGGCGAGACGAGCAAGCCGTTCGCCTGATGGTAAGCGAAACGACCGCTCATAAACAGTAGCAACATTCCACTGCGCTCGCCATCCTGAGACATAAGATGTTAAGTCTCAATATGTCCAGTAGTTGCTCTGGCTACAATGTCCTTCAGTCCGAAACACAACAGTGCATTTAAGCAGTGTTGTTTCACGGGAGAAATAGACATTGCGGTGGTACCTACCCAGATGGCCTCTCACATATGAGAGACCTACCACCAGTAAAAAGTGGTTGTACTAAAATGTATGTATGCATGCAAAATGTGTATGCTAATGACAAAGATGCAGCTGATTTTATTTTTACGGACCGTTTGCTTGACACCATCTCCATATAAAAAATATTTATTGTAAGCATACAATTTTTTGAGAATCACAACTCATAATAAAATAGCATAACTCGAATAGCGAATCAAAACCTAACCTTGACCTTATGATCCATAGATCCATAGGCATTTAAAAAAATATGATCATGAAAATAAAAAAGGAAATTTATAAAAAAATTGTAACGTATTATAAAAATAGCAATAAATAAATACAACTAACAATAAGATTATAAACGCTCGCCTTTACATCCAATTGTCACGAGTGAGGTCCGAGGATTAACGAGCGGCCGCCACGCGCCGCAAAATATTGGCCATGTGTCCACTTGTCAGTAATACAGAGATTAATATACTATATGTATGTACTAGTATTAAATAACGGCCTTATTTATAAGCCGTTTTTAAACCTATTTTAGTTGTAGAATGCTTCGAACGATTTGAAATAGTTTGAGCGAAGAAGAGAAAACATTTTGTAAATAAAATTTGGTAGCCTCCGTGGCACAGCTAGTTAGACGCTACCTTTAAAACGAGAAGTCGCGGGTTCGATCCTCGCACCGAAAGAAATGTTGCCGTGCCGCCTACGAATATTTCCGGGTCCGGGTGTTTGTGAGACCTAAATGTCTCTCGTAGTTCCTGATACCCACGACATAACACTCGATCTTATTGTGGGGGTTAGTACTATGTATGTGGCTGTTGGGTGTTGTTTATCACAACACTCAACTATCACGAATAAGGCTGTAACAGAATAAATAAAGAAACCCAACATTATTGCATAGTTTTCATATTAACATAAATTAAATTTTGTTGGATAACTTTGAGTCTATTAAATAAGAGAGACTTTTCGGTATTATAAACGCCAAGACACAACAATGTTTGTAGCCTGTACTGCTATAAGTCTCAGTGAGAGGATTGAAAATGCAGCCTTTCGTTTAATAGCCGTTGTCAAACCTAAGGTTAAGGTTGACTAAATCAGGCCTAACTAGGGAATTGATACAAAAAGATTAACCGCCACCATTGGCCCAATATTTTCCAACTGTTTCGAATAATATATTAATAACAATAATAAACAATAATAATACGAGCTTAGTGGTATCTTGCATGTATCCCAAACTGCATATGAGAATACATTACACGATTATATTGCTGACATCAAACAGTAACAATTTGTAGAGAACCAGCATTGAGCATTTAAAGCAAATGCATGTTTACTTTCACTTGACTAATAAATTAATTTTGGTAAAATAGATTGAACGTCTTTCATAAAGTATTATTCTCATGAAAAACTAACAAAACACAATAGCTGAAAAATAAACGTAGGAAGCTATTTTTTGTATAAATGAAATACGTGGATAGTGGTTTGGCAAATTGATTTACGTTCCTCAGATATGTCGTAAAGGAAAAATATTAGAGAGAAGATAGGACAGATTGGGTTGAAATAATTCAAGACAAAATGTCTACGTTATTGTAAAACATTTCCGATATACTGGAGGGAAAGAAGCAAAAAAAAAACAGTCGAATTTAGATTTTATGGCTTTTTTTTTGGTACATTCAGCTGTTGGAGTATTTATAGTTATTTAATTATCTTCTTTGTTAGCCCTCAACTGGCTATCACTACTGTATATTATGTATCTGTATCAGCCCATATATTTGATTGCGAGTGATTAGGTTATATACTCGTAGTCGACCACGCTAGCCTAATGCGGGTTGTCGGACATACATACCATAAAAATTCTAATAAATCGCTATGGTATGCAGGTTTCCTCACGATGTATTCCTTCACCGTTTTAATGCGTAGTTATTGATTATTAATACACATATGACTCCGAAGCCTCAGAGGTGTGTGTGCCCAGGGATTCGAAGCTGCGTGATTATGTTGGCAGCCGCGTCTGGTCCGTTGACCAATAGGCCACCACGCACTTTACTATCAGTCTTACTTGTGCAATCCTTTTTTACTTTACTTGACAGCCTCAGTAGCATACTTGCTTAGAAACAAGACGCCGCGGGTTCGATCCCCGCATCGATTAAAATGTTTGTGTGATCCTCAGGTGTTCGGTTTGTGAGACCAAAAAGTGTCCGGTAGTTTTTGATACCTATGACACAAGACACGATCTTGGGTGTAGACCGTAAGGTGTATTTATTTATTTATGTACTTTGTGTGTTATGTATGTACTTATTATGTACATTGTTTATAGCACTATATGGATTATCTTCGTCCTTAAAAATAATCCTGAAAAACATCTAGAAATGGACCAGTATCAGCCCCGTTAAACAACTGTTCTACGTGGCTCATGACAATGAAGATTACAACTGACAGCCAAGCTTAAAACAGAATCATATCACTTCGTTTTATAATTATTTCACAGATTAAAACCTGTCTGGAGTCTATTAATTTTAATTTCAAATCATTAACTAGACTATAGATTATCGATAGACTAGACTATAGCTATTAGAAGAGTTATATCTTCGTGTAACTAATGAGACACAAATGCGCACTAATGGCAGTACAACATTGAATTGAAATCTTGATGGGATTAATTGTGTAATTGTCTAATCAGCCAATACCAATTACAGGTACAGATATTGGTTTCACAAACTGACATAACATTTCAATTAGGATCTGTGTTATTGTTATGCAAACAATGAATAATTGTAATATCGGTAACTGAATAATTTGAATTCCTTTTTATGAATTAGTGGTTATGTCTGTGTGAAATTTGATGCAGTTGAAATATAAGAAGAAAGGTTAATTTTAATTTAAACAAACTTTTAATAAATTAATTCAGCAATAGTGGAAGTAAAAATATTAAAAATCCTTAGTTCGATTCTATTTCTGCCAACCTAGTCTTAAAACAAAGTAAATCATCTCGTATATACCTATTATTATTTTATGTTATTAAAGCATAGAAATCCACATCTCATTGTTCGTATAAATATGACAATATGTTCATCCAGATAAGTTATCATACTGTATTACCTCTAAGGTACTACCTACCTAAAACCCGGCTAGAAATCACCTCAAAAAGCATACCAAGGAAATCTAAAAATAGTTGAAAATGCGGCTCGAAAAAAAATATCGTGCTCGGTACAATCAGGTCGTCTCAAGTGGTCACTTAACGTGAAATTGGGCGGCCGGGACCCTCTGCAAACACTCTGCCGACTTTGGCTGACAATGTTCTTTTAACCGGGATATTTGCCGTTTCGACGTACTCAATTGCCATCCAGAACCCTATATATCGTTTTCAATTTTATACGCAGCCTTTGATTTGTGATTGGAAATTTATTTTTATTTCTGTACTCAACTTACTTACTTTATTCAACTTTGATGCTATGGTTTGCCACTTTCTTTTTGTTTACTATTTTACAATTTGGTTTGGATTTCAATGATCATTACTGTTTTTTCAACACCAAATTTATGTTTTATTGACTTAGTTTCTATTATGACGTAAGAAACATTGCCATAAACGATTACCTTTACATTTTTTATACCTATACACAATTTCAATTATACTAAAATAATGAGTATCAAAGGATCATCATATCTCAAGTCTCGTCATATTTTCATGAAGTTTTACTCATGCTTAGATTGAATATAAAATCAAACTGATTAAAACCCATTCAACAAAGAAAATAAAGTGTGCAAATATCCAAATTTCAAAAATAGAATACCAAGACGTCAACGCAGCTGGTTGAAAAACCGCAACGCAGTATAAACTGACCAAACCGTTAGCATAGTACTTAACACGCAGATGCAACTGACGTTGGCCATAAAATATTTGGCACTCTTTATTAATTTTATGAGAGCGGCGTCCTCTCTCTCAACACTCTCAATCGTACTCTCGGTAATAAACTCGTAGAAGGTCGGTAACCTACAGTGGGACGTATATGGGCTGAAACAGATTTTATAATAATATACAAATATTTCAGAGGGTTTCGATGAAAATCTGTGGCCGAGGAATATATTCAACAGTGGACTTTCTATGACTGAACAGAGAGCAAAGAATTCAATATAAATTTAAAATTATATTTGTAATTAATTACTAGCCTTCAGCGTCTTGGCTGATCTAGAAAATAATTGAAAGTTCACTAACATTCGAGGAAATAACTTGAGCTTATCATCATTTGTAACTAAATGTTGGTTACAACCCGACTTACAACGAATTTCCTTTTAATATACAGTACATGGAAATGTGCATCTAAAGCCCAACTTTCGTTTACGACGACTTAACAACTAAAATATTATAATATATTAGCTGATAGTATCATCTATAATCCTGTAAAAATGCATATCATGTCTTATGGTTCCAAAATGTATGAGTCACTTACCAGTTATATTCAGCACGACTCTTTCTCCATGCGTAGCGACTATCCTCCACTCACATTTTTCAGCCGTTGCTGGCACTGGTTCAGTTCCCAATCCGGGAGAATTGAACCAACCAGAATTGCCAAGAAGAGTCCTACCGCACTCTGAAAGACAACCACGATTTTATATAACATTTCATACGACTTCTAATATTTTTTTATCAGGATTGAAATGTGTTAAATATGTTTCCCCAAAAATTTTGAAGCAACAGTTTAAATAACTAGTAAATATAGATACATATAAAATTGTGGAAAAAGAACCTTTTTACATTGGTTAGATAAATTGACTAGTGTGCCTAATGGTAAGCATACAGAACTTCATATAAAGTATGCGCTTGCGAAAGATCTGTTGCTGATTGACTCCACTAAGCCGGGTTATTAGAACATGAATGCAAACTAAACTCTTAATTGATAGGAAATTTTGATGGCTCCTTTCACCATTGCGTCAGTTGGCAGCTGGAAAGAATCAAAGAACTTACTCGTCCCACCAGTCTACTAAATTTTATTAAACATCTTGCATACTCACTCGCACATTTGTAAAGTAAGTTGGTCTGTGCTATGTCGCTAGCACTAAGCCTCACTCTCTGCCCGATCTCCGGTCTCTTCTTGCCATGTACTTCTAGAGGCAATATCGTATCTAAATACGTTCCTTTACTAAAAGTATTCCTAGCATAATGCATTATTGAGTCATAATCATATGTCTGCCCTAAGGAATTCACTTCTTCTTCCGTTAGTTTATTGAAATTGTATTCTTGACCTGAAACAAACAAAACATCAAATTATTGTTAGTATGATCGCATCGAGGGCTATAGCTGAAAGTTATCACGTAATGCGAGAATACATAAAATATTTTATGATCTTATAAATAAAAACGTGACATTAGAGAAAAATCTGTAGACGTTTTTGTAGTATGTCCTTATATAAGAACATTTGTTTCTAATCTTACTAGGCTGATTTCTATCCGTCCACTATCTTTAAGCAATTCTTTGTTCCCGACATAATCTATAACTATATTTTTTTTATTGGTTCCTTGCGGGTTAAAGTCAAGTTGGTTTCCTTATAAGAAACACCGAGTTTCAATGTAAGAAGTTTTTTTTTTTGGGTGATATCGTTGGTCTTTAATTACAAGAGTTGCGGTAGCGGGTATATAGGTATGTCTGTACAAAACCACCAAGCTCTCCCTTATGCTATGCTACGTAGACTAATATAAAGGTGCTAGTTTCACTTATCTATTTCGGTTTTTATTATCTAATCCGTCAAAGGAGCAAACAGCTCACCTGGTGGTAAGTGATATCCACAATAATCATTCCATACACTTAAATGGTAAGCGCGTATCCTCTCAAAGTGGGAAGGAAAGGGAAGAGAACACGAGAGAGGAATAGGGTTTTGGGCTTCTAGTAAATTGTGAAATTTCAAGTAAGTTTTTAAGCCATGTTCAATATGGTTGGTGGACTATATGGCCTAATCACTCTCAATCGTATTCTCGATTGTAGAGGAGGCCCGTGCCCTGCAGTGGGACGTGTGTATGTATATGGACTGATACACAAATATGGTTGCTGCAATTTACTTTCCATTTACGCAAATAAATACTGACTTTATTATCCAACCGTCACAGCATCAATACAAGGATAGCAGACTGTAACTTGTACGCCAAGGATCGTTTTTTTAATTAAAATAACATTTCAAAGATGCTCCGCGCGCCGTTTTCGAGAGCTTTTTATCTGAACATCAGTGAATGCCTTTTTAAACTGATACTCAGCCAGTCGCTTTCGTGCATTCATTAAATTCATTTAGTTTATGTTTTAGCCTTTTATTTCAGTCTAAACGAGGTTTCCTTAGTCAAAGGCACAATTATACGAAACAAGAATGTACAATGGTGATCTACTACTAATGTATAAAGTTTAATAGTTTGTTTGTTTGTTATATCTAATCTCAGGAACTTCTGGTTCGAATTAAATATTTTTGTATTGGATAACTAGGTCATTTATGAAAGAATGCTATAGGCAATATATCATCACGCTATGACCTGTAGGACGGAAACTATAGTGAAAAATCAGTCAAATACGAATGAATCTAAGTTAAAACTGAAATGTCAGAATCTTTCTTTTAATTATTTTGCTCTATTATACACCAAACACATACGTTACACTCCTATAAGGAAAATGTACACCGAAATTGCGTACCACGAATTCAATGGGGTAATAAAAAATTACTTATATGTTAGAATTCTTAAATAACAATTAAGCAGAATTGGCAGTGCGATTATAA
Source organism: Hyles euphorbiae (assembly GCA_023078785.2). NCBI lineage: Eukaryota > Metazoa > Arthropoda > Insecta > Lepidoptera > Sphingidae > Hyles > Hyles euphorbiae. Next base: position 15,710,895 of record CM041037.1, on the reverse strand, counting down.
AGTTACGCTTGTATCCCTGAAGGGGTTGGCAGAGTATTAGCAATAACTTACTATTGCCAACCACATTTCGCCTAGGTTGCTTTTCCAAAATAAGAAGAAAGAAAAACAAATTCAAAGGAATTCTTATCATGACGTTGTACCACTCAAGAAAGGAATAGTCTTAAATAGTATGGCAGCCTTATTATAAAAGTACATATGTGTTGCAGTCGGCAGTATCATTTTGTGGTTTGTTTGGTCTTAAAATCTATATCAGAGGGATTCTTTGCTCCAATATTCTAAATTCATAGACGGAATTGAAATTTTTGCCACGATTTTGAAACATGTATCTGCACCCGGATGGGGCTGGGCCGGACTAATAGTTATAAATCTATTTTCGTAAATTGTAAAATCACAAATTACATTAAATAATATAAAAACTTGTCAAGTTTACAGATTCTACACCTTCCCAAAATATTGGAAATTATAATCATCATCAGCTTTTATTTTATTTCAATGATGCGCGAGACGAACAAGCAATACACTTCATGGATAATAGCAAAACCGAACAACACCGTGAATTACAAAGTAATGCATACTGAGACATACGATGTTAAGTCTCTGTAGATCCAGTAGTACTTTGACTACAATGTCGTTGAAACAGGAACACAACAATTACACTGATGTTTGGTGGGAGAAATAGACATTGCTGTGATACATTGCTGACATACCTATCCGGCGGTACTAGGCACCCTCTCATATATGAGGGACCTACCACCAGTTTCATAACAGCTAAAAATAGATTTCTATCAAAGATTTCCAAAGAGATTTAATTGTAACAACTTTGATCATGTTATTATAAAATTCAAACAATGTCATAATTATAATTAATTTAGCAAGTCCAAGGTAAACATTAGCGTCGGGAACTCATTTAGATAAGTGCATGTTTGTACGGCATAATGTTATTTGTTGCGAGCAGGAAATGCATGTTTCTTTATCAAAGTTCATATAATTGCAAAACCTTGGTTTATTTACTACTACTTATTTATTACTTTCATTGAAATTAATGGCTGTCATTACTTAAGCACATTCAAGGGGATTTTCTGATGTTAAAGATGTTCATCTTTTGTTTTACATCATCATCATCATCATCATATCAGCCACAGGAAGTCCACTGCTGAACATAGGCCTCCCCCAAGGATCTCCACAATGACCTGTTGGAAGCGGCCTGCATCCAGCGACTTCCTGCAACCTTAGTCAGATCGTCCGTCCACCTTGTTTTACTTATTTGAATTGAATTGTTAATCTTATGATCAAGATTTGAGTTTATAAAGCATTAATGACTATTTCCTAATAGAAACGAATGTAGCTATTGAACTCAAAGCACGGAAATGTCTTTAATTAACATAGGATAAAATATTTATTGCTATGAATAGGGTAATTTCTGTTTACTTTTAAGATTCCATGGTTTCCTTCCATAATTTAATTATGTCGTCATTAATTCTAAACTCGTTGCGATCCCAATTACATTAACTCTTCAATCTTTATTAATTAACACAATTTTAAGATGTTTAAAAATACTTTGTGAATTATTAAGAAATTCTTATTCAAGTACATAATTATCGGGTCGAGTTTCGATATGAAACTTTGCGTACAACTTTTGTTCTATTCAAAGTTGGGTGTAACTATTTAATTTAATCCTTATTACAATAGCATTGAAGTGCAAAATTGTCCAGCGTTGAAGCGGTTGAATGAATTAGTCAATGTGAAACTTATGCCTTGAGTAATAAAGATAAATTTTGCTTTCACAAAATTTCCGAACAGTTTGAAATTGGTGAGAATTTGGTTCGGGCGGTATTTTAGCCATCCTTGCCTTCCTTCCCACAGAACAATGACTAGATATCAATTGGTTACAACGAATTTTCTTCGAAGATTGTTGGAGGAATTGCTAGCAACGAATAGTTTCCTAACAACGTCGGCTTAAATAGTTCTTGATGGATGCTTTTGGTATATTTTCTAACTTGTTACTTTACAAATAACGATACTCGCAAATTTAAATATATGAGAATAACTGACTCAATAAACAAAACTTGAGAGCTACAAGAATATTTTTAACAAATGCACATTGCAGGAATGTATGTTGTCTTATCACTGTGATGCGAGTTAATCGAAATTCTTTTGCTTTTTTTTTATTGTACTTATTTCTATTTTTAATAATGTTTAATGAAAACAATGACTGGTTTAATTTTGAATAATCACTCTATTGCGGAAAATATATATTTATAATGCTGATAATTTTTTAATGCTGTCATTTGCATTATTTATATTATTGTAGTTAGGTACAAACTTGGACATATCTACATGAAAATGGGATCGTCGCAAGAAACTCAGGTCAAAGGCCCAAACAAGATGATACGAGAGTCAATTGTCTTACAATCGAGGATGAAAAAGATCAAGGAAATGACGTAGACTGATCAGGAGCGAAAATAATGCATGATAGAAAGAAAGAATATCCACATTCTCAAATCCAAAATTAAAAAGAAAAAACTAATAATCTACTTCAAACAATGCGAACTGCGTCATTATCGCTCTTTAAACTGGGATGCTCGGGTATAACACGGCTAACGCCCGAATACCGGAACGCAATTTAAATATAAGTTGCGCTTAACTACGTTAATCCCGCTTACATGTACTGGCTAAGTGGGCCGTGCGCTGTTAAGAGCAACTTATTATTTGAATGGCGTTCCAGTATTCGGGCGTAAGTGTTGTAGTCATTACCCAATTACATAATCTTATGCGTGTACCTGCGTGCTAAAATGATGTGACGAGCGTTCCAACAATGAGACAGTTACTACGCAATTACGAGTTTATACAAAGGTATTCTTTGCAATTAACTTATTAATTAGTAGATATTTCCCTTTTTAAATTACGCGGCAGCGTCGGTTCTTCAGCACTCCTAGATTTGATTGGTTTTGCTTTCTTTTTTGAAATTTCGAATTTTCGGGGCTATTTAGTAAAAGTACAACCTCTTTACATGGTGCATGAAAAAGCACGATTTTTTCCATCTCACAGAAGTAATATTGCTATCGTAAAAAAATAATCAATCACAATATTGCACCAACAAATTACTACACAATGCAAACCAAACACTAAAATGCTTCATGCCGCACCGCTCAACTGGTGACAAGAGTGAAAATCCTCCACTGAGGTCGTGAAGCGCGTAGAGGAAGTGGCAAGGCCAATGAAACCGGGCTAAGAGTGCGTCTGAGTGATAATAAACAGGAACCGAGTATGTTCCGGGACGGTGGGACGCGGGCGTTCCTTATGCGTCAGACAAGCTGCGTGACGTGTGCGTGGCGGTACGAACTCTGGCCTGTGTTTACGCCGAATATTCGATATGTTGTAGATACAAGATCTACTATCTACTACTATCAGCTGATAGTTTTAATGGATAGCAAAAGCTATGTATGGTATGATAAAGATACGGATGATATCCGTGGCTAAAACAATTGGTTAAATATATATAATAAAATCGAGATGAATGAGGTTGGTGTGAGTTGTGACATCATGGATAAAATTTGAGGTTCGACAGAAAGGTTAATCGGTGCGTCTATGGCAAAATATTGTAAGATGTTTAGAAAGAAATAGATAGGTGAAGTAAATCGTGTCTATTTTATTGATCTAAAAAAACACAATTTTACAATAAAAAAATGAGCGAACAACTGTGCTATAGAATCTTGATTTTTTTAATTCTAATAAAATACTTCCATTAAATATGTATGAATGGTTTGTATCGCTCGATCATTGAGATCAACAGAATCCCCATGCTTCACCTTCTGTGTTTTATCCGCAAGGACTTTCAAAGTACCTACAAATGCTAAGTATGGGTGTTTAAGCTTGAAAATAATCTCTTCCTAACATCCTGCTGGTTTGTAACTGCATCATGCGTGACATTTACGTCATACTGCAGAGCACATGCCTCCTCTACAATCAGGATTACGATTGAGAGAGATTTAGCCATTTGGACATATAGTCCACCATGCTGATCCAAGGTACAATAGCGCATTGTACATACAATTTGTCGCTTCTAAACAAAAAAGTGACTTACGCAAATAAAACTACAGAGAGATGAACAATCCACTGACCTAATTGGAACAAATAGTTGTATAAAACTAGTGGGCTTAGGACTTCGCAGTTTAACGGTAGTTGGTAGCCCTAATTGAATTAGCTGGAGGCAGGTAGCTGGTTAGAGGTTTTCAACTGGCTGTTTACAGTTCCTTCGTTAAAGTTTGTTAAGGTTCATTAGTTTGGGATTATGGTGGAAAGAACATACACTTGCTTTAATTTTTAACTTTGTTATTTAAATATTTGTAGGTATTCAAGAACCGTTTTGACAGCCTCCGTGGCGTAGTTGGTTAGACGCCGCCTGTGAAACGAGAGGCCGCGGGTTCGATCCCCGCACCGAGAGAAATGTTTGTGTGGCCCACAAATATGTCTTCCGGGTCTGGGTGTTTGTGAGACTGAAAAGTCTCTCGTAGTTCCTGATACCCACGACACAAGACTCGATCTTAGTGTGGGGTCAGGACTATGTATGTGACTGTTGGATGTTATTTATTTTTAATTTATTTATTTTTAATTCGTAAATTAAAGTAGAACTATACCCGCAAACACAACTCAAATTGAAATAAAACAACATGAGAGAGGAACAGAGAAACATACGTGAAAACTACATTACATTACATCATACACGCTTCACTTATGCATCCGTCAATCATAATCCCGCTCATAAATGCAATAGAACTTGAAGACTATGGAACTCCCTCTGTCTGAATCTGTTACGCGCCGGTGTGACGGGCGATCACGTGAAGATTTGACTGAAGACGTTTGAAACCTATTCGGGTCAAGTATACCACGTTTTGTACGTCACGATCGGAGTCGGGGCGACACGCACTCCGGCCGAGTGCCCTTATTCGCGTTACCAACTAATCCTCCCAGATTGAAGGTTATAAGGAGCTCGGATCGGATCCAAATACATCGGATTTGGCTGTTCTTGCACGTTTTATAAAAGAAGACGTTGCGTTATTGTTTGATATGAGTTACTGACTTTTTTTTACTCACGTCTGACTGTTAAGTGTGTTAAATGTTACCATGTAGGTATACATAGGTTTAAGTTATTTTAGATTCTTAAATTAATAAGTTGCTATAAGCCCAGGAAAATATGGTGACAGAAATTGGAATGACAGATTCGTGATACAATTGTTCTGGTATTATAAAGGCGTAATAATCATTGTTAGAAACACAAAATCTAGTCCATGTGAGTCCATGTTTATGTTTTCTGGCGTATTTTCAGATTCTCACAATATAATCATGCATTTTGAATTCATTAGCTATCGTTCCATTCCTGCCTATTCTTTCGACTTTATCGTCTGATGTTATTTTATTTTCAAAATGAGTTCTAGTTTTGCAAATCGCATTTCCTCATTCCATTTCAACGTGGATTTTCTATTGGTATTCGATAAGTTTATTAGCTAGGGTTACTTCCTTCCTCGGTGTTAGATCAACCGGGTTAGCAGAGTCAATAATAATGGTTGTTTGTTTATTTTGTATTTTCATTCGTTTGCTCTGATATTAAGTTAATGCAGCACATTGTTTGTCTTACTTCCTATTTATAAGATAGAAATTACCTAAGTAAATAAAGACGCTTTTTATTCAAATCGGAAAAATCACTATTTCCAATAATTCTTATGAGAACAACACATTCTGTAGCATATATTTTACGTAGCTTATCTGCTGTTTGTAAAAAATCAATGTTGTTAAGATCACACATTTTTAGCGTCTCTTGTGGTTATAATGTAGGTAGGTCTTTAAGCATCAGTTATAATTAATATATTATTAAATATTGCATAATGTGTAAGTAAAAGATTTTACATTTGTTTAAAATTCTTGCTTGTAATTAAGGTTATAATTTTACGATACCATACTAAGATAATGCTTGTCTAAGTCCATCAACACACATAAATATGGACCAGTTGTATTAACATTGTGTAGTTTTATCACGTTCGCAGACAGTCCATCAAATTCAGAAGTCGTATAATCTGGTTAAAGCCTAAGATTTCAGCACATCACAAGTGACACGATCCGGCTTATCCCTATTTTTACTCTAGACCATAAATAAGTCAAGTTAAACACAAATCTGCCTGGAAGGACTTTATTACATATAATTGATAAATAAATAAAAATAAATACATCCAACAGTCACATACATAGTCCTGACCCCACACTAAGATGTCTTGTTTCGTGGGTGTCAGAAACTACCCGAAACAAATACCCATAGATCACAAAAATAATTGTCTTGGTGCGGGGATCGAACCTGCGGCCTCAAGTTTCACAGCTAACGACAAACGAACTGCTACGAAGGCTGTGGCTAAAGTTGCAGGAAGTCGCTGGATGCAGGCCGCTTCCAACAGGTTGATATGGAGATCCTTGGGGGAGGCCTATATTCAGCAGTGGACTTCCTGTGACTGAGATGATGATGATGATGATGATGATGATGTAATTTTCTATTGCTTTTGTAGTAAATCCCCTCCTTCCCTCGATATATTGTCGTCTTAAGTTACTTACCATGCATAATATTGTCCCTGATGATTTGGACGTGGTTATCTCGGTCAGGACGCGTGTGTTCGTGCCAGAATCCGACCACGTGGCCCAACTCGTGGACTACGATGCCAAACTTGTCGCAATTCTTGCCGATTGATATCGCCTGGGCGCCACCTCCTCTTTTGCCGACGAAGGAACAGCATCTAGATAGAGGAAATAAGTTCAAGTTTGGGTAGAAAGGGGAGCTTTGACAGAGATCATTAAATTAAGGAATTAAAATCAAATGGGTGGTAGAAATTTAATAAAAGTGGTGGTAGGCGGTAGACTGTGACCTGACAAACAGCGAGTTATAAACTTAAGAATATAATGAACTAAATAAGAAGACTTGAACCATAATTCCCGCAATACAAGCATTTGTCTTGCTTCTATATTTTTTCCTTTCGTTCGCTACCGTACACCACTGATCTTTCTTCGTTGACCTCTCTAATTTTTCAAAATGTTTTTAATTATAATAATTCAGTTTACTTCATTCAGTCCATAGAGACCTACATGATATTAAAATAATTTTAAAGTACGAAACAATTATGCAAGTAAACCCTATAAATCAGCACAAACGATCGCTTTAATTGTTAGCTAACAGAAGTTTTACAAACTTAAACTGCTTTCCAGCAAAGTTGCGTTTAGCGCTTGCATCAATTTTACTACAAGTTGATGAAATATTTAAAAGCAATATTTTGATAGTATAGGAAGTTGCTTCACAAGAACATAATTAATTTCATAATAGCGTAGGATTCAATGTAAGTTCGTACGTACATATATACTTTTTGCTAGTTTAACATAGAAAAAAAAACAAACAACATATAACGAGTTGCTATACGTATTTTTTCGGTGACACTTTTTTTTTCGTTCTGTATTCTACATTCATGTTATTGTCACTTTAATTATGTTTTTCGACTCCTAGTATTGGGGAATTCAATCAAGGTGGAGGATACATTATACACATACATATTTACGTTTTATGAAAGCTGTTGTATTATTCTTTTGAGTATCTAAGTATTTTGTTATAATATCATTCCTAAGAAAATAGATAATAGGTACAAGTGAAAATGAACCCAGATCGTAGTTTTTGTGAGCATACACACAATGCATTTTTTTATTATTAAAGTATCACAATGTTTCGGTGGTAAATAGGTTGTGCTAAAACAATATTTTAACCCCTTCAGTTATTATTTTAGGAAAATTTACGTATACACACGACCATAAGTAAAAACTTACAAAGCTGTGGTCGCTTTTTTTTGCGAACGTTTTTGATGCATTGTGGGTATCAAAATATTAAGGATGCTAAGGAATTTTAATGGCTAATTACAATCGATTTGCAATGCGGTTAGATAGACGAAGTCAGAACGGGGTCGGAGCACTAAAGCCATTGCTGCAACATTCCATTTAACAAAATTTTATTGTGAAGTGACCCAAAATTTTGCAACTGTGGGCATGATGCTTTAATTTAATACGAGTTTAGCTAAACGGCTGTAATCATTTACTTGAAATCATTTGCATTGATATATGACTGACACAGAAACATGAGCGGTGGAATGTCATCGCTATTTGCAAGATATTACGCGAACTCTCTGAGGTCATAGTGACATGATTTTTTTATTTATATCTGGCTGACTTGGTTACATAACCTACTGAGTAATTTCCTTTGCAGTTGTAAGGTATCTTACATACATTGCTTTCTTCTTCAAGTTTATCGCATTTATCAACATTTACTCAGATCGTTCCATTATCATAATTCAATAACAATAATGAATCCATCGTATTCACTTATATTCTGAATGTTATCAAATCTTGATACTTGATCTTACTACCAATTGTATTTTATGTATATTTATCATCTTACCCTTTCACCTATTTGGCTTTGAATGGTCTTATAATTTATTTAATCGATTAACTATTGATCATTAGTTTCTTAGATTTACGCGAATGTTACACATTGAAATAAAACTATTATTTACGGATTTTATCAAAGATTGCGTTTAATTTTTACATTACGTAGACTCTGCCGCGTGACCACATGCTGTAGAGTAATCGAAACGTCGTGAAGTTGTAAAAATGTATACCAAATCCGCGACAAAATCCGTAAGTAATAGTTTTATTTCAATATACTATAATATAATAGCCATAGCTTGACGGTCCACACCATCCCGGCGCGAACCAAATGGTTCTCAAATTCTTTTTTGTGCCGCACCTTTAGGCTGTGGAATTGTTTGCCGCCTCACGTGTTCCCTCCTTCCTACAATCCTGGGTCCTTTCGCCGTAGTGTGAAGAGGCATCTTAGCAGGCCGGCATAATTGTATCTATTGGCATGGGACTGCCGTCTGATGCCAATGGATACTCTGCCTGGGCGGTATTTGCGCGTTCCATCAGGTGCAATGTGGCCACAATGCCGGGACAAAAAAAAAAGATATTATAAGGCGGGTTAAACTTACCCACAAGGTCTTTCAGTGAACACAATAAAGTCTTTGTGCATATCAGCGTCCCTTTCAACGAATTTGACGCAGGTAAAGTTCTCCCAGTGCCTCATAGCCTGTTTGAACAAGGACTTGTGGGCGCCGCTGAAGTTGCCATCGATCTCGTAGGGTATGACACCGTTGTCCCAAATTCTTTCTTTGCGGTTGGTCGCTGCTCGTATGGATCGGTGCCTCTTCTTGATCTGTTGACATATATATACATAAACAAACGCCTTTTTCCAAAAAAGGTAGGCAGAGGTGCCAGGACATCACTTCGCCTTGTATGTTCCGTCTCAGGATGTGACAGGTGGCGAGCCTATCGCCATATCGGGCACGGATTCCTTTACTCTGAGCTGATACTGAATAGGAAAATCTAATATCACTTTGCCCAACCCGGGGTTCGAACCCAAGACCTCAGCTTAGTGACCGTACCCTAGTACAACTACGCCACCGAGGCAGTCTGATGATCTGTTGAATAGATATATTATTATGTCAGTCTGTAACAAATCGATGTAGACAGTAAGTAGGGATGATTTTGGTTTTATTTCGACTTTATTGATCGAGATAGGTACCTTCTTCCCTAAATTATTCTTCTTACCTTTTGAAAATATTCGTACTTAAAACGGTCATTTTTCGTTCCGTTTTTTTTATATATGATATTATTTGCGTCGATAAAAACTCATTAGGCGATAAAAACTCATTTATAGAAAACAACATTTTCAATATTGTTGATATATATCTCCGTTATTTGATATTTTTAATTTATTGTTTCGGTGAAATACGGTTTTTAATAATTCCTCCTCTCATGCCACAAACCGAGAAAGGTACGGTTGTAAAAATGCACATACAGTACTGAGATGATTGATGTGGGTCTTTGACTCACGGCCTGATTGTTTGGCGCGGAATGAGTGACACGGTGCCCTTAATAACCTAAAAGCCTGCGGTTACACTTTTTCCCCAACGTCAAAGACTTCGCTCTTAATTCCATAATTCTAGATAATGAGCTATTCGGGTTTACACGCTTGGTATGTGCCAAAAGGTAATCTGTATCAGTATTGAATTTAAAAGTCAGAATTAAGTTTTTGTTTGGCTTTAGCTAAGTGGTAGTTTCAGAGACTTGACGTGATCGGCTGAATATAAATCTTATTATGTAGTATATCTTATTGTGGCATAAAGATCTCTATCTCTTGCCCTGACAGTAAGTAAATTATTTTAATTATGAATACCAGGTACACAAATAAAATAATAATAACCGATCACATAATACTTATTAAAATTCCTTATAACTATCATTATCCGGTTGTCTGGTAGAAATCCACCAGAGAGATAACACAGCCACTTGTACTATTGACTGTCTATTATTTCTGTATACTGTCGTTTCTTTGTTTATGTAAAATAAAGTATAAATAAATACATAATTATCTTACGCGTGTCAATAATCAAGAAAAAATTATATAAATTTAATATTTGTATACTTATAATATCTTTATGAAAATATATATAAATTCATACATATATTTATGTAATTTACGTATTGTCTTTTTTTTACAAAATATTAAGTCTATTTCCAAACCTCGTGAACACGTCACAGGCATTCAAACACGCATCTTGTGTGAAAGTAACCGTCATAATTGGTTAATTCGCATAATGGCCGGGTGCAAAGACCCCAGTAATCCAGCCGGCTATTATGCAGATCGCTAAATGGGCTACGCATTTATGCCGCAACTGGTACAATAATTAGTCAAACGCGACATAATGTGGTGATCGATTCAATTAATTATGAACTGGTGACATTTTTGGTTAGAAATACAAGAGTCATTTATTCAATTTAATGGCAGTGATAATTAAAACGGATATTCGCTTCAACTGTTCATTCTGAAATACATCGCGTGTTTGCATGGGCGGTGATTTTATAGATTTTATGCAACCATAACAAAATGAAATCTAGGTAACGAGACAGTTATTGTATTTGATTTAAAATTATCATTTATAAGACATTAATACGAGTACTATTTTTAAAATTTAAGTCTAGACATAAAACTTCTATTATTAGATTGTACTGTACTGTACCAGTCCATGTACGTCCCACTACTGGTCAAAGGCCTCCTCTACAATCGAGAGTAAGATTGAAAGTGGTTTACCCATATAGTTCACTAGTCTAGTGCGAGTTGGCGGAATTTACTTTACATAGAAATTGTCGCACAAATCGCTATGATATGTAGGTTTCCTCGTGATGTTTTTGTTTACTTTTATAGCGCATGGTGATTGACTCTTATTACACACATGACTCCGAAAACTCAGAGGTGTGTCCTGGGATTCGAACCCGCGATCACCGTGAATATGTTTGCAGCCGCGTCTAGTCCTTTTACCAACATGCACTACGCCTATATCATTAGTTAAACGAACCAAATATTAGATAATCCGGCAAAGTTCTCAAGGTATGATTTTTGAGTTAATAACATTTGTATACAGCCTGTGTGACTTACCAACTTGGTTGCTAGAGATTTAAACTCGCCAGATGTTTGAGATTACGGGAACTCCATTCGAACTTATGCCATTACAATTTACAAAGACGAAACAGATAAACTACAAACCTCCTGTATCGTAATAAGGCCAATTCCTGGCTCAAATGTTTGCACGAAATAGGGACAGTAAGGCCAAACATCTGGCATGCCATTCCACGTATCCACATAACATATTTGCTTAAAACACTTTGCATTAACAGACAAGTATTCTTGCTTTGTCTATACCTCTAAACTAATCCGGATGTATATCAAAGAAGGTTATTTGTTTAACAAAAATAGTCTGAATTTTTTTATTCGAAGGAACTATTTTTGTTGTTCGTTTTAGATCTAAGGTTTTCATCCAATTACTGTCAGATGTTGTTTCATCCTTGTTATTATGTCTTGTATCGGGTGAATGTTAGTAGGATAATGTTCGAGTGAAATGTATATGAGTTCGATGATTTCACGACAATCTACTTCTTAGACGGGAAATTTCATTGGAATATTCGGTGATATTTATACTTTTCCACTGAATATAAATTAGCTACGAAATATAATAATCTTCTTTCTAGGCGACTTCTCTTTACTTGGCCGTATTAAATATAATGTAATCCTATTTGTGTGATATTAAAAAAACAATAATTGCGGATTTAATTAAATTATAGCAAATAATTAATAATGAATTGCTTTGATTTAAATCAACTTGTAACTTTTGTTATAATCACTATGTTGTAAAATAGTATTGATATAAGTAACACTACAGTTTCTTGCCCGTTCTACTCTAGTGGAAACTATATTCCAAACTCTGTAATATATTATATATAACTCTATGTTGAACATTTTAATGGATTCAATAAATTTCTAACATTCTTTTTTTTTACAATGGTCTGGCATAGTGGCGGCATTGCACCTGATGGTAAGTGCCAATGCCGCCCAGGCAGAGTATCCATTGGGCTCGGACGGCAGTCCCATGCCAATGGAAACAATTATGCCGGCCTGCTAAGGTGCCTCTTCAATATGCCGGCCTGCTAAGGTGCCTCTTCATATTGTATATTAGTAATGAACTTTCATGTTTCAGATAGCTCTTTGGGCTTTTATGTGATTACAACTTTTATTTTGTAGAAAGTCATCATCATTATCAGCCTTTAAATGCCCACTACTGAACATAACTCTACACCAAATTGGACTATTTCGCCATTTTTAATGTAAAGAATCAACATTGCATAATTTCTTAGAAGTCCGTAAGCATATATGGATATTGATATTTTAATATAGCAAACATCTTTATAGTTAGGGAAGTATCACGTATTATTTCTTAAATCTATTATAAAAATCTATATTAAAACCAAAGTCAAACGTACCTCAGTGTCATTATATGACCGGGTCTCGACCATCTCTAAATCTTCATCTGTGTCTCGAAACACCATGTCTTTGAACTGTGGATTTTCAGTAATATTGTCCTTGGGCGGTGCTTTCAGTTCAAATCTCTCTTCGAACTCGTGTTCAGGAATTTCAAATCTTTTATCCTCAATTTGTTCTTTACTCGAGTGTTTCTTGTGGTGACGAAAAAACTTCTTCCTTACGAAATGAGATTCAGTGTTCGTTTCCTCGCTTTTAATTGAATTTTGGCCTATCCTTTCGCTTGAGTGAATATTTCTTAACCTGAAAGGATTAGATGAGCATTAATATTCACTATATAAAATAAAATAAAACTGAATTAAGCAAGATTATATATTCAAAAAGGAGTTTACACATTATTTAAGATTTAAGACAATTTATTGAATCGACTGTAAAAATATACACAAGCACCATAAAATAAAATAAACTTTATTTTATGGGACTTTAATATTAACAAGATATTTTATCAAAACGTAATAATCAGATACAAGATTTCGTATTATCAGCAGTGATAGTCTCTATCAGAAAGAGTTCGATGTTTAAAAACCTAGAACATAGTTAATCCAGTAAAAATTTTACGATCAAATATAGCTGTGATATGCATACGCCTCCTACTATAATTTATTAATAATCTCATAAGGACATTCAAACGTGAATGCAAACATAAAAACAATATTCCTTTAAGAAAAGAGCACGAAACCACTTTTACAAATAATTTAGTTATAAAAATAAAAGCACTCAAAATCTTGGCTGAATTAAATTTATTTCAGATTTTTAAGCAAGTCGCTTAAATTCTGCTATTTGCGTACAAATGGAGATAATGAATGGTCGCGCAGATTGTTAGACTTCATTTAGAATCGCATTTGTAAGCATTATGTCTACAAGTGTCTACTAGGTTTTTGTGAAGGCCCTTACCGTTGAAACTAGAATAGATTTGGATTGTAATTCGCTTTTTTTGAGACTTATTCTGTTGGAGGCATGAAAGTGACGTTCAAACTGGTAGTCTTAGTTTATAATTTAAGTGTGTGGTTGATTCATTAAATATTCAAATATCCTTTCATTTATCTTTATCCACAGGAAGTTCACTTCTGTACATAGGCTTACATGGTTACATTCCTCCAAAGGTTGCGAGTTATATAGATTTCTTTGTAATTAACTATTTATAATGTTATGCAAGCCCTGCTTTTTTTTACGAATAGGCGTAGGATGAAAGAACTTTATAGAATATGTAGGGATAGTCATACATACTACATATCGCACCCCCGGTGCAACAAAGTCACATATGCAATGATTGCAAGCTTGGAAGGTATAAAGAAATAATCTTATTTCTTTTAGAATATTACGTGGTCATAATTTTATTAACGGTAAATTAAAAGTTGATATTGTGATAGAAGCTATTCAACTTGTCTTTGTCTTGAAATATCACATTTTTATATTATGTCAAAGTTTCAAATATTTTTCCTGAAAAGTTGCATTTTGGCAAAAGTGACTTTGTTGCACTGGGGGTGCGATATATAATCAAGCATACTAGGCATGCATGGCGATTTATCATGATTCATGATCCAATTCCATTTACATAAAAAATAAACATTTTCTTTTCGTAATATACTTCTTTCTCACAATTGCAAATTGTCGATTTGTTTACGTGCAACTTCAACACGTCCTTACAAAACTCAACAACTAGAAACATCAAAAGACTCGTCAACCTAAATATTCAAAGGTAAACATCTTTCCTGCACAGCTAAAAAGCGTTTAAAACGTTACAGAAATCTTCATTTGACATCAAATTTCATTTCATACTCCTTGCTAACCTTTTCACATTTTGCCGAGGCACTGCACTAAGTCGACTCAAAATAAATGGTAAAGGCGACCGAGTCTTTGAGTTGGTGCAATTACGTGGCACGTTTTTCAACGAGCCTTATTCAGGACTGAAGATCCTTTGCAGCAAGCCAGAGCAAGCAAAAAAGCCAGCTAAAGTATTTGACTAAGAACTAATACTGATGTAATATTGATATGCTGGTTACTTGTGTTCTAAAAGCGTAGTTTGTGATATGAAAAGTTGGAGAGCCTATTGAAGTTGTTTAATATCAATGATTTTAATAATAATAATAATTTATTTAGACCAAAAAAAATATTACACGACAAACTTAAAATACAACGAGCTTACATCAATTTTAGGTAAAAAGTACAAAAAATATTTTGTCGATGATCTCCACGCTAGGTTCGAGACCTGAATTGTGAAGATCGATATCATTTGAGAGTTAATTAAAATAAAGTACTAATGGTTTGATGAGTGACTGTCCATGATTTCACTGGAATGTTTATAGAAGATAACAAAAAAATAATTAAAGGGACATGAAAGTATACAAATAAGCGAGAGTGTGTCTGTGTTTTTGTCTTTGTGTAAGTTAGAGGTTATGTGTGTTATGAATTTATTTTTAGCATGTCTTCAATTTGTTGGTAGTCCAATGATTGTAACCAGGGTTGTATCTTTAATTTAACTTCACGGGTACTAAGGTTTTTATTTAATTTACATGATTTTATGGCACTATTGTATACGTGGGGATGAAGAAATTTACCAAATCGCTTCGCAAACGAAGTTAACGTGCGAGGTTTATTAAGATAATTTGTTCTTGAACCTGGTTCCTTGTGTTCGTACAAAGTGTAAAATCGGTGTACATGTAATATCGCTGTAAATATAAAAAGTTTCCGGACACCAAGCAAGTCAGATTCTTTATATAGTTGATGTGTGTTAAACAATTTAACATTTAACAATTTAATGAAGTAGTTATTTCCGTTGGTGATTTTTCTTTTTTTGTAGGTGGTTATTATAATGATTTTTAGATAAAAACGTTGTATACATTTCTATGAGTAAACGGTGTAATCTTATCTAAAAACAATCATTAAGATTTAATAATCTGCAACAACTTGAACTATTATTATAACTTAGCAAAATAAGATTACACTATTAAAATATGGTTAATTGATATTAATTTCGATGTTGTTATAATTGTTGAAATAACCCTCTGAAATATAATTTTGTAGCCAGATTCTTGCTTTGTTTCTAGTTATAAAAAATATTTATAGATTTCTATGGGGACTTCACATCTGTTATTTATATATCTACTATTGTTACTATTTATTAACAAATTATACATACCGTCTACCATTACCATGTCTTCTTCTTCTCCGTTTGTGTCTACTACTGGGTTCTTCTACCAAGTTTTGTAAACTCTCTGTGGGCTTTAGCAAATCATTCGCTTCAGCATTACCATCTAAACCTAGCTTAGTGTTATTTATAAGGCTCTTTTCTTCCTCTTGCTCATTGGTAGGAATAACACCATTTGTGGGAGCAGGAGCTACAGTTATATTTTCCGGCAAATCTTTAAATTTTATATAATTGTTGGAATCTCCAGTAATTTCTCTGCTATTGCTTTGTATTTTGTTCGTGGTCTCGTCGACTTTGTTTGAAACATTCGATATTTGTATGTGAGGATATAATTCATCTAAATTTAAAATGCTGTGAGTTGATACGTTGACTACTAAAACACCGTCTTGTTCGAGGCTATCGGATTCAGTAAGATTGTCGGTTAGAAAAGTTTGGTTCGTGTGATCCGATATGCTTTGATTAGGTGTGTTTGTTAAATTATCTAGCATATCCTCAGGTAGCAACTTTCCATTCTTCAATAATAGTGATTTATCCAACCCCGCTGGTAGTGTCTGTAGAGAACAGATTATTATTACTTTCCGATAAAACAAGAATGCATAAGTTTTTGTTTTTCCGCATATCCATTATCCATACTATGAAGACGTATCTGCTAGTAGCAATTTAATAGAAATTATATAAATATTGCCGAAGGCGATTAGAGTGATTTTTTTCTTTTTTTTAATATGAAGTATTTTACAGTGTTGTCTATTAATTATGATATGAATGTGTAATAAAAAAAATCGTTGTGTTAATTTCCTATAGATATTATAATTGATAAAATATTCCAACTGGGTTTTATGTTAAACCAATAACCAAAGCCTACTTACTTTAGTCATCAAAGCAGCATCGTTGTACTTCTTAGGCTTATCCTGGGACAGCGGCAGTGGCTGTTTCGTCCTCTTCCTCAGTATATCTGGTAGTCCCTCCTCTTCCACCTGCAGACCCTCAAGAAGCACCTCTTTTTTCAGTCTTTCCACCTCTTCTTGCAGTGACTTGTTAATCTTCAATGGTGAACTCGTTGCTGGCTTGTATAAATCTGAGTCTGGTATCGCAATGTCTCCTTGGAAGTTACCTGTTGAAGAAATTATTCACATTTAAAAAACAGCTGCATGTGTTTTTAATATTACTGTTGTGACGTGTAAAAAATTCTTGACGAAAATATTTTGATCCGTTATCGACTAATTAATTGTACATGGCTAAAGTTTATCATTTTATTAATTCCCAGCATACGAAAATATTAAATTATTTTCTTATCTTTACAATACTCGTCATAATAAAATGCAAGATATGAATTCACGTGATTATATAGTCTAAAATTCAAGAGCACGTTTTTAAGGCATTAATAACCGTAAAAAACAAATATTTGAATAATTTTTCAATAAATGCTCAAATCCATCCATTTCGTGCCATTAGTGGGAAAATGCAAATTAATTACAGCCATCGCCTAATTCCAAATTCAAATTCAACAAAACGCGCCACCGCGCCGATTGCATGCGGCCATTAACAACAATGTACCACTACATCTGGCGCCATCATAAAATTTAATGACCGACCTGTGTCTATGGTCCAGATGGTGCCTAACGTTGGCTGGCAATTAATTAATCGCCTATGTGTGCTTACACAGCGCGTATTGGACATGACGCCTAACGATAGGTACGATATGAATATTCATGGTGAGAGTCCGGATTGAATTTGATTACGGCATTTGAAGCATAACTGAATTTATACTTTGCTAATAATTTTGAATATAAGCAATTATGCAATTATATAGATCAATCCAAGATAAAAATTGGTATATTTATTATGAATGATGTTGTTTATAAAACATAAGAAATAGTATATTGAAAGATCTGTAATTTTAAAGATTGTTAAAAATGCATGAACGGCATGAACTTAAAATGCAACATATTATAGTTTTTCCTAGCAAACCGGCAAATTAATGGAACAACTTCATTTAAACACAGACACATTTTAGCAGCCTCCATATCCATATATCCAGTTGGTTCTACACTGGCTATGAAACGAGAGGGTGCGAGTTCGATTCCCGCGCCGAAACAGATATTTGTGCTATTCACAAGTATTTCTTCCATGATTGAGTGATTATGGTGAGGTCAGGAATATGTATGTGACCTTTGGGTAAATGTATGTATGTATGTACATATAGACATATAAGAAATTTTTACAAGAATAATATTTTTATAGCACCAGATCAGATAATTAAATTCAATAATAATTTTCAAAACAAACGAAGAGGGAATAATTCCAATTGTATAACATTTAAGACATAAATTTAATCAAAAGTTTGAAAGCTCCCCAGTTAAACCGGAAGCTTAATTATAAAATACCTTTACTGTCACAATCTAGCTGCCGATTGAGTTAGGAATCGCTGCTACAGCAATTTTTGTATGGGACAATGCATGAGCGTTAAGATGGAAACGATAACAATGAATATAGGCGGCGTTACATACAAGAAATTGAATGGAAAGATGAAACTTCGCACTTCACACCTTGAGATTTGATATGAAACTACTGTTGAGTGTTTGGAGGTCTCTCATATGTAAGAGGTCGCTTGAGGTAAAGGTTCCTCCGCAATGTAATTATAAAAAATATATTAAAAAAGTAGTCTTCTGATGCTGCCAAAGCGCTTTGCAAAATGTGTTTCGTCCACATAAATAGTAAAAAAATACACGATAAACATTTTACAATTATATAAGTATCTATCGACCACTATCAACTAGGGAGGGTTGTCTGAAACTGATTTATTACTTGGTGCTGCCTTCGTGGGTATTTGTCATCGTATTTCTCAATCTGACGGTTTTAAATTATTTATCGATTTGCACCTGAACTGCCGTTTATTTATTAATGAAAATAATTAATTATTTATTGACAGAACCCAAACACACGTACTGTACGTACTAGTCAAATGCATTGAAATGAATGCACATTATGAAAAAAATATGTTTTTTAAAATGTTTCAAATATATATATAACACTTTTTATGTTAATAAACTGAGTCATCAAAAAATAAACCTGGCCACCGATTGGTAAGGCGATTGTTTTAGTATACAATTTCAAATAGATATATGAATATCTTGAAAATAAATGGACAGATTTCCGCATGTGGCTTGCGCCAAGCGATAATGCGCGGAATAATTTAATCGGCACACACTGGTGCTTGAAATCTCAATGCAATTGATTTGCATATGTTGCGAATTTGTAATGCTGTAATAAAAATGTGATCCACAGTTACATGTATATTTTGTTGTTGTACAATATTAAGACCATATTTGTTCATGGAAATACGTTGGTGTAAGTTTTGAACAGTGCTCAAGTATATATTTATTTATTTATTGACACTTCATACTTATTGTGTAGGACTTAATGCCTGATGCATTCTCTAACAGTCGAACCTAAGATGATACAGCAATGAGAAGAGGTAGGTGAGTAAACAATTAATTTAAAAAAAATGACACGAAGTAGAATAGCATAAATACAATTTAAACAGAACAGAGTTACTATAATAAGCATTTAATTATTATTTGCAAGTGTTACAATCATTCGTAAAACGAGCAGTATGTTTTCAGAACGTCCTGCAAAAATATCGTGATACAAAATATTTTTGCTTAATAATCAGTCGTCATATTAATAATGATGAAGCAATAATTTCATTTTACTTCATATGTGGTGTCAGAGCATAAGCCAGAGCATAACCCTGACTATTATCACACACTACGAGTATAACTTACTTTACTGGTGGTAGGTCTCTCATATGTGAGAGGCTGCCTGGGTGGGTACCACCGCAATGTCTATTTCTCCCGTCAAACAGCAGTTTAAATGCACTGTTGTGTTTCGGATTGAAGGACATTGTAGCCAGAGTTACTACTGGACATATTGAGACTTAACATCTTGTGTCTCAGGATGGCGAGCGCAGTGGAATGCCAAGCATTGCTTTGTAATTCAAGGTGTTGTTTGGTTTTGCTACTGTTAATGAGCGGTCGCATCGCTTACCATCAGGCGAACGGCATGCTCGTCTCGCCATTCAATGCAATAAAAAAAAAAAAAAAAATAACGTTGATGGAAAACCTCGTGAGGATGCCTGCATACCATAGCTATTTATAAGAATTTCTATGGTATGTAATGTCCGCCAAACCTGAACCCGCATATGCGGGATGGCAAATAGCATGAAATCAGGCATAAGGCAGTTGCCACAAACCTCTCACGGCTTTAATAATCAGGAGAATATGAAGCCTTACATTTAATCTAGAACTTAGTTAACGATAATCCAAATTGTACTTTATAAATCCGTGAACAGTCTATTTATATATAGAAACATGCTACTAACTGGCTGATATTTTTAGGAACCGTTTAAGGGTTATTTATAAATATTGCCTGAGGATTGTGCGGCCCCGGAGTAAGTTTCACGGACGCTTTGCCCTGGCGCGAGGGTGCCGCAATATGTTAGACCATAGGGTTGGAACCTAAATCGCTTAGATATTTAATATTTATTTAAATAGTCTACTTTGCATTGTTGAGATTCTGCTGTGATAAGAGAAATTTATTTATTTTATTTTTGGATTATCGTGTAAGTACTTAGTTGAAATAGGATTGTTAAATGGCTGTAGTATGACACTAAACTAGTAATTATGTTTTGAATGTTAAAATTATAAGCTTCTGTAAAGTTAACCAATGTCAACTTGATATTGGTAAAATTACAAGAGGTTATAAAAGATAGAAATTTTGAAATATTGACAAAACAAATTTGAAATTTCTCGCGTTTGCCTAGCGCGCCCTCTGAGGCCGAAATCACGTAGAAAAATAAAAAAAAATGAATTGCGCATCAATTAGTGTATATAATACTAACCTATGAACGGCCTGCATCCAGTGAATGTCTGTAATCTTAGGTCGTTTATGCACCTTGTAGGTTGAACTTATACTCTGATTTAAACCACTTGCAACTTTTGTAATAATCACCAAATTGTTAACTGGTTTTGAAAAGAGCAACACTACCCGTTTTTCTCTAGTAAAAACCGATTTCCGAACCGGGTGGTAGATAAAAAAATATCTGAATCTAAATGATGTCGAACATCTTAATGGATTCTATAAATTATTTTCATTTTTATT
The DNA here is from genome assembly GCA_023078785.2 of Hyles euphorbiae. NCBI lineage: Eukaryota > Metazoa > Arthropoda > Insecta > Lepidoptera > Sphingidae > Hyles > Hyles euphorbiae. The sequence continues at coordinate 15,689,581 of CM041037.1, read as the reverse complement.
TACTGAAAACTAAAGTTTCCAAGTGTAAACCCTAAGTGAATCCGTGGGTCGCGCGCCCATATCGACGTTATTTTAAATATTTTATCGGGTTATTGAAATATTTCATATATTATTTTAAAATTACTCGCGTACCTCCATCCCGGTGCTAAGTTATAAAGTCCAAGTATGTTTCACTTAATAGCAGCTTAACCGGAATATATTCGCGAGCGAAATTCAAAGTTACAGATTTAGTAATTAGTGCAACGCGAATTAAAACGTAAACAAAGTTATTTATATGTCAATAAATAAGTTCTTTAAAAGTTGATCAAAAACACAAGGGTACTCGTATTTTTTGATGACTGCATTAACATATTCATTTTTAAAACCTAAGATGCATTTTTTTTTAAATTCTGGCACGATTCGTAAGCTTATGTATGTATAAACTTATTAATATCTCCCTGAATATAACTCAGGACATACTTTTTAAAAAATCTAAATTTGCCTGCATTAATCTCTAACTCCTAATAACCCTACAGTATAAATGTCTTGTTATAAGTTGTAACCCCATTGTCAACTCTGATTGCATAAATATCAACCAATTTTTTAATTTTATTTCCATTAACCAATTTCCCAATTTTTTCTACTAACAAATATTTTATGTATACTAAGCATGTTAAATAAATGGAAAAATGTAGGCATGTATAAATTGTCATACAATTACCTACATGTCAGGGTTAGCCCTGCCTATTATCCAATAGTTTGCACACGCTCGGAACATGTCGTAACTATTTGCAGTGGTCTACGGATCTTGTCAAGGTATTTACTCACCACTAAATCGTTAACAGTTTAGCTGAATTAATATGCTAACTACTCAGTTAATTGTGTGACAATGCGGCTTAGTACTTGAACTTGGTTTCACTCGCGGTTTCAGACGTGTTAGTATAGATAACAACTATCAATTAAGGAAGAAAAAAATGAAAAAAGAAAAACGTTTAGGCGTCATAAACAATGACAACAACATACAAATACAGGTGTTCATAAAATATAATTAAATAAAAAGATAGAGAGCCTGTCCAGCACAGTGAAATGCCAAGCATTGCTTTGCAATTCAGGATGTTGTTTTGTTTTGCTTCTATCCTTGAGTTGTATCGCTTACTACAGATGAATGGCACCCTCGTTTTGCCATTTATTGGAATAAAAGAAACAACACATTGACTTACTTTGATTGTTATTTTCGGGAGTAACTTTTAGATAAAGATTAAGATACCAGCCTATAAAATTTACGCCTTTCTTCTTCAACAAATAATAGACTTGAATTAACATCCTTTGATTCACCCCTTCTATACAAAGGGCAAACTTTACATGCCTCGTAAACAAGAGATAATAATCAAAGTGTTACTAAGCATTAGATTAACGTGGAGCCTACAGTCAACAAAACTTTAATTAGATACAACAAAAGGTGGATAAGTTTATTTGCACGTTAAAGGCAAACATGAATATGGAAGCTTAACTTAAACATTATAGTTATAGGTGCAACCTATTGTGTTATAGGGGTAATTTGGACTACGCAGTTTACGAGATAGTGAATTGAACCAAAGTCGTAGTCATAATAAGCAAGCTTAAGTGGCAGTGGGTTGGCCACATATGTCGAAGAATCGACAACCGCTGGAGCAGACGTGTTCTTTTGTGGAGACCGCGACTTGGTAAGCGTAGTGTAGTACGCCCACCAGCTAGGTGGGGAGTGACGATTTGCGAAAGGTCGCTGGCAGATGCTGGATGCGACAAGCCGAAGACAGGGTAAAATGGCGTAATTTGGAGGAGGCCTATATCCAGCAGTGGAGAACAGTTTAGACTGGGGATGATGATGATGAATTGAATGCGAGTTTGATTAAGATACTGGTAGTAGGTACCGCCAAGATATCTATTTCTCCTTGCAAACAGTAGTGTGAATGCATTATGATGTTCCGGATTGGAGGACATTGTAACCCTAGTAACTGCTCGACATATTAAGACTTAACAGCTTATGTCTCAGGTCGGCGAGCGCAGTGGAATGCCAAGCATGGTTTATAAATCATGTTTTATATTTTTTATGTGTTTTATAATTGGATTTGCGCTGTCCGTAAGTGACTGTATCGCTTGCCATCGGGTGAATAATATGGGTGATCTGAAAGCATTTTTTCTTATCTAATAGTGGATTTTAATGGTTCTTTGGTTTTAAAACTCACGACACAAAGTATTGATTATTGTGTAGAAATAATTATTTATTTTGAAATAATGAAAAAAATATTATATACTCAACAAAATCACATATTCCTCATGACAAAACTACTAGAGACTTTTCCTTCTTACAAATCACAGACGTACGAGTATAATAAATATTTGTTGATTACAAACATATTCGCCTCAATTCAAGAATCGAATCCTTCGATCAAAGTATATTTGATCGAAGATCGAATCAACGAAGTAAAGTATGTATAAGGTGAAGACTTATACGCTACACACCTACATAGCCTGTCAACAAAGCTATAAATTAATCCTTAATACTGAACATGTATGAGTGTATATAAAACAGAGATCATTAAAAAAATAAAGTTAATGTGTATACACATCCCATATACAAAAGGTAAGATAATCTTGATAAACAAATGTACAAACAAAAATCAACGTCAATTCGGTGAAGTAATTATCCTCCTAATGGAATCACATTTCCCAAAACCGCCTGCAACCGCTTAATACCGGATTAATCCGGGTTTAATCCGCCACTATCCGGTTATTACTAGAAATGTGCATCTAAGTGGGCTGCTTATTTAATGATTCTCGGCGGTTGCAATTTGTTTGCCAAGTTTTTAATGGTTTCTTGAAGATGGAGGTAGAAAATATCTACAAAATTATTTTTAATTCAATATTTTTCATTTCCATAAAATTGAAACTAGTAATAATATTACGGGCTATAATTCAGTGCTTCAAAATATACTTTTCCATCTTTAGGTGAAAAAAGAAAAAGGTCTCGCTTACCATTTTGGGAAATTTATGTAATAATTACAGTATCATTTAATGAAGTGTTATTTTTTACAGTGTTCCGTTTCTGTCTCTTCGCTGCTTAATAGACTCGGCAGCTTTGCCAAATTCCAAAAGCTTTATTACATTTTTGAAATATACTAAGCCCATTAATGCCGCAAACGATGGTAGTCTTTCAAAAATATTTCAACAGCAAAATAATCGCATATTACCAGATTAGAGGAGAGAAAGCAACGGGCGCGGCTGTACTCGCAACAATAGTATGTAGGCGGCATCCGGCGCATTCATACCGACGGAAGGTTGCTGAAAGCGGCGCGTTGTGGAATCGCCTTTGTCTCCCCTTTCATTTACAGCTATAGAATATTTTTTCACTGCGGCAGACGGGTCAAAGAGCATAAAAGCTGTTTTAGGGTCATCGGTGTGATTTTTATACACTTTGATAACATCGTGGAACTGTACTTTGAAGGTCTTATAAAAATGTTGTTATCATATTATATAGGTATCAGCTATAAGTATCCATACATACTTTGTTACATGTTGCATAACCGTGAAGATTTCCACATCTGAGCCCCCAGACAAATATCACTTTTCTATTGGCGTCGAAGATCAAATTAATTTAAATGACATTTGGCATTTATTTGACAGCTGTGGTTTCCATACATGATGATCTTTCTGGAGGAGTTCACGCGAAAGAAAAGTGACATTTGTTTAGGCCCCCTGTTCAAGTACCCGAAAATATATGAATTTCTTATATTCTGCAATATACAAATAAAGATTTTGATTTGATTTGATTTGATTTGATCTGCCCGTGGTTAGACCTGCGCTGTTTAACTTGCAAAACTGAACATGTGTGGCCTTTGTTCTTCTTGCAGGCCTCAGTTATGTGATTATTAATCATTATCTCAGCCATAGGAAGGCCACTGCTGAACATAGGCCTCCCCAAGGATCTCAACGTCGACCTGTTGGAAGCGGCTTGCATCCAGCGACTTCCTGCAACCATAGCCAGGTCGTCCGTCCAGCTTGTAGGCGGGCTTCCGACATTTCTCTTGCCTGTACGTAGCCTCCACTCTAGAACCTTTCGACCCCAACGGCCATCGGTTCTACGAGCTGTGTGCTCCGACCACTGCCACTTCAACTTGCTAATCCCATAGAAGGATAATAAGGAGGATTTTACCATTGATATATTCAGTTTGCTTTTGAATACCATATTTTGAGCATTTGATATTCTCCGCCATTTCTCACAAAAAATTATATCTTTTAACGTTATCAAATGGTTTTAGAGTCATGACATGCAAAGACAGCGCAGCAATACGTCAGTATTTCACATCGGAAAAGTTATTTTAAGATCAGGACTGGTTTAAACTGCCCTCATGGAACGCACTGATAAATATTTTATGCAATTTAATATGTGCCATTTAATATTCGATTTATTAACTATTTGGCACATTTTTACGTCAAATACTTTACTATGGAGTTTCTGAATACGCGAATCGTGAGTAAGCGATATAAACAAATAAATATTAAGTTGATTTACGTCGTCTGTATTTTAAAAGCAATCTCCATTTATTTGCTATTGATATCAGAAATCGCCGAATATCTGTTCGTAATAAATAACAAACCAATGAAATCAGACCTCTGTCGCTCAAGCGTATTGTGTAGTTTTCACCAGGGATACATTACAATGAGAAATGATAAAGCCCTTTTTATAATGGCCCAAATGGTTTACTATACATATTAAAATTCTTCAGATTTAGATGGCATTTAAGTTCATGAAAAAGGTTTTTTTAGCAGAGAATGAATTAGCACATTTAAAAACTTACAAAAAATGAACAAATATCAATTGAATTAATTTTCGCATAAATTTTAGTCAACAATGGATTTGCGTTAAGTATCTAAGCACATTAGTGAAGTTTTACGTACGGCATCCGAACATCGTGTCGTTTTTATTGAGCAACCCTCCAGATATACTTTTTTGAAAATATCTAACACCTGTATTCATCAGGGATTCATATAGGATTCTAATGGTGAAAGGATGTTTCAAATCGATCGAGTTTCAGAGCCTATTCAATGCAAACAAACCACTCTTTTGTCTCAATAATATAAATATAGCTGATATACAATGAGCTCATAAGACAAAGGATTTTAAACTAAACCACGTGCAGAGTCTTGACGTTGATAACCCAAACAAGCACAATACGTATTCTAATAAGTAGCTAATTAATTGTATCATGCTTTATATTATTTCCATCACGTTCATTTAATTAATTTTGACTTTGCAGCCCATTATGACGGAGGTATAAAATTCTATTATCAACTTCAAGTTTCAACAAATATTAAAATTAACTTGGGAGAGACCCATATTCAGTGGTGGGTGTAAGTAATATTTTTGGTAACTTACTTACTTTTCTGCTACTCATAATCTTACAAGCTATAATACTTGTTTGTTAGTATGGCACCAGAACTACATATTATATCTGTAGATTTTATTTATAAAGTACTTTTACTGGTCGTAGGTCTCCAATATGTGAGAGGCCGCCTGGGTAGGTACCCCCGCAGTGTCGTTTTCTTCCACCAAACAGTAGTGTATATGCTGTGTACTGTGTGCACTGTTGTGTTCTGGTTTAAAGGAAATAGTAGCTTAAGTAACTACTGGACATATTGAGACTTAGCATATTATGTCACGGGATGCACAGTGCGAGTGATGTGAGCACAGTATCTTTAAGCAGTCGTATTGATTATCATCAGGTAAATGGCAAGCGCGTCATTAACCGCAATAAAAAAAAGTCAAACAATTGAATTACCAAAAACAGGAACTGATCATCCGAAATGCAATAAACACGAAATCTAATTAAATTTACTCACGCGACTGAAGGAACAGTGCAGCGCAGAACTCAAAGCAATATTTAAGTGGAAAACTTAGATCATAACAAGTTGCAGTGACTTTCTCGCCAACTTTCATCGCGTGTCCTTTGAATATTGGCTGTGGATCCTCTCATGAGAATGCGCTTTTGATACATATCAGATGTATTTGTTGCTAACATGATCATGTTTTTACATTGTTTATTGTTTTCAAGAGCATTGACAGGGACTTGCCACACGCTTTAACGGCACACAAACATCGTCAAGAAACCAGTATGAAATAGATGTTAATAAGAATTTCTAAGGTATGTAAAGTCCACCAATCCACACTATGCCAACGTGTTGGACTATGGGAAGAGCTCTCAAAGCAGTGACCTTTGATTTTCCTTGACCTTTCCAAATCATTTGTTTTGTCCAAGAGAAAAAGCTATTAAGCTACCTTTTCGGTAGGTACCTCTTTCGGCTTGAAAAGGGGTATGTCAGGGTGTCTGGCCTTCCATACCGACACGCTGCCGATAGTAGCCGGGCTGAATCCCTAACAAAACCTACGCCAGCATACTGACTGTGAACCCCTCGGTGACCGTGACACGCATTAAGTTTACCAAATCCTGCTCTCCCATCAAAAGGGAAGGAAGCGGGCAATAATTTATTCCTAACTTCTCCTATTAATTTATCTTTTTGATTAATTTCAAGCCATGTTAAGAAAAGTTAGTCATTCCCGAAGACTCGCCGAGCTTCTATACTCGGTGTCATTACAATGCGTGCAACTGTTGATCCTGGCTTACAGGAGTTACAGTGGTAGGTGTGAGGGCAGTCTTCTTTCCCATCAAAATTAAATTAAATTATATTATTATCGCAATTCCTATTCATAAAACGAAAAGCGAAACATCAATCAAATGCAAATGTCGTACGTAGTCGTCAAAAGTCGTGAATATTTAAAAATAATTTCCTCGAAGCACTTGCGCGGTCGATAATACTTAAGACTGACACAGTGAATAGACGTCGGTAGAGCAGTCTTTGTTCCCGCCTTACACAGCACCCGTTGTTCTCAACACCTGTTATGAATATTCTTAGATATAATGTTAGAATATCGAGATTATTTTTATGGGACACGCTAGATAAAGGGACACCAAGAGAATTATTAAAGAGATTATCTGTCATTTAAACGTGTTTTGAGCTTCCCTGTACATACTATGCGGTCCTCCTCCAGACTTATTTATTTAACACTTTGTACAAATTTAATTTGCAATAACAGAAATATAGAGCATTAATTTGAAAAGAATAGATAGATGTTAATTTGAAATAATAATAATTCCCGTTACTAATAAGAAAGAGAGAAGATAATTAATCTAATAACCCAAGATCTTCGATGTGCGTATCATCTGTATGCCGATGACTTGCAGATTTACTCTCAGGCGGGTGTTGACGGTGTGACTACAGCAATTGACCAGGTGAACAGGGACTTAGCTCACATCAAGCACTGGTCAGATTGTTTTGGTCTAACCGTAAATCCAATAAAATGTCAGGCCATTCTTGTTGGGAGTCCAAGGATGATCTCCAGAATAGACACCGCACATATTCCGCCTGTTATTTATGATGGGACTGTCATCGCTTGGTGCCCTGTAGTCAAGGATCTAGGCATATATATTGACTCCTCTTTAAACTGGCGAGCTCAGGTTGCTTCAGTTTGCCAAAAGGTGACAGGTTCCCTACGTGCACTCTATCGTCTAAAGAATTTCCTCCCTATCAAAACCAAGACAATGCTTGTGCAAGCCTTAATTTTCCCTTTAATCGACTATGGTGATGTGTGCTATTTTGACCTGAATGCAGAACACCTCAACAAACTCGACCGGCTTCTCAATAACTGCATTCGATTCATTTTTAATCTTCGTAAATACGATCATGTTTCTTCTTTCCGCTCCCAACTAAAATGGTTACCCATTCGTCAGCGTCGCTCCCTGCATGCACTTACTACACTTTTTTCAATTCTTACATCTCCTACTTCACCTTCTTACTTAACTTCTCAATTTCAATACCTATGCAGTAACCATAACAGGAATCTACGCTCTAGCAACAATCTTCTTCTTCATTGTCCTACCCATAGATCTGATTTTACTCATTCTTCCTTCTCTATCCAATCTATACTCCTTTGGAATGCACTCCCCCTGGAAATCAGGTCGTCTGGTACTCGATTGGCATTTAAGTTGAAGGTTCGCCAATACTTTCTCGAGAAACTGGCGGAGTCACTTTAATTTATATATTTACGTGCTATATCTATATATATATGTATATGTGTGTATGTATATATATATATATATATATATATATATATATATATATATTTTATTTATTATACATATATCTATAATATAAATTTATTATATTTACTTTCGCGTGTATGTTTATTATTTTTCATATATTGAACTACAAACATCATTTCATTTATCACATTCAAATTTGTTAATTTATGCGCCTACTTTTTTCTCTCTGCACCAACCAAAGGTAGACTGGCAGAGAATGCCTTAGGCATTAAGTCCGCCTTTATACATTATTGTATATGAAGCATAAATAAATAAAATAAAAATAAATAAAATAATTGTTAAAAAGGAATTCTGGAAATTTGCAGAAATTTTAAGAATAAACTGATCGAAACAAGACCAAAATATAATGTTGAAAATTCTAAGTTAAATCACATACAAAGAAGTGATAAATTGATATCTCTTGAAGTTTTAACAACTGCCAAGGCTATTAACAACTTGGCAAACTTATACCAACCTGTCGATACCAAAGAGAGTAAAATGACGTTCGACAGGTAATAAATCTGTCAAAAATATTTACTGTGAGAGACAACGTGACACAAAATTCGCACACTTGTTTCAAGCTACACTAAGGTTGAATGCTCAGATCGCGGGTTTCAGAAACTAAGAGAGACTTTTCGGTCTTACAAAAACCAGACTCGAAATAAATATTTGTGGGTCGCACAAATATACCTGTCAGTGCTGGAATCAAATTCACGTCCTAATGTGACACAGACGGCTTTCTAATAACTTCACCACGGAGCAGTCAATATATCTGAAAATAGATATATTTAAATAAACAAAGTAATAAGTTTTTTTATTGGTGTGAATGGCGAGGTGGTCAGGTGACCTGGTAAAGGTCGCGGGACGTCGCTGGATGCAGGCTGCCTCCAACAGGTCTCTGTGGAAATCATTGGGGGAGGCCTATGTTCAGCAGTGGACTTCCTTTGGCTGATGGATGGATGATGATGGATGAATAGCGAGACGACCATGCCGTTCGCCTGATGACATGCGATACGGCCGTAAATTGGAAATTAGCAAAATCAAACAACACCTTGAATTATAAAGCAATGCTCGGCATTTTACTGTGCTCGCCATCCTGAGCCGTAAGCTGTTAAGTCTGAATACATCCAGTAGTTAATTTTAACATTTTTTTAACTTCCCGACGTTCGATACTTTATAATTAGATTTAGTGGTCACGGCTACTAAGTAATCGAAACGTCTATAGTCAGGTTATTATAGCAAGGCTACAATTCTTCAATTCGGGCGTCTTAAAAATGTCTTTTATTTTATAATCTTCAAGATGTTGTCCCAAAATTATCTACAACTCATAATCATTTTATCACTTTTTCTTTTTCACCTACATTCTCTCTCTTTTCTTTTCTTTTATATTAGTAAAAGGCGTATGCACTTTTTACATTGCCTAGACTACGAAAAACGTACATTTATATGAACCGTTGCAGTTGATGCTCTATACTATGCTGATTAGAGTCTATACTCACTGCCTACGCTAATGAGACATAGCCATGAGTTTATGTATGTAATAGAGCTTTAGGCGCTCATTTTAATGCCTCGAGTGCATAATGCCATAGTATTGTGCGGGATTGTACATCAGTACACGTGTATTTCTACATAGACACGCGCTTTCGATTGATTACTGCTGTCGCACAGTCGGGTACAACGGTGTTATTTGGAAAGGAGGTTGCCCATTTTACTTGAAATTTACTATCGTTGCGAAGATTTTTGTTCCTCAATGAAACCTACTGTTTTGTGGAGATAAAATAGGTATTCTCCTTTAGTTCATTGAGATATGTACCCATATTCGTGATTGAGTTTGGAGAAAACCACTTCCAAAAGTGTAGCAATTCTCGAAGGCTGCCTATATTCGGCGGTAGGCTTCCTACGCTTGAAAGAGGTAATGTATAAAGTTAATTATGTTTAGTTTACAATTCATCGAAGGTATTAACTGAATATTAACATCATCTACAGTATATTTTTTATTGCATAGTTTTGAGAGGAAACCTTAAAATCCTACATTTAAATAAAAATTATGTTATGTGAAGTTCAGCATCTTGCACTAGACCAGCGTGAAAGACCATTGCCTAAAGTCTAAGCCCTCTCAATCGTGCTCTCCATTATGGAGGAGACCCGTGTCTCTCAGAGAAACTCAGTGTTGGAATAAAAACAAAAGCAATCACAAATAGCAAGTGAAGTCGATAATAACATTTTACAAGTTATGTTAATTAGCAAAATTTTGTGATTTAAATAGGTGGCAGGTATCATATTTCGCGAAAATACCGCTTATCAATTACAATTAATGTTGTGTGTGTAATTTTGGATATGAAAAAAGGTTAAAATACGAGTATATTATGACCTTTTTTTGTTTACAAATTCTGTGAGGGCAATAGCAACAATATAGAGCATGCTAAGACTTAAAAAAAGCAAGGTTATGTTAATTTGAAATTAAGGCAATAATAATTCTCGTTACTATAGGGACGTATAGAGACCGGATTCATATTTATTTTTGAGATACGATTCACAAACAGAATAAAATATATCGTATGCTATGTTCATTCAATTAAAACATTCTAACGCAACTAGCAATTCAACATCGAATTCATTCATACAACTCTTTTATCAATCGGCATGTCACAGTGGATGTTAGTTCAATACGAAAATAGCTTGGTTGCAGTGTGTCGGACAATTGAGTGGGTCGTAAAAAGCGCCCTTCACTTCCGGAACGGTTCAGTGAGAACGATGGGGCAATATCATTGTACTTTATTGTACAATGCATTGGTTAGTTAATTTGATTATTTAAACTTTGATTTGGTGGGCTCATCTTGCTTACTTCGAGTTGTAAGATTATCGAGGAATGACGTGAGACTATGTTCTGTTACAACTTTAATCAGAACCACACATTAGAACAGTATACCAATGACACGACCAAAAACAAAAACACAATGGGAAGGAATCATAACTGTTCTTTTTTTTAAATAGATTACTTTCTATATATTACCAGTATTAAAATTTATTTCAATAATCATTTGCACCCGACAGTACACAGGCGTAGAATCAATCGCACCGCTTTTGTTCTCGATAGTCGGGCGCAGGTGTGGGTAGCGTTGCATCCAACGTCACTGATTGTACACACTAGATTGCTTTCACTGGATCTCAACGCATGTAGCTGAACGCCTAGGCCTATTGAATGTCTTTATGGAAATACTTGGCCTACGTTCACTTCTTGTGGCTGAAGTTTACAAAAAGAAAGAATTAACATTTTTTTTGCATTGCCATCACCAACAAAATTTGTTATATAGACATATAAAGCGATCATCAACATGATAATAATATGTGTATTAGCGGACGACAATGATCCTCCATTCAGCTATTTACTGCAATAGAACGAAGCTGTACTGCAGCGCTGAACATTACATAGTTAAAACGTTCTTTCCTTCCGTGTATAATTAGATTGTGTATTATACAGACACGACAATGATTAATAAATAAATACATCCAACAGTCACATACATAGATCTTACCCGACATTAAGATCAATTAAGTCTTGTATCGTGGGTATCAGAAACTACGAGAGGTACGAGAGGTATGGTAACATGGGGACAAACTGACCTTGTTTTACTTTGTAGTAGATTTTATTAAAGCTCTTGACTCATTGTATAAAGCAGCAACAACTGGAGATGCCTATGTCCAGCAGTGGACTGCAAAGGGCTGAGTTATGATGATGATATTAAACACCCTTGTACCATTAATCGGAAAGATCAAGTAGATTTTTAATCTAAATACATAATATTTATTAACACTATACAAAAATGTCGTAGGCCTAAATATACTTTCGTACCTTTTCTGGTTTCTTATCAATTACAAATTCATATCGTTTTTAAATGTGTGATGAGTCATGACTCATGAAGTACCTATTCTCACATATTTCATCTTTGTATGAAAATTGACCTTGCCTATCATTTCCAAGTTACATGCGTGTGTTTACGTGTGATTACACAATATGACGGCAGACGCCAAGCGTTAGTCGGCAGTAGACACAGGATCGCATTAGCGCTGGCGGACACTCTCGGACACTCCCGGACACTCCCGACCACTCTCGGACAGCTCCCGGACAGTTCCGCCGATCGTAAAATGTGTGGCTGGCTTCCGGCTCTACGCTAGTGATGTGCTTGTGTCGATAAAAAATAGTTATTAAAAACAACATATTTTTTTAAATAGAAATTAAGAGAATAATACGAATTAACGCATGATGGAAAATATTGAAATATGGACTTAATAAGTCACTTTTTGTTAATAAATACTTTATTGTACATCACAGAAATTTCAGATTTAAAAAGAATACGAATAAGTGCTTAAATAGGTAGTGGTCAGAGTATAAAGGGACAAATAGTGAAATGAAAAATAATCATTTAAAAGTGAAAAGGAATCATTTCTTCAATTCTTTCAGTCATTTTCAGACAGCCTCCGTGGCGCAGGCGGTTAGACGCCGCCTGTGATACGAGAGGCCGCGGGTTCGATCCCCGCACCGAGAGAAATGTTTGTGTGGCCCACAAATATTTCTTTCGGGTCTGGGTGTTCGTGAGACCGAAAAGTCTCTCGTAGTTCCTGATACCCACGACACAAGACTCGATCTTAGTGTAGGGTCAGGTCTATGTATGTGACTGTTGGGTGTTATTTATTTATTATTATTTATTATTTATTTCTATATTAACGTATGCTTATCCTCATGTTAGAATAATACTCAACTTCTACTACAAGCACTATTGCCGCTCATTTTTGTTTGTTTGTATAGTTTATGAAAGGTCTTCATCATATTTTGTTTTGCGGAGATAAAAATTATGACATGTTAAAAAATTAACGAATGGACTTTTTTCATGATTTTCAAGATCCTGGAAAATAATAATAATGTAATGAAAATAACCATGTATATACCATGTATCTTTTATAGACATCTTGCAATAGATCAGTGGGTGTTTAAGAATCAGATTAAGTATAAGCTAGTTAACTTATATATTTCAGCAATGTTTCTAAATTCCTATTAGTTACATTTTGCTTTTTTTTTAAGCATAATATGTATAGCATTAAAATATTTTGAGATAATACTCTTATAGTAGGGATTACAGAGTAAGATGGTTGACATTTAACCCCGAAAAATACGCGATAATATATTTTGAATTGACACGCCACGTAATTCTACTTACGCTCATAATAAAATAAAACGTCAGCGTTATGTATTCAAATAAATATTTATTTTGAACTCAGTGCCTAGTCGTCTAAAAATAGAGACAAAAATATTATTGAAATATAAAATATAATTTGATTTTCTAAGTAATTTAACCTACACAACATTTCAATCACTCTCACTGAAAAACACGACAGTCAAATTCTATTTACAATTTACGCCTTTATTTTTAATCTCGCCTAGATTTATACTCATAAATAACTCTTCAATGTTCATGACATTTCTAATTTCGTATAACTTTTCACAAATCACGAAAAATTCGCACGACAGATTCACAATTACATTACACAGGCAGAAATTGAGTGATATTTGATTTTAATTTGACAGCGGACACGCGACACTCCGATGTAATCGCATTTTGCGAGCAAAATACCGCCACATACGAAAACCTTGTAACTTTGTTTTGAACGCGAACGTGTATCTAGCGAAAGAATTTCAATCTTTGCAAATTGTGACTGTAGTTGCACGATTTTGTTATGGGGTATTTTCATATATTTATATTTTCTCCCGCCAAACAGCAGTATAAATGCATTGTTGTGCTCCAGTTTGAAGGACATTAAAGCCCGAGTAACTACTGTATACTTATATTGAGACTTAACATCTCTTAGGATGGCGAGCGCAGTGAAATGCATTGCTAAAAATTAGTCATTAAAAAGATGAAATTTTTTTGTGTAGAAATTATATGTATTTTGTGCTCATTCAATTTCAAGTTCATTGTAGTCCTAAAAAACTAAATTTTATTACAATTTCATACAACATAATTACAAAAATAGTTACGCAAACTTGAATGACTAAAACCGTAGTCTCGGATCTATCGACATAAACTTTCCAAAACACGCACCATGCAGGCCTTCACTAATCCGTATCGATATCATTATTTACCACAGCACGTCCTTAATGTAAGTACAATATCGTTAAATGAGGTACAGCTTTGCGCGGTCGTGTCCACATTGGACGTTTACACCGACTGGCCAGTTTAAATAAATAACAGATCTTATTACAGGTGGTTAGGGTTGAGTTTCACCTGACCAGGGATGTTGGTGGCCTGTGCAAACTGTCTACATGGGGCTCGGTTTAAATGAACGCTTGCTCTGTGTGAGTATTAGTTTTATTGAAATCTGCTGGGTTGTTTGAGAGTTTCAAGTTTGAAAGAGATATGTGAGTTGGCGTTCGTTTTGCTTGCAACTGTAGCGAACTTTATGAACTGGTTTGGAGTGTTACTAATACATTTAAATGTGAAGATTAAAGTTGCAGTGTATTTTTTATTATTTGTATTATTATGGGACCGAGAAAAGATGGAGCATTGCACTTCATTTATCACTGCAGTCTTAAAATACCTACGGCCTTATTTAGATAGTTTAGAAACCAATTTTAGCTATCGTATATTTGGTCCTTGTCGAACGACTTTTGAATTCAACTTGAACGAAGAAGACAAAATATTCAAATACTAAAATAGGTTTATCAATAATTTATGAATAAGGCCGTTACAGTATAACAAGAATATAAGAAGCTTTTAAACTTAGAAGTAGGAGAGGAATTAAAAATTCAATTTCAAATATTTTCACAATATGCATCAAATTGTTGCAAATTCATATAAGTCTGTATCCTGTATCACAGAGCACGAGTCTCCTCTACAATCGAGAATACGATTGAGATCGGTTAGGCCCTATAGTCCACCACGTTGACCTAGTGCGGGTTGGCGAACTTTTCGTACCATAGACATAAAAATCTTATAAAAGAAAATTCATATGAGGGAAAATGGAATAACATATGGATGCACCTATTACCAAATAGTCACAGATTTCGCATCTTGTAACGTATCAGCTTCAATTTTAATTTGAACCAACTTCACCTTTCGAGGCTATCGTAAAAGTCACATCTCAAGAAATTAAGGACACACTCAACATACTATAAAACTATTGATGTTAATTAACCCATAACCATAATTAAGCCTTATATCAATTAGTGCAGATTTTAACAGACAAAAAAGACGGGTTGCACTCCGGGAGTGCCGGCAGAAGTGAAAACTTGATTATTAACGTTGAGCATGTTTGATATTTTGGAATGGTTAGGGAATAATTTTGCACCAATTGCTTTATCAGTATAAAAGTACTATCATTTATGTGGTAGAATACAATATTCATTTATTGCGCTATCGTACACAAACATGACAATTTATATTACATTAAAAATTTAACACTTTAAAACTATTACAATTATTTTACATTAAAAAGTTTATCTCTCCGAAAAATCAACTTTCATCCATAATTTCAACGACTTTTTCACCACCAGAACTATCATCGCCAATCTCTAAAACTGATACGATAGGTTTATGGTAGCTGAAGTAAGAAAAGAACAGTTTTGATTCGAACCTATTTAAATGTCTAATAAAGACCGCATCAATAGTAGTTTTGTATTTCGTTGTGCTAAGATTGCGATCATTCGACATAGTTAAACCAAATTCATTATTTAAAAATTCAATTAATAGTTGATTTTTATCGTCTGCGAAGTTTATGTTGAAATCTCCACTCAAAATCATTGGCAATTCATCAAAGCTTTATAAACTGACAGCTAACTGACAGCTGTCTACTCTTCATCCGTCTTACGCTTTTCGTCTTACGATCAGGTCACGTGTCCTGACGCGAGTTTAAGATTTTATACACATTACAGAAAAAGTGCTCAACGCCGCTAAAGAAGTTGTCACTTCAATAAAGGATCGGTATCAGTCGGTCCTGCTTAACTCCAGTTTTAATATGCGCTGATGGACGTAATCTCTTCACGGATAATCTGTATTTTAAAGTTGCATTTCCCATCACTGGCCGAGCAATTTACTTTGTGTCAGATTTTCAATAAACCCGAAACAAAAAAAAGGCAAAAAATATTTTTAGCCTTTATGGATATTGACTAATAAATCAGTAGGAAAATGAAATGCTGTCTAAATATACAACCGATTGATGACTGATTATCTCTTGGATAGGATAGGAAAAAGTGCGTGCGTTAAGTGCGTGGTGGCCTGTTGGTAAACAGACTAGTCGCGGCTGCCAAGATGTTCACGGTGGTCGCGGGTTCAAATCCCAGGGCACACCTCTGACTGTTTGGAGTTATGTGTGTATTGATAGCTAGTCAATCACCACGCACTAAAACGGTGAAGGAAAACATCGTGAGAAAACCTGCTACCATAGCGATTTATAAGAATTTCTATGGTATGTAAGTCCGCCAACCCGCACTAGGCCAGCGTGGTGGAATACATGGCCTAACTACTCTCAATCGTACTCACGATTGTAGAGGAGGCCCGTGCCATGCAGTGGGACGTATATGGGCTGATACAGATTTGGAACAGTGATCTTGGTCTGATACGCACCTCCAATTGACTATATGAGAGGCATTTTATAAATAATAATAGTCACATATGTACATAGTCCTCACCCCACTCTAAGATCAAGTCTTGTGTCGTGAGTATCAGGAACTATGACAGACATTTTTCGGTTACACAAACACTCAGACTCGAAACAAATGCTTGTTCACACAAACATTTGGTTTGCTGCAGGGACCGAATCCGTAACCTCTTGTTTCACACCCGATGTCTAACCAACTGCGCCACGGAGGCTGTCACAATCATATGAGAGGCATTATTAATAAAATATATTGTATAAATTCCAAAAAAAGTTAGTTTTTGATACAAATCAAAAGTATTTAAATTATCAAACTCCGATCGCAATTCATTCGATGAACCTCTCTGTAGTGAATAGTACAATGGAAACTCCAACAATTGTGGACGATACTGCTCGAAACACGGGAGTACTTACATCCGAACGAGCCGTGTCAAAGGCTGATACACAAAACCTTTTAATTTCACGACGGTCCACATTTGTCACAAAGCTAACAATACTCGAAACCGTATGTGCATTGTCAGTTAAGAACCCTGGCTTCAGTTCTGTTTGCTTTTTAGTTCGAAATTCGAAATTACGTTTTGTGGCGGGAATTTAAAAATAGAATAAAACAATAAAAGACAATTTATTAATAGACTAAACTAAAAGGGTAAAAATGGTTTCTTAGATTTACGCGAATGTTACACATTGAAATAAAACTATTATTTACGGATTTTATCGCGAACGTCGGGAAATCAAAAATGTAAATATTAAACTAAATTTGCGATAAAATCCGTAAATAATAATTTTATTTCTATAAAAGAGTAAAAGTAATTGATAATGAGTTTATGATTAGAAAACGGAGGTAAATAAATTTATTTTAGGGATAAAAAGGGTGCTTGAGTAAAAGTTATTTTTTTTTTGTTGTAAAATCTAAGGATATCTTATCCGTCCGATAGCTTGAGGAGGTCGGAAGGGACATGTTGGGGTCTCCGGTCTTTCAGATTGTCGTGCGGGGACAATTGACTTGAATTAATAGTCTCCGTGGTGCATTTGGTTAGACGCCGGCTGTGAAACGAGAGGCCGCGGGTTCGATCCCCGCACCGAGACAAATATTTGTGTGAACCACAAGCATTTGTTTCGGGTCTGGGTGTTTGTGAGACCGAAAAGTCTCTCGTATTTTCTGATGCCTACGACACAAGACGCGATTTTAGTGTGGGATCAGGATAATTATTATGAAGTTATGTAAATTAATTCGATGATCAATTAATTATGACATTAAAAAACATAATTAGGCATTCAATTCCGCCTAATATGTTCCTTTAAACATTCTAAACAATACCAATTGGACGTAAGCTTCGTAATAATGCAAGATTAAAACAAAAGTAGCAGTAAAAGCACATTCAAACAATGTACAGTGAAATCCGTAAGCCCGACTTCCCTGGTTAGTTCAATTAATGGAGAGGGGATATCTTAATTAGTCGGCAACCGCGAACTACGGATGCGTACAAACGCTGCTTGGTTGAGATAGCAGGTGTACTGGGCAAATACACTGCTTAACTGGTGAGGATAAATATTATGAGAACAATAAATGATTTATTGTGTCCTTTGCGAATTTATTTTGATGAGATATTGTTTAATGTCATTTTTAATTTGTGCGTTAATGGGACGCTTTTTCAAACGTTGGATAAAAGTTATTTGTCAAAAGTATTATAAATGTTCAATCATTAAATATCAAAATGACATAGTTGAAAAATATGATCTTCGGTAATATTAAACATGTTCATGTTCATGTTATTATATTTAGTGAATAGTTAAACAATTATTATGATGATATGATATTATTTTAAAAACATTCTAACTTTAGAAACACAATGAATAACTGTCGAATTTCGTACACTTTGGATCTAAATGTCCGTAATTGAAACAGGCAAAGCTGAACTTTGGTTCGATTTCTGATACACTAGGTATCTGCTTGAACTAAACAATTCATCATATTGTGATCTAACTCGTCTCTCACACTTTTAAAATCACCTATTCATAAACAATTTCCTTTATAACCCATGAAAATTTTCGGAAAAAGCATACCGTAAACTTGCAATTCAAACTTTGCAGACGAAATATTTGAAACGTTTAAAAAACGAACAATGACAAATGCGTCGCCACTCGCTGCCTACCCTTGAGTTTTTCCACTTTGAATGAAATATGGGGTCGGTGTTGCAATAATTTTAACTTTACGCTAATTGGTCAAGCCCTGTCGGGGTACGCTTAATGATTCAAGCGGGCTGTTTTGTTAGTGAAAAGAAACATGACTGCATGGTGTTTTTTCTATGAAGAGTACGCTTTGAAAAAAAAATACAAATTATTCAAATCGATTGAGTATTCGAACAACATCAAAAACGATTCCGACCAATTGAGAACTTCCTTCTTTTTTGAAGTCGGTAAAAGAGAGTATGTAAACCTACATACGTTCGCCAACAGCAAATGCTAAAAACTTACCCTCAAGAAAAAAACAATAAACGAGAATATAAAAAGAATTTAGTTGATGGGAATCAATATGTTAAAATAAATGGTATGCACATAAAGGGACTGAATAAGAAAGCAAAAATAGCCCGTGACCTTCTCTGCGCTAGTATTATGATAATGTTGATAAAACGTGGTAATAAACTATGGCATTTGTTATGCGCGGGCTGAGATCAAGTGCCACGTGTAAAGGTTAACAAATTGGACGCACCTGTCAAGCTTAGGGAGACTCATAATCCTAGATGGATGGACTCTTAATATCCGATGGATGGACTCATTATAGTCGATAGATGGACCCATAATCCTGAAAGACTTTATCCCTTGAAATATTCGGTGAGCTGGTGAGAAGTAAGATTAAAGATATTTCATAAATAATAAAAAACACCCAATAGTAACATACAAACATACAAAGTCTTGAACCCACAGTAAGATCGTGGCTTCTGTCGCAGGTATCAGGAACTACGAGAGACTTTTCGGTCTCACAACACCGAGATTCGAAACAAATGCTTGTGGTTCACACAAACCATTACCTCGGTGCGAGGACCAAACCCGCGGCCTCTCGTTTCACAGAAATCGTCTAACCAACTACGCCACGGAGGCTGTCACAGTCCATTCCCAGTCAAATGCCACACACTTTAACAGTGAAAAAGAAAATTCTGAGGAAAGCATACCATACTTCAGAGATTTTTTTGGCATGTAAAGTCTACCAAACCGCATCAGGGCAGTGAGGAGAGTGGTATAAATCGTCGAATTATCGATGCTATGTAGGGACAGACCTCTTCTATAATCCCTACAATAACGTGGAACGCATTTTATATTGTATTGGATTATTAACTATAATAAATAACACACCCAACATTCCAAAATCCTTTTGACCAGGACTATCAAGTCCTGGTCCCACATTAATATAAATTAAATTTAGTTTTGTGGGTATGAAACTATGAGAATTTTCATACTCACAAACACCGAGACCCGAAACAAATACCTATGTATTAAATAGTTATCTCGGTGCGAAGATCGAACCTGCCATATCCCTTTTCATTGGCGTCTAACGACCCAGGCCTTTCACATATGAGAGACCTATCACCAGTAAACCCTGGTGATATTAAATAGTAGTTTTCTTCACTAAACTAGATGTGAGAGAGTAGATAAAAGTAATATAACACGGCTGGGTAGTTTCACTCCACTCCAATGACACGCGTCGTCCCTTCGCCAGGATATGAGCTTCTTTCAAATGTCACGCCAAATGTATAACACACGACTCATTCAAATGGCCAACTGTTTTTTTTGTCCTGTTGTTTTTTTTTTGTATTTGATGTATTGTAATTTATATTGGTTTAATGATATAAATAAATATGACTGTGTTTAATATAATTAATGTAAATCCCGAGTAGTTAACATTTACGAGTTTGAATATTAAAATACTTCATACTTGATGTATTCGAAATCCAAACTCACAATCTAATAGATTCAATTTTCTTAATATAAGATAATTGTTATTCGGAACATCTTTTATAACAATTTCTCAAATTTGGTCTCGGGTTCGAATCCCGGGTTGGGCAAAGTGATATTGGATTTTTCTATTCATTATCAGCCCAGAGTCAGGAATTTGTGCCCGATATGGCGATAGGCTCGCCACCTATCACATCATGGTACGGAACATACAAGGCGAAATGTGGGTGCCCTGGCACCTCTGCCTACCCCTTCTGGGAAAAAGGCGTGAGTTTATGTATGTATGTATGTATGTATGAAATACAAGTATTTTTAATTAAATAATACAGAATCATTGAATTCCTCATAGTTTTACATACAAGACAACTACAAACGCCGGTCGAATTAGAGAAACTCACATTTATACACCTGCTGTAATTCATTTCTTCACCCCTCTAAGGTCAGAGAAAGAAGAGTGTCAGAGAATGTCTCAGGCATTAAGTCCGCCTTACTTTCAGTATATGAAGCATTAAATAAATAAATACAAATACGTTTTATTTTATTTTGTTGTTTCTCAATACATTGTTTTTTTAGGATTGCAACTTTCTTAACAACGTAGAGAATGACATAAAATCGACATTTTATTCGTTTTTACAATAATAAGACATTTTCAAGTGATTCAAGTGATTGTAAGCATTTTGCTCTTATGACCTTTGTTTACTGAAAATTAAGTTTAATTTTTAAACGATGTCTAATAACACACCATAGTCCACAGAAACACTAGGTGCCTGTAGCTCTTTTTATTTTTGTCCGCAGATCTTGTAAATACAGGATAACTTTTAACCAACAAAAACGACTAAGAAGTGCGTGGTGGCCTGTTAAGTGCGTGGTGGCCTGTTGGTAAACGGACTAGACGCGGCTGCCAACATGTTCACGGTGGTCGCGGGTTCAAATCCCAGGGCACAACTCTGACTTTTCGGAGTCATGTGTGTATCTTGCCCGTCTACAAGTTTCCAACAAGTCGATGTGGATTTCCTGTGGCTGAATTAATTATGATGATGATAATGAATTATTTTACAAAAATGCACATATGTAAATGAGATATTTATTCTTATTCACAAAAAAATCACAAAATTTTTTCTCGTTTTTCCCTCATTCTTCCGGCGCGCCATATGTATTAACGGTATAGTTATGAACTCATTATGTTTCACTATAATTAATAGTTCAACAGCTAATCACGTACTGGGTAAAGTAAAGGAGCTTTTTAAAAATCGTCGTCTGTTAAATTGTTAAAGGTATCTGTGGCGTAATCCGTAAACTATCGGTCCGTGTGTCCATCACACTTCACATTTCAGTGCGGAAAAATGCTAAGCAGCCTTCTCGACGTGTAAAAGTAGGGTCCCTTGTTTGAACGTATTTTCGCAGACAGAGCACATCCTGCTCTATGATTTTATATAGATGAAAAAAAATAAACAATTAGATATTGGCATAACATACATTTTGAATAAATATTAAGTTTGAAAATAGAATATGAGAAAAAATCGGAATTTGAAATTTTAAACTGTCAGCAATTAGTATTTATTACGTGTCAACGCAAATCTGTCAGTGTACACAATTCTTTGGGACTCGTACTATTCCTAGGAAATGTTTGTATTACAGAATCTTCAAATCATTATTTTACATATTTACTAATCACGCTCATATATTTCCAGTAATATATTTAATAAGTGGTATTTCCTTTTATTTGCAGTATCTCCAAGCTGATACGACTTATGGAATTGGCAAAATGGTTACTCATTCTTTAAAATCTGAAGCAACTGATTATTTCTATAAAATTTTCTCCACATTGCTGCCAGAAATACTATCTCATAATAATATTATGATTTAAGGCGACCGAAAATTTATTACAAAAACAAAGTAAAAATTCGCCCATACGGCTTCTATAATATTATGAGAGTTTTTGTACACGTTGCAAAATATTAAATGTGCGTGTTATCCGAGGGATTTTGATATAAAAAATTAACACCGAACTGTGGAAACAAAATGAGATACTGGGCCGCGATCCACGGGGACAAAAAACAATATCACATGCCTGAAATTATGCAAAACTTTTACGCTCTGACAAATTTCGTTCAACTTGTGGAACTCTTCAATTATTTTTTTATAAATTTCTTGTAGTGATTTTGTTTTTTGTTCTTTTTTTATTAGACGGTGTGTGCGTGAGTATAATATTTGTAAAAATGAAAAATAATTTTAGCGTTTTTGTATGTGTAAGTTTGTAATTCTGTGTAGCTGCTATTATGATTTTAATGTATTTTGTATAATGCTCATGTTCCTTTGATCAACGATTATAGATTAGATAGATTATAGGTAATGGTACTGAATTTTATAAAGGTTAAAAAAATTGTGTGTATAATTTTAAAAGGCTCAAATATTAAATTACATCTCAAATACGAGATTCTATTGAACTTTTATAATGAGAGGTTTTTATTCTATCAGGATTATTTTTGATTTATTTATTTAGTTTAAAAAATAAAAATATGATTAACGCTAACAGCCGCTGCCAATAAACAATCCCAATCCAAAATTTGCCGTTTGAGATTGACAGCTCAATCTTTTTTCTGATACTATACTGCCAATAATCAATCTCAGTAGTGAAAAAACTATGACAACATGACAAGAGACCAATCGAAAAGTAGAAAATAATCCAGATTGACTTCAATCTAATTTTTTCTATTGATTATTGGCATCGGCCGTATATCACATTTCATAATATTAATAATCCCGCCTATACTACATACGGGCATATAAGAAGAGAATGTGTTTTAATCCTAGCGATTTGTACTATTGTGTCTTTAAAAATAAAGAGAACAGAACAAATTGAAAAAATATTGTATTTAGTTCCCAAAAACGGCGATAGGTAAAAAAATCGTCTTATTTTGCGATCTTTTTAGGCGCATTGTGTTTGTAATCACTAAGACCACGACCTAGCTTCGTTTTCAGTCAAAATGAAATGGAATTGTTTTATGTTTTGTAGGCAATAAAATATCAATAGCTCTTATGACAAGTCGATACATAGTACTTATTCTAAATATACAAAGTAATTTATTAAATTATTATATAAATCAAATTCATTTAGTTTATGTTTTTGGTTGTATACTGGATATACCCGGTATAACCAAACACAACAGGGACTAAAGATTTTAATGAGAAGAGTAATAAAAAATCACGTGTCGCACGCTGGGCCGAGATGGAAGATAAGGCATGTATCGGGGTACTTTTCACTGGATTTGAATATAAATGAGGGTAGATCGACACAATACGGGGAGCTGATGACGTCAGTGGTGCGAGACTGGTGTCAATGGACAGCCTGAAGTCTAAACTGAAGCTGTTAGTGTTAATAATAATACGAAACTTTCGTGAGTTAGATCTGCAGTTTAATGAATTAAAAAAAACATAGTAGGCATAATTGTATCAAATGGTATGGGACTGCCGTGTGATGCCACTAGATATTTTGCCAGGAAGGCATTTGCGCTTAGCATCAGGCGCAGTGCAAGCATGGGACGGAGTGAGACGGGATAGAAAGGGATATACTGGATTGGGAAAGGTAATATAGTCGTCGGTTACATTGAGGTTAAATATAAAACAGTACGCGAAATAATATTATGTTGTTGATGTGGACTGGACTCAAAAAGTATCTGCACCCGGACGAAGCCGGGCCGGACCGCTAGTCTAATATGAATATTGGCATGAACTAAGACGATATTAATACTTTTTTTAAATTATAGAGCAGTATATGCTTTTGAATATGAGCTGCTCTAGACCTCCCCAGGTTGGCATTTACTTGAGGAGGCCCACGTCCAGAAGTGATGTTATTAACATCACAGATTTTTTGTTATAATCTAAAATTATATAATATCTAATCTCATATAAATATTTGTCACAGACTAAGTCGATTTCAAAGGTTATCGATATAGGTTTTCTTTATAAAAAATAACTTAAAATCACTGTTTTACGTATGGAAACGGTGTATACACTCCATTTCGTCTAAATCGATGCGGTTACTTATTGTAAATATACGGCGTGTGTGCTCAGGTTACGTCGAAAATTCCCGCTTCCGCATACCGGTTGAATCACGTACCGAATGTCCCGCTAACCCTGCTAGTGTTCCTTTACTGAATAGAATTGTATTATGTATTTGTATCAGCTTATAAGACCCACTAGAAGGCGCCTAATCTACAATCCAGAGAACGATTGAAAAGGTTATGCTATTTAGCTTACTACGCTGGTCTTGTGCGGGTTTTAAGACTACGTACCTTAGAAATTTTTGCAATTGGCTATGGTATTCATGTTTTCTCATAATGGTTTTCCTTGACCGTTATAATGCGTGCTGAGATTGACTATTAAAATGATTCGCCGATGTCAAAGATGTGCCTTAGGATTTGAGCCCGCGACTAACGTGATGTTGGCAGCCGCGTCAGGCCTACCAACAAGCCACCAAATTGCTTTCAGAATACATAAAACGATGAAATATTTAAAATCTGTGTTCAATCCAAAGATATTGCGGTGAACGATAGATTGATGAAACTTAATTAACTTTCGATGTATAAAGAGAACGTACTGTAATAATTACTTTCTCTTAAAATAGGCAACGCACAAATTTCGGTTTTTAAACATATATCTTTCTTTAATAACTATTTTTGTTTTACTTCTTTTTTAGTATTCAATTACTTTAGTTCAGCACTTTAGTTTAGCCAAGCAGGCCAATCGACTTCTGGTATGATGACCAAGCCTTATGAGCAAGCCAGGAATTGCTTATTATTTATGACAAAGTAGTTATTTCCAGTAATTACTCTGACTGCAATGTCCTTCAAATAGGATCACAACAGAGTATTTACACTGCTATCTGGCGGAAGAAATAGACATGGCGGTGGTAACTAGGCGGCCTCTAACATAATTAATTAACAAGCATCTTGACCCCAAAAATATCAATATGACAGCAAATCCTGTATCAGCCCATATACGTCCCACTGCAGGGCACGGGCCTCCTCTACAACCGACAGTACGATTGAGAGTGGTTAGGCCATATAGTCCACCACGCTGGCCTAGTGCGGGTTGGCGGACTTACATACCATAGAATTTTTTATAAATCGCTATGGTATGCAGGTTTCCTCACGATCTTTTCCTTCACCGTTTTAGTGCGTGGTGATTGACTATCAATACACACATGACTCCGAAAAGTCAGAGGTGTGCCCTGGGATTCGAACTCGCGACCACCGTGAACATGTTGGCAGTCGCGTCTAGTCCGTTTACCAACAGGCCACCACGCACTTACTTACACTTACACACACAGATCTAATTCATAGTTGCCTTGTATGTCGCGAAGGCTGCGTATCAAGCCGTATGTAGGCCAATTAAGTACCACAGATACCACTTACCTTGCTCCAAAAGAAATTCCAACGAATAAAAAAAACATAAGTGGGCGGTGTAAACATTTTATTTCCATCTCGTGTCAGTCACGAGGCTTGTGGGTCGCCGACCTGACAAGCTGTGTCACAAAGAAATCTCGCTTCATACGAGAAATTCAATTAAATAAACGTGTGAACAATTTGCAAGTTTACGTTAAATGTAACGTGATACCAAACTGTGTGGACGTTATTAGATTAATGCAAATTTTTTTAATGTTCGTGATCGAGGAACAAATGAGTCCGAAATGCTAATTGCTAAATGCTAAGTGTTAATGTGCAGGCTGTGCGTGGTGGCCTGTTGGTAAACGGGCAACACGCGGACTCCAACATGTTCACGACTGCTGCAGGTTCGAATCCCACACACACACACACATTCACACACATACCTCTGACTTTTCCGAGTTGTGTGTATATTGATAGTCAATCACCACGCACTATGACGGTGAAGGAAAACATCGTGAGGAAATCTGCTTACCATAGCGGTTTTTAAATATTTCTATGGTATGTAAAGTCAACCAAACTGCACAAGGCTAGTATGGTAGACTATATGGCCTAAGCACTCTTAATCGTTCTCTCGATTGTAGAGGAAGCTCGTGCCCTGCAGTGGGGCGTATATACGCATATACAGTACATATTGATGCATATTTATCGAATGTGATTCACAGAACGTCGGCTAACTCTCATTTTTAGGAACAAACTGTAAAAAAATCCATGAAATATTACATAACAAAACCATACACCAAAAACTCGTACGGCGCAATCTGGCAGTTTCAAAAATACGCCGAATTGAGCCGTTCGAAAGTTAAGGGGCAAAAGCTGTTGGCTATTAATTTGAAGCCGAGTGGCGGAGGCTTTAAATATTAACCCTTAATGGTTCGACGGCACGCCCACCCGGTGAACGGATAATAGCTTTTTTGGCACCTACCCGACGCCCCATAACTGTATTTCACTAGCATAACACGCTATGCTAATTTAATTGTTTCGCAATGAAACGTTTGTCTTGTGTTGAATTTTTTTGGTCCAGATTTTCGAATTTGTATTTTGCTAAAGTTTTATGTGGCGTACATTGAGATAATATACTAGAGGGGACACTACAAACAAAATGTTTGTAACAAAATGAAGGGTACATTCTATTTCTGTCTCTGTCACGTCTACGAAGTAACATATCTTCCCTCTCGCTTCAATGTACACATTGTGCACGCACCATACGCACAAATTTTGTTCCCAATGTCCGCTCTAGTATAATACCTCAATGGTGGCGTATAAATTAGTTTTCTCTCTCTGCTGATCCTACATTTACAGATGATGTATTTTATAGCTAAAAAGAATGATATGCCCCATGACTTGGTGGTCAAATCTTTAAGTTTTATACTTATCTGCCATCTAACTTAATTAATATAAAATATTTACAATCAAATAATACAGCACACTTACAACATAAGCGAAAGATTACAAACGACATACAAAACAAAAACTTTGATTGTTTCTGAACAGTTACTAGAGTTTACATTCACAAACTGTAATAGCTGCATTAGTATAAACTGTAGCAGTAATAACTAAATTCTACAGTCTGCAGAATTTCTCAGCTACAAGGAAAATCGCAGCTACGCAAACTTTTATTCTCCACTGAAAGTTGTAAACTAACAGACAGACCTTGCGCTTTATAAATAGAGAGTGATTTAGAATAGTGACTCAAGGATTTCCCGCTGTTGTCTGGTGCTACGAGGTGTGAATAAGCTACGTAGATTCGTAGTACACACGTAGCAGTCTACGCGGTAGGCTCTACGATTTTTTTGTATAGATGAAATATTTTGTATAACGTTTTTGATATTGATATCATTACGTATCTAAAAATTATGAACTTGCGTGCTTATTAGTAGTATAATATTTTGCTACTCTAAAAATAAATTTACCAAAAAATAATTTAAGTATAAAAATACAAAAGCCAATTTATCCGAAATATCAAGTATTAAACCGTACTTACGACAAGTTAATCAAAGGGAATTTCACTGGCGATAACCCGAGGCGTGGGCGTCGCGGCCTCTATAAAAACAAGCCATTGTCCGAATTTAACGTTTCCAAGGCTTTATCGACTTTAAACGGTTATACAGCACCAGATTTCAATTTACCTCCGCGTGTACCGACATGTCGATAAACCAGCGGGAGATCGATTTTTTATTTAGTGTTTATTTTTTTTTAACTTTGAACCTTGATGTTTTTGCAATCTGTCGCAGACACGCGACGCGTCAAAGCGTGTGGAGTTCGCTTTGTATATTTTGTTTAAAAATCTGTGCGTTGAAATACGTTTATAGAAATAAACAGATCCTTAAAATGCTGGATTTTTTTTATCAATTTAGTGTATTTTTTTTGCTTGTGATTTGTGAGTTGTTATATTTGATATCAATGATCTTTTTTTGTAGAACTATTGTTATCTTTTTAATTCCGGCTAGAAAGTTTTCCATATTTATTTTTGGACCAAAAGGTGACAAAGCTTTCATTACTTTTTATTGTTACATTCTTTGTTGGTTCAGAAATAAAGATTCCTTTACTTCTTATTATTATTTTCTTTTTTTTTTCTTTATTATTTTTGCATAAATACAACAACAATAGATTTATGCATTTATTAAGTTCCGCTGGGTTTATATATTTACAGATTTATTCCTTTAAAAGCATTTATATAGAAAGGACAATGTGAAGTATTTAAATCTTGCTCCGTGTGGAACCATTAAAAAGTGCTAAAACAGAAATCAACGAGCCGACGATAAAAACGAACCCTCTCTGTGTTTCTCATTCGACGACTATTGTGGTCCACAGCGTGACCTTATGGCGGGTAAAGCGTTCATACATTATTTATAAAAGTTTCAGTGAATAATTTACAAAAAATATATAATATTTTTTTAAAACTTGTAGATCTGTATCAGCTTATTAATTATTTAATTCTACGTATATGTCTAGTGGAGTTATTGTAAATAATTTTCTTTTCATAATAGATCGTTTTATAACTGTTCAGATATATGAATAGAGTTCATTTAATATTACTTTATCGTGACACAAAGAATCAGTTAACTTTACGTTGATTTATAACAAAACTTGATTATAAGCAAAGAAGCAGCCGATTTTTTATTTTATTGCGAATATTTATTACCTTTAACCGCCGTTTCTGAAGATAGAAACCTTGTTTTATTTACGATTATATATCAAATTATTTTTTTATTTTATTTCACTTTCTATATTACATACATACATAATCGTCACGCCTGTATCCCATAGGGTAGGCAGAGACACAATCACCACTTTGCTCGATCCTGACATATTACTTTCGCTTCATCCACTTACATCAATGTCTTCATGCATTCTCGTCGGTTCAGGGTACTTTTAACCTGACCTTTGTTGAGGGTACCACCGATTTGGATAGTGTTGATTATATGAAGTCGACCTCTATGGACCCTTACATTTACACTCACATTGTATATTTGCTGTTATTCTCCTTTCATCAATCCTTTCTGCGTGACCAAATTACATGACAAACAAATTTATATTATTTGAAGAAAAAAATAAAGTATACGCTCTTAGTACACATCATATAAATATAAGTTAATGTAATAACTACGAAAATTAATGCATTAACTATGGAGTAAAGTAAATCTGCACTATATTTTTGTACTTAGCAATAACCGACCACCACCACTCGCAATCGTACTCTCGATTGTAGAGTAGGCCTGTGCCCTGCAGTGGGACGTATATGGGCTGATAAAGAATAATCGACATCAAAACCGCCTATCCCTTGGACCATAAAACACAGACGCATAAAATTGCGGAGGTAATCAGCGGGACTTATAAGGTGTCCATGACGAAATCCAGCGCCGTCCACCGCTGTCCCTTTACGGTTTGTTTGTTTTAATACAGAACATCGCCGCAAAGGCATGTTTAAATTGAAACGAAATGGACGTTTCCACGCCAGCTTTGAGCTGAAAAACTGACGCGACCGTCGGTATATTTGCCATCCGTCTTGTTGATGGATATGGTTTTTGGGATTTTTGTAAAAAAGTTAATTACTGTGTTAATTGACTTGTAGAGTTTGATCTTTGTGTGTGTGTGTGTGACTCATTTGAAAATTAAACGACTTCAAAAATGGAAGTTATCGATTGGGTCGTTTTTGTTAGTATGTTTGTTACGCGATTTCGAAACGATTGATTTTTTTTAACATGCTATTCTTATAATTATTTGCATTTATGTAGGCCTTATTAGCTTATTCATGGTTTGCATATATTCAGGTAACATTGATTACATATTTATATAAATTATGAACATTTCTCAGAGCTGGCCGAAGCAAAACACTTAAATGTAACTAGTAGTCCCAGAGATGACGACCAAAACCATGTACCATAGCAATACGGTCGAAACTGTATAAAATCGTTAGATTATGTAATTCTAAACCCGACTAGGTAGGTAGTAACGGTCAAAAGTGTAGCAATTGCATGTGAGGCTATTTCTGCTGTGTCCAAAAAAAAGGCAGTCGGTATCATAACAATACATCTGATATTGGAAATGTACATAGATTTTATAATATTATGACGAATAAGTTGGTTTTCAGACATTTTGCGCGTAGTATATAGCTGAAGCGAATTTTTGAAAATGTCAACAAATTTAGCCGACCTGTATCATAGCAATCCGAATGAATTTTTTTTCTACCGTTCGTAAATAAGGCAAGATTGCAAAAAAAATGTTTTCAGACATTTTAGATGTCGCATGTACTCCCAAAAGAGAAAAGAACGTTTTGGAGTCGCTTGGCCGATGCCTGAGCGCTTCTTACGTTTCTGCTGCGGTGAGAATGGTTTTTTCGCATATTATACTCCTGCCACTCTCTTACTATACATAGTCACCCACCAGCTGTCCTAACCGTTGAAATAACGCTCACTTAAAGTGACAACAAACTATAAGTAGCTCAGGAGGACGTGGGTGTGTCGCTGGTTGTCCGAGGGCTCGCGGACGTTTTTTTTCTTCTATTCCCAATGATAAGGCATAGTTTGCTCATCTCCCATTGACGAAGTTTACGGGGATGGAAGAGTAGTATTTTAAGAATTCAAAATTATCAATTATAATAGACGTTTTTATAGCATAGATACGTTGTCCGCGCTCTATTTTGGCAAGACAAAAGCAAGGTGATTGCCCAACTTGCAATCAGTCACGCTTCAATACGGTCGAGATCGAAAAGTTGTCTGATAAGGGAGGTGCTACACTGAATTCTTCTGATATAATTTTTGTTTACATCTGGTTAATTCATTTCATCAATTTCAACAATTTTCAGACAGATTGCTATGATACCGATCGGTAAAATTCCTTAACATATTTAGAATGGTCTCAAAATTTGTTGCATCCGAATTTTCTTCTGAAAATATTTTTTTTCGTATTAACTAATCCTAATTTACCCGTAAAGAACATTTTCAGACGGATTGCTATCATCATATTTTTTTGTCTCATTTTTAATTTTTCTAAATTATTTTTTGAGTTCGCGCTACACTATTAACTTCTGAAAAATATGTTTTCGGTATCTTATAGCTATTATATAACTACAGTCAGAAAATCAGACAGATTGCTATGATACAGTCCGCTAAAATTTCTTGACATTTTTGAAAATTCAGTGCGGTCAAACACTACGCGAAAAATGTCTGAAATTGGTATTTTCAAGTTCGAAATAATCAAATCTATCAATTTGACGCGGTTGTGGCCGTATTGCTATGAGACAAAAATTTTGGTTGTCATCTCTCGTACTATAGTCGAAATACGAGCGGATGCTGAATTCAATTAGAATAGAATACACAATAAAACAAGACAAGGTTGTAAAATAACGTATAAACCGCAGTTGTATTGTTTAGGGGAATATTAATACTTATTGTACGTTTCTATATATTTTAAAGCCTATATTATGTGAGATATTTTACGAAATTGATACATAAAAAGTGAATAAATATTTTTTAATCGTACCACTTATTTCCCAATCGTAGTTCATTGACATACTAAATAGATGAATTGTGACCTATGTAACCTAACATTTGTTACAATTATATTAATCTTCCAAGTATTCGAAAATTATTCTATTTGCTATTGCAAGTGCGATGCACACCATCAGACAAGCGAACTGCTCGTTATATCATAGGCTAGCGTTCCGGCCCAGCTTCGCTCAGGTACAAATAGATTCCTGTACAATAATATGTGTATTCCTCTTAAATCACTCTATCTATTAAAAAAAACCGCATCAAAATCCGTTGCGTAGTTTTAAAGATTTAAGCATACAAAGGGACATAGGGACAGAGAAAGCTACTTTGTTTTATACTATGTAGTGATGATGAATAAAAAATTTGCAAAACAAAATCGCTCATATCTTTTACTTAAAAAGGCAAAGATAAATGTGCCATTGTTAGTCATCTTTAACATGTATCGAATACCAAAGGCATGTGCCACTTATCTTTTCCTTTCAATGGTTTTTATTGTGTTCGCTCGAATGCCTCAGTTGCATTAAAAAGCTCTTTTAGTACTGATAACAGTAAACGAGGTTACGTTGCCCTTAATACGATAGTTGATAATATAAGCAAATGCATTTACGACTGTGAATTTAAAATCAGTTTTATTTTGAGTATCTAGTTTTATACCAAAAGAGAATGCCCATTTTATATGAAACTTAGAGCGAAGATTTTTGTTCGAAAGATCCTTTTTGTGTATTGAAAATATATACTTTTAATAGATAAAACTTTTAGATTAAATAGATATAATTGCGACCCAGGCTGAGAATTTTCGGTGAAATTGACTTGAAGTCCAATAAAAAATATTTTTTTGCCTGTGACTGTCGCTCGGAATAAAACTAGAAAATGTTTACGGACGAACCTAACCGAATGCAATAATGAATTTTAAGCAGTACCGGTATTGCAATCAACGATATGTTTTACCGATACTTTTAATTCAATACTTTTAATAATATAACTTCAATCAGGTTTATCATCATCATTTATTTATTTTATCATTTTTTATAATAATTTTTGAATATATATTAAGTCTTGGATTGATAGATTTCATAAACATGGTCACGAGAAATAATTTACTGTGGGTATTATTATCCTTGCCAAGATTACAACCAGTTCATTATACTTTTAATTATAATACAAAGTATCTGATATTCGTTTAACACATTTTTTTATTATTTAAAAGGTGTTTACGTTAATAAAGTCGATCCCAATACTTGACTGTGAAACATCTCAACTTACTATAATATTTCTAATGTTGAATGTTGAAAAAAAAAAATACTTACCAGCCTTACAAGGATCCAGTCCGACATCTTCTGACTCCTTATACTCAAAATGGGTGGACAGCAGCTCATCTATTGTGTATCTGTGTGGCTCCTCCCTCCCCGCGCCCGAGGTTACTTGGTAACTCACACACAAAAACATCAGTACGGCGCCGGCCGCCGGAGGCGACGCACGTCTCCATCGAATAGTCATATTGATTTAATTAATTTATCACTAACAGAGCACTATGTCATATTCAATTGTGGATTATCTGTAACAAAGAAATATTTTATTTTAGTAACAATAATATTTGAATTTCGAATTATTTCACTATAATAGTGAAGGAAAGCATTGTGAGGAAACCTTCATACCATAGTGATTAGTAAAATTTCTATGGTGTATAAAGGCCGCCAACCCACACTAGGTCAGCGTGATTGGCTGTATGGCCTAACAGCTCTCAATCGAACACTCAATTGTAGAGTAGGTCGATGCCCTGCAGTGGGACGTATATGAGCTAATACAGTACAGTGCAGTACAATATTTGAAGGGACAGAAATGAGCTCTATAAAAGTGCTTTAAAGATGTTGATGACAATAAAATATAAATGCAGAAACTCAAAAGATATAAATGAGATGCTATAAATAGTTTAGCAATATTTTATGTTACAAATAAATAATGCCATGTGAATAGGCTCACTGCCTATCATAGCTCACGTCGAAAATAAACTCGGTGAATTACATATGGCGTACCCCTTAAGGTATATGAACGTATGTAATATGAAATACTTTTAATAGTAAGTTAAGCAATAAAGGAATGAAAATAAGACAATACTCAATAAACCATAGTAGTAGTAAAGTAACACAAGCAATAAAAGGATGATTAGACAAAAGTAACACAATTTATAACATCAACTGTCTACAAACCTGCATTTTTGGATTTGTTATACTCATATGTAACAATACAATTTGCATAAAATGGCATATACTTATTTACATTTTTAATTTTATTAACTAAATAATTTACGTATAATAACGGAAGATCGGATTTAGTTATGCGTTACAATAACAATGGTAGATATTGACAAAATCGCAACTATCGTCAAAAAACGTTGCCAAAATAGCCACAACGATTACCCTACACGGATTTATATATTAAACTTTAAAAAACCACTTAAACCATTTATTTCTTCCACACAGAGAATACGACTTAATAACAATATATATTATTATGTTCAATTTACTAGACTTACATAACAAAACGGTGACCAGCCAGCGATGATTCCATAAAAATATAATTGGAGATTCATGAACGTCTATTTTCAGAGTATTATAATTGGGACGTCCCATAGAGCCGGCTTATTGTTAAATTAAGGCTATTATTCCGCCGACGGATATTTATCTACAAATTAGTTTCGACAGTTCGATGTTTTATTTGGTTTTAATTACTTTATTAATTTTACTAGAGCGAAAATTCTCTCAAAGTTTCTTAATGTTTGATCAGTACTATGCTAGATTTGGGCGTTTTTAAAACTCAGCAATCTTAAGATGGTAGAATTAATTTCCCAAATATAGTAGGTATTATGAGATAGCTGGCGCTTCGCCCCTGGCCGTTCCGACCTCGCAATACTCTGCCATTACCGAGACGAATACTTTTCACTTAAAATATTTGCTTTACGCAAACGTATTTACTTTAATAAAACGTTCAAATTTAATCTACAAATGGATTGTGGCGACGCTCTGCAATGTGTTGTGCCCACTCGAATCACATTGTGAGTTCTGCAATTTGTGTTTAGGTTGCGTTCCTTCTATCTACTTATCCCACTTTTATGTTTGTTCTCTACAAATTATAGTTCTCATGCTTGTTATATAATCGTATTTTAAATTATGATTGTGATTCTAGTTTAATTCTAGTTTTTTATCTAACAATTTTAAGCTGTCTCTCTATATGTGCACACTTATACACATTATACACTTATGAGCGCATATATCAGATTTTTATATAGACTTTTAGAACTTTTGGCCCGCCTAGTGACAAGCGATCGACGCTGCCACGCAGTGCCAAGGGTCTAGTACAGCCCGGTCGCTGCCTTAACTATAAGATTTAAATTATAGCTTACACGCTGTAATAATTTGTAGTATCATTGGTCGAAAATTTTACACATATTTTTTTAGATTTACACGAATGTAAATTAAATTATATCTTTTTTTTTTTTTTATTGCAGTGAATGGCTAGACGAGCAAGCCGTTCGCCTGATGGTAAGCGATACGAACGCTCATAAACTGTAGTAACATTCCACTGCGCTCGCCATCCTGAGACATAAGATGTTAAGTCTCAATATGTCTAGTAGTTGCTCTGGCTACAACGTCCTTCAATCCGAAACACAACAGTGCATTTAAGCACTGTTGTTTCACGGGAGAAATAGACATTGCGGTGGTACCTACCCAGATGGCCTCTCACATATGAGAGACCTACCACCAGTATATCTGCGATAAAATCCGGAAATAATAGTTTTATTTCAATATTATGTTTCACATTATTTATAATTCGTTATATTTACCAACCATCTGGTTTTGAAGATAGTTTCACCAGAGAAAATTTGGCGAGAAACCCAGTAGGGCGATTCACGTATTATAATAAGTTCAGCTGCAGTGCAGTTGCGTTTAAGTTTCGATCAAAACAGCCCTTTTTGTATTCTCGTAATTTTGACAACCGCTGTCAAATACGCTCGCGTCAAGTTCGCGTCACGCAAACGTTTTAGCGTATTCTACTGCTGCGTGTATTTATGTCAATCTCAAAGCAAATTTCATACATCTGACGTACAGTTGACGCGCAGCTCACGCGCAGTTCACGCGCAGCTAAACACTTACAAGAATACCATTTTGTACCAAAGCGTAAACTTAATTGTAACCGCACCGCAACTTGATCGGCGCGTCAAAAAGTCACGTGTGGTTACGTGAATCGCACTACTGGTATCATCAATGGGTGGGATTATATATACATACATACATACATACTAACATACATACATACCGGGTATATCAAGACTGCTACCGAAAACGAAGTTAGGTGGTAGTTTTAGTGACTACAAACACAATGCAACTAAAAATTTCGCTAAAAAACGCGACAAATTTTTAAAATTATTTTTTAAATATCGTCGAGTTTGGGTGGTAAATCCATAGTTTTTGCTAAAATAATAATTTAAAGCCTTGTATACCTTAGCGTCTTTAAAAATAAAAGAGTGTACACTATTATTTAAGATAAATCTATGTATTTACCATAACCTAATACGACGATAGAAAAAAAAATAGCAAAAAAAAATTCGGTTAAAATTGCTCAAAATTTGGTTGCATGTGTCTGAAATCACTAAAACTACCACCCAACTTCGTGGTCGGTAGCAGTCCTGATATACCCTGTATATAAAGATGTAAAGCGAGATTCAAGCTTCATCGCTGCACTGATACAAAGTGGCTTTGCAGTAACGATGTTGATTTTATTAATTTATTAGCCATCGAACAGTCTAGCCGATACCAAGTTTGTGCTACAGATAATTTAGTTATTCTGGCGGTGGACTGCTGAGTAGCGCAAAAAGGGACATATAAGTACTTTTGAAGGTTTTACTGATGTATTTATAATAAATGCATTATTTGAAATAAGATTATCTTATGAATGGATTCCCATATTTACGGAATCTTACAAGTAGAAAAAAAAAACACATTTTTAGATTCTCTCATATTGTCATATAAAAAAATTATGGTATGAAGTTTTCTTAATTTAATTAAATTTGTTTGTACGTATGCATGTGGCAGAAACAATTCTGAGTTGAGTTTTTTAATTCGTGCTCCTTATAAATACCCTTAGCCAATCAAGTGTGTCGAAAGGAGAAACTGTGGAATTGTCTTGCCTCAGATCTGAACCCAGGTCCTCAGGATTGTTATAATAAACCATCAAAACATCAGACAAATGAGGCGAAAAGCATAAACTCGTAAAACTTTGGGCACACAATGTAAGAAAGTTAGATGTTAAATCGTGCGACGCGGTCTTGGCTAATACGTTTTTACACAAAGTTGCAAGTACATTGGCTCACTGGAACTTTTATGGCGCTCGCCATCGCTCCATTATGTGTAGGGAAATTAATCATTGCCTCACTCGAACGAAGGAAGGAGTTGATGAGGCATTATATGTTTTTAATTTCTTTAACCTGATTACTTGCAAGAATATCTATGTTATGCAACTGGCAATAGGACAGCCTATATTGCTTGGATCCCTCTTAATCCTACTTTAGATTTATTAAAAATAAATCCAAAAGAAGAGGTCGAAAGAGTACGTTGGGGTTTTCCAGCATAGCACGCGGAGATGATTGATTTTTTAAATATCAACATGTTTGGGTGGGAAAACAAAAAAAAAACACGCTTTCATAAACATCCAACATACATACAGGCGAAGTTAATATAAGCGTATTAATAAATTGCCTCCTCCAAATGTATTGGCTTCGTGCTCGCACATCGGTCATTCTCTTACCTCCGGCCCGGGAACTATACAAAGACATTACAGCTCCACCAACTTAGTCATTTCTCAAACTAGATCAATAAATATGTATCTACAGCACTTTCGTCGTAGTATAACATGATTTTATATCACAGGAAAGACGGGAAGCAAGTACCTTATGATGAAGATTAGCTATGTTTATTGCTCAAAATTCTTCATTCATACAATCAAGATGTTTTGATGAACATTTATAAGGCAGATATTTATCTTCCACCAATCGATATAATAATACCAAGTGTTTGAAACCGGAACATAAAAATACTAAGAATTCATTACAAATGCATGGATCAAATACAATAGTATTGCGCGAAATTTAAAAAAAACTATATAAGTCCTACTTAGCGTGGCGAAATAAGGAACTAAA
The DNA here is from genome assembly GCA_023078785.2 of Hyles euphorbiae. Classification (NCBI taxonomy): domain Eukaryota; kingdom Metazoa; phylum Arthropoda; class Insecta; order Lepidoptera; family Sphingidae; genus Hyles; species Hyles euphorbiae. The sequence goes on along the minus strand of CM041037.1, from coordinate 15,651,189 downwards.
AAAAATAATTAAAAAGTATCTGTTTAACGCATTGTTTAACATAGTTTTCATTATGTAAACAACGTGCATTAATATTCCATTTCCATATGCCACAGGAGTTCACAGTTCACTGTTGAAATTAGGCCTCCCCCAAGTATCTCATAATTTATAATCTACATTTACAGTCATATAATTTAAAAAAATAAAAATTGCCTATAGAAAGTACCTTTTTTTTTTTTTTTTTTTTTTTCATGGGGAAAATCCTCTTGGATTCCCTCACTAGGAGGGAATGCCGGATTTTTACCGACTAAAAACCCCATCTTGCTCCATCAGCACTTTGGAGAAACTCCGGGACCTCACAAAGAACACGCCGAAGTTCCTCCAGTGCGTAGCTTCTAAAAGCACTACTCTGAGAAGTTGTTCTTGACTTACTCCCCCCTTGCCTTTAGCCAGGGCGATGTCTGGCACCACCTCGGCGACTTCGTCTCCGAGCAGGATCGGCTCTCTCCCGATCCCGCTCTGCTGCCTCCTTCTTCGCCATTACAGTTTCACAGAAGGAGGCTACGGCATTCCACTGGCGTTCTCCCTCCAGCATTGCCACAATGACAGCTGGCAGAGAGAGATTTTGGCTAATCGCATTTGTTAGGACTCGCCTCTCCACCTCCCAGGCAGAACACTGCATAAGAGTGTGCGATGCGGAATCCTGGTCTCCAGTACTGCAATGGTGACAAATCGCCGTTGCCTCCCGTCCTATCTTATTCAGATAATCACCGAAGCACCCATGCCCGGTGATTATCTGAGTAATTCTATATGTGAGTCGTCCGCTCTTGCGTCTCATCCAGCTTTCGAAGACCGGCAAGATTGCCTCGACAACGCGTTTGTGCACGTGGGGCTCCTCGCAGAGCCTCGAGTGCCATGTCGCGAAGGCAATCAGTCGTTCCTGCCGTCTAATTGACACTTCAATCGCCGTAGTTGACTGACCTGCGTATTCTTGCCAGACGATGCGTATTCGGCTGTAAGCCTTTGCGTCCATATCCGCCAGTATATCCAAGGGAGGAAATCTTGCTAGAATTGTTGCCGCCTCGAAGGATATCGTACGGTATCCTCGTACGATCCTGATGGCCATCTTACGTTGGAGTCGATATAATTTTACTTTGCATCGACGGACACTTAGTCTGTTTGACCAAACAGGCGCCCCGTAGAGTGCAATGGATCGCACGACCCCTGCATATAGACGGCGAACTTCCTCCTTTGGTCCACCAAGATTGGGTAATATCCTGTGCAAAGCACCCGCTACCCTCTCAATACGCAAAACTAGGCGATCAAAGTGTTCCTCGAAGCCCCAACGACTGTTAAGAATGAGCCCTAAGTATTTTAGAACACGACCCACTTGGACTTCTGACTCACCTATATGGATTGGCGAGTTGGGTGGTTCCCTACCTCGCCGTTGCTTATGAAACCATAATGCTTCGGTTTTGTGAGGTGCTATTTGGAGACCCAGCTCCTGAATCTTTGCAACGACGTTTGCCACCCCACGCTCAGCGAGCTCTATAGAAAGTACCTATAGAAAGGAGTATACTACTGTGTCCAAAAAATAAGGTGACTTTTGAATTTAACCTGCGCGCGTCGAATGATTTGGAGAATTATAATTTTTTTTAGTTTGGTAGTACTGTCAATGACATCCATGTCAAATTACATGTCAAAATATTCATTAGTGTTTGAGATACGCGTCATTTTGTGAGCTGCTAAAAGTGAGTTTTTCGTTTTTTACGATGTCGAAATTTGTTGAGCAAAGAATTTGCTTGAAATTTTGTTTGCGGAGTCAATTTTCTGCTGCGGATACGTTAAGAATGGTGCAGAAAGCCTTTCGTGATGAGGCTTTGTCTAAAAAAAATGTTTACAAGTGGTATAGTGAGTTCAAGCCAGCTGTGAACGTGTCCAAGACGAAGAGCATACTGGGCGACCATCAACCTCAACCGACGAAGCTCACGTCCAACAAATCAAAGATTTGTTGTTGAAAAACCATCGATTAACGATTAGAGACCTTGCTGATGAGGTTGGCATATCGAAAGGCTCAGTCAATACCATTTTAAAGGATGTTTGGGCCTCAAGCGCGTCACATCTCGACTGGTACCGAAAACCACGATAATGCACCGTCCCATACTGCACTAGTAATTCGTGATAATTTCGCCAAAAACTCAACCCATATGTTCCGCAACCCCTGTATTCATCTGATCTAGTGCCGTGCGACTTCTGCCTGTTCAGCAGGCTCAAAAGACCGCTCCGGGGACACCATTTTGATATGATAGAGGAGATTTAAGCCGCAGCGAAGACGGGACTGAAGGCCATCCCGGAAAGTGGCTACAATCAGTGTTTCGAATGTTGGAAAATCCGTTGGCATAAGTGCATTGCATCGGGAGAGGATTACTTTGAAGGGGATTAAATTGATTTGGAAGAATAAATAAAGAATTATCAAAATAAATACAATGTCACCTTATTTTTTGGACACAGTATGTATATTATATACCCGGTAGAATAGATAAGGCTAGTATCTAGGTTCATGTTTGATATTATTAAAATTTAAAATTGTGTCTCATTTGTGTAATTACAGTGAGTAGCGAAGAGGAACCGCGCGGATTTGGGACATACTTAGGTTATTTTTTTTGTACAAAATACATATTATTATTTTTGAGCTTCGATCAAATATACACGAGATTAAAAGTAACGGCCTAAAAACGGCGAGAGAAATAAGAGCACAAATAAGCGTGTGGTCTTATTTGATTTTAGTATGGTCCAAAAACATAATTGATTAATTAAAAGGAATAAGGTTTATTGTTACCTGAACTTGATTATAATTTAAGATATTTTTTACATCTCGTAGTTCGAAATTCAAATGTAAGCAACCTCGGCCAATTCTGGCGTGTGATTTTGTTCCAGACCCTATATCTAGTACATTATATTTGATCGAAGTTTTTGAGAGATCAGATATATTGAGATAAAACTATTATTTACGGATTTTATCGCGGATTTGGTTTAATTTTTACATTTTTGACTTTCCGACGTTACGTACTCAAATGAAGCTTCGACTAGTATAACTATTAAATGTATAGTTTTTGTGTTTCAACAAAAAATGAGAGTGTTTTCTTCTACTCAACCCAATAATTATGAAGTTCTGTAAATTATGTGAAATGGAACAATTTATAAGTTATTATGTCTGATTTACTAAACATGCGCTCTTGTTACACAAGAATATTATAAGTGTAGGTACATTTATTATAGACATTGGAATATTTAATTGTTTTTTCAATGTGGTTTTTCCAGTAACAACATTTGCTCTTACACGGAATTTTACCTTAAACAATAATTTATTATAAATTGAAAAGAATTGTAAGAATCCAGTTGAGTAGGTAATGCTCGTATTCATAAACAGTTTATAAACCAATTTAGTTTTATTGAATGTTTGTCTTCTTCTGTATCAGCCCACATACGTCCCACTGCAGGGCACGGGCCTCCTCTACAATCGAGAGTACGATTGAGAGTGGTTAGGCCATATAGTCCACCACACTGGCCTAGTGCGGGTTGGCGGACTTACATACCGTATAAATTTTATACATCGCTATGGTATGCAGGTTTCCTCACGATGTTTTCCTTCACCGTTTTAGTCTTCTTCGCTCAAACTAAATTCAAAAGTTGTTCAACAGAGACAAAACATACGATAACTAAAATTAATTTATAAACTGTATCAAATGGCCTTATTCTTTTTGCGATACGACCGCTCATGAACAGTAGCAAAACCAAACAGCATCTTCAATTAAAAAGCAATGCTTGGGATTCCACTGCGCTCGCCATCCTGAGACATAAGATGTTAAGTCTCAATATGTCCAGTAGTTAATCTGGCTACAATACCCTTCAGACCGAAAAACAACAGTGCATTTACATTACTGTTTGACGGTAGAAATAGACATTGCGGTGGTACCTACCCAGGCGGCATCTCACATATGAGAGACCTACCACCAGTTTTATACAGTAGTAAAAAGATAAGTCGAAGATTTACCGTGCAGTGACATTTTTACTATTAATTATTCGTGGAAACGACTTGACTTATATCAAAGTTGGGTTCTGGACTTCACAGATCACATACTTATCTACTAAAAAGCAATAAGGTCATATGGTATCACTTATGAGAGTTGACCAACAACTAAAGAGGGTGAAATTACGGAGATTAGAATATGCACCACTCGTGATGCTTTTAAGATGTAAATTCGTGACTTGCTGAGAGGCAGTATGGCAGAATATACACAGTAGTTTTGTATGATACGAGTAGTTATATTTATGTATGTATTATGTATTGTATTTTATTTACATTGTAGGTATATATTGGCATATTTGTTTATATATTTATATTTTGTTTAAAATTGTAATAATATCTTCTTTAATTATTTACTGACAGATTCCGAGATAGTCATATCACTTCCATTTCACTTTACCAACTAAGCAACAAAAAATATTTTTTCTGCTTGTACAACAATCATCTTTGCACCTGGTACTTCCCCTACCATGCAATACATCTAAGACTCATTATTCAGAATGATGCCAACTTCCTCAATCGCTTCAAAACCCCAATATATCGTAATTATATAAAATTAAGTGTTTAAAGTAGAAACAAACAATTTAGGGAAGCGCCACAGGCCCTTTGATGCGATGATCAGCGTCGGCAGAATTAAGTTTGCGCCGACTTCAGCCCAAGTTTCAGCTGAGTACAGCCAAGATAGTTCGCATAAACGCTTTGTAGTTTCTAAGGCGCGCCGCCATTCTACTCCGAGACGCTAGTCGAATTTCTCGTTGACAGAATGTGCTTAAATCATATTTTGATGGGAACTTGATAAGTACACAAGATTGTGGAGCGAATGTTTGGTGACACACGGAACAATGTTTGCGAGATTATACAGTTTATGTACCTTAAGTATTCAATGTTGGACATAAATACTGTCTATTTAAATACAAGGTGTATTATTTATATCGAGACATTTATTATCACACGTAGATATTATAATGGATGATGGCAAGTGAACGCTAATATTTTTACTGGTTTATTAGTTTCTTACATAATAAAGATGAATAGTTTTTTTGAATGTGTTTAACTCTGTAAGTATTCATATTTTGAACATTCCGTTCGCCTGATGGTAAGCGATACGACTGCTCATCAACAGTAGCAAAACCAAACAACACTTTAAAATACAAAACTATGCTTGGCATTCCACTGCGCTCGCCATCCTGAGACATAAGATGTTAAGTCTCAATATATTCAGTAGTTACTCTGGCTACAATATCCTTCCGTCTGAAACACTACAGTGCATTTAAACTGATGTTTAGCGGGAGAAATAGACATCGCGGTATGCATTGCTATGTATACTTGCCATTAAATGCAGCAATTTTTCCGTGCTAGAAAAAAAAACAATATCCTGCATTCATGGTTATCAACTTGAGCTTTATCAATCATTTTGGGCGAATAAAAAATGCTGTATCTTCAACAGGACGAGTAAGTAATTTGAACTGGGAGATAACAAGCTGCGGTCACGGCCGACCGATAACTTATTCGGACAAATATTTTTGTTTTTGTTTGTTAATTTTATGAACTAATACGCACTTAGAATGTTATAGATAAATTGCAGTAAGGCTAATGGTTGATCGCATAGTATTTGGAATATTTGTTTTCATAATAATGATTACGAGGAAAAATTAATGGCTTAGAGATATTGTAATTTTCTGTGATATTTGAAGTCGGCCAATCCGCAAAAAGCCAGCGTGGTGGACAGTCGCATAGCCCCTCTCAATCGAACTCGTATGTAGAGCTTACGGACTCAGCGATTTCTTTATTCCAATGAATGGCGGGACAAGCATGCTATTCAGATGGTGGTAAGCGACACGACCGCTCATGGACAGTAGCAAAATCAAACAACAACTTGAATTACATAGCAATGGTCGGCATTCCACTGCACTCGCCAGCCTGAGACATAAGACGTTAAGTGTCAATATGTCCAGTAGTTACTCTGTCTACAATGTCTTTCAAACCGGGACATAACAGTGATCAGTAACAGCCTTCGTGGCACAGTTGGTTAGACGCATACTGTGAAATGAGAGACCGCGGGTTCAATCCTCGCACCGAAACAAATGTTTGTGTGGCTCACTAGTATTTTTTGGATCTGGGTGTTAGTGAGACCGAAAATTCTCTCGTGGTTCCTGATACCCACGGCACAACAAGACTAGATTTTAGTATGGGATCAACACTATGTATGTGACTGTCTGGTGTATTTATTTATTTCACACAGCTGTTTGTTTGGGAGAAATAGACATTGCGGTGGTAACTACCCAGGCGGCCTCTCACATATTAGAGACCTACCACCAGTAAAATCCACTTAAGACTATAGAATAGCTGAAAGTTATGGAACAAGAGGACAAGAGTTTCATTTCCGAATTGAGATAAGGGTTTGTGCAATTTACAAATATTTGTTCTGCATGTGAGAGTTGTGGAACCTAAAGTTTGTCGTAGTTTCTTATTTCACAACAGGACTAGTATTTTAAGGTAGAGTCAGGACTACATATATACAAGTTCATATTGACATATAGTGTTTAATTTAATCCACATATTTCTCATTACCCCAGATGATATTTTTGTCATATTTACATTTTATTTTTTTCCATTTTTGAACATGCCGTACAAATGCAAGTATTTTTACCGCTTAGCTGAACTTCAGTTTACTTCGGGAATTTACATGAGCCGTATAAAGACTCGCACCTATACGGGTTGATCAAAAGCTTTGAAGGCTAAAATTGAGATTTTTGATCATGCATGTATTAATAGTCAATCACCACGCACTCTAACAGTGAAGGGAAACAATCCTGAGGAGACCTGAAACCTGCAGAACAAGGGTCTCCTTTATAAGCAAGAGTACGATTGATAGGTGTTAGGCCATATAGTTCACTAAGCTGACTTGTGCGAGTTAGCGGACTTTACGTCTGATATAAAATAAGAAATAAGAAATATTGAATCATAGGCTGCAGTTCACAATAAACACAATATCATTATGAAACAACTTGGGTATTTGGCGCAAAAATTTTCGTCACACAAGGAAGTTGTGAAGTTTATTCGTGAGAAAGTTAAAGATCTTTGCTAATACTATGAACCGAAAAAAAAAATATTTTCTACATTTTTTAATACTCAGTCAACCATCTCGAAATGTTCAGTTTGATTTTTTTCATTGTAATGAATGTCGAGACAAGCATGTCATTTGCCTGATGGTAAGCGATACGACTGCTCATGACAGTAGCAAAACCAAAAAACATCTTGAATTACAAAGCAATGATGACATTGCACTGCGCTCGCCATCCTTAGACATAAAGGTAAAGTCTCAATATGTCCAGTAGTTAAGAGTACAGAAAAGGATATACAGTATAATAGTACCTACTTTTTTCTAGAAAATCTATATTGTTCTTGAGTAATAGGAAAATAACTACCAGACCATTATCCAAAGCACGAACCTCATAAAAACGTAGCCTATCGATATGGGTAAATTGCAACTTTATGCCTGTATCTTGGATGAAAACTGGATATACCTAGAAAAAGCTAAGTCTTCGTCTTCTTAGTCATGAAGTTATTTTAAATTATGCTCTCGTTGCGAACCTTTATTTGAAAAATACGACGAAATCTAAATGGCTAAGAGTTTACTACGCCGACGAGGGATATTACCACTTTTTTTATTGCTTATCACCTACCACTTTTATTCAACCATACCAAATTATAGAGGAGACCCTGCCCAGCTGTGGTACGTATAAGCTAATATATAGTACATTAATATTCTTCTCGGCCTACTATGCACGAGATAATTTAACACAATATTTATATAACTACGAGGTAAGCTAAATAACTAACATCAAAACAGCACTCATTCTAAGTACTTGCAAATGGTATACATAATCAGCCAATGTTCTTTGACCCTTATGCTAATTTTGTTACTATATGTGCTTTCAACACGGCACTCTAATTTAAACCCTATAGTTGATGCTGTAAAGTCTAATATTCTTTGAGGTGAGTCGTCAGTTATGCCTGTTTAGCGCGAGCGGACGCGGAGCATCGGTCATCGTTATCATTAAATGATAACGCAGATACATTCCAATAATAAAGTGCGCTGCTTTCTTTGTATAACGCTCCATTATGAGAACTTCAAATAAGTGACATTTCAGCGTTGAATGGCTGTCGATAACGGTTATTAATAGATTTGTATTTATAGTTAGGGTTTAACCATTGAGGTATTAGTAGAACGGACATCGAGAACAAAATCTCTGCGTATTGTGCGTGCACACGGGAATCCAGTGAAGCAAGAGCGAAGATGATGTTACTGCGTAGGCGTGACAGAGACACAAATAGAAGGGGCGGTACGGTACCGTTCATTTTGTAACAAACATTTTGTTTGTAGTGTACCCTCTAGTATACTATCTCATTGGGGTTAACTTATTTTATACTATTTCGGTTTGGATAATAATATGAACGATAACGAGCACTTTTATATTTTTTAAATTTAATAGTTGCTTTAATATATTGAAGTTATGGACGCAGAATCTATTCGAATAACAAGCCTTCAATTCGGGACTGTGTCACAGAAAACTGACGTGACGTAACAATCTTGAATTTCTTGAATGAAATTGCTGGGGACCTGCATTTTCTTCTTTTTGGATAACCAACACGCAAATGTGTCAATGTATTTCAGAATTAGTCCGTGTATATCCAATTTCCGTCTAGTTTAAAATTATTTTATGCAAAAACGCACGTCTGGTACTTATTAATGGTACATATTTAATTTAAGCCACATGTTCCTCACCACCCCAGGTAACATTGTACTATGTTTGAAAAAGAACTTCTAGGTAAATTTTCCTAAAATCACTTTTTTCAGTTTAGATTTTTTACATTTTAGGTGAATTTCCAACCGAACCAGCGCGGCGCTCAGCTAAGAGGATTAAATACTCGAAAAACTCGTAATACATTCAAGGAGGCAAAAAGTGAATACTATAATAAGGATTATTATGCCACCTGAAGCGACAAACATGTGGGTTAAACTCTACGGTTAAATTAAATAACATATTATGCCAATATCGCTCGATATACAACAATGTACATTAAGAGCCGATTTTACCAGTTCTTGATAAAAATCCTTGATAACTCTGGCACTAATTTAAATACATACAAAATTCGGTAGCAAAAGTTCCGATTTTCATCAGGAAATGGCGAAAATGGACTTGAATATAGTGAAATATGTACATTTATTACTGAATTTTACAGATTTGACAATAAATTCGTGTAAGAACATTACTTTTGTTATTCATTTGCTACAAAAAAATTGTACAAAATTATTATGACACTTAGAAGCTTTGATTTTCCGTTAAAGTTATAGTTAAATAATACATACAAAGTAGTGGACAATTAGTGAAGATGTACAAATTGATGTTGAATAAAGATGTGATTATTATAAATTATGGCAAAATAAACGAATTGTAGCACCGGAAAGAATACAGGATTTTATAAATTTTCCACGATCTTTTGGAGTATGCATACGTTGTTGTCAACTCCAGATGCCGTTTTTCTCTCTTCATATTGTATTACATTAGACACGTTAAGTCTATTAGTATAAATGGTTGCAGTTTAAAATAATAAAACATATTTCAAATGATGCGTTAAATAGATATTTTTTTAAATTTTATTCGTAGTTCCAAATTTTGCCACTCACGCATTTAGAAACACGATAATTTTTTTCCTTCATACCAACGTATAGTCCCACAAAGTTATCTGACCCGGTGAGAGAGTCGCTGTTGTCGAATTTGGTGTTGTCATTAAAAATAGATTTAGCAATAAAGTGGGTGAAGTAAGATTTTTCAATTCGATCAATAGTGTCAGGAAAATGAGTGGACCAGTTTTATTTGCATGTTATTTTTCCTTCCCAAGATTTCTAACAAATCGCTTCCCATACCCTTAAACAAGTGTATCTGTATCAGCCCATATACTATATGTCCCACTGTTGGGAACTGTCCTATTCTACAATCGAGAGTGCTATTGAGGATGGTTAGGCCATATCATAGGCCATATAGTCCACCATGCTGGCCTAATGTGGGCTGTTAGACTTACATACCATAGATATTCTTATAAATCGCTATGGTATGCAGGTTTCCTCACTATGTATTCCTCTACCGTTTTAGTTCGTATTTATTGACTATCAATTCACACATGAATCCGAAAAGTCACATTTGTGACCTGGTATTCGAGCCCACGACCACCGTGAACATGTTGACAGCCGGGTTAGGACCATTGACCAACAGGCTACCACGCTCGTAAAGATACATTTTAGTTTATGATATGTGCTTACACCTATTTTACTAGTACGTACAAAATTCTGTTTACGAGGAATTTATTTTGAAAAGCTGACAACACAAGGCTGTGGTGGCAGCTACGAGTTGAAAATTTTTTTCGAAGGGTATTATTGGTGTCTGAAGACGCTTATCTTCCTTCGTAAAATTTAATACCTGGAGTCTAACGTTCCTAGCGTCACTTTTTAAAGTTTTAGGCATTTTTCACTAATTTTTAATAATGCAGGAAACATAAATACATCGAGTAAACAACCAATGGCGGTTATGTCAGTGAGTGGCAGGTAAATTGTCAATTTTAAATGACGTCGTTGTTTCCACTTTTGGCCACCGGGCCAGATAACTTTGTGGCTCTATAATAAATGTAAAATACAATGAAAACGTTCTACATTTGAAATTCCTTAAGTTTAATGCCAGTACGAATCGAATAAATTGAATAAAAACTCCATTCAATAAATTCGCGTACACTCACGCACACAAGTGAGCTTGTGTCACATCAGACTTGACAGTTTAATTTGAGCCGCGTCAAAGTTAATACAAATATTCAGTGTTGAGGTTCATACGACGCCGCGCCGGGCTAGCATCATCATTTAACATTCGTATATTGTCAACTACACAAGAAATGTGCTTGAAATTAATGAATTAACTTTAGAATCGGTTTTCATTTGTAGAATTGTGTCTTGAAGTGTCGCCTGTTATGTATCTGTTTGTGGTTACATCCGTACCTACATATATGTATCTGTATCATCTCAATGTAGACGGGGCTCCTTTACAATCAAATCTATGATTGAGAGAGAATACACGACACTAGCTAAGTGCGAACTTCAGTTAAATATTAATTTAGTTTTGATATTGCTTCATTTGAAACAAATGGCTTATGCGTAAAGAATCGTTTTATTTAAGCTATGGCTTCGCAAGAACCATACACACCATGCTTAGGAATGGAAAGGAGGGGATCAAATTGAACAATTTATTATAGCATTCACCGTGAGACAGACGGTAGAATACGCTTAGAGAAGCAACATCCTACAGAAAATAATAGAATAGAAAGACTACTTGTACTGGACATAACAGGCTGGTTAGATTACAGGCATTTATGCTGGTCAGGGTTTAAGTATGACGTGAGGTTACTTTTCATAAACAAACCAACAATTTAGAAGTTTATTATAAAGTAATCAATACAATGAAGTGCGTGGTGGCCTGTTGGTAAACGGACTAGACGCGACTGCCAACATGTTCACGGTGGTCGCGGGTTCGAATCCCAGGGCACACCTCTGACTTTTCGGAGTCATGTGTGTATTGATAGTCAATCACCACGCACTAAAACGGTGAAGGAAAACATCGTGAGGAAACCTGCATACCATAGGTATTCATAAGAATTTCTATGGTATGTAAGTCCGCCAACCCGCACTAGGCCAGCGTGGTGGACTATATGGCCTAACCACTCTCAATCATACTTTCGATTGTAGAGTAGGCCCGTGCCCTGCAGTGGGACGTATATGGGCTGATACGAATCAATACAATACTGGTGGTAGGTCTCTAATATGTGAGAGGCCGCCTGGGTAGGTACCACCGCAATGTCGACTTCTCCCGTCAAACACCATTACAATGCACTGTTGTGTTTCAGTTTGAAGGATATTGTTGCCAGAGTAACTACTGCACATATTGAAACTTAACATCTTATGACTCAGGATGGCGAGGGCAGTGGAATGCCAAGCATTGCTTTGTAATTTGAGTTGCTGTTTGGTTTTGCTACAGTTCATGAGCGGTCGTATAGCTTACCATCAGGCAAATGACATGCTCATCTCGCCATGTATAGCAATAAAAAAAAAAGTTAAAATGGAATGTAATTACTGTTTAGTAAAAGACTGACTACAGCGGTCGTATAGCTTACCATCGGGCAAATGTCATGCTCGTCTCGCCATGTAAAGCAATTAAAAAAAAAAAAGAAAATTAAAATGGAATTTAATTACTGTTTAGTAAAAGACTACAAAGAGGAAACAAACCGCCAGTTTTAAATATATCATGAACCGTGACGTAATACTGTGATGAATGTTAACATAGCACTTGAATTTAGAGGTAAGCAGGAGTAACGTAGTAAAGAAATAACAAGGATCAAGTATCTAAGTAGTACCCAACACAGTGTTGGCGGGAAGTTGACAGTGAAACGGATATGAGTTGAATTTTCACACCAGGATAAATATTTACTTTGTGATTAATAAATGTTAATTGTTCCGGCTCTGATTATACCCGCAATATATGAAACATATCATTCGAATTGTTTTGACGTTTCGAAAATTATTTTAACATTAATATGATTTATTATTCAATAAATTTAAACATTAATGGGAATTTTACTACCCACCTAGATAACGCTGGAAAGACCAACCGACATTTTGTGTATACTTAACAACACGTTAAAATAAAAGGAATAGTTTTTATGAGTTTTAACTGTCCTTGTTGGTACCGTCTGTGTTCGGGTAGATATGTTCAATCTGCTTTAATAATCAGCCTATTGTTAGATGTTCCTAAAAGGCGGATCATTTAGGGCATATAAGCGGGTGAATAAGATATCTGTAGCTATTTCGATTTCGCTTCATTTGACTAAAATAATTTCTTTGGGATTGAATTTGTGCAAAGCATATGATTAGCTCAACACTATCACATAACACCATATAAAAGTTGCATATTTGTAAACTTGTCCTCCAGTGTATTTCACAAGGAACATAATATGCTGCTTTATATGAAAATCATAATCACATAATACATATATACATTTGAATGATACTAAAGTCAGTCAACCGAAAGTGCACTTTATTAGGAACGAACATAATAGAAATGCACGCTTTCTATCTATAAATTGTATTTAAAAAGCGTATTACAAAAGTTTAAACACTTCGTTACAATATTCCCGTTCATACTAGAATATGGAAATAATCTCATCACAGTACATAAATGACAATGTACAACGTCGGAAACTCTGGCTCTCGTGTTTATAATTAAATCCGGCGCCCGCCGACATTTGTCTACGCAATTGTACTGTTACTACGTTTAGAATAAATTTTACGTTCATTCAGCTTTTTTAAACATGTATTTGAAAATTTGAGACGTTGTTTTTAGTTAGGCCTTGTATTTTAGGAATGCGTTGTTAATTCGTCTGTAATATTTATAACAAAATATTCTATAGGTCCGGAAAACGAAGAAACAAGTCAACTGATGGCAAGTGATCACTGCCGCCCATGAATATCCAAAACGCTTGGATCAATTTTCTTATATTGCCATTAATGGCGAGACGCCCATGCCGTACGCCTGATGGTAAGCAAGACGGCCGCTCATGAATGGTAGCTAAGCCAAACAACACCTTGAATTAAAAAGCAAAGCTTGGTATTCCATTGCGCTCGCCTTTCTGAGACATAAGATGTTAAGTCTCAATATGTCCAGTTAGTCCGGCTACAATGTCCTTTAAAATATATGTGTTGATGGTCCATTAAATCGCGATGTAAGTGGGAAGAGAAAAGGATGGCAAAAAGAAAGAAGTATTGGCAAGAGCTAAGGCATATTTAGTCAGATTTTAAATTATTTTAAATAATAATAATAAATAAATAACACCCAACAGTCACATACATAGTCCTGACCCCACATTAAGACTGAGTCTTGTGTCGTGGGTATCAGGAACTACGAGAGACTTTTCGGTCTCACAAACACCCTGACCCGAAAGAAATATTTATGGGCCGCACAAACATTTCTCTCGGTGCGGGGATCGAACCCGCGGCCTCTCGTTTCACAGGCGGCATCTAACCAACTGCGCCTGAACATGAGATGTCACTTTTGCTTAGATACTGTATATCGCTAAAGGTGCTAATTATTTTTTGGGAAACGCTCATTAAAGATTTGTAACAAGACGTTTTGTACCTCGAGAAGATCGAAGTATACATAATTAAAAGCCAAAGTATATATGTTTTTGGACTTGGTCACTTTAATGCTAAAGGTGTGATATATTTTCAATATAAGCACATGCATCGGAAATTTCTTACCTATACATCTTAAATAAATGTGGGTTGCGGAATGACTAAAAGAATTATGCAAGTATATATACTAAGAAGTATTGGGAAAGTGTGATAAGGTTTAATGGGTCGAAAGGGTTGGCAGTTGACAAATTATTTATATAGCCGAAAAAACGTCCTATTAAAAATAAAAATAAAATCAAAAGGGAGCTGGAATAACGAAGATGGAAGGTGAGATGATATTTGCATCCATAGAAGGGTTACTCTATGAAACGATACGAACTTCGAATGTTCGGATGTTCGACATCCGGAGTAAGATATAAGATTTTTGCTTCTAAAAATCAATACTGTTCCGAACTTAGTCTATGGTTACGACGTACGATATAGGATCCCAAAATTTTGTGAAGTATCTAGCACATTAGTGAAGTTTTACGCACGGCGTCGGAACATTCGAAGATCGTATCGTTTCATAGCGTAATCCCTCTGAACGCCAACAGCAATGCTTTAATGTCTACTAGAAAATCAGTTTTTCATGGCTTGTCAATGCTTACAGAACACTATGGTATGGACAATGTTATGCAAAATAGTTAACCGTAGACAATCAAATCGCCATTTGATACAATTATATCTGTCATAGATTATTAATTGGCCTAACCAGTCTTCATCGTATTGTAGAGGGGGCCCGTGCCCTGTAGTGGGACGTATAAATGCTACAGACATCTGTCATAACAATTTACGGTACCTATTGTTATTTCTATGGCATGTAAGATCCGCAAACCCGCACTAGGCCAGCGTGGTGGACAATATAGTTTAATTCCTCTCAATTGTATTCCCGATATAGAGGAGCCTTGTTCCTTGCATTGGGAAGGTATCTGGGCTAAATTTGTTTGTAATTAATGATTATTCACGCCCCACTTAAAGTGCTCAGGGTTAATAAGGAGGGAACATATGGACCGAAAATTGTTTGACAAATTAGTGATGGAGATGGAATGTGAGTTAACAGTCAATATATTTTTTTAATTAATTCATAAATACACCCGACACTCTCATGCATAGTCACTAAAACTAAGTAATTCGTAAGTTTTAAAAACTACATGAGAATTTTCCGTCTCACAATCGTCTTCTGGAATTTTAGTACCTTAAAGCCATATTATTCAAGAGTCACCTAACATCTGATAGCAGCTGTGTAACGAGGATATGTAGGTTCGATTGCCGCACCGAGACACATGTTATAAATAATAATTTGATTTATTTTGAAAGTTGTGAGACCAAAAGTTACCAAGATTCAGAACTAGCATGGCATTTAGGTGTATTTACTACCATTGTCTGGTTTTACCTTATAACATTACATCAAAAGCGAAATTGACTGCTGTTATGGTTACAGGTTCAAGGCTTCGTCACATACAGTTAACTTTTCGAACAGATTTTTGTAAAAAGTGATTAAGAAATCTATCTCCTCCTTTCTATCTCCTGTTAATATATACATCCCATGGTTGCCTGTAAGAAATTACCTAGTGTGGTAAGGCCGCCACTTGTACTATTATTTTTATTGTGTAATATATTTTTAATATTTCTGTACAGTGCAAAAAAGGATTAAATAAATAAATAAATAAGAAATCGTAAAGATTCTCAAAGAACTCACACACCCAATTCATTCAAAATAACGATGAAAATTACTCAATTAACCTAATCCAAAACAATAACATACTACAAACACAACACAACAGTAAGAAAATTTAAAAAAAAATACTTCCTCACTCCATAAATCTTAACTAAAATTAAAAGTTTTAAATAAGGAACAAAAAACACCCATTCCAACACAATTAAATAAAAATTCACAGGACAACCCTTCATAAAAAAAACCACAATCGCCAACCCTACGTAAAATTAAAAAACAAATCACATTATTTAATTTCACATATACTCACCGATAGTATGAACTAACAACACAGTCACTACACAGCGCGGCGGGAGTGGACTCGGGAACGGGACTCGGGAGCGGTCACGCGTCGCGGACTCCCGTGCACAACTGACTACTGACATTGACACGCGTCACACTTCGCGGCGAGTACTGACGCCGTCAGAAATTATTACAGTAAATAATTAAAAATTACGCGGGTAAACTAACACGTGTTTTTTTTTCAAATTTTATTTATTACAATAAATAATTCCGTTAAAAATTACGCTGGTAAGTTAACACGAGTTGTCCTCAAATTGTTGTTATTACAATAAATAATTCGTTTAAAAATTACGCTGGGAAATTAACACATTTTTTCTTAATTTTAGTCTAACAATTGTTTCTTTCATTTAAATACTAGAGTGCCTGCGGTTAAGTAAGTAGAGCTTTTCTAGAAATTAGAGTTTCGTTCCATAGCTCCGTCCGTTTTTCTGTAAATTATTTATACTTAATACATGTCGGTACATAGAAAGAGTTTTAAGCATACTACCGTACTTTTTTCTGATTATTGTCGGCTTATGATTTTTTTTGTCACCGGACTATTTGTTTTCTTAATGACAAATAGTTTAGATGTTCTTTTTTGTATCCATCATAAATTGTGATTAATATTTCATAATAATCGGTTGAGTTATTAAAATTAGTGTAAGACCTACAGCTGTCTTTTAATAGTGCCGGCAAATTCGTTTTTGGTATGTTGGTACTAGGTAACTTAAATGCACAAAATGCAGAAAAGACGTATATAGTTAATAAAATTATGGTGATATCATAAAATAGACTATCATAAATAATTTATCATTATTTCACCAACGGGAAGACAATTGCCGAACATATGCATTCGTCGAATAATTTCACTGCGACCTGTTTGATATTTCCATCGTTATATTACAGAGTTACATAACTATCACTAAATTACAATAAAATATCGGGCAGTATTTAAATATTGTAAAACAAGAACTCAAACCGAAATACCAATCATATGAATCACAATAGTTATCCATTTAAAGTTCCTGATAAGATTCAAAGGATAGACAAAAACCGTCTAATGTCTAACAGTAGCGCAAGCACTTTTGTTATCGTCAATCCACATCGCGGCCTTTATTCCAAGCGTTGTCAAATCTGTGCATAACATTATTATGTTAAAGTTTATCTTAATATGTAAACAAACTGTCAATTACTGCCTGCTAGGAAGCATATTAATCTCAATACTGCTTAGTAACAAAACTTTAGCCCGTTTATATCCTAATGGATCTTGCGGTTTTAAAGTCTGTGTATGCACTATACCAGTGAAAAGAAACATCCTGAGAGGACCTGCTATAGTACGTTGTTTTTTTCTTAGTTATTTATCATATAACACCATACATAGAAGCATACATTAAAGCATATAGCACTAGGAAATTTCTTTCGGCTAACCTTGTGATGGATATAATAAATAGGAAAGAGAATGAGGGGTCAGTCTAAGGAGTAAATATTTAGCTGGAGCCTGGAGGAATAATAAAATCCTTATAAATAGATAATAACACTATATGAATACAAACACCTGCAAACATATATTTATAATTATACACAATTTTTACCGCTTATAAACAGTATCAAAACCAAACATCACCTTGAATCACAAAGCGATGCTTGGCAATCCACTGCGCTCGACATCCTGAGACATAAGACGTTAAGTTTCAATATGTCCAGTAATTAATCTGGCTGCATTGTCCTTCAATCAGAATTATGAGAGATCTTCCACCAGTGTACATACCATTTCTTCAATCCTTAACATGATTTTCTGTAGCTTCTGTAGGTAATCAACTTTAAACATGTATATGTAAGAATTTCTATAGCATGTGGACTCCGTTATCACGCTCTAGATCAGCACAATGGACTATGGTATAAGCCGTCTCAATCAGAGTGATACAGGTGGGCCACTATAGGCATAATGGTAAGCAGACATCGTCGGTTATAGGCTTTTGCAATGTTTGCAGTCGAACTTTTGCGTACTGTTCGGTGAACCATATATTCGATCACGCAATAGAATTGAAGTTCAAATCTAGCTTTTAGTCGATAAGGCTGAGGTTAAGTAGGATGCTTTTATACTTTAGGGTATTAATGTAAAGTAATCTTAGGTAAGGTTCCAAATAATGTAATATAGACTTATCTTTCAACCTAAAGTCAATAATTAAATCTAGAAACAAAAGAACTTAGATTTTAAATCACAATCAAACTGGTTTTAAAAAGAGTAACTGTTAGTTTAGAGTTATTTTCTGGCAAAAACTGCTTTTGATATAATAAATAAATATACCCAACAGTCACATACATTGTCCTGACCCCAAATTAAGATCAATTAAGTCTTATGTGGTTAGTATCAGAAGCTACGAGAGACTTTTCGTTCCCACAAACTAACACCAAGACCTCAAGTAGAAGTTGTGGGCCCCATAAACACTAATTGTCCTTTTGTAGAGATCGAACCTGCGGCCTTTCGGTTCACACTTCACAGCCGTTGTTTCACAGCTGTGAAATCGTTTGTGAAGTAAAAACAATCATTGTATTAATTTAGTATCTTAATTATTATTATATTTCTGGGGTCCAACCTGCGACCTCTATGATAGTACACTTGCTCTCACAGTATATATGTAACTCCTTCATATTGTCGTTACTCGTTGGCTTACTGCTCATGAAACGTTGGCGTTTGACTAAAGCCAAAGAGTGCTACGCTTTGTTGTCTATTACAGGTTTTTTTTTAAATTACACAGTTTATATCACACTGCTACCGACAACTCAACTGAGTGGTAATTTTAATGACTAAAGACACAATGCAAATGAAAATATCGCAAAATAACGCGACAGTTTATATTTGTGTTGTTTAAATACTTTCGTGTTTGCTTGATGAATTTCCATTATTTTAGGAAACACTTTTTATTTACCACCAAAATTCGATGATAAGGAAAAAAAGTTAAAAATATACCGTCGCGTTTTATTGCAAAAGTTTAAGTTGCATTGTCTGAATCCACTACAACTACCATCGTTTTCGGAAGTGGTTTCGATATACCCTGTATTCTCTCACACGGAGTTACTCTACCATTTCCTACCTATTAGTGTTAGAATAAATGGCAATAGTAGTCACGAATAGCAAGTAAAGTCGATACTAACATTACACAAGTTATATAAATAAGCTAAATTTTGTCCGAAGTAGAATAACCCCCTTGTAGAGAAAAGCTTTCGTCTTTTCGAAGGGGAAAACAACGGATGAATCCATCTGTCTGTCCGTCAAATAATTGCTTGGGGTTTGAGTGATGGCTCAGACTCCAAGTGATTTAAGTCTCGACCCTTGGTTTGTGGGGGCACGCAGATTCAGTATCTGTCACTCTTCCCATAGACAATTTCTAAGTCAATTGGTAAATATGCCAGTTGTTGAAGGCCCATCGTAAAATTACATGAAAATGGAGCCATACTATTTTAATTCTATAAATTATAGCCAATGGCACTCGGCATTATGCAAGGGTTCTAAAGATATCTCATGGATAGAAATTTGTCTTGATATTTAAAAGTTATGGTAGGTAGAAGAAACTGACATAAATGAATCTTAAAAATATAACAGATTCTAATAATATATGGTACATATCGAGACTCATAGTTTACTGACACTTTTTGCTTGTATTACTATATTAATTGACATTCAATAATTTTCTTACTCATGACTTCTAAAACCATGATTTCCCTTAAAATATATAACGCAACGTTTCCTTAAAAACAAACGCTGTAGTTTCCGAGTTTGTGTATCCAATTCGGTGTGACAAGGGTCGACATTTATACAGTATTAATATTAAATTATATCTTTAAGGTGACGTGGATGTACCGATTCCGCTATTTTTAACTATATTTTGGAACTATCTTGCATTTATAATGTAAGGTTAGAAGATTAATATTTTTATGTGCAAAAGAAGCTCAACCGATGAAAAGTGGTTACTTTTACCAATGAACGTAACACATAATATGCCCTACGAACCTTTTAAAGCTGGTTTAAAAGGGGAAGAAAAAATACGAGAGGAAGAAAGGGCTATTAGCCCTCCGGCATACTCGGTCACTGAATGAAAAAAGTATGTACTGGCCTTCTATGAGCATAGACACCAAGTTTCATTTGAATTTATAAATATTTTTATAGTAACAGACTACTAAACAATCGGCTTAATCTATGCTGAAAAGATTCGTGATCGTGTTGTCGTGATGACAATATCGTGATATTTATCCTTTAAAATTTTCTACTCATCCAAAAATTCAATACGCCAGTACCAATAAACAAGTTGTTATTATCGAGTTAATTCATTTCGAGATTTAAAATTCCTTATAGGGTAGCTCTATCACAGTAAGCTTAATAAAATATCCTTAATTAATTTTAGAACAAAATATTAAAGATACTTAATATTTAAATCATTTTACCACAATAAAGCAAAATCTATGCATTCATATTCCAAATATAAAATGAAATAAAGACAAATCAACACACTTGTATTCCAAATTTGAATTGAAATAAAGACACGTCCACAAACTGGTGTTCCAAATAACTGTACTGTACTGTATCAGTCCATAAACGTTCCAATGCAGGGTACTGGCTTCCTCTACAATCGAGAGTAGTATTAAGAGCATTTCCAAACATAAACGGACTTAAAATGCGTGATAATAACCTTAAAAAAGTGTCTATTAAAAGGCATATCTCCCGGGGAGATGTCATCAAACAAAACGTTTGTCAGCGCGTCACACCCGTATCTAATTAAGGAGATTCAACAAATCTTCAAGACGTCATCGCGGGGAAGAAATTGTTGCTCGAATTTATTTTGAGCACGCTTGTTGTGGTGAATTATAATTTTCTTTCAATTTGCTTTCATCAGAATTTAATATTTTAATTTAATACTCTTTAGACAATTATTTCAAAGATTTATCAAGTCGTTGGTTTTAGGCGAGGGTGAATACAAAGATCTATTTTCAAAAGATTTGATATTTAACAGGTCTGCGGGGGTGATATTAAAAGCCAAATTATTTGGAAACGTCATTTGCTTCACAAACAGCCAAATGCGTAATTAATAATTTGTGTAAACTCTAATTTTTTTTAATTCAAGCACAGCATAGTAAATGCTGTGCACCTAGTTGTCAGTGCCAATGCCGTCCAGACAAAGTATGAATGGCGTCAGGTGGCTGGTCCCATGCCTTCGATTCATGCCGGCAAAGGTAGACCCAGGATACGAAAGAAGGAATACGTAAGACAATGTTTTGAGCTGTCAGACTATGGCTACCCAACCAGCACGCGTAGTTTTGTTATGGAAAGGAGATGAGGTGAAACTGTGACACTTTTTGTGTCTTATATCGCCCGATCCCAAGCTTATAAGTAAGTATAAAGTTTGTCTCGGCGTGGATATTGATTTCGCGACCTCTCGTTTTATAGCCGGCTTGAATGAAACATAACAATTGATAAGTAATTAGAAACTACTTCAATGCTAACATGACGGTACTAAAATTAGGCAAACGAACTAAATTGAGGTTTAACAAAATGGCGCTCTTATCTAAAAGAGACAACAATATATCGAGGCGTAAAATTTAACAGATTAGTACAAACCAAAAAAAATAATTGAAATTGTTATTTATTATAATAAGTCCACGGTCTTCCTCTCTTTCTCTATCTCTCTTTCTGCTTTGGGATAAATCGATGGCTCCAATGAACACTCCTCTAACTTAAAATTTTTAAATTTTCGTTTTTCGCGTGAAATGCTTTATTATTTAGCAATGCATAGTGGGAGGGTATTCAAATTTGCATAACGCTAAGTATAAGTACATATAGTTAGCGTTATGTAAATCTGAAAACTTTTTTGTTATGTATCTATTGCTGAATAGTAAAGCATTTTACGCGAAGAACGAAAATTTAAAAATTTTAAGTTAGAGGAGTGTTCATTGGAGTTATCGAAATTGCAAATTTTTTTCACATTGTAATAATTAAAATTTTAAACCGACATGATTGTGATTTGTGACATGAACCTCTGAATTTTAAGTGGCTATATGAAAAGCAAGAAAAAAAGAAGACAGTTCGTGTTGCTGATAGAGTTTCTTGCACCGTTTCTTTTTCACAGTTCCGAAGTCGTGGTAGCAGAAATTAACGATAACAGAAATCAAAAGAACTTGCGAATGACTATTTGAATAAAGAATATTTTGATTTGATTCTTTCCCTATATGTTTCTCTCTCCTCTCTTAAGCCTCAGGAAGTCATCTGACGAGCATATGCCTCCCCCAACGATTTCCATAGCCACCTGTAATTATACACAGGGTACAATTAGGCCATTTGTACGGTAAAAGAATTGCAGAAATAAAACTTGTCTACTGAATATAGCGATAAAAAGCCTTTCAAAAACTGAATGGACGTTGATTTCACAAGTCCAGTCTCATAATGTAATTTAGTATCGAAAGAAATAAATACAAAAATTAAAATTGCACATTAATTTATATAAAGCTCTTTGATTAACTCATATTCGTTGATTTTTTATTCGTACAACTTACGTGTTATATTTTATTACTTTTTTTTTCTGTGAAACCCAAATGCAAGAAAATCAGTATATAATTTTAATATATTAACATGGGGTAATTGAATAATGACGATGGTGATTATATTATTATTATATTATAGGTTATTATTTTATATGACCAGATTATTAATTTCTGTATTAGAATCTGAAACCACAAACTCCCATCACCTTTTTCATTTCATTAAGAGCGTAATGCAATGAATTTAACCGTCAGTTTATTAATTCATCTTACCTCAAGTTGAATGCTCTGAGTTAAAAGGCAAAAATTGTAATTCAGCAAGTCGATTTATCTTCTAAATCAGAAACATCTCATTACAGCGATTCAGGGAGTGAATGATTAACATTCTCCATTCACTCATTATTCACTAAAACGAGCAATTTTGCGCGTTTGACAAATGACACCATCAGCGTTACGTACGAAGTGTCTATCTGTAATTCGCACCTTGATCACGAATTGGAATGACAATTTATACTTTTGAAATTCTGAACCAAATGAGCTACTGGATTGATTTTAAGTCTGGCCCTCTGATTCGAAACTGCTCCCGCTTTGAGCCAGGATTATTAGTCAAATATTAAAACAAAAAGGAGATTTTTGGAAGTAGAGCCACGCTGTTGTCAACCAAGGCTGAGTCATGAGTCATCATAAATGGGTAGGCCCGTCCGGAGCGGTACCATCGTCTCACAGAAAACCGGCAATTTTGCTGTCGCGGTTTGTTCCGTGAGTAAGATTTCTAGATCCCCAACACCACTTCCTATCCTTTTTCTTCCCGAACACCTTCTGGTTTGGTGATGGCGGACCACATCTATGATCCAAGCATTATGGATGTTTATGGCTGATATTGTTCACTTCCCATCAGGTGACTTGTAAGGTCGTTTGCTGGACCTACGCAAAAAAAAAAAAGGTAGAAGTCACTTTTTTCTTTTTTCTACTTGCCTCAGTACCAAAGCGAGCGGCAAATCGTATAAACTACATAACCTACGATTAAAAATATTTTTCCAGCTGAACATGTTTGCTGCAAAGCACCACTGATCTGATCTGATCGAATTAAATTATTTAGTTAGTAGTGAATGCAAAGTAATCATTGCCGTCTTAACGCCTGACGAATCGCAGTCGTATTGCCGATATTGCATTTACAAACTCCGTGGCGTAGTTGGTCAGCAGCTGCAGGGCCGCCGTAACGGTTATTGGCGCCTGTGTGCGAAAGAAGATTTTAGCGCCCCTTAAGGCATTTTGAATTATCGGTAGGTGCTTGAAATAAAGCAAAGAACTGAACTTTTAAAGTCATATGTATTTGTAGACTAAATCCATCAGCCAAAGGAAGTCCACTGCTGAACATAGGCCTCCCCCAATGATTTCCACAGAGACCTGTTGGAGGCAGCCTGCATCCAGCGACGTCCCGCGACCTTTACCAGGTTCTGACCACTGAAAATTTTTGTATAACTTCCGAAGCGTATGGATATGGTCTATAGTACCTATTTTCGGAAACCGGCTTGTTCGGGAGGCTGGAAGTCATCAAACCTGCGTTCGAGACAATTTGTGATGACCCTCGAAAACAACTTATAGTCATGGCTCAGAAGCTAGATGGGCCTGTAGTTCTTCAGCAAAGTGTTATCACCTTTTTTGAAGAACGGTACCACCGCGCTCCTGCTCCTTGCCTCCGGCGTTGAGCCCTCGAGGAGAACGGAAATGAAGAGCCTCTGAAGGACTTTCAGCATCGGTGTTTCGCCCGCTTTCAGAAGCTCAGAAGTGATTCCATCCTCACCCGGCGCCTTGTTGTTTTTAAGTTGTTTGAGGGCCATCCCAATCTCACACAGGCTGATGTCCGGGATATCATCGCTATAGTGTCGGATCAACTCGGCTCTCGGGTCTTCGGCCGAGCTAACAGTAGGTTCGGCAACCGAGGTGTAAAGCTGTCCGTAGAACCTCTCCATCTCTCTTAATACCTCTACCCTCACCGACACCACGCGGCCATCGTCCATTTTCAGCCTAGACAACTGGCTTTGCCCAATAGACAAGTCTCTTGCAAAAACTTTAGAGCCTCCGTTCCGCTCAATTGTCTCCTTAATGCTCACAGTATTGTGAGCACGGACATCGTGTCGCAAGGACTTCCAGATCCGTCTATTGAGCCGCCGATATGCTTCGGCCTCATCGGAAGACTACAGCGCTAAAGATCGACGTTCGGCCATGAGGTCAAGAGTGTGGATCGAGAGTTTTTGTGGTCTATCTCTACGGCGAGGTCTAAAATACTTAGATTACCATATGGACAGCTTCTACCAAACCGCTGTTTAGCTCGTCCGCAGCAAGGTTTTCTTCTAGACAATCAAAGCGATTTTTCAGCTTGAGTTGAAAGCTCTCGGGGTTTTGGATATGGGCGCGAGTAGGTCTTAGCGTAGATTTCATCAAGCGACGCCTTTCTGTATGGACATTGATATTTAGTGTGCCCCTAACCATTCGGTGATCACTACCGGTTTTCACCCTGTTGATCAGAGACATCTCGGAACATCCGTCTATTCATCCGTCAAGATGAAATCTATCTCGTTTCTCGTAGAACCGTCAGGACTTAGCCAGGTCCATTTTTTGTGAGGCGGCTTCTGGAAAAAAGAGTTCATTGCAAAGAGTCTCTGTTTCTCCAGAAAGTCGGCCAGCCTCTGACCCCTGGGGTTCCGTTGCCCATATCCAAATTGCCCCACTTTCAACTCTGCATCGCTTCTCTTGCCCAACTATGCGTTGAAGTCCCCCATAACAACATTGAAGTAGGTTTTGGAAGTATATATGGCCCGACTTATGTCCTCATACATATCCTCTACTTCTTCATCTGGGTGTGTCGAGGTCGGCGCGCATACCTGTATGACCTTCAACGAATATCTTTTTGATATTCTGAGTATAAGTGGTATAAGGTAGACTACCCTGCTCAACACACTTTCGATGGATACGATGTTATTGATGAGAGACCTGTGGACGAGAAATCCGATACCTCCTTGGGATTGTTGGTCGTCCCTCCGGTAGAAGAGCAGGTTACCAGACTTCAGGGTTATCGTATCCTTCCCGATTCTTCGGACTTCCGATAACCCCAGAATGTCCTAGTGTAACCTGCTCAATTCTTCTTCCAGTTCGACAATCTTCTCGTCTGTCCTCAATGTGCGTATGTTGTGTGTTACCAGGGCCAGTCGTCGTCGGGGGTGGTAGCTGGGGCCAACCCGAGGATTCTTAGCACCCCCTAACCCGTACCGTAACCATGACCGCTACCATAGCCAGGAATAGTGGGGCTGCCGGGGACTGGGGGCCTGGTCTTAATTTGTGTCGTCATTGTGGGGGTATTTGCCAATACTCGCCACGCTTGGCAGGCGGGTTGGCGAGTGCAGTAGGGGACTGGCGTTGATGACGCTGCTGCCCGTCATTAACCGGGGAAAGGAAATAGGATTTGTGGGTAGAGGATGTTATAGGACAGGCCATGACCACTAGATAGGAGCATCACTGACCTTGAATTGTTATTGAGAAAGCGCAAAACCTGAAATTAGTTTGTTCATAATCGTGAGTAGAGTCGATTCCACTAAAAAAAATAGGGGTCAAATTTGAATCAAATTAATATTCGTAATTCTTTTATAATCAAAATTTGGCGTCTCTGAGGTTTTGCGCTTTTTAATTAACACGTAAATAAGTATCACTTCCTAATTATACTAAAATACTATATGCAGATACTTTAATAAAAAATACCTAGGTAACTCTCTCATTATAAAATCAAAAAAAGATATCTAGTTACAATAGAAAAATTAAAAAATAGCTGTTGTAGTAGAGTCACTACTACAATATTCTTGCTACTGTAGCGATATTTTCCGAGACTTTGCTGTTGCAAATTCGTTAATTACATCGCTGAAATTTATACCATCGAAAATTTCTTGTTCAATGGCTAATTTTGCTAGACCAAACAATCTTTCTTGAAGCGTTGTTGACCTTAAATAATTTTTAACTTTGCAAATATCGCTCGCCAGAAGCTACAGATACAGGCAATCTCAGAATAATTCTTAGTGAAATGTTTACATTTGGAAGGGTGGAAGTTAAAATGTTTTCAAATATATATTGTAATATATTTAAAGGGTCACGGTGAGTATCATCAGGTAATGTAAAAACTCTAAAGGTTATTCTCATTTATCTTCTATGCACCGACATCGACCGGTTACGATTTTATTATATGAATTGATTACTTTTGTTTTTTTGGGCCCTGATTTTCGCGCCCCTAAAGGATGGCGCCCGTGTGCATTGCACACTTTGCACATATGGTTGCGGGGGCCCTGAGCAGCTGTGAAACGGGAAGCGTACTCAATCTCCGCATCGAGACAAATGTATATGTGGCCCACGAATATTTCGGGTCTGGGTATTGTGAATCATAAAGTCTCGTAGTTTGTGCATCTAGTGGTAAACAAATATCTTAATTTTCTTGCTTTCTTATGTTCCTTTAAGAGAAAAACTTATTGTGCCATTGACTGTATTTTACATAATAAATACCGTATCAAGATATTTAAGATAAAGTAGCCCGATCCATATTAAGCTAAATTAGCTCTTGCGCAGTGGGTATCAAAAACTACGAGAGACTTTTCTATCTCATAAACACCCAGAGCCGAGACAAGTACTTGTGGGCCTCAGAATCATTTGTCTCTGTGTGGTGATCGAGCATGCGGCCTCTCGTCTCACTGCCGGCGTCTTACCAACTGCGCCACGGAAGCTGTCAACAAACTAAATAAACAAACAAAGCCGCATCTAGTTTGTAAAATTATTCTCGTAACTCAACGGTTTTAGTGTCAATCAAAGTTTCATAACAATAAGTTATTTTAATTTTAAATTCTTCAATAACGCACATTATAATAATTATATGATAAAAACAAACATGAATATATTACCACTAGTTTGTATTTGCCATTGGAAAATCTTCAGTCGTGTACTGAATTCAAATCCTTTTCCTAACGTTTCAAGATTGCCATCTCCCAAATAAGGGAAAACAAAAACTATGTTTGTTCCCTCGCAGACCAATTTAGGTGCGAGATGTCTGGTTGTCTGGATAGGGGACGTTCATCCCCTCTGATTCATCCCTTCGTACTTCCTCTTGTTAAATATTTCACCATGGATAATTTGTAAGAAGTTTTGTGCTTTGCTTTATTGAAGACCTGAATTGAAACGACGATAAAATCTTTATTAAATAGAGACATATTACATATATTCAAGCAATTTATTAAGTTTATATAGAATAGGACTGTAATGATTCTAGGTAATCCTCTTTTTCCATAAACACCCACGATACTAGAGGTATCGTCAGCACGTTGCCGGCATTTAAGGAAATTGTAGACCCTTTTCATGAAGGTCCTTAGGTCGTACATAAATACAATAATATATTTTCGTAATAACAATCCTCTATTGTAGATAAAAAGGTGGCCCATGGTAATCTCATTCACAACACCGGACATGGCATAGCAAAAGGTCAGTTTCACATACATGAATCTAAATACTTATTTTACTTCGTTCTGCGATGTTTAGTTTTGAAGGACACTGCCGTTTTGACATTTTTTATTCCATTACGATGTAATTATGAGATAAAAACATAGTTTAAGTTTAAAAAGGCTTAGCAACGACTGAATTTAATTACTAAAACAACGTTTGCTATACCACAGTAGATAGTAAAAATCTGACAAATTTAGTTTTCATAAATTTGAAGGGGCTTGCGTTATCCATTTAGATGTCGGCTTCCTTTAACACGGCACTTGGAAATAGAAATGAGTTTAAAAGCTTGGCATTAAAAGATTTGCGTCTGATTTTTCGCATTGCCTACGTTCACTATTGATTTTTAAATCCGATACTCGTGTTTGGATAGGTCAAGGCTTGTAGTCTGTGGGCAATATTCCAAATTGTGTAATGAGAGTAATTTTAATAACGGCGTATCTGGGAGGTTAATCTATAATCCGACAAGACGGCGAATGGTCAAACGTCTTATGTAAAACTTTACGAATATGTATAGGTATATTATTTATATTTATTTATTATTCACATGTGCCTAAATACTTTACTGGTGGTAGGTCTCTCATATGTGAGAGGTCGCCTGGGTAGATATCACAGCAATGTCAATTTCTCCCGCCAAACAGCAGTGTAAATGCATTGTTGTGTTTCGGATTGAAGGACATTGTAGCCTGAGTAACTACTGGTTTTATTATTGAGATTTAACATCTTATGTCATAGGATGGCGAGCGCAGTGCAATGCCATCATTGCTATGTAATTCAAGGTGTTGTTTGGTTTGACTTTCCATGATCGGTCGTATCGCTTACCATCAGGCGAACAGCATGCTAGTATCGCCATTAATTGCAATAAAATACGTTGACGTTCAACATCCAAAAATTCGAATTTCTTGTGGCAATATAGGGTAACCCCGCTGAACTGTAATGTCTAATTATTTATATTGAGTTTTTTGGATCAAGATGGCAAACTGATGGTGGTAAAATATTCGTACTTATCCGCAAAGCGACAAATGGCACAGATAAGCAAGATTCCAAGGTGATATCTAAGAAACCCAAAGAATTACAGTTGATTTATGATCCAGTGGTGGTAAAATCACAATTGGAGAATCTGGTAATAATATAAGAGTTCATTATCTTTTTGAGATGCTATCATAACATCATCGATATTAACTTAACTTAATTATATCATTACTATTGCCAACTTCACACCAACATTTTGTACAAAATTAATTTTACAAAACAAATGCGTAACGTATAAATAAAATTATAATATTCTATTTGCTTCTTTAATCACAAAGCAGCTCTTAATTGACGTCGTTTCTTACTTCAAGATTTTTTTCACCACTTTCCGTAACCTAAATAAGTAGACCTCTGTAAAGAAAAAGATACAATTTATTTCTTCCAACGTTTTACTTCAACCCAGTGTTGAGTTAAAAATAGGTTAACAAACAGACTCGGTGGCACGGCGTTTCATCTGAAAGATTATTTACTTTGGTAGCAAAGTTAAGAACACCATTAGGCGCCGATACCCGAGCTGCTTCTACTAAAAGGTAGATTCTTAACGTGTCAACAAAATACTTTCATGTTTATCCGTGCTTGCGGGGATATTGTTTCTTGAGTACCGGATTGGTTTGGGCTTTATAATATACTAGCAATTCGGCCAGAATCCACCCGGGTACAGACTACAGATACACTTTTCAAAATGGCGACCAAAATATTCAACGATCAATTTCACTATCGACCAATCGGACCACGAAAAACGAATAAAATTTCCTTGTACTTCATATTTTTTACTACTTCTTCACTCCTATACTTCATAGCGTGATTAGCCTCGATAAATGACCTATCCAACACAAAAATATTTTTCAATTAGGACCAGTCTTTCCTGAGATGAGAGATAACAAACAAACCTTTCATATAGATATTTGATTATTAGATATTTGATTTCAGAGATTGAAGTAAGCGAATATTGGCTTGATGGGGATTGGGGATCACAGAGTCACGTCTGAAGTTATGACATGTTTTAAACTTATTTGTAAAGACGTTCTTATAATGAAGGGGAGTTGGCATTCAGTTGGCTATGTAAGTACAAATATTCAAAATCAAATCAACAGCTGACATTTATTTAGTTGAAAATTATAAATAACTAGCGGTCGGGCCCGGCTTTGCCCGGACGCAGATTGTTTTTGAGTCCAGTCTACATCAACAACATATTATTTCGCGTATCTACTGACTATATTTCCCGTCCCGTTATATCCCGCTCTGTCCCGTCTCATTCAGTGTAATGAAGAAAATCATTCAATCCTGTCTCGCCTATCCCGTGCCAACTATTCGAATTTGAAAGAGTAGAAGATAATTCTATTCGTTATCCTGACTCATCCCACGGGATCACTATATATTCAGGATAAATAATAGCCTATGTATTTATCCAGGTTGTCAGTTATCACTATACAAAATTTCATCAAAATCTTTGAAGCCGTTTTTCCGTAAAGAGGCAACAAACATCCATACTCAAAAACTTCCAACCTTATAATAAGGATGACTAGGGATAATTAAATGCAAATTACGCGTGCTAAAGCATCAGTCTCACCTAACATTTTTGAACCGGAAAATCAACCCGGCGATATATCGATGACACAAATGGTACCTCCCTATCCCTTTGGAGCCCGAAGCGCGCACTTGTGTATATAAATGTAATTTATAACTCATTTTTACATAAAATAACTCCATAACATTTAACATGTAAACAGCTAAGGGCGCACAAAGCAATTGAAATAAAAACAAATCAACAAACCCCGATGTTATCTCCGGCCAATTAGCGGGCTCGGGGATCAAAGCGATGTGTATCGGCGCGACCCGCCACTCGTCAACGGATAGATCACGTATTGCGACGCATGCTAAACTCTGACGTCGGCAGTCGTTGCTTTAATACAATATTTTGATATAAACAGTTATAGACATAGACATATACATAATTTTATTTGGCATCAACAAATACAACAAGTTATACAAAAAATTAAATATTCCGTAAGTAACAAAATCAAAATAACAAATAAAAAATGAAAAAAATATATAAAACAATTAATATTGCATGTGAAAGCGATGTGATGCCAAATCTGGACACCGACTCAGCATGAGGTGCAGTCGAACCAATAGATACGACAGCGCTGATTTTCAGAGATGTCCTATGTTATGGTAAACTGATGTTGACAGTCAATTTCTTTTAAAATAAGATTTTCACTTCAACCACCTTTTCGCCATATCAGCCATCAGTTCGGCAGGCTACGGACCTTGCTAACTCTCATTTGGAATTACTAATCGAGTGGGATATGCTTTTTTATAATAGCACGGTATAATGACTGCACTGGCTGTCCAGGCAGAGTATTGAATGACATTAGACAGAAGTAGTTAAAATTATGCTGATATCTTCAGTTCCCTTACAAGTCTCTTCATTCCTGATGAAGATGCAAATTTCGAAACAAACAAGTTGGATTGAAAATGTTTTTGAAATATTCGCGTCCGTTGGTAGCATCAGATATCAGTTATTAAAATTGACAGGCGACAAGCCATATCGACGCCATATTTGCACCGAGTTGACAATTAAATTCGGGTATTGCCATAATTAAAAACTCCGTACAACCGTATAATATGGGGCATTTATTCTTGCAGTGTGTTTTTAATTAATTTTGTAAATTTAAATGTATATTTCAGGCGTACTTTCGTTAACTTCATTATGAAATTCGGCAAACGTCTATTTAATTTTTTTTTTAATATTTTTTTTTGTCTCACCTTTATATTGCTGAATATGCATGCCAATTGCTTATTTTCTTGTGTAAAGAATATGTATTCTGTCTCATGCAAGTTTTAGCAAAAGCCAAAGACAGTATGTATGACAGTAGTATTAAATACATTTCATTTCATTTAATTTCACAGTATGAAAATGTTGGATCGCGATAAACTACACAATACATACATTACAACCCAGAATAAAATATGAATTCTTTATCAGACCAAAGCAAACAGCACTACTCAAATAACTACAAAAAATTGCCAAATAACATATAATTAACATAACATTAAACAACTACGTCAAAATTTCTGCGTACATCGTTTTTTTTTTTCACTATTTTTTTATTCCATAAATTAATAATGTAATATTTCTAAGGACCGAAGACGAAGATGTTTATTTTCTTAAATGTCACAACATTTTTGCAGAAAGTAATCAAGGCTTCTTATTACGAGTAATACAATTTGTTAAATTACGAAGTATATCAGTACGTGTGAATCATAATTAATTTGTCAACGTCGTTTACATTTACTGGTTGGGGATGAAAGGTCCAATACCTTTTGGGTGCCTTGTCAATGAAATTAATTTATTTTAGAATATATATCATAAAGCTTTTGATTATAAATATTTTTTACTATGAATAGTGAGGCGAGCACGCCATTTGCATGTAAGCGATACGACCGCTCATGGCCAGTAACAACGCTCGTTATCCTGAGATATTAGATGTTCAGTATGAATATGTCTACTAGTAGTCACTCTTGCTACAATGTCCTTCAAATTGGAACACAACAGTACATTTACACTGCTGTTTGCCGGGAGAAATAGAAATTGCGGTGGTACCCACCCAGGCGGCATGTCACATATGAAAGACCTACCACCATTAAAACTCATTTATAAATACTGGCTAATAGGAATACTAGGCACCAATAAATTATGTGTCTATCAGCCCAAACACTTGACATTGCCGAGAACAGACCTCAATTGAGGGTAGGATTGAGAGAGGTTAAGCCACATAGGTCACTAAGTGCGGGTTGGCACAATTTACATACCATAGAAAATATTACAAAACAATTTGTTAAGCAGGTTTCCTCTCGATGTTTTCGTTCACGGTTATAATACGTGATGATAACATGCGACTCCGAAAATTCATAGGTATAGCCTGGGATTTGAACCCGTGACCACGATGAGTACGTTGGCAACCGCATACCAACAAGCTACTACGCACTACATCATTCACAGTACATAAAATACATAAAACTCGAACAAAACGCATTACTTAAAAAGAAATGAGTATTTACCTTCAAGTTCCGTAACTTTCTCAATTGTATAAAGTAGCCTCAAATTTTTTTCCTCGCGACATAACAGATTTATTCGAACAAGAAACGGCGAAGTATTTAAAACAAACGACAAGTTTGGACCTTTGATACGTTCCACAAGATTCAAACTTTATATTCAGTTTGACATGTTTTGGATAGGCGTTGAGATAATGATTTTGATATTTATGTTTTTATATTTATTAATATGTTAATTTTAAATGTTAATGCATAAAATCTCTGCAAATAGACAATATGTAAGAGGATGAGCACAGGCTTCTATAGCACAGTATATTATACTAGTTTGGAGATCGGGGTTCTAACTAAACGTATCAGTGAATATTGTGGTAAATAAAATAAAATAAAAAAATACTATTGAACTTTACTTTCTATTAAAAAGATATGTATATTCGAGTACAATGAGTCAACGATAATCTCGCATTAGTGATTAGATGGTTAAATATTGTTTAAAATAAAAACAATGAAATTGCAGGTCGCAACGGTACTACGCTAAATAAAACAATGTCGGATACAAACGAAATTTTAAAACATATTGTATTTTTCTATTGACCCTCTATAATACTTTCATCCCATCTACATAGACTTTTCGTGAGTTTTTAAGTACAATGTCAAAACATTTTAAGTCGAATTTCGCTTGACTGCTCCATGACAACCTTTTAACAAAGTATACAATCGAATTGAAAAATATTTAGTATTGATTACTTAACTGGGGACCTAACACAAGAATTTCACAGCCCAGTACTGGTGGTAAGTCTCTCTATGTGAGAGGCCACCTGGGTAGGTACCACCGCAATTTCTACTTCTCCCGCCCAACAGCAGTGTAAATGCACTGTTGTGTTTTGAATTGAAGGGCGTTGAAGCCAGACTAACGGGACATATTGAGACTTAACATCTTATGTCTCAGGATGGCGAGCGCAGTAGAATGCCAAGCATTGCTTTGTATTTCAAGGTGTTGTTTGTTTTTTACTGTTTATGAGCGGCTGTATCGCTTACAATCGGGCGAGTGGCTCTAGATAAAGGTAACTAAAGTAAGCTAAACCAATAAATTAGAAAAATGCCATTACCATGCAGAGCAGTAACAACTGAAATTAACCCAAAGCCCCTCACTTCGAAATCGAATCCTACCCGACCTAATCGCTCGATATTTCATCCCGCCATTTAATCGACTAAACTGCTTATAATAAAACACAAACCGTCACGAACATTTCTATATTTCCAGTCCAAAAATTACACAGCGATCGGTACATAATCGATACAAATTAATCGTGTGTCAACTGCAGAGCGGTCCCCGATCGTACAGTTTCATTGAACCTCCCGTTACATTATACGAGCACCATTTAGTTGCAAATGAAAGGAATTATTGAAATTGTGCTCAAAGGAAATTCCACGTATTGGATGTATGAGAATTAATTGTGCTTTGTGCGGTGCCTCAAAGCCTGCAGGGACAGGGTTTTGTAAAAACCCTCTTTATTCCTGTTTCATAATAATAATAATGTGGACTTCCAGGACTATGTGCATAAAAAGGTAAAACTCTATCATTTAGAATTACTTCTTCCATGTGTACCTTTCAGTAAAACTTACAGGCCCCTTCACATTGACTGATCTTGAAATAAGTATGTTTGTGTATGGGAAGAAATGTACAATAAATTAATACACCCAAACATGGAACACACAGTCCTAGCCCTATGACTTACGTCATAATCATGGTTCAAACAAAAAGTTAACAACAAAAGACAGATCACATAACCAAATCCGAAATAAAATATTTGTGGACCACCAATATTTGCGTCAGTGTCCAAGACGAAGCCGCTGGTGTCCTTACTCAACCCCGCCACGGAGGTAATAAAATGAAATAATTTGTGGTTGTCATATATTATAAGATACTAATTATATAAGTAGGTAATACTCTTAATTTTTAAGCCACAGAAACCTTAAAAAGTTTGACATTAATCTGACTTATTATAATTATCTTTAACGCCGTGTCGAATTCGATTAGTAGTTCTTTATACCAAACAGATAAAGTAATGCAATGGAACGTGTAATATTATTCATGAGCTGAAGCTTACACAATTCACCAAAAGCGGATCATCATTCGGTGAGGAACCATAAATTGATCCTTTTATGGTTAATTGTACTAACATTGTTGTTAATACCAAACTCCTTGAAGGCTGTTGTCTCCAGTTTTGAAGATGCACGAAAAATTTTATCTAAATTTGAGATTCTCATAAAATAATAATTAAATACGATTTTTATAATGAGATCAGCATCAAATTTTGAAATTTGGTCATGCCTGACTTATATAATGCTGAGTTAAAAAAGTTGAAGTTCCATTTTTTTAAGTCAAATAAAAATCGATGAAGATTATGACCAAGAAACTAACAATTGTATTATAGATAGAGTAGTTCAATCTGACCATTGACAGTGCTTCCGATTCACATAAACCAGATATCGAAATACAGCTGTTGTGTTTTGTTCAGCCAACTTGCCGCAGGGCCGTAATATGAGCATTAATGTCTGCATTTATAGAAACATGTTTACCTGCTATATGATTGGCTATGTTACTCCTAACAGCTTTGTTACTTAGACGTACTGTTTGGAAGGTCGAAGTGCGTGGTGGCCTGTTGGTAATGGATCAGATTCAGCTGCCAACATGTTCAGGTTTAAATCCCAGGACATACCCCTAACTTTTCAGAGTCATATGTATATTGATAGTCAATCACCACGCACTTTAACGACGAAGGAAAACATCGTGAGGAAACCTGCGTACCATATCGATTTGTAAAGTTTATATGGTGTGTAAAGTTCGCCAACCCACACTAGGCTAGCGTGTTGGACTATATGGTCTTACCATTCTCAATCGAAACCTCGATTGTAGTGTAGGCCCATGCCCTGTAGTTGGATGATGGTTGTTGGGTTTGTAAGGGCTGATACAGCGCAGTCTTGAAGCCGCAATAATTATGGTATTCCTAGTATGATAATGATTGCTTGATGGTGAAAACTCAATGTACACAAATATTGTATTGCACTTATCATCCATCGTGTTGTTGAATGCGTCCCATAAAAAGTTATTAAAGTGCTAATTTTGAGAAATAATTAATATATTTGTCAATCACTTGGCTATAGTAAAAATACCTATAAAATAATTTACAAAATATTTCATTGCAGATTTTTTTCTGTAGAGTTTATAGCCAATTAAGTCATTAAAATGTGCATTGGTGATAGATGAACTTTGTTGTATAGTTGAGTTCTTTCAAGCGTAAGCAGTTTCCATAGTTTTTTTCATTCATGAATGGCGAGACAGGGATGCCGCTCACCTGATGGTAATCGACACGATCCCACATGAAAAGTACCAAAACAGAACAACACATTAAATCACAAACCAATGCTTGGTCATTCCACTGCGCTTGCCATCCTGAAACATTAGATCCTCAATATGTCCAGCATTTATTCTGGCTATAATGTTCTGTGTTGCCTGGTTGTAAAAGCAAAATATCGTGACACACGCGTGATTCCCGACATACGCGTAAATTATAAAATAAATACCTAAATATATAGAGAATTTGCACACGCATGAAACTGTTGCTACGTGAAGTGGCACTCTCGGGCCCAGTCGTGTGACCCATGCAAACTTGCATCAAACTGGAAATTTTTAATTAGAACACACATTACACTTGCAATCGTAAGTAGTTGCGAGGCTTTTTTAGTTCTACCCACTAGACATAATGAAATGTCTATTTTTAAATGCGATAGTTAGTGGACTGAACTGTAGCAAGCAGGGACAGAATATTCAAAATTTATGTTATTTTTAATTTATCGACGGTTTAATTTATTTCGATGAATGGTTGACAAGCATGGTGCGGACAGTAGCAATGCTTGGCACTCTGAGACATCAGATGTTAAGTCTAAATATATCCAGTAGTTACTCTGGCTACAATGTCCATAAAATTGAACAAAACAGTGTATTCACACTTCTTTTGACGGGAGAAATTGACATTGTGGTGGTATCTACCCAAGCGGCCCCTCGCATATGAGAGACCTGGGGCCCTACTATATTCATCTGAAACGAAGTTCGAAACTTCGGACGATCGAAGTTTTTTATACGATACGAATGTATCTACTCTGTAAAAGTTCGAATTTGTATAACGTACATCGTATCTATTAGTCTATGGTTACGACCATAAGTCAATAACGACCATAAGTGTATGTAGGTACATTCGTATCGTATATAAACTTCGATCATCCGAAGTTTCGAACTTCGTTTCGGATGAATATAGTAGGGCCCCGGCAGTAATTCCAACTATCAGTATTTCAACAAATGTAGTAATTCTGCCATCAACAATTTCAATGTGTGTTTTCACAAAATGTTAGCTATTCCAGCACGTCGCCCAACCCTTCTGGACTTTAATAGCATTTTATCTGACTGACATATTTGTAACTAGGTGGCTTTGAAGGCTGAATTAGAAATATGTCACGACCTTTTTATTAACCGTAGGGGAGGGACACGTTAGAACTAGTCGCATGTGTGTCACTATTAGTTATTATCTATGAAGTATATCGTCATGACATAGATACAACTACGAAAACTGTTGTTATAAAGTTGTAAGAAAAACTTCGTTGGTTGTTTTGTTAACTTTTTTAGCTAATTTTGGTCGTAAAATTGCCAAAGTCCCAAGACGCTTCAAAACCCCGCCGCACATGCCCACACTCGCATTGGCCGTCACGAGGCCTGTGCGCAGTACCAATCTTCGCATTTGCTCTCACGTCCTGCGTCCTACGTCGACACGTGGGAGCAAATGCGGAATTCGGTATTGCGCCATAGGTTTTAAATACTGCCACTCGCACACGGCTCGTGACGGCCAATGTGAGTGTAAGCATGTGCGGCGGGGTAAACAAATCGCTATACAAATAAGATGATAGAGGCAGACACATAAATATTTAAGGCTGTTGTAAAATTTAACACGGCGCAAAAATAGAACTTTTAAAGCCTAAAACGTTTACTCGTAAAATGGGGCAAATTAACTAGGTAACTGAGGACCCGACATTCTCGAGTCAGTTTCGTAGGAGTTATGATCTCGCCTAATACACAAGCTTTTCACCAACATTTAATAGTTTCGGGTACATTGCTTTACTTTGTTTAATTATCGTAACAAACTTATGCTTACGAAGGAGCTAATGAGACAGTGTTATGGTTTGGTATTTGTTAATTTCGCTAGATTTGTTGTTAACATAAATATTACTGAAACAAGAATATTCTGAACGCAAAATATTTTCAATTTCTACAAGGATATTAGCTTAGTTACCTCACTACTAAAATGAATAACTTAAAAAAGTAATTACCAATTCATTGTAAGCATAGCATTTTCATTGCTAAACAAGTTGACATCAAAACTCCATACAAACTAAACAAAACACATTCGACGACATATCATAACAAGCAAATGACTAATGCTAGGGAAAAGATTGCTCCCAATTTCCACACTGAAATCCGATACAAAGGCACAGGAGTAGGTTCCCACGGGATTCCCTAGCTCCCTTAGAAACACTACATATAAAACGTTTGACAAACAAATAAACATGCCATACGTTATTGCGAGGCCGGGTGCTTTCACTATCGGTTTTCGTCGCTCTTTCGTAATTTTAGCTTCACTTTTTTTTGTATAAGAATCACTACATAATTTACAAGCGTAAATACAATGGACTGAAAAAAACCTAAAAAATAAGAATAACATGAGAAAAAAATCTCGCAAATTCTTGCAAAAGTGCAATGGTAACCTGGTTGTAAGTTCTTGCCGTCACCCATTGATATCAAAATAAAAGAAGAGAAAAAAACATGGAAAGTAAAGGAAAAATTAAACGAACTCGAAAGGACATATACTCAAGATATTTTTTGCGTGAAATTCTCTTCACATAGTTTTAGAGATTAAAAAGTCTTAATTAATAAATAATATTTTGCCTTCTTTTTTAGAATTACCCATAAAGGAGTGTATAGTTTTATCGGCTAATGTATTTATATTTGTATTTGACATTGTTTGTTCCACAATTTTTATGCAAGCCGAAACAGATTTTGATGTATGGAGTCTAGTTAGAATCATAATTTCAATCATCAATCAACGTGGCGGCAATAAAGCTGATTATCTATATATAAAAACTCTATAAACCATGCTAATTTATGCGCTCTTATTACCTAAGTGATATGCAAATTAAGGCAAAATGATCGGGTACGTGACGAAATTGCTCTCGAGTCGGCAATGATCGCAAAAAATATTTAATGCATAATGGAGTTTTACGCACGAATCATCACTCGCTACCGAATGCCGTGTGAGGCAATTTGCCGCAGCTAGCAGTAAACGAATTAATCGTATTTGCCGACCCAATAAAATATAAGTTTATGACGTCACCTAGATACAACTTTTCATTTTTCTCGCAGATTTTTCTTGTAGATACCAAATATATTTTTATACTGACTTTTCTCACCGAGTGAAATCTAACAGCCAACCTGTTATTTTTCTTTGTGACAGGGATACCAACCTAGGCAAGCTTGCTCATTAGTGTTTTAGCTCTTACAATAGCAATGTTGTATCACTTTCAGAAATGAATAAAGTAAAAGAACACAGAAAATTTACTGAACCACACAAAAACATACACACCCAGTAGAACGTAGCAAATCATGACAGAGCTATGAACGCATCAGGCGAAAATATTACTTCGTAGTAGAAAGACCCTAAGACTTCTACTAGACTGTATGATGACACAAAATCCAGATATACTATCAAACAACCTCAAACCGTCGCACTAAAGCGAAAATATTCACGAAATTCTCCACTTTTAAAGGGCACGCGAAAAAATATACCTTGAAATAAAATTGGGTTGTGATGCCGTGGTAGCGGGTAGCGACGCGACGGCGCGATAAAGGTCGGCATTTGTCAGACGCGTCGATCGCCAACAACCAGTCGTGGATTATCTTGGGTAGAGGAATTCCAATAATATTTCACTAGCAGCCCACAACCGGGTGAATGGTGGCACAATCTGTGAGCAACAGCGGGTTTTCCCATGCTAATTCAGACTAGTGATGTGGACTATAGCTGGATCTCTCTCAATTAAACTTTTGGAAGAAGAGGTCAGCTTAGCATTATATGATTTTGGGGTGATACAGTTGTCTGTTTAATATGGGTTCAGCAAACAAGACAACAACACACGTTATGCTGAGTGGTTACCGCTGCCCGTTTACAACGCTTGGCCTCTCAAAATTCAAAAGGAAAGTAAAGATAAGAACGAGGCCTCTGATTTGCTTTACCTCGGAAGAAACGTAGACCTCACAGAAAAAATCCGGATTCGCTCCAAGTTGTTAGATCATGTCTTGAGAAACTTACAGGATTGCCTAGGCAATATGTGCATAAGTATACCAAGGCTTCAGACACGAAGTCCGCTAAAAATTGGTCGTCATTAAGAATAACATATCAAAAGGCTGGCAACGTAGGGTATTCCACCAGGTGAATACGTACTAAATTAAGGCTTTTAATACAACATATTGTTTTCATTTCCAGGAAGCTAAAATATACAAGAACTTTTATTGTTCCAATCATTTGTTTTGAAAAGAGACGGGCAAAACTTTATAGAACCTTGGTCCTAATCTTACAGGAATAGTTGATAAGATGGTTTAATAATGCTGTCAATAGATATCAACTACATTGAAGTTTTGATTTTACTCCCCATTATCAATCACTTTATGATTATTCCATAAGAAACAGAAAAAATGAAAAAGTGAATTGATAAACATTTCAAAAGTGTAACATCAGGCCCAAATTCTTCCGTCTATAATACCATCGCTCATGCTTATGCCTTGTCCAGTGGACTAC
Organism: Hyles euphorbiae; assembly: GCA_023078785.2. Lineage (NCBI taxonomy): Eukaryota > Metazoa > Arthropoda > Insecta > Lepidoptera > Sphingidae > Hyles > Hyles euphorbiae. The sequence goes on along the minus strand of CM041037.1, from coordinate 15,609,808 downwards.
AGGCAACCGGACTTTCTAACTGTAGACGTTTGCATCTGAAAATCTGGCTGGCACTGACGTACTATTAATTTGTGTGCCGCCCCCCAAAGCCCCGGCTTACCCCTCTACTATTACCTATTAACGTTTGTCTTCCGCAATAGTCTCTGGCAGGATGTTCCTTATAAACCTAGGACTTGTCACGACGGAGAAACTTTGTGTAATTAGTTGTGGAATCGTTATGTATATAGCTGCAGTCTTTGTGAATGTGGCATAGTACAGCTTGGCAAAAAAAAGGCTGTTTTTAATGAGGGTGCTTAGATCGATTCTAATATTTCTATGGCCGCCCGATATACTACTATGGAAAAGGTTTAGATTGGTATTTACCAGGTTATACCACGTTCAACTTTTTGTAATAGTGATCCCAAATAGTTTTTTTTAAATAGCAACGTATTTTAATCATAAAAAATATTATCGTATTTTTATAACTTTTGCTTCTACGAAACGTTTTTTTTTTTTTCAAAAATTTTATCTTATAATATCGTGTTATCAGTATATAGCAAACATCATACAGTCCCTATATAAAATGAAATAATGATTTTTATTGCACTAATTGCAAGCAGACATAAAAACTTATTTTCAATAAAATATTCACGAATAAATCTTCAGCTGTTTTCTAATCTTTAAAATTAAAGAGCATAAAATAAACATAGGTAATTGTCACTTTCAATATTATTGCTGAAAGGAGCGTATTTACAATTTCAATACTTTAAGCAGGGACCGTCGTTTAATGATTACAATTATTTGGATTAAGGATTGTTGCAATTCACTCAATAGCATTATTAAGAATCTAAGCGCTTGATGTTTAGAATTCTCTTTATACATCGAGGTTCTAGAAAATTTTGTTCCGTAATAACCAAATGGTATGAATTCTCTTTCATTATCTTAATGTACTTTAGTAAAATATTTAACAATGTATCAACAAAATAGAAAATTATCGTATGCCCAGGTCTCTTTGTCTTCTTTATGGTCTGAAAGCTCTGTTTTGTATAAAATCTAGATTTCTAAAAATGGTTCAAAATGACATAATTCTCTCATTAACATAAATTACATTATGGGAGGACGTTTAAGCCGCAGCGTTCTACGGCTTGCTGTGGTGGCTAGAAATATAAAATTTGAATAAAAAAAACTCTTTAATATCGTGTTCCAAGAACCCTTTATTAACATTTTTTAGTGTAAAGGTTTGAAATTATACTATTATGGACAGACTACATTAATTCTTGTTATTACTAGCTTTAAAATATTTTGCAATAACTCGTCCTTTTTAATAATGTAATTATTGGTTTACAGTTTCTGTGTAACCTCTGTATAAGAGTAAATTAGTAGGATTTAAATTTTATGACCTTAACATAACTAAAAGATTCATATTTAGTATTAGTAGCTAATAATTCCAACGCTAGACACATTTTAGGGGTTAATTACACTAGTCGTAACTGAGTTGAATTAAAGCATACGAAAGTTGAATGGACACATCTTTACAATAAAAAAACATTTTTCACATACCGAATGCGGGTCGAATTTTGCATGCGTAAATAAAATCTACCGCACCTAAACTAATGTATTATAATAGATGTGCCATTAATCTTTTCATGTTCCATAACCATCAATAATGCGCTATTTAAGAATATCTCCCAATATATCAGTACTGTAAGTTGAGCTGTCCATAAATCAAGAGTCGAACGCCGTCCACCCATCGACCACACAAAAGCACGAACGTTTCCAAGATTGAATTTCTCTGGCCCATTCGACTGAACAAAACACTCAATTTGAGATCAAGCACATTTTTTCGTACCAATCTGGCTTAATTTCCAGTTTAAAAGGAACCTTTCTTTTATAAAGATATAACTATAAAGATTGTCTCGGCCCGGCTGCGATGTGTTTATTTATTTTGTGAGACGTAGGCCGTTTTAATCCCTTTTGTCTTTGAGATTAAGTTTAAGAGCTGCCGCATTAGCCGAAATAAAGATGCGTGAAGAAAGTTTATTCCTTAATTATTATTTAAGTGGAGTTTTTATACGCTAGCTACTGTTTATGTTCTTTGGTAAACTATTGAAACTTGAAACTTTCTTTTGTTGAATTGAAATTTGTGAGATATTAAATTTATTCCAACCTGTCACCTTGGACGAGGGTCTTGAATTTTATTGTTATTATGAATGTTGTAATTATATTTTTTTTTAATATTATCCATGGTAAAAGTAAATAAAAATCTATCCCATGCTTTCTTGAGAAGCAACTTATTGCATACGCCTGAAATTCCTGGAAAAGTTTATACAAGCATTGAGTTAAGTAACTATTTTAATAAAACACAACCTGTCCTTTGTATAGCACGAAAATGGAAGTACAACATTAGGTAAATATGAAATTTTAAAAAATACCCTTAACAGTCACACATATAGTCCTGATCCCACATTAAGATCGAGACTTGTTTCGTGGGCATCAGAAATCGCAAGAAACTTCTCGGTCTCACCAACACCCAGACCCGAAACAAATAATTGTAGATAAATCAAATATATGTCTCGGGGCGGGGATCGAACCCACGGCCTCTCTTTTGACAGTCGGCGTCTAAACAACAGCGCAATGGAGGCTGTCAAATATGAGAGTTTATTTGGATATTAACCAATGTATATTGCAAATAAGTCGATTTTTGAAATCGCAATCCGTACATTACTATAAGGTTGATAAGCATAGTAATTTAACAGGTCATTCAACTGTTAATTCCTTTTTTAAATCTCCAAAAAGCTCGTGTTAAATAATAAAAGTTCGCCTCAAAAACTCTATTTGACCGGAGTATCCTGGATTACGAGATTTTATTAATTCCTCTCGTGAACAATCCACCAGCCTTGGAAATTGAATTTGCCCGAGATAGGATCAGGTTTTTTTCCATTACAAAGTGATGACAGTCCGTGATCTCGACTAAGATTAGAATTTAATAGGGTATATTAATTTTTAGAGATCCTTACATCAAGAGTCGGAGGTCTATTAAGGAAATGCGGCGTAAGGGACTATAAAATTCAGTTATCTCTAAATACGAGTCATTGCTTAAATTGACGTGATAAAGTACTTCAAGGTGCCTACTGGTAATTTCAGTGCAATGGAAATAAAGTATCCACTGTCAAAAACAGCCTGTCTGACTCGTTAACAAGGTTACGCCGGCCTTGTTGAAACCACACTTATAAGAAGTCCTAACATAAGGTAATTATTTGTATTCAACACCTATCTATACACTTACATTTTAAATCAAATCAAATGTTTTTATTGTGGACATATGTAGGTTTACATAAGCTGTTACAATTGGCATACAATAATATAAACATTTTAGGTATCAACAACAATAACTACAAAGCTGGTTAACATTAAGAATTATATCTGTATCAGCCCATATACGTCCCACTGCAGGGCACGGGCCTACTCTACAATCGAGAAAACGATTGAGAGTGGTTAGGCCATATAGTCCACCACGCTGGCCTAGTTCGGGTTGGCGGACTTACATACCATAGAAATTCTTATGAGTCTCTATGATACGCAGGTTTCCTCACGATGTTTTCCTTCACCGTTTTAGTGCGTGTTGATTGACTATCAATACACACATGACTCCGAAAAGTCAGAGGTATGCCCTGGGATTCGAACCCGCGACCACCGTGAACATGTAGGCAGCCGCGTCTAGTCCGTTTACCAACAGGCCACCACGCACTTTCATTAACAATTAAGAATTATATAAAAAAATAGAATTCAAAAACATAAAAAACAATAAAATAATTTAAAAAAACTGACACGAAGTGCCACTATAAAGTAACATTTTTATATATTTCAGTGTGCTAGTACATGTATTGATTAATTTTCTTATCGACTGGAGGAAGGCGGGTCTATTATTTACCCTATATTCAATTCCATTCGATCACCTTTTAATTTGGAAGAGTAATACACGTATAACACATATAAAAAATTCATTGGTCATCCCATGCGAACACCAAATTTTCCGAGATAAAAAGTAGTATAAGGTATGTGTATCAGTTACCTCCATACCAAATTTCATCAAAATTGGTCTAGCCGTTTGAGCGTGAAGAAGTAACAAATACACAAACATTCACTTTTATAATATTAGTAGGAAGTAGGATAACCATATTTCGATCATCAACACTACTAAGCCACAAGATAAAAGCAAATTTATAGGCTTCTCGTAATCTTCAGTCTTTTTCCCTGATAAGCCTAATAATCCTTAACAATATATTTACGAGACAAAGTAAGTGCTAAACGCACTTTCAATTGAGTGGGCAGCAGATTCATCGGCCTATTTTTAATCCGCTATTAGATAAAGACTCCATTAATCGGGCGCATAGTAACAAGTCTATTGGGAATGCTCCAGAGTTACTGTGCGTTCTATCAAGATTGTTGCTAAGTGCCTGTTAATCGCTGAGATTATATACTTCGTTTTTATTACAATCCATTTTTAGTCATTGTTGCCAGAATAACTACTGGACTTATTATGTAACATCTCAAGATGCTATGAGCAAAAACTCAGCAGAAAAGCGATAAACTTTGTATTTGACCCACACGTGGTCATATTTGTTTATTGTGGATATCAGGAATTACGAGAGACTTTTCTCATAAACACCCAGACTCGAAACAAATACCTGTGATCACACAAATATGTTGTCACGGTTCAGGGATCAAACTCGCGGCCTCACGTTTCACAGCCTGCGTCTAGCCGACTGCGCCACAGAGGCTGTCAAGATCACATGGTCAAGATCTTACGAAAAAGTTTTAGTAAGAAAAATACCTTTATAGCCATACACATTTAAATTAAACTGTCATTGTTTGTGCCCTCTAGCCAAAGGTCTGGTCATTCATTATAAAACACTTATTTTGAGAGCACTCCGAGCAATTATTGAGCAGAATTTGGGAGTTTAAAACGCGCTCGCTCTTGCCCTTTCTTGGACGATTTGAAGTTCAATTGAGTTCGTCTTACTTAAATGTCTTGGAATTTGTTTGTGCGATAAACATTTTCGACAGTTCAGAAAATTTCGTCGACAAGTTTGAGATTTTTATTTCTGAAGTATTTGGTGGAATAATTTATGCTTTATTTATATTTGCTCAAAGTACACGGCATCTAACGGTAAGTGGAGCTTTGTACATTTTAGAGTGTTGACTAGCAACAAATTCATATTCTCTTGCCGATTCAAACAATAGGCTAGTGTCATCAATTTTATCTTTGTTTATCGAAAGGCTATGCATAATCATAACCAGGATTTTTTTTTTTAAATCAGTATAGCAATAAGCAAGTTACAAATATATAAAAGTTGGTTGTAGGAGTAATAGCAAAGGATGCAACATGCGCGACCTGACATGATCGTCCATAAGGTGCATGAGTGCGAAAGAGAAAACGAGTGACCCCATCGCACTACAAAAAATATGAAATCTCAGTCACTTCAGAACCAATGTTGATGCTGTTTTCAAATTCATGTTTTTTATGAGCGATGTTTTTCATGAATCTTTAAATACTGTTCAACGTCAAACTTTAGACACATACCTATTGTATCGGATTACTGCATCTGTATTTAAAGTAGCAATCAGCAAAATATGTTCCCAACAGCATTCATTTATGCGGGTCATGTTGAATTAGTTACATATTGCTTATAGGGGTCGTTATTAGAACAAGTAGAAATGTAGTCGACAAGCGAGTAGGTTGAAGGGTAGGTCTCCCATATGTGAGAGGCCGCTTGGGCAGGTACCACGGCAATGTCTATTTCTCCCTCCAAACATTCGTGTAAATGCACTGTTGTGTTTCGGTTTGAAGGATGTTGTAGCCAGAGTAACTACTGGACATATTGAGATTTAACATCTTTTATCTGGCGAGCGCAGTGGAAGCCAAGCATTGGTTTGTAATTCAAGGTGTTGTGTGGTTTTGCTACTGTTAATGAGCAGTCGTATCGCTTACCATTAGGCGCCGGAATGCCCGTTCCACCATACATAGCAAATAAAAAGAAAATACAGACTTCGCGATGTAGTGTTTGAATGTTTGTGAAACGAGAAGGCGCGGGTTCGATTTCCTAGCCGTGATATTATCCGCGACGCGACCGAAAATGCTTTCGTCATTTTAATCCCCACGACACACGTCTTTCATCTCATTGTGAAGTCAGAAGTTAGTACCAAGAGTTAGTTACTTAGCTATTACAATATGACCGTTAGGTATAGTCTTTTTTTATGAAAAAATCAATTTAAGATACATTTTACTGATAGTAGTCTCATATTATGAGAGATTACTGATAGTATATCAGTAAAAGTAAGTCAGTAAGTAAGTAAGTAAGTAATCAGTAAATATGCGGCGTGTCACATATTAGGGTCGCTTGGGTAAGTACCACCACAATTTCTATTTCTCCGGCCATACAGCAGTGTATATATACTGTTGTGTTTTGGTTAGAAAGACATTGTAGCCAGAGCAACTACTGGACGACTTAACATTCTATGTTTCAGGATGGCGAGTGCTGTGGAATTCCAAGCATGTTTTTGTAATGGTGCTCTTTGGTTTTGCTACTCTCCACGGTCATGTCGCGTTTCATCAGGAAAATGGCATGCTCATTTCGCCATTCAATCAAATAAAAATAAACATTTAGGCTTAAATATAAAATAAACTTTGCTAAAACCAAATCGAAAACACTTTTAGAGCTTGCATAGCATGACGCATAGATAGCGAACAATCTTTCAATATTGAAGTTTGAAAAGTCTTTTTAAGCTTTTTACGAATGTGAAAAATACTGCAATAAGTAGCTACTCCACTTTATAGTCAATCAAAAAGAAATTTATTTGTGTATTTAAATTTGTATAAAATGAAGGAAATAAATATCAAAATTAGTTTAATCAAGTAATAATACATAAGACTAAAATCAACTTTTTTAAATGACGTCACATTAATTTGTGCCTCCATACACAAGAGAACTCGACCAATGAGCTGTTATTCATAACAATATATTAACACGCTTTATATTATGTATGTAACGGACTCCTTTGAGCTCGATTTTGCCCTAATTAGAACGATTAGATTTAATTTAAACTTTGCATACTTATCCAGGACCGATGACAACGCAATAATTTAAAAAAGTATATGTACATTATCTTATCCAGAAATGAAAAAAAATATTTTTTTTGAAAAAAAAAATAATAGTTTGTAATTTGCGCGCAGCTGTCTTTCTTTGATAAGGCAGCCGTAGATAATGTTTTTAGTGCAAGCAATTAAATTATAGTTTAAATTAAAAAAACTAAAAAAAAACATGCTTTCATAAAGTACAAACTAAAAAATAAAAAATAATTGATAATGAGTTTAAGATTAAAAAATGGAGTAAAATACATACATTTTATTGTTACAAAGCGTGGGCTGCTGTAGGATAAGTAATTGTTGTTTTTTAATTTATACTATAATTTTGCTTTAAGTCCTACAGATACGATACATATACACATCATACTGCCGCCACTAAATAAGAAATCACAAATGTGATATTCATAAAATGGTTTATTTTATTACCGCGTATTATTTTTCATCATTTGAAATTCAAAGGTCTAGTTTAACACAGCTTTCATTAACACGTTTTAAAATACACACTAAAGTAACATTTCATTAACAAGAAGAGAGAGAAAAAAAACCATATCATAAAAATAACAATAAATATTTTTCGAAAAATAGAGCCTTTAATTTAATAAATACTTTTAAAAATAGAACAGTACTTACCAAAAACACTGGGTAGTGGGGTAAGCAATATCGCGTCCCGGTGTAACTTTGATCGCGGGCGGCGCGCGCGAGCGAAGCTAGGGGCGCGCGTTCTCTGCGACGCGCTGCCACCGTCTGAGCGTTCCCGCCCGCCCAGCCGCCGTAGGGTTGTCAACTACAGATTATTATTTTACTACTAGACGGAATTGCAGTGAGCTTAAGCTGCGTAATGTTATTATTCTATGCGAATATTTTCTGTATTAAATTTATTGTTTTTTAAGTGGCACTTCTTGAAATAATAATAAAAGATACAACTTGGTGTATTGAAGTCACTAATATAGAGGATTATAATCTGCATTATTTTTATGAACTTAATAATTGCGTTGTTGTTAGCTTTATGAAGAATTTTATTGTAAAAAATATTTCAATGAAGTCTAGTTGTATATAAACTAGAATAAAGTCTACTCACATGCGATTCTCATACACATGTCACAACGTAATTAAAAAAAAGAACAACATTCTTTTTTAAATCACACAATAGTACTATCAAAAAATACACTTACAAATAAAGAACTCGGCAGATGTAATCAGGAGATATTAAAGGTGCGTCGCCGAGCGTTTATCACAAAAATCAAAAGGTATGAAACAGGTGTTGAAACGCCCGGCTTCCACAAGCCGCCTTTGAAAAGTATGTCATTATGAAAGCTAAAGGAAATATCTTGATATACGTCGATGTTTTTTAAATGTACAACTTTATTTCCAACCGCAACGCTTTGCATCGGACAATTGAGAGTATGTATTTATCAATTAGGCCAATGTTAATATTATTTCTCATTCAAATTAAGATTACTTTCAAGGCTACTAGATAAATAAAGTCAACTTCAGACATAATAATAACTGTATGTAGGTGCAATACGGGCGAGTACTTATGACCCTCAGTCGCAGAATGATGAAGCAAAGAAATCACCAGGAACATTCGTGTCAAATAGTAATTAATAAATGGCGCTTAATATGGTGATGTCCTATGAAAGCTGGAGGAGTATGTCAGCAGTGCTTGTAACTTCGACGGGAGGTAGACCAAAAAAGGATTGGCTGTTTGTCGTCAAGGAAGATATGAGATTTAATGGCCTTTTCATTGAGGATGTCAAAAACCAGGCACCCTGGCACCGGCCGGGATAACGCCTAAGTAAAAGAGAGAGAAGAGTAAAAATTATTTATATTTTGCCAATTAAAACTCTATCTGAATTGCATTTTTTTAATATATATTTTTATTGCAATGAATGGCGAGACGTGCATGCCGTTCGCCTGATGGTAAGCGATACGGCCGCTCATGAACAGTAGCAAACCCAAACAACATCTTGAATTACAAAGCAATGCTTTGCATTCCATAGCGCTCGCCATCCTGAGATATAAGATGGAATGTCTCAATATACAATGTCCTTCAATCCGAAACACTACAGTGCATTTAAACTGCTGTTTGGTGGCAGAAATAGACATTGCGGTGGTACCCAGACAGCCTCTCACATATGAGAGACCTACCATCAGTAGAATTGCAAGTGCATTTATTCGCAGTGCAGTCATCATGCCATGCGATTAAAATACAGCGATATTTAAAATAATTAATGCATAAGGCTTCAGAAAGGAACAAAGTATGCAAATTGAATCGCTGTTTCCCGAGTTATAAAACTATTAGATGAGAGACAAAACAAGTTTTTAATTGGAACAGGGGACTTGCGATCTACTACTGTTGAAGCTAACTTTGTTCTGTTCAATTTTGTTACAAGTTTAATCATGTTTTTTTAGTCTTTCTCATAAAATCAGAGTTTAAGTCAAATATGACTTATATATTTAATAATCATAGGTATGAAACGAAACGAATCACCTAACTTTTTTTATGCTAACGGTGTCTTAGATTTTATTTGCTGGCATCATTGACATAAATATATGGACAGGACGAACAGCGCGAAAAGTGTTTCTACAGTTATTATCAAGTGGAGCGTTACTGAAATTAATCATTTGCAAAGGTTTTAAAAATGGTTGCTTTATAATGACAGAAAGTTTAATAAAAATAAAGCCAATTATCAGCGGCGGCCTTACGCACTGCGAGGCTCTGGGCGGCAGGTCTTTGCGACGCCCTTTATCCTACGTGAATAGTATTTTATGCGAAAGTAGGTCTGTTTGTTATGTTTAAAATCAAAAAGGGTTAAAGGTTATTTTTTATTTGCTTGGCTTATTGCGCGATGCCCTTGCGACAGCTAGGCCCCGGGCGATTGCCCCGTTTGCCACTCTCTAAGACCGGCACTGACAATAATATTGTTATCACCGTTTAGACGAAATCTATTAAATATAAGTTAATTTAATATTTATTTGAACACGATTCTCACGGTCATTTGGCACCGTATTTGGCCCGCCAAGCGTTCTATAAATACTTTAAACAAAATATAAACACAAACAAAGAAACTTACAGAAAGCAGTAGGTATACATTATTTTAAAAATCCGTCGCAGTTTTCTGATGCATTAGTAGCAATCCTAGCAATTAACTTGACAAAAGAAAGTGGAATGGGAAATTCCCCAAAACGTCCGAGGATTAGGAAAAGGAGGGGACAATAAATATTGTTAATCTCACAACATTATTGCTAAGTTTCTTACGGCTGTACTGTGAGGGTTACAATTTGTTTATTTCAGGATTTGTCTAAGTAAATGTTTAGTGTTTTAAGTAATTATTCAATGATGAATAAAGCTAAAGTATAAATCTCCTAATACTCCTTTCAGTGAAATTCTTCGTTACCTTTACTATTTTATAAATATGCATACTGCGCATATTTGTGCTATGTTTCTAATTAATTTTTATTGTGATCGTGTAAGTTGATTTTGAAACAAAATATATTGTAGGTATATTCACGATGACAAATTGAAATATTTACAAACTTATCACATATTGACTGATGGTAGTACTAGACTAGTCTCATATACAACACACTAAACAAAGATGTGAATGCAGCAGCCTTAATTAATATTTATCAAAGTAAGGTATTTTTTTCCATGAGTGGCGAGATACAACAGTGCATTTGTAATGTTGATGAAGAAATAAATATTGCGGTGCTACCCAGGCGGTCTCTCACATATGACAGAGCTACTACCAGTAAGTATAATTTAAATGATAACTGAGTAAAACCACTCATGAATCTCCAGCCTACCGTCACAATTCCTGAAACAACAGATAGATATGCTAATGTAGTGTAAACGGGCCCAATTTCTATCTACGATGTATAGTTTATATTCAGATCTCACCGAGTGCAAGGTCAGCAAGCTTTAATTATGCAGGCTTCAATTCTGAATCATCACGAACTACACTGTTAACTGTATTTCTTGATCAATGAAGATCATAAAATCATTCTATTGTGATTCCACACTTAGTAAAATCGGCTGAACGCTAATTGCATTTTCCCATGTCATTAAAACAATTACATTCACAATTTCAAAAAATAATTGTTTGGTTAGGTTAAACTTTGGCTGATTATTTTTCCGACCCAAATATCGACCAATGGAAGTGCACCATTCGACGTCACGTGGTACAACCTACATGGTATTATACTGATAATTTTTTGAAAATTTTCTCTGATAGTTGCTATATATAAAAAACAAAACATGATCCAGTCAAATTAACCACACGTCAAACTGACAGGTTGAATTCAATTGTGAAAATTGGAGATTTTGCATGAAAATGAGTTTGAAATTAAAATTTGGGACGGAAAAATAATCCCCCGAATACCACACGAGCTTCAAAATTATCTGGCATTTCCCTCAAGGTTCCCTGCAAACAAATAAAGTCGTCAAGTTTTGACTCCCTCATTTGTTTGCAACGAACCTATCGGGAAATACCCGATAATTTTGAAGCTCTTGTGGTATTATAAGTGAAAATTTATATTTTTTTCAATGACCAATTTGTCCCGTTTGTAATGAGCTCACTAACTTGGAGCTTAGTAACAGATCCTTCATGTTGTAAAACATTTATAAAAATACAATTTATTTTCCATCGATAAAACAAGTAAATGGAATTAGCCCAAGTCATTTTCTTGTAACTGAATTCAATTGGAAGTTTGTACGAATATTAAATTATTTTGGGTTCATTTACTTCTCCTTTCAACAATTAATCGGCTTTGCGAGCAAAATCAGGGTATTAACGAAAGTTATACCGACAACAAGCCGGATAAACTTTATCAAGAATACAACGTTGTTGGGTCTTACAAATAATTAAAGGAGATCAGTCGATTTGGTCCAACTACGGACAAGAAATTAAGTATGACTAAAAAATCAGGCGTATTTTTTTAGATTCATTTCTCTATTTAATTTTATCCTACACCGTGGGGATCAGATTTTGTAAAAAAAAAGGATATCATAAAATATTCTACCAACTTTTGCATTGTTTGCAATAAGTTTGCAATATTAACAGAATTGACATCTGTCAAATTCATTGTGTTTGTCGAATTCTATTATTTGTGCTTGGTCGCGAAAGGAATGTGCTTTTGTGATGTTGAATATTTTGAGTTGATTATTTACGACAACTCTTGGCTACTCTAAAAAAGATTATAATTATTATATTCCCAAAATGACTTATGACGGAAAGGCTCCATAATATTAAATATATTATTTTAGTTCTAACATGTACAAGATATGTTTACAATTATAAAGAATTCTAAAACATCCATCGATTTTAATGAAATAAATAGTATGCCAGATCACTTAGTGCATTATAGGTTAGGACAGAACAAAAATATGTTTTATTTATATTCAGATCGACAACTCTGAAAATGGCCACAATGCAATAATGCAATATTATTATAATTGCATTGCAATCAAAAGGACAGTGGGATGCTCTGCGGATGGATGAGATATTTTTTAGGAACAAGTTCAATAGAACTTTTTATTATAAAAATGTGTTTCTTATTATCAATACCAACATTTTTACCGTCATCATTCCCTTTTTAGAATGACCTACCTACTTTGGAAACGGATATTTCTACCCCCAGAAATGCTTTCTTAATCAACTTTATATCGAAAAGTATTTAACGTGTTTATAATAATGTAAAACATTTTACAATATTATTAAACGATATTATTTATCTACATAGTTACAGAAAATATAAAATATTGTCCAAATAAGATATATGTGAAGATAGTAGAATATGGTAGTTTTTGTAAAACTTTAAGAGGATATATCTTAAATACCCCATACCCTAGCTCAAAAAGACTTTATTATATTTAAAGGACCTTGAATCTTTATTATTTAATTCTAAGTTTCATTTCTGTCCGTCAAGTTTTCACTACTAGGCCCAATTTCCTTAGGAAATCGACCGATCTCCTTTTGTATCTTTTTTTATTTTAAAAAACAGTTTATTGTTAAAAAATATATTGATTTGCTAAAACATGCTGTATTCATAATTTAGTAGCATCACTAACAGCATGTAGAGTTTGTGAAACATAAATCCTAGATTGGAATCCCAAGTCGGGCAATGACATTTGCGTAACCTTTTGGTTTGAAAGATTCCTTAAGACCTGGCGGGAACATAAACTAAGGCCGTATATAAGGCCACATCCTAAAGAAATAAGTTACATACATACACATACACAAACTCACGCCTTTTTCCCACAAGGGGTAGGCAGAGGTGCCAGGGCACCCACATTTCGCCATGTATGTTCCGTCCCACGATGTGATAGGTGGCGAGCCTATCGCCATGTCGGATACAAATTCCTGACTCTGGGCTGATGATGAATAGAAAAATCCAATATAACTTTGCCCAACCCGGGATTCGAACCTGACACCTCAACATTGTAACTGTACCCTAGTACAAATACACCACTGAGGCAGACGAAGAAATAAGTTTAAAAAAAGCTATGGAGAAAAAAAAACAAAGGCAATCCCATATCTACTCTCCAGGTGTGCCAACATTAACATTGGAAAGGCTGAGGAATAGACAAGTTGACTGTATCTTGAGAGAGGTAAACAGCCGGGTTTTACATCCATTAAGTGGACCGCATAATGGCAAACATTGGCCTAATTTCACTCGTGCCTTACCTTCCTGGGGCCGCATTAGACACACCGTTATGGGAGACAATTATCGTTTTAATTTTTAACGTAAAAATAATTTGAATAAGGTAGGGACAGGAACTATTTTATAATATTATATTATTTAATATTTTATGATGGTACCTACATTTTATGTAAATAAAATATTTCTTATTGTGATTCTGATTTTTATACATACCATAGCGATTTATACGAATTTCTATGGTATGTAAGTCCGCCAACCCGCAGTAGGTCAGCGTGGTGGACTATATGGTCTAACCACTTTATAGCGTACTCTCGATTGTAGAGGAGGCCCGTGGCCTGCAGTGGGACGTATATGGGCTGATCAGATACAGATAGATTCTGATTTTTAAATAATTTAAACGCATGAAACGTAACTACGGGAAAATATGAAAATTGGAGGTCACGTATTAAGTTTTAGACATTGTCTTCTAAGATCCTCGTTTTTATTTTGTAGGCAGTGGGTATCTTAGCAATGGAATACCTATGTGAGTCTACTGCTTCGTCTATATCTATCGCCAAACAACAGTATGTTAGCTCAGTTGTGTTTCTATTTGAAGAACTTTGTAGATAACTAATAGCTAATACTGGTGATTAAACCATTTAATATCTAATGTCGTTACAAACGCAACACAGTGCTACTTGTTAGTTGACTTTACTTCTATTTATGGGCACGCATGCTTACCTTGCTGAAAAAGCAAGAAAAACTGGTTGTGACCAGCAAAGTAAACAGGAGAAGACCTCGTGGACGGAATCCAATGCGTTGGTCTAACATGATCCGCACCACTCTTGACTCTACACTCCATTGCGCTCTTCACACCGCCGTAGACAGGACCAGATGGAGAAACACCGTTGGAATGAAAACGATGCATAAGGAAGGTCACGACCCTCAATCTTGAGGAGCACGACGGATGGAAGAAGATGCTTACCTTAACGTCAAAGTAAATTATTGAAAAACGCAAAATTAGTGAGGAAACAATCCTGAGGAAACCTGCATACTCCAGAAATCGTAAGATTTTCTAGGGTATGTGAATCCGCCAACACGCATTAAGCCAGCGTGATGGAATATAGCCTAACCACTAGACGAGTTCCGTGCTCAGGATTGGGCGATTAAGGGCTTCAACAGTTACAGCTACCGTATAGAAAAATTAAATTATTAATTTCTTATTTATATTAGCGAAAATAATCGGTATTTTTCGATGTTGTAACCAAAATCTTGCTTGTGTTTTTTTATTGTTCGCATCTACCATTACCCTAGATTGTTTATGCACGTTTATGATGTCACAATCCGGTATCCTGTTTGTTTACTTCGTCACAATGATCATTGTTTACCTATCAGCATAATATTTCGCCATCGAATTTGACCCTCCACTTCAGTAATCCTTACATATGTGTATGCGAAGATCGTTGTTCTAAAACGACCCTTTGCGTCATCTAAGTAGTAAGTAGTATTAATTAAAAGTTCATCCATCATCCATCAGCCAAAGGAAGTCTACTGCTGAACATAGGCCTCCCCCAATGATTTCCAAAGAGACCTGTTGGAGGCAGCCTGGATCCAGCGACGTCGTGACCTTTACCAGGTCGTCGGACCATCTTGTGGGTGGACGTCCTACGCTGCGCTTTCCGCTACGTGGCCTCCATTCGAGCACTTTCCGATCCCATCGGTCATCAGTTCTCCGCGCTATGTGCCCTGCCCATTGCCACTTCAACCTGCTAATACGCTGGGCTATGTCGGTTATTTTAGTTCTCCTACGGATCTCCTCATTTCTGATTCGATCTCGTAGGGAAACCCCGAGCATAGCACTCTCCATAGCTCGTTGAGTGACTCTGAGCTTCCTAATAAGGCCCATAGTGAGAGGTCACGTCTCGGTGCCGTAAGTCATCACTGGCAACACACAACTATCGAAGACTTTCGATTTAAGGCACTGAGGTATTTTGGACGAGAAGACGTCGCGTAGTTTCCCGAACGCTGCCCAACCGAGTTGGATGCGACGATTGATCTCTCTCTCGAAGTTGGACCTGCCTAACCGGACTACTTGTCCTAAATAGTCGAGCCCCCAACACCGATGGGGGTGGGCACAACATGGACATTCGACATGATCTTCGTTTTGTCCATGTTCATTTTAAGACCCACCTGTTGGGAGACTCGATTGAGGTCTTCGAGCATAGTGCTAAGGTCCTCCAGCGATTCTGCCAAGACTACAATATCGTCGGCAAACCGAAGGTGAGTGATTTAGTAATTAAGAGTTATTTTGTATGATATACACTATATTGTAAGTAACGGCCTAAAAAACGGCAAGAGAAATAAGAGCACAAATAAGCGTGTGGTTTTATTTGATTATAGTCCCTATGGTCCAATAACATAATAAATCTTAATTTAAAAAATAAGGTTTATTTTTACCTGAAGTTGATTATAATATAATACTTGTTGCTCCATCTCGTAGTTCAAAATTCTAATTTATAAGTTTATGCAACCTAGGCCACTTTCGGCGTGTGATTTTGTTCCGGACCCTGTATCCAGAATATATTTGATCAATGATATACATGTAAAAATCCTTTCGGGGACTAGAAACATACTGAGTCCGTCCCCACACCACCCCGTTTAGAGTTCGTTAAACCTAAGTGCGGACACGTCATAACTGCTTATCACTGAATTAGGTCGCTTAAACTTGAGAGAATTGCTGATCTCACGCACCTTTCTCACTTTTATCCTCTCGTAAAAGTAAAAACCTAAATGTTTGTCTTTTAAGACGAAAAGCCGAGTCATGACAAGCTAAATTCTTTTTAGTATGCTATTACATTCTATTACATAGCTTTTTTCTAATATGTCACTACTATTTTTGTTGGATTTCATTAATCGACACTGTTGAACTAAGGCCCCCTTCGCACGGGCGCTTAAAAAGCGACGATGACGATTTTTACTGTTTCCAATATTTATGTTCATATGAAATGAAACTTTAACGCTCAACGTCGAAAAACCGACATCATTCACTTCAAAAAGCGTCGAGTTTTAAAATCGCATTGGTATGAACAAACTAATAGACCTACATTTGTTTGATTCCAGCGTTTTTTTAACGCGCGTTGAAATAGGGCCCGTGTGAATTGGACCAAAATCACGGATTTATTAAGTAATGAACCCGAATTAAGAAATATACTCACAACTTTTTCCCAGAAGGGGTAGGCATAGCATAAGCACGTGTCGCCATGTGTGCTACATCCTACGACGTGATAGGGGGCGAACCTATCCCTATATTGTGCACAAATTCTTGAATATGGACTGTTATTATATAAATAAATACACCCAACAGTTACATACATAGTCCTGACTCCTGATCGCACATAAAGATCAATTAAGTCTTGTATCGTAGGTATCAGAATCTACAAGAGACTTTTCGGTCGCAGAAAGACCCATAGAGTTAGTGTTGTACTTATTAACTCCATGGCCAGACCCGAAAAAGTGTTTCTTTACAAGTAATATGCAGCGAATAAAAAAACACTTGAGCAGAAGAAACATCTGGATATCTTCTATTGACCAATAATTAAAATACATGTCAAATTGGGAATCCATCTTTTATTGAAATTAGAATGAAAACAAGATTACCCACATCAACTCTTTTTATCTCATATAAGTTAAAAAATTCCAGACAAGTCGAAAATTCTTGGAAGAGCTACTGGTCCATAAAATAATATCTAAGAGGTGATCTCCTCAAACGCAAACTCGTCGACGTGTGCATTTTGCCCGTCCTAACCTATGGCGCCCAGACGTGGTCATTGACTGCGTCTCAGAAGCTCAAACTCAAGGTTTGCCAGCGGGCAATGGAACGCAGCATTCTCGGTGTTAGGCTGACCAATCGCATCCGAAACACTGAACTGCGCTCGAAAACTCGCATTGTAGATGTCGGGCGCAAGGCGGCTTCAATGAAGTGGAACTGGGCGGGGCATGTGGCTCTAATGCATTCAAACTGTTGGGCCAGGCTGGCTACAAGCTGGATTCCTGAGAATAGCCGGAGAAAAAGCGGAAAACCAAAGATGCGGTGGAAAGACGAGTTGGATGCATTCGAGGCAAAATGGCAAGAGCTCGCCGAGGACAGGGTCAAGTGGAATGACAAAGGGGAGGCCTTTGCACAGCAGTGGGACATAGATTAGGCTAATAAAAATAAGAAAAAAAAGTTAAGATATTATAAGAGCGTAGTTTAATTTTATGATCTATACCTAATTCGAAATGGGAATTATTCGTTGAAATTAAGCCACTGAACATCATACAGCAGGAATTCAGTGTATATTTTGCATTACTAAAGAGTTCATGAGTTCATATTGCTGGAATCCAGTAGATCATGGAAGAAAATAAACGTTTAAAAATAGAAGGCGCACTTAAAAAAATACTATCGCTAATCTGACAAGTGCCAACGTTGCGTATCAATCTTATCAAAATACAGAAATGGTGTGATATTATCATTCTACTAACAAAATTTCAGTACTTATTGTTTATTTTCAAGGGCGATTGTTTTGTTGTGAAAACAGTGAGTGTCATGGACGCTGGTATAGCAAGGGATATTGTAACTGCGTGTAACTTTCTTTACATACAATCAAGAAACGCGTTGATCCGCTCATTGGATGTACCGGACGGGTGGTTACACAACCTCCACTCGCTTTACAGTAAGTATTACAATATATATCCTTGTGGTCTGTATGTTTGTGTAACCTGTTTTATCATTATGTGAAAAACATAATTGTTGCAGAGAATTTAAATAAAAACACAAGTATGGTCGAACTGGAACTACCAGCTACCGATGTTATCTGGCGAATTAATGAATTAGGTTACATATTTTATTTATTTATATTCATTGTTGCGTTATCAGTAGATTTTTTAGTACGGTATTATTGAACGCATTCATTTTGTAGTAGTAGGCACACACTATTAAACAAGAGTAGGTCCCCAAGTTTGTTGTTGACATTTGACATCTGTCACAAACCCATGACAGCTATAAAAAAAATGGCGGCGATTGGAATGTGCGAAACTCCCGGTTGCAAATCAATTGCACAGTTACAATGTCCGACGTGTATAAAACTTGGTATACAAGGCTCGTTTTTCTGCAACCAAGACTGTTTTAAGAAGTCGTGGAAGACGCACAAAATTATCCACTCATTGGCGAGTAAGTGAGGTTATGTCTACTTGTGCGATGAGTTTGCGGGTGGAGTATTGGTAATTTTGTAATTTCTGTTGTAGAGGGCGAGAGTACGGATGCTTCGAACGTGGAGTATAACCCTTGGCCGTCATATAATTTCACTGGCAAGCTGAGGCCATATCCCGCTGGCCCGAAGCGCACCGTGCCTGTGCATTTCCAGCGGCCTGACTATGCGGATCATCCCGACGGTTTCCCCGCGTCAGAGAAT
This sequence comes from Hyles euphorbiae, assembly GCA_023078785.2. Lineage (NCBI taxonomy): Eukaryota > Metazoa > Arthropoda > Insecta > Lepidoptera > Sphingidae > Hyles > Hyles euphorbiae. The sequence continues at coordinate 15,590,590 of CM041037.1, read as the reverse complement.
GCTGCGAAGGGCTCCGGACAGATAAAAGTGCTGGACGACGAAGAGATTGAGGGTATGAAGGTGGCGTGTAGACTCGGTAGAGAAGTTTTGGATGAAGCGGCCAAGTAAGTTATTTTCCTGATTCGCCAAATGTTGGTGCATCGAATTATGCTCTTGTCATGTTTGAATAATTTTACTTTTTTTTTTTTCAATTTAAAATTTAATTGCGTAATGCAATGTATTATAATTATAGGCTACTCATAATTGATAAAAGATACTATGGAAATATTTGTCCATTTCAAAATCTTCCATACTAAAATATAAATTGTATTTAATTTTATTTGTTATGATCTCCAACAAAGAATTTAAATTACAATCTTTACTATTATAGTTTGGAATTTTAAAAATCAAACAAGTAGAATTATATTAGACTGTAACATGCAAGAATGTAAATATGTTTGATGCTGCAAAGTTTTTCAACATGTAACTTGAATTTCCTTGAATATTTTCCAGAGTGTGTGACGTTGGTGTGACAACAGATGAAATTGACCGTGTTGTACATGAGGCTTGCATCGAGCGTGAATGTTACCCCAGCCCTCTCAACTATCACAACTTTCCTAATAGTTGTTGTACCTCAGTCAATGAGGTCATTTGCCACGGAATACCGGACTTACGTCCCCTGCAGGTTTGTTTTTTTCCTTCTGAAGCTTGATCAGGTGACATTACATGAGAATATTAGGGTGATTCTTCATCATTATCAGTCTATACAGCAGGTCTCTTCTGAAAATAGGCTACATCTGAAGAGAAAAAAAAAAGAAAAATATATATTTTCAAGAAATATAAACAAAATTGAGATTCAGGCCCGGAGTTCTTAGAGAAATTGACATGAAGACAATATTTTTTTGCCATTGGCTCTGTGAACATATTGAAAATGTGATGATAAATACTTAATTTTTTAAATATATGTGGCCCGGGATAAAACAGGTCAAACATTTTAGGACAAACCATAAAAAATACTGTAATGAAATTTAAGCATTATGTGTATTGGGATCAATATATGGGTGATTATACAAAAGTTGGGTAACTTTTGAGGATATTTTGTTTACTATAATAATTAAATCAAATTATAACAAATTCGGGTGCATATGATGACAAATCTAATGATTATATTGTTCCAAATCGGGCCAGTCACTTTTTTAAGTAAATTATGAGATATTTAAAATTTTCTGAATTTGACTGACGAGGCTAACATAGTACTGATAAAGTACACAATTTTCTAAGAATTATAATGAAATTTAATAAGAATTAGTACAAATCTCTTAGTTTTAATAATGGCACATGTCTTTTAAGTATTCAAATCACTTAGTAACAATTAAAAATAATTATAAAATTAAAATAAACGTAAATACCAATATCTTCGGCAGCTTTAACTGATTTTAGCGATTTTATTGTCATCGGAAAGAACATATTCCTTGTGGGACCAACTCTTCTTCATTGAAATGCCTACCAACACTAAAAATATACAAATAACTAAAATATTTTATGAAAAAATAAAAACCGACTTCAAAACAAAAACCACAAAAAATATTAAAATAATAAGTACCACTGCAAAGCAAAAAATAATATTTATTTCATTGTACTTGTGCATGTTGATTAATTTGCTTAATGACTTGACTAGCCAACAAATCAAAATATATGCGTAACTTAATATTTTATTATTTTTTGGTTTTTAGTGGTTTTTTGTTTTGAAGTAGGTTTTTATTAAAAATTTTAGTTATTTCCTTAAGTACTGAAGTTTTTGTTTTTCTTTGTATTCCGCTAATTTAATGGGGCACTTTTAATTCTGGCCAAGCGAGCCTTTTCGGCTTCTCTTTTTTTTCTAATCTTCTTCCCTGGTCAAATTGCTTTTAGTGTGCCGTATGATATTCTAAACTGAAATATAAAATAGAAATGCTTATACACGGTAGCAATTAAGATAAAAGTGCTCTAAAACAACAACAAAAAGCAGTACTATGGAGACAATTCAATCCTCTAGCGCGATACCTGACAAAGGACTGACGCCAGCGGATTGACGAAAAAGACATAATTTGAGGTTATAATCAGAACTAATGTTTTTTTTTTGATAATTTCGAATATCAACAAACTACATTTTAACAAATCATAGTTAATTATGTATAAATGATAATAAACCTCAGATTAACAAGAAAATAACGACCCACCACGGGACTGAAATTTTGACTGGCTTTGCATGTGTATAGAAGACAAACACAACCCAAGAACTCGTACAGTTATGGCGGCCGTCAAATTGTGCTGTCCGCAACTAACTTCATTACCAACATTAATACATAAACAGGGATTTGACCTTGACTCGGTGATATATGGCGAGAATTTCAAATTTAAAGAACACACAACGGACTGACGGATGAAAACAAACACAAAGTTTCTTATTTTTTTTTAAATAAATTGGAGAACATTGCATTATGAAAGTTGTAGTATATAATACTATGTTCATCACAGATTGTAGTAAATTAGTAAGTTTTCTTAAATCAATGATAATGTTTAATAGATAGTCACTTGATTGTTGGTTTTCGGGATTGTGACATGCCAAAGGACTGACATTTTAAGTATTAATTTTGTTTTTTTATTAACTTGTATTTAAAATGAATAAGTGAAATTGGGTGACCATATAAAGGACTTTTCATTGTTTTAAAATAAGTTGTTATTTCAATAAAATATAATAAGACTTTGTATCAGTGTTGTAAAAAAGCTCGAGTCGGCGCTTAAACGCTCGAGTCGACGCTCAAGCAGATTGCTCGTGTTCGAGTCGGGACTCGACTAAAGCGCTCGACGCTCGAGCAGTGGCTTGAGCGCTCGGCTCGAGCTTGAGAGCGCGCTTAGATTACATAGTTAGAGAAACTGTAAAAAAGATCTGTATCTGTATCAGCCCATATACGTCCCACTGCAAGGCACGGGCCTACTATACAATCGAGAGTTCGATTGAGAGTGTTTAGGCCATATAGTCCACCACACTAGCCTAGTGCGGGTTGGCGGACTTACATACCATAGAATTTTTTATAAATCGCTATGGTATGCAGGTTTCCTCATGATGTTTTCCTTCACCGTTTTAGTGCATGGTGATTGACTATCAATACACACATGACTCCGAAAAGTCAGAGGTGTGTGCCCCGACCACCGTAAAAAAGATAGTATAATTGAAATAAGACAATTTCAATTTTATTTTTAACGATATTTATATCATATTAGTAGAAAAACACTTATTTATTATTAGTATACAATATGCCATATGATCTACGCCATAAGGCCCAAATTACATTACAAGTGTGGTTTAGCTTTTTGTTTGTTTTTGGTTTTTGTGTTTTACTGGTGGTAAGTCTCTAATATGTGAGAGGCTGTCTTGGTGGGTACCACCGCAATGTCTATTTCTCCCGTCAAACAGCAGTTTAAATGCACTGTTGTGATTCGGATTGAAGGACATTGTAGTCAGAGTAACTACTGGACATATTGAGACTTAACATCTTGTGTCCCAGGATGGCGAGCGCAGTGGAATGCCAAGCATTGCTTTGTAAATCAAGGTGTTGTTTGGTTTTGCTACTGTTCATGAGCGGTCGCATCGCTTACCATCAGGCGAACGGCGTGCTCGTCTCGCCATTCAATGCAATAAAAAAAAATAGCTGAAGTTTCTGTACAATTCCTGACTACCTACTGATTTTTCTTAGCAACTAAGTTAAATTAAATACCTACCTAAAATCATTACACACCTTTGCAACACTATAATTTTTTTAACCATGAGAAAAGTCACATACTGGCCTGTATATTTTCGTTACTAAGTCTGTTCCTTCTTTTAGTTATGACTAGCTGAGCCCGCGACTTCGTCCGCGTGAAGTTTAACAAAAAAGTTAATTAGTTCTTTTAGTTATTTTTTAAATAAATGAAATTTTCTACAACAAATGTAGCCTAAGTTACTCCTTATTATATCAGCTACCTGACAAAAAAAAGTCCCGTCAAAATCGGTCCAGCCATTTCAGAGATTAGCCGGAACAAACAGACAGACAGACAAAAAAAAACTAAGTTCATTTTCGTTATAGGTATCGTGTATATAACGATATGTACTTGGACATTTTTATTTATTTTCACTTTACAAACAGACACTTCAATTTTATTTATATGTATAGATAAGGCCAGTTTATGCGACCAAAGTCAAAAGATAAGTAATACTCACCGTACCTACCGCCCCCCACAACTCCTAACATTTTTATTTATCACAATTTTTTCATCTATCCGTATTTAAAAACTACAACGCTTGAACGCTCGAGCGCATAACTCGAGCATGAAAGTCTAAACTCTCAACGCTCGCAAGCCTTAAACGCTCAAGCGTTTAACGCTCGAGTCTAAAACGCTCCAAAGCGTCGACTCAGCGCTCGACGCTCGACTCTCAGCGCTCATTTTTACAACACTACTTTGTATATATTGGCTGATGACAGCGAGTTACTCAATTTTTGTATATTCACCCATATTTTCTTACCGATACTGTGAATGGGCATTCTCATTTTATTTAAACAGATTGATACTAAGATTAATAAGTACCATAACTTGCTACGATTTAAAACTCATGACTAAACCATACAATGCCTTTATTACTAAATTATTATATTGGTTAAGTGAAAAAAAAAAATTATGATTTGTGTATAGGAGATAAAAAAAAACATTTCAACATCAATATTAAATTATTTTTCAGGATGGAGACATTTGCAATGTGGATGTCACCGTTTACCATCGTGGCTTTCACGGTGACTTGAACGAGACATTCTTTGTAGGCAATGTACCAGAAACAAGCCAGAAATTAGTGCAAGTGACATATGAGTGCTTGCAGAAGGCTATTGATATTGTCAAACCTGGAGAAAAGTACAGAGAGATTGGCAATGTCATACAGAAGCATGCACAAGCTAACGGATTCAGTGTTGTGAGATCATACTGTGGGCATGGAATACACCGACTGTTCCACACTGCTCCTAATGTGCCTCATTACGCAAGTGAGTTTGTTTGATTTTATTTATTTATATTTTCCAGCACAAACTTACAGTTTTACCAATGAAATATTTAAGGTAGCAAACAAAGTAAAACAAAACAAATAAATATTGTAATAAAATTAAACAGTCAAGTAAACATACTACAAATCAAAGTGAGACAAAAACAATAAAAAAATATATTTTATAATTTGTGATAGGAGATTAAAAAACATTTTTGTGTTGGAAAATTAATTAATTAGAAGTGAAACTCATAAAATAGGGAATTGTATGACTATGCATTTCTTGTATTTAAAAATTAGATTCTAGGATGGAATATTTAGTATCTATATTGCAAAATAATTACATAGAAATGTTGTAATATTTTTTGTTCATATAATACCTGATTTGATTCTGCATGTATATTAGGAAAAGCACATCCCATAGTTAGTGATTTCCCAGCATTTACTGTTAACAAAGCTTATCCCAAAAAAGCACATCCCATAGTTAGTGATTTCCCAGCATTTACTGTTAACAAAGCTTATCCCAAATCATATAATTTTGAATTTTCAGAGAACAAAGCGGTTGGTGTGATGAAGCCTGGTCATTGCTTCACAATTGAGCCGATGATCAACGAGGGAGGATGGCGTGATGAACAGTGGCCAGACCACTGGACCGCTGTCACAGCTGACGGCTCTAGATCAGCTCAGGTATAAATAAATACATAACTCCGAACACACATAAGACCCTAAAAAGAAAACATTTTTGGCAGAATAATTAAGAACATGCTACCCATATAGAACACTGCAAAACATTCAAAGGAATACAATGTGTAAAAAGTAATTGTGTTTAAATAATAAAAAAATTGTTCATGTCAAATACCATTTTCTCATAACTAATATTAAATAGTAATTATTGTAGTAATTTATTTTAATGGTTTCTTAGATTTACGCGAATGTTACACATTGAAATAAAACTATTATTTACGGATTTTATCGCGAATTTAGTTTTAATTTTTTACATTTTTTGACTTCCCGACGTTTCGATTACTTTACAGCTTTCGTGGTCACGGGGCGGACTGAGGTATTGGTCGTCCGCTCTGTGACTGTTACAATTCAACTACCCTTATTCTACAATTATTAAATAAAAAAGTTAATTCAAATAGTTAATCTGTATTTGCGATCCGATCTACGCAGAAGGAGCTCACAGTGTCTTGAGGTCTGGCAGTTGGTCTTTTGGGTTCCGATTTAATTAAATGTAGTATTGGATCCCATGCTTGTGCAAGCTTCAAGCCATCTTCTCTATTGAAATTTGGATGTTTTTTAATTTCAATAGCCTCGCGAAACATCCTGGGCAGGAAACGGTGTTCTTTAGCGAGGACCTGGGGCTGGTCAAAGCGGAGGTAATGCTTGGAGCCTTCTTCTATATGTTCAGCAACTGCAAACTTCGTTGAGCGTCGATGTTTGACGTCAGCTATGTGTTCTTTCACGCGGGTCCCTATGCTTCGTTTTGTTTGACCTATGTAGGAGAGACCACAGTCGCAATCTATTTTGTATACACCCGGTTCTTGCAAGGGTATATGGCACTTGACAGGTGGTAGAAATTGACTAATCTTCTTGGGCGGCTTGAAGTAGGTCTTTATAGAAGCACGCTTCAGGATATAGCCAATTTTGTCTGTGACTCCTTTTATGTATGGCAAGACAATCGGGACTCGTTCGACTGTGGCTGGCTTCACTCGGTTTCTGTGACGGCGGCGTGGAATTTGGAGCTTGTTGTCTCGCAAAACAAAAAAATTAAACTAAATTCGCGATAAAATCCGTAAATAATAGTTTTATTTCAATGTGTAATTTATTTTATTAATTTTTGTACACCAATGTCTTAACAAAGAAAATGGAATGTAAATGACATCAGAGTACAATTACTAAGGTGTTTCTAGAATAGAACAATAACAATAAGAGTACTATCTGATAATTATCATTAATATTTCAGTTTGAACAAACACTATTGGTCACGGAGACTGGATGCGAAATTCTCACAAAACGCAACACAGGAAGGCCGTGGTTTATGGATCAACTGGAGAAGCTCAAATCTAAATCCTAGTGTTTCAAAAAGGTAACACTGATTATTGAGGAAGACTCGTTTATAACTATAGTTTTAGGCATAGACCCGTATAAATTCTGTGTATATTGTAATGAAATTTAGATTAAAAAAAAAAACAAGTGGCAAACGTCAATGGCCAGTCAGTTCTGGAATAGCTGACTCTAAAATCTGTAGGAAATTGGTTAAGTTTACACAATGAAGTCCATTTTGGATGCTTAATAATTTAATTCTGAGTTTGCTGTTTTGTAAAAAAATTGTGTCATCATTTTGAAAACTGGTTTTGTATGACTTTTCGCAATGTTTATTTTAACTTTTGGTGTTTCTAATTTTATGTCTGTTGGGTGATACTTAATCGAAACAGTTTTTGTAATTAGGTAGCAATCTAGGTAAATAGTTATCCATAACAGTTGCATGGATGATAGTCAAGCAGATGATGAAAGATGATAATTAAGGCACGTCAATATTGAAATGTCAATTGTTTCGAAAAATATATAAATTGTCTAGAAGTTGCTTGATATGCCTGCATACAAAACTTAGTTAAATATTGATTTGATTTTATACTATTATATGTATTATTTTTATAAATAGCTTCTGGTCTTAAACATTGATACATGACAACCTGTTTCTGATACAATTACTATGTTTCTGTTACATAAATAATAAATTATTCAATATCATGTCGCGCTAAATCCAAAATCCATTCTTACCATTAAATTTCATTAAATTCTTGTTTTACATAGATTTTAATCAAATAATAAATAAATATTTCTGTTAGTTTACATTTATAGAACTATAATTTCTTTGCATAATATATGCCCATATACATCTCACTGCAAGGCACATGCCTTTTCTACAATTGAGAGTAGAATTAAGAGGGGTTAGGAAATATAGTCCTCTATGCTGGCCTGAAGTGTGTCTTGTGGTATAATGTTAGTAGCAAATAAATACTTCGAGAAATATATTGTTTCCCCAGCATGTTTACTTTACAATTCCCATTATACCGGGTATATCAAGACTGCTACCGAAAACGAAGCCGGGTGGTAGTTTTAGTGAGTACAAACACAATGCAACTAAAATTTTCGCAAAAAACGCGAGTTTTTTTTATGATTTTTTAAATATCGTAATTTTGTGGTGGTAAATCCATAGTTTTTGCTAAAAATAATAATTTAAACTCTTTTATACCTTAGAGTCCTTATAAATAAAAGAGTATACACTATTTTTTTGGGAAAAAAATGAATTTACCATCCATATACGACCATAGGAAAAAAATAACAAAAAAAATCGTCGCTTTTTTTTCATCATTTTCTGTTGCAATGTGTCTGAAGTCACACAAACTACCACCCAGCTTCGTTTTCGGTAGCAGTCTTGAGATACCCTGTATTTCATATACATATACTGATACTTATATTCGAACCAAGTAAAATAATTGGAAGTGTGATTTAATTTTCTCATATTTGAATAAAAAAAAAATTTTACAAGTTAATGCATGTTCATTCTGGTAAATGAAAAAGGCTTTGGTAGGGGGATTATTTAGTCATTTTAGCAACTGCATGCTTTTCTCTTGGCTTTTATAAGCAGCCCACCCACCAAATCTATAGCCTTTTTACTCATCAATATATTTTGTATGGTTAAAAGACAATTAAAATATTACCATTCGACAAGCAGTAAGCTTTAGTGCTCGGACTTGTAAAATTGCATGGTTTTATCGACTATCGGGTATGATATTTATAATTTCGTGGGATAGTCTTTAAAGCCTAAATTAGGTCCCTTAACTTATTTCATTTTTTAAGAGGGCAGTGCACGAATTGTCAGACTATAATTAACATAAAAATATGGAAATATATATTGCTTTGGTAAGTCAAAGTTAATATGGCTTTAAATAATTCATACATACATCAGATGATTCAAGCATTATTTCAGAATCCACTGTCAATATACATAGTTATATACAGGTGCCTTGGCATTTATAATGCTAACTATGAAATATACCCAAAAAGTAGTATTTGCAATAATATATTTCTTAAAAACATGAGACATAATAGAATATCAAAATGTACTGATACTGTAGTTTTCGAAAGGGTTTCAGTAGAAATAGTTGTCTAAAAAGACTTCTCAAAGATAATATAATAGATATAGATTTGTACTTATATTGGAAGCAAAACTTATATGAAGTAAGTTTTTATACCTTTTCTTACTAATATATTGGTATAAGTTCATAATATTTGTTGAATGAAGATTCAATTCCCCATCAGTTGCATAATATGGCGTGATCACAATAATTTACAGTTTTTAATGTGTAATAATTGTTTTTATTCAAGTGGGATATACAATTTTTGTACTGTCATAATTACTTTGGCTGAAGTATAAGGCTTTAGGAATTTTTCAGTACCATTTAAAAAAATGTAAAGTTCTTTGTACACACATGATACCAAAATAAAATGCTGAAGTTGAATTTATAATTTTGTAAATTGTAAGTGATTGAAAAAATAAAAAGATATTTGCATAACTTGTTTTTATTTGGATAAACATAACAACAATATATCTAAATGCTATTTATATCTAGTTATAACTAAATTATTTACAAAAATAATTCTAAACTAGAATACACATTTATTATAATCACAACATATAAATATGCCCGTCACATCTTCATAAAGAGTATTTGTTATAAACGTTAAGGTTTTATTTTTATACAAATCGTTCATAAATAGATTTTAAATTAAGACTTACGTAAAATAGTACATAAAATATTACCACATAGAACGTTTATAAACCTATTTTACATTACAATTACATTACATAGTTTTGTCTCCCTTGCTCAAACCGAATTTAAAAGTTGTGCGAAAGGGACAAACATTCGATAGCTAACATAGGTTTATAAACTGACTATGAATAAGGCCGTTAAGGTGAAATCAAACTACAGTGTTCGGTCTTACGCATAGAGTAAGGAAGCGGCCATAGATACTAGAGAAACGCGTCTTACGGCCGATGCCAATAATCAATCGAAAAAATTAGATTGTAGTCAATCTGGATTTTTTTTCTACTTTTCGATTTGTCATTTACCATGTTGCCATAGTTTTTTCACTACTGAGATTGATTATTGGCAATATAGTATCAGAAAAAACATTAAGCTGTCAATCTAAAACCGCAAATTTTGGATTGGGATTGTTTATTGGCAGCGGCTGTTAGACCGATCTGGACAATGGATTCTTTTGTTGTGTGCACATTATCAGTCGTACGCATAAGACGTGACCTTGTATGTTCCATTGTCCTGATTGGCCAGTTAGCCGCATCTAGTATTTATGGCCGCTTCTTTACTCTATACGTAAGCCGGAATACTTTAGTTTGATTTCACCATAGGTGTGTTTCGAATGTGTACGACGTGTAATTATGAACCTCAAAATGAAGAAAACATATGGAAATTGCATTATTTATATGATAATGTTCCGAAAATTTCATTTTTAAAAAATACTTCAGTTATCATCAAATAGAAATAAATAATCTGACAAGAATTAAATAGTTATTAGTGGTTACCATTCCGCTCACATCTGATCAATAATTAAATCTTCAAAAGCTTACTTTATTTGCATGCTGCGAACCTAGTCCAGTAATATTATCAAAAAGTAGGTCATATAAATGAGAGACAGGCTATATCAAGTCTGCGACCGGAAACGAAGCCGGGTGGTAGTTTTAGTGACTTGAGTACAAATGTCTAAAAAAAATGCGATTTTCATTTGTTATTTTTTGCTATCGTCGTATTAGGATGGTAGCCCAAAGTTTATCTGAAAAATAAAATCACATAAAAAGTTTTTAGTTGGATTGTGTTTGTAGTCACTGGAACTACCACCCGGCTACATTTTCGGTAGCAATCTTGACATATCTTGTATTAATGTCTTATACCGTGAGAAATATATTACTTGATAAGTCACAGCAAGGCCGTGGTGTGATACTGTGTAAAACTATAGACACTTACATTGATGTATAGTATTAACCAACTTATCTTAAGAAGTTATACATGAAATTAGAATCATACCCAAGTTTTGTTTGAACGTTAAATTGATAATATTTATAACAAGACATTGAAACTTGATCAAATATACACTATATTATAAATAACAGCCTAAAAATCGGCATGAAATATAAGAGCACAAATAAGCGTGTAGTGTTAATCGATTTTAGTATGGCCCAAAAACATAATAAATCATTTAAAGAAATAAGGTTTATTGTTACCTGAAGTTGATTATAATTTACAACTTTTTGCTACATCTCGTGTTCGAAATTCAAATGTATAAGTATAAGCAACCTCTGGCACTTGGCGTGTGAATATGTTCCGTACCCTGTATCTAGTATATATTTGATCGAAGCATTGAAAGGTAAAATTTAAATTACTGAACTTGAGACTGCAAATATATTGTTTTGTTTAACACTTAAAGTTCACCAAACACTACTATTCATATTCCTCAAATAGTGGTATATAATCATCGCTCCTAGCTCTAAGCTTCAGTCCGAATTGTGTGACCTGATTGCCATCAAAGCCTTGGGTTTTGTCCACCGTTTTAACCGTGGCTGATTTCCAGTTGTCTACAGAATCCTTTTGTGCTGCTTCTTTTACTCGCCTTAAGTTTGCCAATTTTGCTGTTATGTATTCTTTCTGAAAAACAGTTTTTATTTTTACAACATTTTACTGTACTGTATTAGCCCTTATATGAACGTTCTACCGCATGGCACGGGCCTCCGCTTCAATTGAGATTACGATTGAGAGTGGTCTATTGAGGATTGCCGAACTTTACATATCATAGAAATTCTTACAAATGGCTATGGTATGCAGGTTTCCTCAAGACTCCACCGTTATTGTGCGTGGTGATAGACTATGAATACACACATGCCCACAGAGTACTTTACTATATATGAAACATATCGCACATGACTGCGAAAAGTCAGAGGTGTGCTCTGGGATTCGAACCCGTGACCACCGTGAACATGTTGGCAGCCGCGTCTGGTCCCCTTACCAACAGGCCACGACATACAACATTAATAATTAAATTGTCTGGTGTTTTAATGATCTTTGTATGTAATTAAGATTCACGTGAGTTAATAATAAATGCCAACCCGCACTAGGCCAGCGTGGTGGACTATATGGCCTAACCACTCTCAATCGTATTCTCGATTGTAGAGTAGGCCCGTGCCCTGCAGTGGGACGTATATGGGCTGATATAGATAGAATAATAAATATAATACTTAATAATAAGTATATACTTGAAAATAAAATAGCTTACCTGAGCGGGGCTTTCGACATAACTTGCATATATCCTCAATACGGGTTCCCCGGTCTTGTCGTCAAATATCAATTTACTTTTTGGTGGTATCTTTGCCTTAACTACAGTCAATTTTGGGCCTGAATTCGCCGGTACATCTATCTGAGGGACGATACCATTCGACGCGGCAGTGGCAATGTCATTTTTCTCAGATACTGTTACAAGTCTTATCGGAGCTCGTCTTGATAATAACGTAGCTTTTGCTTTATTAAAATCATGATCTTCACTGATAGTTGCTTCGACGATTTGACCGGCATAAATTGTTCCTTCTTGTGTCATTTTAGGTTTCACATCGCTTGCTCTCAATAAGGTATATGTCACATTAACACTGTCTGCTGGTTTCGTGAATGGAACACCAAGCAGAGGCTTCAACTCCGTAATGGTTTCGTTTTTAATTTCATTATTCTCTTTGGCAAAATATGCTTTGAAGTCAGGTGATAAAGTTGTTTTTGCTTCATCAGCCTTAGTCTCTTGGGGATTTTCTACTTGGGCCAAAGCAGACGCAGATCTAGCGTCATTTATTGCTGAATAAAATCCTTTTGCAATGACATCTCCGATGCTCTGACCGACTTGTGCATAGTAAACTGGAGTTGTGTTTTGTTCTTCAGTGTTACTTTCTATTACATACTTAATTGTGGTTGTGGCGGGCTGTGTTTCAGCTCCTACAACTTCCAACGTTATGTTTTGAGGCTGTGACGATGTTGTATCAGGTTTTTCGGATACATTATTTACGACGAATGCTTGGGGTATTAATGTTACTATTGCGTTTTCTTGAGTTTCTCTCTGAACGATATTCTTGTGAGGTAGGCTCGGCACGAATGACGATGGTTCTGGTTTAAGTTCCTCGTTTTCTAGTAATACTAATTGTTGTTGTTGTTGTTGTTGTTGGCTAGGTTGTAGTTGAACTGGCGGTGAGTCTGCAGCGTATGGTATAAATTCTACTGCAGGGAATCTTTGAAGCAATTGAGCCTGTAACTTTTGTAGGAACATCGGATCTGCTTGATATAATGCGTTCGGGGGTATTACTATACCTTCTGCGCCAGAATTGATTAACTCTTGCTGCGATGGGAGATTATTGAATCCCTGAAATGTAATTCATTATATTATCGATTTTCGCCAATATTGTAAATTACTTGAAATTGTTTATTAAAGTTACCTGGATAGCAAATTGCTGGGGAACGGGAGATTGTACTACAGGCGCTGGAGGTAGAGTGATTGCTGACAGTCCAAATTCTGAAGCGTATTGCAAAGCTGCACCGTTCCTTATTAGTGTTTGCAGTTCTGGCGAATTCAATGACTGTAAGACAAAATTAATCGTAATAACTGGTTAATCAGATATAACAGAAAATCTCAGTTTACGGACAATGCTTTTAGGTACTAGCGTCATACGAAAACATTGACATAAGATTGCATACTTTTATGAATTGAATTAAACGCTGAGACCGATCGTGCCGCTTTATCGGTTGTTCCGTAAAAAATAACATATTATGGCGTAACTTGTGGTTGACTATTACTAACCGTTGTTCGAGAAAATCCTACAGGCGTCTCTATTTTACCCATTTGGTACATTGGTTCTTGATGTTTCTCTGTTACTTCGTACGTAGGTTTTGGCTGAAATGGTAAGAACATGCTTTTATTTCCAAAAGTAACTACCGTTTGTGAGGCGTCTTAGTTCGTATTCTATTGGTAGATAATTTTTATCCTTATAGTCCAAGGCCTTCATAATTTTGCTAGAGGTTTGCATTTGGTATTTTTTTGCAATGAATAGTGAGAGGCGCATGCCTTTTGCCTTATGGTCAGCGTTACGACCGCTCATGGTGAGTAGCGAAACCAAACAACACACGAATAACAAAGCAATGCTTGGTATTCCACTGCACTTGCCTGCTTAGACAGAAAATGTTAATTCACATTTCGTCCAGTAATTATCTGGCGACAAGGTTCTTCAAACCGGCTCACAAGTCACAACAGTCTGTTCTCTGCTGTTTGTAGGGAGAAATAGACATTGCGGTGGTATCTTACAAATGAAAGATCTATTATCAGTAAAAACTGGTATTTTGAACTTCTGATCTAAGTAAGTCAGAAGCATCCTAGTCGAGTAATATTGGCCGCTGACATTATAGATTAAATAATAAGTAAACTTTACCGCTTCTGAAACAGGGTTGGTGTCTGATGCATCGAGGACCACGATAGGCTTCTCTGAAAGACTGAGGTTGGGCGCTGGGATAGTGTGGATGGCACCTGCCGGTTATAAAACTCTGAACCAAGGCTGTCCGTCTACAGCAATGCGTTGATACAAAAATCCGAACCGAAAATTGAAATGATACCGTCATCGCCTGATATAATAAGGCTGGTCAAACCCGGGATGGCTAGCGCTTGCTTTGCGACTCCTACGTCTTGCAGTGGACGGCAATAGGGTATATACTCTTATAACATGATCCGGTTATGACAAAAGAATACATGCAAAATAAAAGTTATATTAAGCGCTGTTAAATACGTTCAGAAATTTAGTAGTTAATTTAAAAACTTCTTGTTTTGGACACCAAGTAGGTAAAATTAGTTGTGGCATTAAGTATACTATTCTTTTTAGCAGTTAATTCTTTATTGTTTATCATCGGATCGAAAAAAACTTATGTAAATATTGGATTAGTTACAATTCGTGATTTTTGTATCAACGTTATTGCTGCAGACGGA
This sequence comes from Hyles euphorbiae, assembly GCA_023078785.2. Taxonomy (NCBI): domain Eukaryota; kingdom Metazoa; phylum Arthropoda; class Insecta; order Lepidoptera; family Sphingidae; genus Hyles; species Hyles euphorbiae. The sequence goes on along the minus strand of CM041037.1, from coordinate 15,575,481 downwards.
ATTGATAAGGTCATTTGTGCTTTTCGTGCTAGAAAACCTACTAGAGACCTTGTAGCAGCAGATTATGATATAATTAAGATTCTAGTTATTTATCTCCATAACATTAGGTATTGCATGATATTGTTAACTAGAAAATGTTCTGTTTGCGTGCAAGTAGCATGAAAATGAAAGCATGAGATTAGAATAATATCTGGTGAACGATATAAACACATTTTAAATAATTCGACCACTGATAAACGTACTAAATGTAGCGTCATTATTATAACTACTTAACCGCATGCATGACCCTGACATGGTCAAAAATTTATTCGCACAGCTCTTTGAAGGACCATCGAAATTATATTGACAATATTCCCATAAAGAAAATTCCAGAGTTTTCTTTCTCAGTTATTCACTTTGTCCGACTTGGAATTAGAACCTGCGACTTCAGCGTTGTAATCGCACTATAATACAACTGTGCCACCGAGCCGAATATATTTTTTTCGAATATATTTTCCTTGGTTTTTTTAGCACATGCAAAGAAGACGGCTACATGCACTACTCGTACAAGTAGAAAATATGATTATTAGATTACAGCGTGAATAATAATACGTAAATAATGTTCAAAGAATGTGCAGTGCTCTCTGTTCAGTTATTGTACCACCATCTGTCTGGACGTGGGGTTGGGTGGAGACGGCTCGTATGAACTCGTACTCCTGAGGTGACGGCGACAGCGGCAAGCGAGCCGTGGTCTTCCACGGCCCATTGAACATGTGACGGTTCGGCGATGGGTAGTGTTTTACTGCATATCTGTAAAAACACGTGATTTCATGTGAAAGTTTTCTGACATAACTGTCATTTTTTTTGAGACTTGGTAAGGTTTTCTTTACAAAAGCCATTTGGTCACACCTTGGATGTTTTATTCAATAGCTCGTTTGAGTTTTACCTCAAACTGCACAACATCTTGCAAACGCAAAAAATCTGGCGTATGATAAAATTAATGAATGTTTATTGACGGATGAATGTAACGAAGAACGCCTTACCTATGAGGTGGATTCCTGTACAAGACATAGGGTGCTCTGTTTGAGGCAGCCTGGACCAGTCGCTGTTGATTCCAGGGTCGATGCAGCGTGACTCCGGGTCTGAAGGCGGTCGGTGCGCGGATTCTGTTGACGTTGGTCATGCGGCTTATATACGCCGCTTGAGAAAGCGAGCATAGTGTGAGGACTAACTGGACCTACAGAAAATGAAAAGTATATAAAGTTGGGAATCACAATACAAAACAATTTAAATCACAAAGTAAGCCGACAGAAGTGACATCTTGAATGAAACTATAAATAATTTGCGGTGGTGCAACAGTGTTGAATAGTATAGAAAGGTTGTCAAAATTATGTCTGTTTGTATTAAGTGTCTGAAGTTGCTGAAACTATCACCTGCATTCGTTTTCGGTCGCAGTCTGATATACCCAGTATTAGAGTTTGAATATTTTAAAAAATATAGTTTTACAGGATACAATAAATATCATTTTCATACACTTTAATCTGTACAGTACAGTAATTTAAATTATTCTTCACAGAACATTATAACATAGTCACCCATATTATAAAACAGGTATTAATAAATACGATTACTCAGTTACGAGTTAACATTCCTTTAATAGAAGCTGGTGGAAAAATATAGGGTCGTGTTGGCTACAGACCGGTTCGGTTTCTTCGCGAGAAAATTATTCTCGGTAAACGTATCACATTGAATAAGATCTTAAAAGGATGAATTCGGGTGGAGAGAACATAATTTATTGTTGGGTGTATTTATTTATTTATTATTTTTATAGTTAATTATTAGTTGGTAACTGACTAGACGCGACTGCTTAAATGGTTCTTACGAGTTTGAATCCACTGGGCACTGCGATTAATTCGGAATCCTGACACCTCAGAATTTTCCCAGTTTATTGTCATCGCACTAGACACACCCCTATCATATCTTGGGTGGCAGATTAGCTCGTTGTATTGTACTGGGTAGTATTACAAAATTTGCCTATTTTTTCGAGAATGCATCAGCTTGTATACGTATGAGATTTCTATACACACAAGTCATATCTCCCTGTCTTTCTCGTCAGACACAGGGAGTCTTCTGATGAACATAGGCCTCCACATCGAACTGTTATGTTTTGCTATTAATTTATGGTGTAGGTCCTATTTTGAAGAGGTCCTTCAATAATTTATAGCACTCACGAACATATTGGCCGCAGGATGTCTGTTGAGGACAAGCCTCTTGTAAAGGTTTCTTAAACGACCTTATGATAGTGTTCTGCAACCAATAAAATTCAGATATCTTTGATTCTGTCCCCTTCCTAATCTCTGCTTTTTTTGATCACAACGATTCTTCGCTGATTTTATGTGTATCGTCACAAAAATATTTTATTTTTAAACAATTAAAAATCAATTATATCTGTAAGCCACATGCTATGCTTTACTTACTTCGTGGATTGCTAAGAATAGCAAAATACAGTTAGTATCAGGAACGCAAAAATATATGTATTTTCTTTATTTTTACGTACAGATATAATCGAGCGAAGATTTCCTTCGGTTATCCATCAACCTCGTAAATGTTAGTTTTTAATGCCGGCATTTAGTTAATTATAACACCGTCAACGAATATCGCATTAGCATCATAATTATTGATGCTATTTACAGCAAAAAGTGTCGTAAAAACAGTATGATTTTTTGCGTGTAGTGTTAAATAACGTTTTCCATTTGTGCAATTTGCGTGACTCGGTTGCGTAACATGGACTTTACAGAATTACAAGTTATGATTAATTTGATAGTTAATTAGCGGATCAACTTTTCTAGTGAGGGTACCACGTACAGTGAGCGACAAAAGTTGCTAAGCATATCCAACACGGCGAAATTCATTCACACATTGTCCAACTGATGTATGTAAACAGGGTCACAAAAAACATAAACACTATAAGGTAACAAAATTGCTGAACAGCAAAAGCGTCCAAATTGCTAAACTCGCCAAGCAATAGTGTAATAGTTATAGTGGTAAATTAAACTATTATTTATGGATTTTATCGGATTTTAAAAATGCAAAAATTAAACCAAATCCGCGATAAAATTAATAATTATTTCAAAGCCAATGGTAACTAGCATCTACAGCTCGGAGCGACGGCTTAGACTATCGATGGATTGAAATTAATCGATGAACTATGGAATTGATTTTTGCCCTTGCATTTTTTAAATAGCTCTCAAGGTGTCCCCACTAAAGTTATCTTTATTATGTTTAAATTAATATACGTATATTTAAAACGTCGCAAGTCCTGCTTACCATTGCTTGGATTTATTATTTACTTTAAATTAAATTTAAGTTTTATGTACGAAGTGCGAACATTCGAAGTTCGTTTTGGATCACTTGGTTATTGGTTATTGGTTCCACCTGATTATATTCGAATACAATTATCATCATCACGATGTTGATCAGCAAGTATGAGCTAACTAGCGTAGGTGAATGCTCTATCTATTCTTCACATACAGATACATTCTAGTATTTTTTATACAATATTCCGACCAACGAGTAAATATCTCAAACTTGGATCATAGATGTATCAAGGGAAGGGGAGCAGGAGGCTAAGTATGGGAAGAGGGAAGTCTTTGTCTTTCCAGAAAGTAAGTGATTTAAACTTGGCCCAGTACATCAACAATGTACCGCACATGTCCACCGCACACATACGTAGAAGGAGAGAACTTAACTATCCCATGAGACCGGTCCATCTAGATTTCACATCGCGTAATGACAATGTTCTGGGGCCGGTGTCATCTGTCGGACGGCATGTTGTAAACATCCTTTGCTGAAGGATGTGACTGACGGTTTTCTAAAACCCAGTTCATACAACTATGACGGTAACTTTAACATTGACGATTTCGATCTACACTAGATTAGGAAGCGGAAATATCAAGTTAATAGACGAAGTTGGTTTCTGCTACTGGGCCCTAATCCTAATACCAAGCCAAATGGACAGCTTCCATGGCGAAGTTGGTTGGAAACGTGCTGTGTAACGAGAGGGCGCGGATCTCTGCATAGAGATAAATATTTTAAAAATGTAAAAATAAAATAGAAAATAAATATTTGTTTCGCGTCTGGATATTTGCGAGACTGAAAATTCTCTTGTAGTTTCTGAAACCATGTCTATTATAATATTATAACCTATAAAACACTCGGAACATTTATTACTATTGTAAGACTTCTAATCTCTCTACGTAAAATTTTAGAATACCTTACCCTTTTAACCCATTTGTTAGGTCGTTAGATCAGCACATGCATACGAAATAAATGATGTTGTATTCATTCACAGTAACACAAACTATTTTATGAGACATCTTACACTTTCCCCGCCTAACTATACATACAATTTTACTCATGTAGTATATATGAGTTGCAAAAAGGTTTTCGTTTCAAAAATATGAGCCAAAAATTCACGACAGCTTGTGTTACCCTCTTAAATTTTACCACCAGCATTTGGGAAGTAATGAATTTCCTTTACGAGATCTTATATTTGTAAATTAATAAAACTATTCCTTCTTTCTCCTTCTGATCTAATTACGTTGTCTGATTTTGCCACATCAGATTCAGTGTATTAATTTTGCTCCACCCTTTTTTATTTACTCCTTCAGTCCATGAAGCTTTAAGGTTGTAAATTGGCTGAGCTAAAAATCTAAGTGGAAAAAATAAATATACAAATGGAAAAGTAAAAACATGCAAAACAGATGAAATGGAAATTTTCATAATGTAAAACAGTTAAGAAAACAGTCCTAACAAACCGCTATTCTAACATGGCGACCATTAAAGATAGTTTTTATTGCAAAGTATATCAAAAAACAACAGAAAACAAACCATGAACAATAATTTTCCATAACGGACCCGAAGCAAGTGGAGTGAGGCAGACCGTTCAATGTTCTTTTAATTAATGCTCAGAATGTATATGCTTTGTTAATCTTTGAGGTTACGTCGTGCGTTAAGGAGAAACTAATTGTGTCCTATGCCGGTTATATAGAAATATATATATATATGTATATATACTTGTCTGATCCACAGGTTTTTTTTGGGTCTGAGTATTTGTGAGACCAAAAAGTTTCTTGTAGTTTCTGATACCCACTCGATATTCGTGTGGAGTCGGGTCTATATATGTGAATGTTGGGTGTACTTATTTACTATTTATTTACTCATCCATCTATCTGTAAAGGTTTTGTGATAATTCCTGATTGACAAATTAGCACCTCAGCTGTAGAATTTACTGGTTCATTATTAGATATCAAAACTACGAACCACATACCTATTTGGTAAGCGTGTATGTATACTTAGAACTCAATAAAATTATTGTCAATTTCCACAAGCATAACAATCTTGGTGTTTAGTATATACGAAGGGTTTGATTATATATTGATACTAACCTAATTCATAAGAAACCGCTTATCAAACACATGTTAAAAGGAGATAAAACGTTCAATAAGTTTTCTATTCATAATGATTTTTCTTCATATTTAGGTAGGTCTCTCATATGTGAGAGGACGCCCGGGTGGTACCACCGCAATGTCTATTTCTCCCGCCAAACAGCAGTTTAAATGCACTGTTTTGTTTCGGATTAAAGGACATCGTAAGACCTGATTAGGAAAACCCCCGTGTCCGTCCCTGAGATTTATAAAATATGGACTGAGTACGTCTAAAAATTGCGGCATCTTTTCGTCGTTTGACAACACTACTGGATGGTAATATGGTAGACAGACAAGTATCAACGATGCTTTTCTATATGTATCAGCCCGTATACGTACTACTGCAGAAGCGCAAGCCTCCTCCACAATCGAGAGTAGGATTGAGAGTGGTTAGGCCATATAGTCCACCACGCTGACCTAGTGTGTGTTAGTGGACTTTACATACCATAGAAATGCATACAAATCGCTATGGTGTGCAGGTTATCTAACGAAGATTTCCTTCAACCTTATGATGCGTGGTGATTGACTTTCAATACACATACGAGGAGTGTTCAAAAAGTAAGGTCACTTTTCAAATTTTCAGGGATGCGTCCGTTCGATCTTCAATTTATTTATTCTGTTATGTTGGTAAACTCGTCCCGAACATCTGTTACCAGTTTCAAGTGAATAGCATATTTAGTTTGTTTTTGGCAGATACAAATGTTAGACTTATGATGCTGTACTGATATAAAAAAAAATGGATCAAAGAATTTGCATCAATTTTTTATCAAAAACCTTCGGGGTTGTGGAAAAACAATTCATGGCTTTTGCAAATTCATAATGCACCTGCTCACTTATCGTTACTTGTGAGTGATTTTTGGCCAAAAACAACACCACTATCATGCCACCATCATCATCAGCCACCGTATTCAGCAGATTTGGCCCTTGCGACTTTTACTGTTCCCAAGATTGAAGAGACTCATGAAAAGACGGCGTTTTACCACGATTGAGGAGATAAAAACCGAATCGCTGAGAGAGCTCGAGGACATACCAAAAAGTGCATATGCTTTGAAAGCGTTAACGATTGTAGAAAGAGAATAGATTGGAACCGAATTACGTCAATATGAAAAATGTTTGCACCAGTGAACAATTTACTAATTTGCATGTATCAAGTGTATAGATCGCGTGAAAATATGTATATTGTGTTACTTGGTACTGTGATCATAGATAATAACAAAACAAAAAGTGAATTGGATTGAGTATTTTATGAATAATCAGTTTAAAATAATGTTTTTGAAATGACTCTAGATATTATGCTATGCTAGGAAAAAACATGCAAAGCTCTACCATCGTTCATATTTTTTTATGGATATTAACATACTTTATTGAATTTGAGATTAAAAAGTCTGTGATGAGTTCAGAAGACCTTGGCAAGTATTTCAATAGCCATTAATATTATTTATTTTAACCATTAACCAATATATTTATACTTTTCTTCCAGGCAACCTTTGGATAGATATATAAATAGGAAAATGAGAGGGCAGTCTAAGATGTATATTGCGTTTAAAGATATACAAATAATATAATATATTACTTTTTGCCTTTTAAAAAACAAGAATTATAATAAAACGTACATAATTCATGTAAATATAATGATAAAAAAATATCAATGAATATTTCAATACACACAATGTAGAAAATAATTGTGAAGCGTTTAACTAAGGTCGATAAACGGCCTTCTCACTGAACTTGCGATCATTACTCACTCATTTATGTTGATATATTCAATTTTCTCTTTTATTGATAAATCTTCACTGCCTATTGCAATTCGCTTGAAGTGTTTAAGCTCTATTAGAATTCCATCACTGGTTTAACAAGAAATACCGCAAGTACAGTTAGTGAAGTTGAGAAAACGATTAAAACTGGTAAACGGTAATAGATATGTAGTACATTAAAATCCACATAAATAAATAAATACACTTATTATTCATAGTATTGAGCCGATATTACCATACAAGTCTTGTGACAATGGTATCAGGAACTACAAGATATTTTTGATATAAAACACCCCAGACCAGAACAAATAAACATCCCTAAATATATCCAATAGTCAAAAACACCCTGACCTCATACCAATATCGACTCTTGTGTCGTAGGCATCAAAATCTGCAAGAGTCTTTTGAGTCTCACAAACATCCATACCCGAAGCACTAACATGTTGATCACACAAATATTTGTCTCGGTGTGGAGATCGAACCCGCAACCTCTCGTTTTATAGCCAGATGGCATCTAACTAAGTGTGCTACAAGGACTCACAATAATTATATTTATATAGGTGCAAAAGGGTCACCATTAGATCAAGCTTAATTTCTACCCCTTGGTTGTAATAAAATCTCTATTACGAAAAAGATTTTTTTTAATTTGTAATTTATATTCAATGTTTATCTTGAATTCATTTAATTTATTTGATTAGGTTAATATTTTTTTAATTTTTTATCCCCATTTCATTCTAGAAAATTTTGTTGCCAATTTTATTTCAGAAAGGCATTAAAATTTTAAATTGAATTAAATCACATACATTTTAATCATTCTTCTTTAGATGTGGGAATATTGTTTAGGCATACTCGATTTAAAAAAAAAACATTTAAGTTCAAGCATTAATAAATTTAGATTATAAATTAGGATGTGTAAATAAATTACTGGCCAAAATATATTTATCATAAATATAGCTTCAAACTCACCTTCATGACGAAATCTCTCATGGTTTCACACTGTTCACAGTAAATCACAAAATTATAGTCACTTATTTCTCCACATCATCTATTGTCTGTACAATTTCAAATTCCTTTGACACAAGTTGGCAGTATTAAAAAAAACTTTTAAAACCCAACGTTTGAAAATAGAAAACGAAACAATGCCGTCGGGCAGCGGACGAGCTGGTATGAAAGACGAAATAGGTCACTATACAGCTTTATACCAGCCCCCACTAGGCAAAGACCAGTCTATAGTAAATGCACACTGGTGGGAACTTAAAAATATCTATATTCTGATTCTAAACTAAAATATGACTGGCAGGTAACAAATAAGTTTGATTGTTATGTCCTAAAAATTAAAATATGGAAATGTTATGACCGAAAAGTTGCATAGTTAAATTCTCATAAAATGGGTAGATCTATATAGATACAGCCAGCCTTCCGGCTTTTAGAATAAACTTTGCATGTTTCCTATTATTAAGAGCGTATACACCTTGCGCGCAAAGTCAACTATAGGTATTTCTTCGTTAATTTCACGCACACATAAGCGACCAAAGCTGTGTGCGTAGAGCTGCCGCGTCGGCTCGCTATACAATCGGCTCAAACAACTTTGATCCGTGCGCTTCAAATATTCAATTGAAATGTAACTGTAACATAATATCATAAAAATATTTTATTTGCATTATAAGTAGACAAATATTACTGTGCAAGCAAAGAAAATACAAATTTTGGATACTAATCATATTTTCGTTATTATTACATTGTTAAGTTGCAATAAAATCAGTGTTCAATCAGTATACACTACGGACGTTTTATTAATCATTTCGTGTTCGAACACATAAATAGTGTTCGGGGCCTTACAACCCCTTACAATTACGAAATATATTTAATTTTATATTACAATACATAACATAATTTAGCCTCGGAAATACATCCCATTATATTACCTGAAACATAATTTATACTCACTACAAAATCATTGTAGGTAATAAAAATAATTAAATATTTTACTACCAAAGTACTAAGATGTGGTAATCGCATTCCGCGCGTGGCTATTTTTACTACGCGCGGCATAATCGACTGCAGCCAGGCCGGAGCGACGAGCGATACGTCCTCCCTCTAGAAGGCCTTGCGGCGGTCTAATTTGATCCACGTCGGACAGCGTGTTTTATAGTGGTTTTTAAAATATTTGTAGAAAACATGAAAACTAGTTTTATTGAAATATAAAAATGGTAATTTATTGATAAGATGTTCTTCTATTGTAATATGCAATTGCTATAAAAAATTATGTACGATAAGTTGGTGAAAATAAATATGTTCTTGACGAGAGTTTCTGAATAATTTTGCATTGTTTAAATTTTTATTTTTCAGGAACTAAACACAAAAAGATTATTTTTCTCAGCAAAATCCCTCCATAAGGGTCTTATTAGTCTGATAATATTTTTATTTTCATCTTATATTTAGTGGTTTCGGATATCTTAAGCTTCTAAATTGCCATTTAAAGCCTAAATAACGAAACTTGTGTTCAGTAATCCGTATAGTACTCACAAATTATCCATCAATCTATAATGTTTTCCACCAAAATCCCTAGATGACAACCTTTTCTAAAATTAGTAATAGTTATTTTTCCTTTAAATTGTTTATTGGTGGCTATTAACTCATTTGAAAAGTCCTGTTTTTAAGCCAAAAAGCGCGTGCAGGGTATAAACGCTCTTAAAATCATTCATCAATTACCTAATTCCAACATATTATTTTATGCAGTTCGAATTAATTCCATACTCCTATTTCTTAATTAAAATACATAAGATTAATTTCATCCAGGATAGAATAAATATTTTTTTTTTTATTGATTGATTTAGTGAGTAAAATACAGCAGCTTTCATAGACCCAATTTTAGTCTCCAGGAAGTCAATTAAACACTTATTACATCAATCAAACCGCCTATTATTTTCCCTTCAGGGCAATCATGGAGATACCACACGTTCTAAGAAAATGTGTGAAAACAACGAATAGATGGACAGTCGCGTCGCGTCGGTCAATTTTCCAATCGCGTGCGCGCGTGTCAATGACTCGCGTCTGAAGGCGCCAAAAAAACTGGACAAGCGCGATTACAAATTGCGGTCTGAGGGTTCTCTCTCTATGCTTAAATGATAGCTGAAAATTTTTTTTTGTTGGCGTGTGCCAGCGGTTTACAAAAATAAAAGACCATTATTTTAAAATGTCCTAAGTAAAACCCAGCATACCATAACTATAAAAATGTATACATTTTACAATTATATAATGACTAATATGGGTCCTAAAGTAGGCTTACGTGTATCTCGTACACCCATCCTGGATTAACTACTGCCAGTGTAAACAATTTTAATAAAATAAATTATAGAGAAACATTTAAACAAAACAAAAAATAACGCAATAAACTTATAACGCAATACAATTAATAATAATAAGAAATGATTCTTCCTTCCTATCGTTCCATAATATTATCCTGCGAATAATTTGAAACTTAAGTGCAATATTGATACAATAATTGAATGACAAAGTTAGTGAGCATATTTTATCCGTTTGCTTTGAACTTAGAGTATTTATATATAGAGGGAGCGCTGGTACTTCAAAAACGTAGATAAAAATGGTGGTGCCGGGCCACCTTTTTCTGCCCTTCTATTGGCTAATATTTGAACAGGCTGTGCAACATACATAAATTACTTGAAAAAAAATTAAAAATAAATAGTTTAGATCTATTTAATTTCACTCAAACTCGTTTTAAAAGGCTAAATAGCTAAATATAATATCGGCTATCAAAGGAATTTATAGCAATTTATTGCTAAATAATTAATTAAATTTTTACTAATATAGGAGCGCTACCAACATTACGAACAAGAAAATATCTACGTTTTTCAAAACGCGAATGTATGACAGCGCTCCCTCTATATATAAATACTCTAAGGCTTTGAAGTATGCGTGAAGACAAATGCGGAATTCTAAAAGTGACCGCTCTCGCTACTGCTAATCATAAATATCATGTAGTGTTTTCAACTTTAATAACGTTAGATAATTTTATGATTTCATATATTTTGTCTATTGAACTTATAAACAATCATTTATGTTTATCGAATTAGGATGTTGAGCGAAAAATTGTTGCTTTAAAAAATACTAATTCCACTTCGATACTGATGGAATTGTCATTTAAATGATCATAATATTTACACATAATTTAAATTTCGAATTTTGGGTTAAGCTCAAATATTTTATTTTTGAATTAATTAATTATATTACCTATGAATTTTCAACCGTTGTGTGTACTTCCAATAAATATTTGGTGTTAGTGAAAATTAATCCAATATGATTTTATATTGTGGAGCTAATTGATAAGACAGTGATTATTATTTTGTATACCTTTTTAACATAATCCAAAAGTATACGAAGATTGATTGGTGTATAATATTTGTTGTTGATTCACGCAAAAAATTATGAAAGGAGAAAACAGTGATGAATTTTACACACAAAGATTATACATTAGATTAAGATACCGGCAATTACAGTAAATACATATATTATACATGAAATTATTTAACGAACGTAACCGGGTAGGTCCCTTAATGTATAACGCAATATGCGTATAGAGTTTCTTGCCTTTATTTTATTTTTATTTTATTAATTTGTTTATTAATCTTTGGGAAACAAACAGAACAATAGTAACTATAAACACGTTTAAAATATTAATATTAAATCCAGCGAAGTTTCCACTAATTACTTAAACATAAACAAAGAAAGTGTACGTATAAGAATTAAAGACAACATAATTAAATCATGAGCAATCCATAAATTTCTGTCCTTAAGGTAGGCAGCGACTTTGTTGTGCTGGTCCCCTGGCACTACGGAGGTCCATGAGTAGCGATAGCCGCTTACCATCAGGCGGGCCGCTAGCTCGTCTGCCTACAAAGGCAATAAAAAAAGCAATATTAAAATCTATTTTAGCTATCGAATGTTGTCTTTTTCTCTCAAACTGAAATCAAAAGATATTCGAAAAGGACAAAACAATCAATATTAGATTTTTAAAACAGTCTATGAAAAAAGCGTTCTGTGTTTAATAAGCCAGCTTTTTTAAAAATAACCCCAAAACTTTCCAACCGCCGCGCCGCGCACCCAACAGTCACATGCATAGTCCTGAACCCATACTCAGATCGAGTCTTGGGTCGTCGGTATCAGGAAGAGGAACTACGAGAGTCTTTTCGGTCTCACAAACACCCAGACCCGAAAGAAATATTTGTTAGCCGCACAAACATTTCTCTCGGTGCGGGAATTGATCCCGCAGCCTCTCGTTTCTTAGGTGGTGTCTAACCGAATGCGCCACGGAGGCTGTCCAAGTTTTTTCCTATGTTAAATACTTCCATTACATGTAAGCATCAATTAAGCATGAGACTGTCTCGCCCTCACACCCACCACTGCAACTCCTGTAAAAAAGTCAATTAAGTATATTTGTGATACGCTGTTACACGTAAGGTCACCAACCGCTTTTAATTACGGACCCTAGTCCCCAATCATACAGAAAGCGGACGCGGTCGAGCGAGTCGCGGAAGGTCTATAATGATATCTTCTATACCAGCTTATGTAAGTCATTCTCTAAATGCGTTCTCTTTCCGTAATTACAAGGCAGGAAAGAATGGAAAACTATATCTTAATATATATATCTTAATATATATAATTCACGTGTCACGTTGTTTGTACGCGATGGGCTCCTAAACCACTCAACTGATTATAATGAAAATTTGTAGATATGTGTTATTTGTTCCAACTTAAAGGGTGAGATAGTTTTTATCTCGATTAAATTGACGAAAGTATACAATAAAGGAAAAAACATTTTGCCATACAAAATGTTCATGGGTTTGTTAACTGTCAAACATTTAATGTTCATACCGTCGATACGGTAAACTCTTCCCTCAAATTAAATAACGTATTTAAATAAAGGTTTCGAATCGACAACATATATCCACAATATTCGATTAATGGCGTATTTTAGATTTTAAAGATGTAAATTAATGACAGTAATGAAAAGTGGTTGACATTTAAATTGGTTGTCAAATATTTATGCATACGTTCAGAAATTTATTTAGCGTAAACTAAAAAGTATATTATGAAGCTAAATAAATATAGGATAATCAAATAAATAATATTCACACTTACTTCTTTTCAAGATAGAATGTCACTTGAAAATGAAAAATCTTTAATAAAATAACACATAAAAATAAAATTGAACTGAACTGAATAAAACAACAATTTTATATAACTATGGAGAATATTGCAGGGATTCTCAAATTAGGCGTTGCCTGTGTCTTGAGAAACCAGTTAAATATAATTGTTACTACATTAATTATTGTGTGTGTGAGTGTGAGTGTATTTCTATGAAAATATATATTTCATCTCTTTATTATTAACAAAAAGTAAAGTCGTAATATTTTTGGAAATAGCATAGTGGGGGTGAAATAAGGGATGGAATATTGCATGGATAATCAAAATCGCTAAAGTGTTTAATGTCAAAAATTTATAAGGCACACTATTTGGATATGGAGAAACGGGATATGATAGAGTGGGAGGTAGGGGAGAGGACAGGGATAGCTGACAGATTTGCATAGCAAAATAATGATTTGAATCAGGAGAGATGGGATAGAATAGAATATAAGGTGGATAAAATGGGACATAAGAATATGTACAGGATGGGATTGGAATTGGATAAGCAGTTTAGACAACGGCTGTCATATTGATTTTAAATAAAATATGGACTGGAATCTGTATTTGCACCCAGGCGAAGCCGGGCCGGGCCGCTAGTATGTATATAATATGAATTACATAATATGTATGAATTTTCACAGGCAGGTCTCTCATATGTGAGACGCCGCCTGAGTAGGTACCACCGCAATGTCTATACCTCCCACCAAACAGTAATGAAAATGCACTATTGTGTTTCGGTTTGAAGGACATTGTAGCCAGAGTAATTACTGGACATATTGAGACTTAACATCTTACGTCTCAAGACGGCGAGCGCAGTGGAATGCTAAGTATTGCTTTGTAATTCATGGTGTTCTCGTAGTCTCGATCACATCTCATCAAAAGCAGCTATAAATTTCAAATGGCTGGCGTTTTCCTTTCCTCCACCTGTGTTTAATCGTGCGTGTACCGACGAAGCTAAGCGTCGACTTCCGCAGGAAAAGTGCGACACCGTCTTTAGCAGTGTTTACTGTAATATTTTATAGATATATAGGATAGATTAATGTATTATAGACGTGTATGTACATACTTACATACTGTACATACTTTTTCCCAGAAGGGGTAGGCAGAGGTGACAGGACATCCACATATTGCCTTGTATATTCCGTCGCCCGATGTGATAGGGGCGAGACTATCACCATACCGGGCAAAAATTCCTTAATCCAGCCCAATAATTAATAGAAAAATGTAATATCAATTTGCCCGATCCGGTATGGGAACTCGAGATCTCAGCTTTGTAACCGTACCGTGATACAACTACGTCACCGAGGCAGTGTTTTACAGATATATAGGATAGATTCATGTATGTATTATATTCGTGCACATAATATTTATGACTGTTTTTCCTACTACTTCATTAAGATCGAAAAAATCTCTCAGATAAGACCCAAAATCAGCTCTTGTGGCAAGTTGGATTTTGAAGTAAAAAAATAGAATCATGAAATTATTAGTGAAAATATATGGACAAAAGAGAAGTCGACTGGAATCGTCGAATCGTTTATAAATATAGTTGCTTTGCCAATAAAATGCTGTGATTGGTGAGATATGGAATGAAATATAATCATGATATGGAAGTAAAAAATGGCATTTGGGTGACTTTTCAATTCGGATAAAAAACGTGATGCATTCAGCCAGTAGCCTAAACTAATTTGATAAAGGGGAAAATCTTGATTTTTATTTGCATTGAACAAGCTTTGAATTTACTGGACCGGTTTGAAAAATTCTTTCACCATTAGAATCCCACATTATCCATGATGAACATAGGCGATAAAATATTTTTGAAAAGTTTATCTTTACCGGGCTGAGCTGGGCTGGGCCGCTAGTATAATTATAAGTTAAATTATTAATTATATGTATAAAATGTAAGTATTAAAACAATGTGTCGGCCCGCAATGATTGGATTCTATTTATCCAATTTGATGTAATTCAGTTAGTATCTGTATTTTCCCGTATACACGTCCCATAGCAGAGCACGAGTCTCCTCTATAATCGAGAGTACAATTGAGAGGAGTTAGGCCAATGTTGCATTAGTCAGGAATTATGTGGCCATACCGTAAATACTCGTATTTTTTACACGGCAAACATTTAATTTAACTTTTTTGCTATAAATATTTCATCAGGCGTTTATAACTATAGTACTGGTGTTTTCTACATTCACGTTATCTTTCCTTAACATTATTTGTCATGTAGTAGCAGACCGAATAAGCTATGAATTTTCATATCCTAGCTTCTATTTCCGGATCAGACTAGTGTGAACTTTACGCTTTCAAAAAACATAATATTTTGATGATTGTACTATTGTTAGGACTCTTATTTGTGAGAGGCCGCCTGGATATGTACCACCGCAATGTGTCTTTCCCCCGCCAAATATTAGTGTAATGAACTGTTGTGTTTCGGTTTGAAGGGCATTGTAGCCAGAGTAACTACTAGTCATATTAAGATTTAACATCTTATATCAATTCCCGAAGATCCAAATACTGATGATACTTAACAGGCGGATGACCATCTCCCACCGATAAATATTTGGATGCAATGTATTTCTGCCCAGCAAGTGTAAATAATTATAAATAAAACCAATTCACATATATAGTTCTGACCCTAATTAATCTTAATTAAGTCTTGTGTCGTATCAGAAACTAAGAGAGACTTTTCAGTCTCACAATCAATCAGATCTGAAACAAATATGTGTGGGCCGCACTACCATTTGCATCGGTGCTGATATCGAACCCTCTGACTCTTGTTTCATAGTCGGCGTCTAACTAACAGCGCCACGGAGGATGTCATGAAATATAAAAAATACTTGCAAATCATACAATCAATCCTGTAACAAATATATGTGGGCCGTACAACAATTTGCGTCGGTGCAGGAATCGAACCCGCGGACTCTTGTTTCACAGTCGGCGTCTAGCCTCCGGAGGATGTCGTAATGCTTTATTCAATACCTAAATTATCTTTAACTGCAATGATCTTAATCACGTTCTGTTAGGTACATTGTAATCAGGGTAATTTAAAAAAGTCAGTTTTCCATAATTACACATCCCTCATAATTTATTTACACATTAGAAAAATATTTTACAAAATATAAATAGCAATATTTACATCATAATTCAAATAATTTTTACATCCAATTTTAAACACAAAAAATTTACAATACAAATTCCGAATTCATGCCGATTAATTAATACTGCACTCTTCTACTTAAAATTATAAGAAAACGTACAATCATGCGCACAATTATTTGAGATTTAATTTTACAGTATCACGCTAGTACAGTCGTTGCGATATTGTATTGCTAGTAAACTTGTACTTAAGTAATGTGGCTGTTAATTCGAGTGTTTTCTTCTTGATAAAGTATGTCTTTACTTTATAATACATTTTATCATAACATTAGTGGCACTTAACAGGATTATAATTTGCTACTCAAATTGCTTATGAACCACTGGCTTAAATCCTCAACTTAGTAGTTAAACCACAGAGTTAAACCTACTTACTTTACCTTACAGTTAAAGTATATCCCGAAAGTTTTATTTTAATTTATTTGAAACCTTTTTTAAAATTATATTAGAGTGCAAGAATATTTTAAGTTTGAGTATCACCTTGTGTAAAACAGTATATTGGCATATGATTTGATAGCGCATCGACAAGATTTTTCATAAATTAAATTTCTACCAAAACATCAAAATTTAAATAAATACGCATCCAAATAACCTTCAATGTTATAAATACTTGTGAATATTTTTAAAGTCTAAAATTTTTAATAGCCGAATAATAAATTAACAAGAAGTGCAGTACTCAACCCGGTTTCGCGATATGTAGTAAGATAATGACGTTAAATTAAATAGTACCCTCGCGACATGGCCTCATTATGCCGATCGGGCAAGATCAAATCTTGCGACATATCACTTAATATTAAACGTGGAAGTAGTGCTGCAGATCTTCGCCTCCAATAACCTCAGAGTGGACCACAGGAACTTCTGAAAATCAATACAATACAAATAAATAAAATTACTCAAGACATATACAAAACTATGTTATGATTTAAAGGCCTCATTCATAGACTTTTTTAAAATCAATTTTTGCAACCGAATGTTTTGTCTCCTTCCCTCAAACTGAATTCAGAAGTTGTTCGATAGGGACAAATAATAAAATACGTTTAAAAACTGTTTATGAATAAGGTTGTTGTTAATGTTAATTAAAATCACAACAATTATGCATAAAAAATAATAGGTTAAGCCCAGTTGCATTAACTACCTTCGGCAATGTTACTTTCGTGCATTTGAAGTTGTAAATGTGCGGGATTGACATTTTTAAAAGCAAATACGCAAAAGTAGTTGATGAATTTGGGCGTTAATTAGTCAAATAAATAAATATACACATAAGACCCCATAATAAAGTAAATCTTGCTTTGGCTCTCATTTGGTGTTAAGATTTGAGAACACCCAAATAAAAATCAATTATAATTGATCGTATATTTGTATCGTGAAGGACCAAAATTGTATCTCCGTGTTTTTCTCACACAATGCGGAAAGGATGATATTATATTTTTTTTAGTTTTTAACTACTTATAAACATACAGCATACATTGTCGAAACCTTAAAATTCTTTAGAATTTGTCAAACTAAAATATTTTCCATAAAACTGTGGTCATAAAATCATCACAGCAAGTACGTTTTGATGCTTTTGATGAATTGATAGTAATTCTAAGTAGCCTTATGCAATACTTTCTAAGAGTAATCTTTAAGAACATAATTTATAATGGTATGTCTGACACATTTTTATTATTTGCATAGATTCAAATAAACTTTCTATTTATAATTCTGAAGTTCGGTATCATTTTTTGTCTCAATGCATGCTGTAAATGTGATGGTACATTACCATATTTACCAAATAAAATATTAGTAAAATCTATACTTGTAATGAAACCAAACTAAAATGCGATTTAGAGCAGAGAATAGCTTTTGACTATCATGACTTCAAATAATATATAATAAATCATATGAATACATATGATGTTTTTAAGTGATCCCCTCCAAAAACATCAGATGGTCGAATTACTCGGAATATGATAGATTTATTCACTTTTTCTGTTTAACATGTGACGTTTTGCAAATTCAAAAACATCATTTTCTTCAGAAAACATACATAAAAAACCAATACCATACGTGTAATTAAATTAAATTAACTTATTCTATTTCCTACATATTAATAATATACTATAATTATAATATTATATTAAATTAACAAATACCTTATAAAATAAAAATTAAGTGAGCCTTCCACGCCGCCATAGCAAGGCGCGATTCTAAACTAGGTATTAAGTGATCCAACTACATTTAATTTTACGAAATACAATAATTAATTACGTCTCAAGACAGTCATGATTAGTAATAAGTAAGTAAATTGTTTAGTAAATTTAGAGTTAAATTATAATGTCAAGTCAGTGTTGTTTCAAGGCTTTATTCATAGACCATTATAAAATACATTTTAGCTATCGAATGTTTGTGTTCTTCCCTCAAACTTACTTAACTTAACAGTCGATAACTAGAACGGGTATAAAAATGTCTATGAATACGCCCGTTAAAGGTTATGTCGTATGTACAGTCATCCCTACCAGTAAATTTACATTCAATTATTTAAACATCATATTATATTTATTTACAAATAAATATAATCAGATACGGTTAACGCTCCCAAATTTGAAAAAAGATTAGTTCTACCAATTTTTTTTTTTGGGATTTATTTTCTTTTATTTCTCAGTATCATATGACCGTGAAAATAAATAGTTTTACCTCGCCACCAATAATCTATAATTTTAATAAATATCTACGACAACTATTTGTAACGCCGGCCAATGATTGTCTTTTTGACTGGTTCCTTAGAATCCCAGGATAATGTTAAATGCACTATGTAATTCTTAAAAATCGGTCTTTGTTATATTATGCCACGAACCTTACCATAGAGTTAAAGTGTATCCCGAAAGATTTATTTTAAGTAATTTGAATTATTTTTTACATTAAATTTGAGTATCCCCTAAAACAGCATATTAATATATGATTTGGTCGCCAGTCTTTATTAAATTATGCTTTGAGATAGTTTCAAATCCCACTTTATGATATGATAGCTTTAATTTTTTTACACTTTAGTGTACTATTTAGTGTATTAGCATTTATCGGTTAAATAAAATATAAAAAAATGATTTTTAAGAATGTACAGATATGGCCCAGACTTGATTTTAGGTCATATGTCGTCAATGTCATGCGAATGCCTAAAGATATCCATACTTTAGATGTCCTGTAATGGTGAATCCAGTTTATGAAAATACAAATGAAATTAACGAATTAGTAAGTAATTATTTACAATGTTGTATTTAGTAGTGGGTTGGTTAACACTTTTTCTACTTTACAATTTCTTTTAATGTTGTAATTTAATTCTGAAGAATAAATATTGCCAAACCAATGTATCCAATATAAACAAGTTTACCAGAAATGTCTGCAAATAACCATTACGTAATTGTACATTCACTCCACAAGTGATCTTTTGAGGAATGTTTTTTAATTTTGGAAAGTAAATATTTCATTGCTTTTGGTTATGACATACTTATGTTATGTAGATCTGTATGTACAGGTTGGTTTGATCTACAATAAAATACACGCTTTAATAAGATATACAACTAAAAAAGTAAAAATAATTGATACTGAATTTAAGATAAGAAAATGGAGTAAAATACATATATTTTATTGTTACAAAGCGTGGGGTGTTTACAACAATTACTTATCCTCCTGCACCCCACGCTTTGTAACAATAAAATATATGTATTTTACTCCATTTTCTTATCTTAAATTCAGTATCAATTATTTTTACTTTTTTAGTTGTATATCTTATTAAAGCGTGTATTTTAGTTTTTTTTAACTATTATTTAATTGTTTTGACTAAAAACATCCATCTACGGCTGTATTTCCAATCAATAACGCCATCTGTTGGTCAGTAGTAACATTTGACACTTGAAGAATACAAGAAGCTTATACCCAAATGGAGATTGCATTCCGTATATAAAAGTGAAGCACAAAAATTTGACCTCGAATGACGTTGCGACTGATTGCTATCCTTTTCTTTCGAGTGACAATGAATGAAAATGACTTTTTGTCAATCAATCAGTCAATCAGTCGCAACGTCATTCGAGGTCAAATTTTTGTGCTTCACTTTTATATACGGAATGCAATCTCCATTTGGGTATAAGCTTCTTGGAAGAATACAATGTTAACGCCATCTAGCGATGAATGTAGCAATGGTCATCAATTATAAGAATAATTAATCCTGGCGAATCTAATCAGGATAATTATATATTTTAATCGAATTATTGTATTGTCATCGGTCTTTGACAGGTGTGCAAAATTTGAACGAAATCTGGCCGTTTAAAGTGGGTCAAAATCGCGCCCAAAGAAGTCGGTTACAAACAAACATACAAACATACAAACATACAAACATACAAGTGAAGCTAATATAAAGCGTGTAAATAACGTCAGTCACAGTCAAGTCATCACATACCTCAAGTCAGTTAAGTCAGTCGTATCACACTTGAACGATCTTGTTGCCGCGAAGAATGTACTTCACGTCTTTCCTTCTATTCTGTTCTGTTGTACGAGGTGGTTCAGTCGTAGTCGTTGTAGTAGTTGTAGTAGTAGAAGTCGTGGTGGTACTAGAGGATGAGGTGAACAAAGGATCGGGTAGCAATTCCGCTGGAAGCACTCCTATTTCATTATCATGAACTACTGGGGTGGGAATTAAAGGAATTTGACTCTTCTTCAGCATTTTAGCATACGTCCCTGGTCTAGTATACCTTGGAACTTCTTCGATAGATCTTTCGTTCTGATTAAGGTACACATTGACCTTTTTCAAATTGTTACTGATTTTTTGGATTTTTTCAGGAGTTAAGCCTTTAGATTCTGTTACTATAGAATGCTTGGAAATGGAGTAATCGAAAGATGGATGGGAATGTCTTGGGTCATAATCGGTGTAAGCGTCTACCATGGCTGGTTCTCCGTAAGAATTAACTCCTCCCCAAGCCATGGGTTTGAAGGGAGGCACTGGTTGTGGCGGCGGAGGGGGCTGGTGGACTAAAGGCTCTTCGGGATAAGATGGGGCTGTGGAGAAGGCGTTTTTGATGGCACTGTATACAGTGTTGAGGATAGAAGGTGGAGGGTCTATAGGAGTGTGGCCAGAGCTTGCAGTGTCCCAACCGTTGTTGTGCGTCGCTTCACCCAGCGGCGTGAGTAATAGAAGTCCGGCGTGCACCCCATTCAGTCTACCACCGCCTGTCTCAAAAAGTCAGTCACATTATGTCATTTATGTTGTGAGCTCAGCGATGACAGTAGGGTTATCGCTGCACTTTGCACAATTTGTTTTCCTTTAATAATGTTTATGCTTAAATACCGAGAACCATTTACTATTCTCACAAATATTTCGTAATGTTTACAAAAGTGTCTTGTTTTTGTTTTTACTTCGTTGTTTTTGCGGATTAAGTATAGAAAATACCATGACAATTTATTTGGATTACGAAATTATAAATAATTTCATCAGATAATTAGTGAGTGCAGTTCATAATATTGTAAAAACTAAGTTTTCTACTGCGGTACATTACGTCATAATAGTAATGTATCAGTCTACATCAAATATAATTACTTGGTGCATAAACTTGATTAACAAACGGTACCTAAATGATGAAAATATATGGGTATTGCTCGTCGCATTGATCGTTTTGGCGATCGTCCTAGAATTATAAATAAAATTGTAAAATCTAATTAAATTAACATACCTAACAGCACAATGGAAAGTTTTAATGTACAATTAAATCTTATTGAGAATGTTCATATCAATTTAATCATTTTCGAAATCAAAACGAAAATTACCTTTGCCTTACTAGCACGGAATGTTTGAAAAGTTTGGCATCTTATTCTACTTATCTTTACAACCAAAATCCAAGAATACGTTGTTTATTCACCCCACAGCGTGGACGAAGACTTACTTGATTATATGTGGCTTGGGCAGTTGGAACACTTTATTTTTATTCAGATCATATTTCCTTTACGCAAGTATCGATTCAGGCGAAAATCGGTCAATACAAACATGACACGGCTTAAGTTACACGAAATACCAAACCGGATATTTTATGTACAGTTGTTTACACATTTTACGATTATTGACTCATTGAATGATTGATTAAAAAAAAAAAAAAAAAAAAAAAAATTAGGAATTGAAAATATCATGAATCATATTAAGACAGCTCCGAAAACAAAAATTGAACCGTACTCTTTGGGTTTACTAATCAGTCACACAGCCAAATTATACAGACAACTCCTGATGTTATCAGGAAATCTAGTCTCCAGACGGTATTGTCGAGTAGAATTAGTCACATCGACCCTTTTCTTTATAAAGTTACCTATTCAGAGATTACGCTACTACAATTTTAACAAACAATTACGCGGAATTCACGTCGAATGATATAACAGATGAGCTGTAAATGTTATCAGAATCTTTTACTGTTACATCATTGCACAAGCGGTGCACTTCCCAGAGAACAAATTTGACCACTCCATTGTATTTTACACTATTCTATTAAAATTGTTTATATGAAACAACTCGAGCGTGGCATGACCCAGTATCGCCTACAATTTTTGTTGCTTCTAGTTTTCCTGTTTTACTTTTATTTAGTAAATTAAAACAATGTATTTTACCTCAATTTTATTGGTTATCATCTACATTTAAATTATCCCTTACATCATCGTCAGCTTTTTATTGTCCACTGCTGGACATAGACCGCCTTCGGCTTGTCGATCTTTCGCAAATCGTAACTCCACCTAGCTTCCTACACTACAGGCGTCCTATACTACGCTGCCGAGACGCGTATTGCCGATCATCTCATTCATCATTAAATACAGTGTATATGCAGAATGCTACCGAAAATGAAGCCGGATTACTTCAGTGACTACAAACACAATGCAATTAAAAATTTCGCAAATACATGCGAATTTATTTTGCGACTTTTTAAAAATCGTCGTGTTTGGGTAGTAAATATATAGTTTTTGCTGAAATAGAAAATAATGTATTTACTAACCAAAAACGCCGACAGGAAAAATCAATAAAAAAGAGACTCGTTACTTTGCAATTTTTATCGTTGTATTGTGTTTGTTGACACTTGACGGTATAACTGCCACTTCTTCGTCTTCGTGACCCGGCTTCGTTTTCGGTAACAGTCTTGATATACCCTGTATATTTATCAGGCCCGGATCTAGGGGGGGGCAAGTCGGGGTGCGTGCCCCGGGCGGCAAGTTCAGGGGGCGGCATATTGAATCTTGGGAGACAACTACAAAACTCATCAATAACGTAACACCACTTACACTTTTTTTTTCGCCGTGCGCGAATTAGTGATTATGCGATAGAGGCGCGTGAAAAAGAGATGAAAACTTAATATTTGGAATGTATAATAATTTATCCATCTCAACAATTACGTTTAGTTTCAAATATCCAGTTTGTGTTTAGTAGTTAGTTTTAGTTGATTAACCATCGAACGTCTTTTATGTGGTACAGGCAGAGGCGAATTTACTAGTAAGCTGAGTAGGCTAGAGCCTAGGGCGGCAAATTTAAAGGGGCGGCAAATCTGGGCCAATTTTTTTTCGTTTTGATTTACTGAAATAATAAAAGGCAATATTTTACACACTGAAAAAATGGGGCTTAAAAATTAAGAATAGTTAAAATATTTCAGTAATATGTTCCCACGTTTCCACGTTGACAATTTAATAATAAACACTTTATTAAATATGTATACTTGGATCTTCTTCTTCTACCTGGCGTTATCCCAGCCGGTGTCAGGGTCCGCCTTCCGGCAAATTCTCCTCCATTTCGCCCGATCTTCGGCATCCTCAATAGTAAGGCCATTGACCCTCATATCTTCCTTAACGACATCGAGCCAGCGCTTCTTTGGTCTACCCCGCGGTCGAGGTCCGGGAATATTGAGGCTCAGGCACACATTACCGACGCACTCCTGCGGTTTCCTTAGGATGTGACCATACCATCTCAAGCGGGATTCCTGGAATTTATCAGCCACATCGCGGACACCAAGACTGCCAAGGATGTGCTCGTTACGGATTTTGTCCAATCGCGTAACGTTCATGGTATGACTCATGACCTTAATGCTAATGATAATTTCCGTATTCCTGAACACAGCCTTTACCCTTGTACACAGGAGTTATCACACTCAACCGGCATGAGTCAGGCATGTTTTTGGTATTTAGGATGCGGTTAAATAATGCAGCAAGTAGCTCCACACTATGAAGCCCCAACGACTTCCACGCCTCTATCGGAATTTCTCTCTTTTCTCTACCGCTTTCCGGTTCTTCATGCGACGAAGACTATAGAGAACTTCTTCAGGTGCAACAGGTGCAACAAGACCTTGGTTCGGGGGCAATTCGGGGTAGGACACTCCCAAGTAAATATATACTTGGATATTATAAAATATTCCAATAGTGATACATTATAAAAAAATCTTGCTTAAATGTGAAAAAGCACCTATTAACATTGATTATAGTCTTTAGAGTTCCTTGCTAAAAATATAGTTTTTTTTCAAATTGGTTATTTATTGTTTTCACGCACCCCGTGGTCAAGGGGCGGCAAAATTTCTTCACGGTTTCCTTTGCCTGGTGTAAGAGGCGATTAATAGGGGTCATTGGGGTCGCTGGCAAACTCTAAGATGTGCGGCAGAACTCGTGGCTTCATAGCGGTCGCCCACGGTTAGGGTGTCCGTTGCAGAGAAAATCTATGCCTACCTAAGTTGTGAGGAGCCATATTAGGAAGTGCGCCGGGTGGCACGGCGAGTCAGCTAGGTGTTACTCGCTCATCCGCATCGCCTAATGTCCGTAATACATCCAACCTGGCTGCAAAATCTATGCGGTACGGACAATAATTGTCCCCGTGCGTCAGATTGGAAGGCTGGAGACCTCGACATGCACCTTATGATCTCCCCGTCGATATCGATTAAAGAAAAGGTATTGTATTCACTCCGTTTTTAGGAAATTGAGTTTGAATCAGACCTGGAAGTTTTGAGGCCTGACAAGGCTATCCTTATAATATCCGCCATAATATCTGTGCTGCTGTACGTATGTATAATGTATATAAATGTATGTGTATGGTGTCCTACCACGAGGTCTATTTCAGTCTACTCTGCCCTATTAACCATAAGACGTTCTATGGAGTCGTTAATTCGTCGTGAGAAATTACCGAATATTCGAAGTATACGGGGCCGTACTATCTCGGAAAGACGCTACTTGATGCCGAGTTCTTGAAACGTTTGTGTGGAATTCGGACCTGATATTCCAAGCATTCCAACACCTCATCTCTAGGGAAGCTACACTTTTCTTCTCCCGTAACGTCCATGTTTCAGCGGCATACTGAAATACGAGAAAGTGCTCGGACAAGCCTGATCTTTAGTAGCTTTTGTAGTAGTACGATTCCTCTATATTTTCCTGAGTTTCTCCATTGCCCCTCTAGCCATCGCCATACATCGTTTTATCTCAATGATACAACCACCATTGTTATTTTTAAACAGCCCAGGATAAATGTACAACTGAACCAGTCTTGGAGGATCCCAGCGGCAGTTTGTGATGTGCATTGAAATCCCCCAAGACTATTTCAGCCGACGGGAACTGCGTCCGCCCGTCATCAGCCACATGGCTGAGATACCTGAACAGCCGCGTCGTCTCATCTTCCCCGTTGTGAGACCTGTAAAGGCACACATCGATGCGGCTTAGGCAACTAACAATCACGTGCAAACACAAAGCGGAGAAGGAGGGGCCCTCCATGCAGCTTAAACGGTGACAGTAGATGTCCAACCGAATATACATACATACAAGCATACCCCGGCTTTAGGCTTGAAGCTTTCTTCAAGCGAATAACCGGGGTACAGCAGGTAGGAATATTCGGCCGGACATCGAATCCGCGTCTCCATCAAGAAGAGCAAAGCAGACTAGGCCGTCTCGAGATGGTGGTGGACGGCATTAAGGTCGTTTGGAGTTCGCGGATGTTGGTGAACTCCATAGTGAACGCGATGGTGGGGTTATGCACCGCTGAAAGACCTGCTTTGTTTAATTGCGCTGTCATGAAGTTGAAGGGATTGGTTTGATGAAGAGGCATCGAGAAGCCAAAGTCCGAGCATTAAGTAGGCCGAATGGGCACCGGCATGAAAGGGTCGGCATGTCGCTAAATGTCGGCCACATCCAGTCACCAACCGGCACGACGTACCCGCCCAAGATTATGTGCGACATGGTGAGGCAGCCCCTCGTGAAGGTTAGCCACGATTGGGCTCTTGTACTGTATTGTCTCTTTGGCCGGCGGGTCAACACTCCTCCCTTCGAGAGCGATCAAAAATACGTACAAAATCACTATCAGATCACTATTACGGTCTTTACGCCCCGTGGACGGTGATCGCTACCCAGACGGACACTTAAGTCCTACCACCACGAACTGTGTCACTCATTTGGCACTACCCAGGGGTTACGTGTAGGAAAACTAGAGTCAAAGCTTACAGACGTGTGTGACGTTAACCCTCAAAATTGACGCTATTATAAAGCGTGTAAAAAGGCTTAACATGGTGGTAAAATGATGTTCTTTCCCGATGTCCTGTGTTGAGTGGGCATCTGGTTGCTAAAAATGATGATGATGATTAAGATAAAAATATAGGCAAGGGGGGGGCGGCATTTTTCAGTTTTTGCCCCGCCTCGAAAAAAACCTAGATCCGGCGCTGATATTTATATTGTCCTGCGAATGGCTTATAAGAAAAACGACTGTAGGGCGATTCACGTAATAAAATGATTTCAGCTGCAGTGCAGTTGCGGTTAAGTTTCGATCAAAACAGCCCTCTTCGTATTCTCGTAATACGCTCGCGTCAAGTTCGCGTCACGCGAGCGCTTGGCCCTGCGCAGACGACAGACTATCCGTGGCGCACTTTTTAATCTGTGAAAATAGAACCTATGCAATTATATGCAGTAACGCACACGACGCGCAAAAAGTCCGGCGCACAAAAAATCCGTGTAATTCGGGCAGACCGCACCGCGCCGCGGCGCGCCGCTCCGCACAAAAAGTGTGTGAAAAAAATTGAACGTTTGCTTCAACGCGCGCTAACGCAGACGGCGCACTCTTTAGTCGGCAATCTGCATTTGCTAGGGGTGGGTGGACGTAGCGCACGCGATCTATTATCATGGCGCCAGAGGTCGATGTAACTATGTTAATTCAAGAAATACAAAACAGACCAGCAATTTATGATACTTCTAAGGCAGAATATCATGATACAGATACAGATACACAACACTTTATTGAACACCACATAATATAAAATAACAAAAAATAAAAATAGAAAAACTTACAAATAGTGAACAACTGGCGGTCTTATCGCTAATAGCGATCTCTTCCAGACAACCATATAGCAATAGAATAGGACATTAAAGAAAAAATAATAGTGGGTGTTTATTGTGTGTGCGTAACTTATAACAATAATGATTAGGAGGAAGATATATATATATAAAAAAACAAAGCATATAAATACATACACATCTATGATACAAATATTAAACTAATACATACATTATAGCATGTTATATAAGACAAAATCGATAAAATAAAACCCAGACTAGGAACTATGTATGAGATAATTTTGAAAGAAAATGATTTCATGATAGACATTTGAAAAGAAAAATGTGGGAAGAAGTGTGCTGTAATGTTTATTCCGCTCCTGTTTGGACCTGTTTGAAATAGCAACTCATCAAATGTAGGACAGACATTTTATAAAATTTGAAAAAAATTGCCGGATGTTGTTTCAGAATTGAATGTTTAGTATGGAATTGTCCCTTCAGTAATCTTTCCGAAAGTATAGGATGTACCCAAAATTCTCTATTTCTTCTTCTTTTTCTGTACTTCATGTACAAAATAATACTTCGCGATCTCTGCACGATTTCCATAGCGTCTACGTCTCTACAGCTCTGCCGACAAAATGATCGAAGATGTGCGTCGTGTGCGTTGAGTCTGTGAAAAATCCGCGACCGACTTTTTGCGCGCCATGCAGACTTTTTGTGCGCCGCAGACTCGATCGCACAAAAAGTGTGCCGTCTGCGCAGGGCCTTAGTGTATACTGCTGCGCGTATATGTCAATGTCAAACAAATTTCATACGTATGACGTACAGTTGACGCGCAGCTCACGCGCAGCTAAACATTTACAAGAATACCATTTTGTACCAAAACGTAAACTTAATTGTAACCGCACCGCAACTTGATCGGCGCGTCAAAAAGTTACCTACTGGTCATCACTACGTTGCTTATGTGGTTACTTCGTTACGCAATAATACATTGCGGTACAATGAGTACACACATCGTTTTGTTTTTCAAAAGATACAGCAATTTACAATGGTAATAATTCTGAATAATGTCATCAGGAGGAATAAAATTATGTCACCAAACAATGAATTTATGTGCCTACATTAACCAAATAATGTCACATGACGCATTATTATATATTTGTAATTTTGATATCGCTCACGAAAATAACGTGTAAATTTTTAATTTTTTTATTAAAAACAAATTGTGATTAGAAGATATTTTTTTTATATTTACATACACAGTAAAACGGGTATTACGCTTATGAACATTGCGTAAGACTATAGATTCTCGCTCGTCAAGTATGAAGTCAAAACAGTTGTGACTGTGCGGGTCCCAAATAGTTATTCTTTGTATAATTTTTCACACGCTTTCATGCAATAGAATATTATTATAGTATTTGTATATAAACGGAAATCTAAGTATTTTATAATGTTCCTATTTATATTCGATTTCTTGTTTTGTTTACCGTTTAAAATGAGGTATGAGAGCATTTATTTTAGCATGGACGAACAATAACACTTTATTAAAATAATTTCAAGAATATGTGCCTATACAGTTTAATTATGTAGATTATATTTAGATTTATTACTAAATACACAACTATTGTGGCGACATAAAAGGATCTACACTTACAGTTGCCCCAAACTATTAATTGTCTTTCATTTTTCATTGTCGAAATAAGATTACTTTATTGAATGATAAACTTTAATATTCCTTATATCTGGTTTTACAATGCATTCTAATTAAGAGTAACATAAAAAGAGTGTAGGAAATACTATAGATGTCAGTTCTCCCGGATACAACGCTCAATCCGGACCTGCTGAGACTGTGAAAGTGCTGCCAATGCGCACTTCCGAGTGTTTTTATCCGCACCCTACAGAAAGTCGTCATACGAGACACCTTTAATATGTTAAAAATCAGTGAAGGTTCGTTGACCTATCCTCCTTTATTTAATACATACTTGACAGCCTCTGTGGCGCAGTCGGTTAGACATCGGCAGTGAAAGTGAGGTCGTGGTTTCGATCCCCGCACCGAGACAAATATTTGTGTGATGGTATTTGTATCGGGTCAGGGTGTTCTGAGATCGAAATATGTCTCGTAGTCTCTGACTGTCATGACTATAGATGTGACTGGTTGTATTAATTTTTTTATTTACTAGCGTGCCGGCTACACTACAATTTTAATGGCTGTCAAAATGTTCAATTCTGACTGTTACTTTAGAAAATCGGACCACGAAAAAGAAATATAATTTCGTCGTATGTGCTAGATTTGTCTCTACTGCTTTTCTCCTTTAGGTCATAGCGTGATGATATAGCCTATATCATTCCTCGATAAATTAACTATCCAACACAACAGTAATATTTTAATTCGAACCTTATTAGTTCCTGATATTAGAGGTAACAAACAAACAAACCCTTCAGTTTTGTATACTCGTATAAATTATTTACGAAGCACTTTTTGCAATCGAAATCGAAAGTTGTCACGTGATATCACAGCCCCAATTGCGTTAGCCCTGTAATTTACAAGTGTGTGATTTTAAATATATCTTTATTGTATATGATGTAAATAATTGAGGTCTGAAATGAAAGGTTGGATGATGTAAGATTCTCGGACTGAATGAGCCAATAACCTGATTACTATTGGTGAAATTAAGCCGTCACTGTAATACTTAATAACCCTTTTAGAATGGCTAAGTAAAGAATGTGGCGATGCGGCTCGTGACTTTAAGAATATGAATATGATCGTTTTGTCTTCGACTCTTGAAACTCTGCTGTTAATGATAATTTGACATGTCTTTAACAAAGAAATCACGCTACCATTAGTCTTACTGCAAAGCCCGGGTCCTTTACAATCATGAGTACGATTGAGGGTTCCGTATAGACCGCCACGCTGGCATACGGGTTGGCAGACATTACATACCAATTACCTATATTTTTACAAATTGCTATGATATGCAGGTTTCCCTACGATGTTTTCTTTCGCCATTGAGAGCATTGACGAGTATGTGACCGCATTAAAAATATTAAGTATAAGGTGTGAGTTTGAACATTTAGAAGATGGCTTGATTAGAGATCGTATCGTATGTGGAATTGTTGATGGTGCGGTTCGCGAGCGATTATTGCGTACTGACGAATACGATTGATTATCAATATACATAACTCTAAAACGCCAGAGGTATGTCCTGCAATTTCAACCTCCGACCACAGTGAAAATATTGAAAGACGCATATCATCCGTTACTAACAGACCGCCACGCACATACTACCCTATACATAATACGTATTTCGCGATGTGCATAACTGATAAAGCAATGCATTTAGAATGTAAATATCTCCGGAACTGCTTCAGATCACGTAATGTAATTACATTGAAGCTGCGTTGGCTGCGTTACAACGTAATTCACTCTAAATGTCATGGCTACAACTTTAACTAAATAGTAAAGATTTAACAGACTCGGAAGATTTAATTAGATTCCAATATTTTATTTTATTAGCCTTGCCGAGCTTCAATGCTCGGTATCATTACATTGCGTGCCATTGTTGATCCTGGCTTACAGGAGTTACAGTGGTGGGTCAGTCTAGTCTAGGTCTAGGACAGTCTAGATTTCAAATTCCATCAATATAAATGCACAGAATCAGTATTTTTCATTATTATTATATATATTTTTTCTTCTACTACTTTTATTTCTATATTAAAATTAGTCACATTCATGACAGCTCTGATATTAACTCCGAATAAATAACTCTCGAGAAAATTATAATCATTTCGAAATTTTAAAACAATTATGTAATTTAAACATCATTTTAACTCGTTCATATGCACTGACATTTCGCGACAGGTCACTATGAGATATTCGTAAATTACAAGTTTTACTTTTAAAGTTGTTAACGTAATTACTTTCTGGAATGCATGAATTTCATTTATATTTCCTAATCATGGTTTATAAATATTTCTTTCTGTAGAATGTAGGTTATTAATGCTTGTTTTTGTATGTTACTGCGCGGTGATATAAAGCGCACTACACATCCAAGCCAAGCACGTGTCGATAACTTTTATTGTTTAGGCAACGGCTTTACCCAGAGCAAGTTGAACAACATTGTTGTTGACATGTTGCCGGCTCGATAACTCATTGGAAGTCCCAAAACATGACATATTGCCGGCTCAACATGTCATGAACATTTTTATAGATGTTTTTGAGTGTCGCAGTTTGAGCAGAGTTCATAACGTCAACATGTCGGCGGACAAAACGCGCGGGCGCATGTCCACAAGATTCTCTCTTTTTTTTTGCTATAAATGGCGAGACGGGCATGCCGTTCGCCTGATGGTAAGCAGTACGATCGCTCATGAATAGTAGCAAAACAAAACAACACTTTGAACTACAAAGCAATGCTTGGCATTCCACACATAACATAGAATGTAAACACCACCACATAAGATGTAAAGTCTCAAAATATCCAGTAGTTACTCTGGCTAAAATGCCCTTGAATCCGAAACACAACAGTGTATTTAAATTGCTGTTTGTCGGAAGAAATAGACATACTAGGCCACAGCGCAGTTATGTGACCTGTCGGTCTGTGGTGTGTAGTGCGCTTTATGAAATCAGTTTAAATTGGGTACATCATGGAATATGGCACAATTGACCTGAGGCGCACCTACCTAGTCTTTACTATATCTAGCACCAAACTGAGCTTCCTTGTACACATTTATTAGACAACATGGGAGTTTATTACCTCATCGATTTATATATCGCTCCAGTTAATTATAATGTATCAGATTTATCCGTGCTTCATTTCTCTGTAAGATTTACTAGGCGGTTTAGAACCATCGGTTTTTTTTTCTACTTAATATTTTAAAACTCTCACAGCATGAAACAGTATATTGATATATTTCTAGACTAACCAACTTATTCCTAAATGCAGGTTTCGAATGCTGTTAATATGAGCTGACTCAAAAACTTTATTCATAGACGCCAACAATCACTCATCAGCTTTTTAATAGCTCATTAACTTTAAAATAATAATAATAAAATCTAACCATTTGACCATAAATCTTTCGACCATCAAATCGTATATAATCGTATATCGTAATACGTATTCGAAGAACTCAAACCGCGATTGTTCATATGAAAGGTATGAGTAATGCAATAATTGTTACGTTTCATACTTAAAACCACAACGGCAAATTTCTATATCTTCTAATGCAATATAAACTGCAATGAATGAACGAGGCGCGCATGCCGTTCACCTGGTGGTAACTACTAATGGACAGTAACAAAACGAAACAACATGAATGAAGTATAAAGAAATGCTTGGCAGTCCACTGCGCCCGCCATCCTGCAAGATACGATGCTAGGTCTCAATATATGCAAGCTCTTCTGACTACAATGTCCTTCAAACTGGAACAGAACAGTGCAATAACACTGCTGTTTGGTGGGAGAAATAGATCAAGTGGCCTCTTACATATTAAAGACCTACCCACCAGTAAAATATACAGATAAGCCGTAATTTATAGAACAATGGGGGCTAATATATACTCGTAATATCTAATAAAAACATTTAAAATTATTGCCCTAGGTATTTTAGCTTTGAAGTTATGGTTTTTTAAACATTAAGATGAAATTGTCGCATACAAAAATTATTTTTTTCGAAAATCTACTATCATATTTTGAATCATCATTGCATTTCATATCATTCATATCATACATTGAACTTTGAATTTTGAGACATTGCGGTGGTACCTATCCAGGCCTCTCACATATACCATTATTATTTCTATCTTTCTAAGTAGAATAAAGAAAGTAGAACGATAACCACGATACTATTACAGAGTATTGGATTGTAATACTTGATATCTCCTGGCACACACGAGTAGCGTACTTCCCGCAGACCCGTTCGCATCGACCGGTTCGTCACATAATGCAGTGAAAGTGCATAAGACAAATATCAGCGCAGGTGCTATGGTTTATAAAATAGCCTTCCCTGAAAACTGTTAGATAATAGCCTAGTATTATCGATCGGGCCCAATCAATTTGCTTCCTTCATCTAAGTAGGTCGACACCTCTCGGATTTCCAATTAAACTTACGCCTTTCCCCGGAAGGGGTAGGCAGGGGTGCTGGTAGCCACAAGTACACCCACATTTCATTTGTTTGTTCACTTACATTACTCACATACGTGTTTCTTATGATGTTATAGGGAGTGAGCCTATCGCGATATCGGACACAATTATTGTTAACTTATGCGGCATTAAGATTTGGAATACCTGCATCTAAATTATTAAATTGTGAGCATGACACTCGGTACTTTAGTATTTTTGACACGATAGCAATTTAACAAAAAGTAATGACCAGTTTTGGCCCCTAAATATTATAGAACATCAAAAAGTATTTTACTATTTTTCTTTTAAGAATTGCGAAATCATACAATAGCCATTTTCCATAGATGTCAAATTGCTTGAATTTATGACACACGTGTCCTTGAAAGAACAATTGGCCGAAACATCAATAGAAACCAGTGAATGGTCCCACCTCGTAACACCGAAATGCGTCGGCCATTGCAAAATAAAATGACAGGGCGAGTCTTCCACATGTGGTTATTTGTTATGACTTATTTCACCACAAACAAACGACTATATCCGTTTAAAAGGGAAAGTTATGCAAATGCCGAAGAATGAACATTTTCGGCATGGTTCAGATGTCGACGCTAACTCGGACATGCAAATTAAGCGTCGAGTATAATTCACAATAAACACAAAATTACCAAACACCTTTAGCGAAGTTGAAAACGAATACAACCAAGAGACAGTTGAAATCTGAGAGTATGGGCAAGTATACAGCATTTGAGCTTAGAACATTGAAATACATCGAAGAATATCCAGAGTTAAAGCCATATTGGACAGCTTCGTAAGGAACAGAACAGCAGTGAAACAATGCTGAAAACCAGATACAAAACAAGAATGCAAAGGATTTCGTTTCTAGCCAAACGATATAGAATAGGCAATGCGTCAATGGAGGTATATCTTACCACAACTCATTTATCAAATCGTAATATCGAAAATACAGTTCTTCTGAGGGCCAGGGCATCGGTTCTACGTCGTCTACATTAACCGAGGACATCACAATCATCTCTGAAAAAGAAAGTCGATCTATTGACATAACACTCATTATTCTCACACTGTTATTACTATTGTTTTTATGGACACTTTCAAATGTAACTATCCATTTTTGGAACAAAAAATATGTCAGTCATTCAGCTTTCGAGCAAAATTCTGGTATATGCATATTATAATGTACAGAATTTTTTTTTAAAGTCTGTTAATTTCGTTTACAAATTACGTGGTATCAAAGCACACTATTCGCAATGGATAAATATCGGTTAAATAGATCTTTAAATTATTTACAGAACAATATTGTTGTAAAACTCACCAGAAAAGCCATTAAGTTTGCGTTTGAAAATGGCGATTTAGCAAAGGGACGCATCATTAGCAATTTTTATTAATAAATGAGGTTGAAAATGTATTCCCATTATTAGATTTTCCCAAAAAGATTTCTGAATTTTATACGTATTTTATCAGTGACAAATGTGAATGAATAAACCAATGTTTTTTTTCCAAAAGTCACTAGTTAAGTAAAATTTGATGTCTTGTATAACTTCGTAGAATATAATGAATAAATTATGAGCCCCTTCAATGATGTTTTAATTAAGTTAAACGGTCTGTGATATAATACTTTGAATGATATAACTGAATGTAATTATAATTTTCACTTTTAACAGTATAGGAATGTTTTGAAATATATTGCATATTTCTTTAATTTTCCGCCTACTCTCCATATTTGAGACCATGAACCCACTTTCTTAAAGTGCTTCCGGTCCCATAACTTATTATACAACTATCACAATGGGTTACTGGCAGTATGTATACGCTGTAAACCATAAGATCTTGAGTTTACTCTTAAAAAAAATAATATCTCAGAAATTAGAATTTGTCCTCGGCATATCGATAAACCGCCTTATTACATATTGGTATGGAAAAAAACTTGGCAAACTATGAGAATGTACGTTTTTTTTCTTTTTATTTCAATGTACTGCGAGTCGTAAGCGATACGACCACTTATAAACAGTAGCAGAACCAAACAATACCTTGAATTACAAGCAATGCTTGGCATTCCACTGCGCTCGCCATCCTGAGACATACGATGTTGAGTCTCAATATGTCCAGCAGTTACTCTGGTTACAATGTCCTTCAATCCGAAACACAACAGTGCATTTACACCTTTCAGAATATTTCTGCCTATTCTTTCACTGATATAGGCGTGAGCTTAAATATTGTCCATAGCAGAACAGAACATGAATATTGAACACAAACTGTGACAAAATTGCATATCTGCATATGACTTCAGGCAGTTATAAGTAATGGACGCTCGACGACCATAAAATTGAGTTAAATGGTCTTTGACGTCCATTTGTGACAACTGTTACTACTAATATGACGAATGTTTTGCAAGAAGAGCGTTAAAATTGCGAATATTGTAATATACATTCACCTAACATTTATACAAAATTCCGACCCCATATAAGATATTTGTGGCGTGGTTATGACAAACTAAGTTAGACCGTCTTTCGGTCTCTCAAAATTCTAGACCCAAAACAAATACTTGTGGACCATACAAATATTTGCTTTGTATCGAACCCGTGATCGCTTTACAACCAGCTCTTACCAAATGTGTAACAGCCGATGTGCCAAATTAATTCGAAAGATTTAAGTTAGTTTAACATTTATTTAGTTATGCTTCGATAATAATACGTTAGGTCAAATGATAAGAAAAAAATGACAAATCGTTTAAATGTTCTTTTAATTATACTAATTAACAGTATCAACACGCGTAAATACCCAAGGAATCGCGATAAAAGGAATATCAGTCTACAAAGTTAACTAAGGGAATTCCGAATGTTAAGCAGATATAAAGTACTTTTTTCTATCGTTTTATTTCATAAATAATTTTCTATTCAGCGCCCAATGTCCCATGTCTTCTAGTCCTGAATAATAAAGGAGAAAACCCATTTTAGTATGAAACTTGGTATCGGTGCGATTTTTTTGTGTTCAATCCTATTTTTATGTGTAGGAAAAAATATATACTCGTATGTGCAATAAACATAAACATAATTGCAACCCAGGCCCTGAATTTTATTTTTACCGATACTAGGAGTGGGTATTCCCCTTTGTTTTATAAATTTTCTAGATTACGCCAGCCTGCAATTAACCCTGTTTTGGAGCAGGTCAGCTACAGCCCTTAGGTAATAATAAAGAAAATGAACCAATTACGAGTAAATACAATTAGATTTTTGTAATAACCCTGACGATAGCTATATCTAGAACGGAATACCTTACACCAAGAGGCAAATGAGAAAAGAGATTTTGTACACTGTGGTAATTATCATATTCAATTTTCAAAAGAATATAATATTAAATTCTGTCATTAAATTCTTATTTGTTTTATCCGTCACGCTTTTACAGCAAATATAATTTGCGTGTTCACTATAGGATTTCGTTAATAAAATTAAATAAAAGTACTATGTTTTTTATATCTTCACAAGTTAACATTTTCAAGAGATATATACGCATGCTCGCTGTTTTTTTCGAACTCTGACCGTCGCGACGTTGCGCAACAAGCATGGCCTACTTTGATAACTTTTACTTTTACCGAGTCCGTGTGGTAGATGCGCCGAATAGCATACTTTTGAAAAATAAAAACAAAGACAAAGCGCTTGTAGTACGACTTTGTAGGTCGTCTATCTGTCTGTCAAGAAAACCTACAGGATACTTCTAATATATCTACTTGTAGAATCATGAAATTTGATAAGAAGTAAGATTTCATAAGTTTCTTCATCAGCCCATACATGTACGTCCCACTGTAGAGTACAGGCTGCCTATACTATCGAGAGTACGATGGAGAGTGGTTAGGCCATAAAGTCCACCTCGCTGACCTAGTGCGGGTTGGCGGACTTACAGAACATAGAAATTCTTATAAATCGCTATGGTATGCAGGTTATATGATAAGTTTAGGAATAATATATGAAGTTACAACGAAAATAACATTTGTTGTTGCAATGTTACGCTTCAAAATGTTCAAAACGAAACCCTTGGTGTAATAATCCAATTTTCACTTGGATATTTTTTTACTACATACTTCGTACAAATAACTAAACGTTTTGTAATTCTAAAGTCTAAAATTATAATGGGAAAAAATACGCACGAAATGAAAAAAATTAAATTATCATTTACTTTAGTTTATGCTTCTTAATTATCGTAGTTTTTCGCATAGGTATAATCTTACTTACATTATTTTTATTGTTAAACTAAGCTCCTAAAAAGTGAAAGGACGGTGTTGATAATATAAGAAATATTTTATTACACCAACTTCTTACAAAATATGTACGTACTTAAGCAGAAACAGTTTTAAGGCAATTTATGTTCCTACGATTTTTGTGAGGAGAAATAAAGTGTATTATTATTATTATTTTCACTTTGTTTAAATGAAGTAACTGCCCCAATTCAGGCATAATCCTTGGTATGCTAATGTTTTATCGTTGTCATATTAACCCCTGAACTTTTGTTTTTATGATTATTACACTGCTTTATTGCTTGTAATATTACAATTTATAATGTAAAAAAAATGCTCTATCATGTAATGAAAATTTCTGTGTTTAATAATGTGTGTATTTTTTTTACTAGCGCGAGAATTTGACTTACTATTCTCTTCTGCTTTATATATTAGATTTGACCTAGGTTTGTGTTTTTGACAGAATTTCAAATATTTTTTTGTCCGACCGATGTCTCTACATGGAATATAAACGAGAAAAACTTATATGGGGGACTACATTAAAGTAGTAGAAACCAGAACAATGGTTTCGGGAATTTTTGTCTGTTTGTTTGAGCGGTTGAGCGCGAGGAACTCAAAAATGGTTAAACGGATTTCGATGAAATTTAGTACGGGGGTAGCTGACATTCTGGATTAACAGATAGGCTATTTTTTAACCCGAAAAATGTAGTGTTCCCGCGGGATGAGGAAGAAATTCCGATTTTGTTACTTTTTTATTACTTACGGCCGATGCCAATAATCAATCGAAAAATTAGATTGAAGTCAATGTGGATTGTTTTCTACTTTTCCATTTGTCATTTACCATGTTGCCATAGGTTTTTCACTACTGGCTACACGAATGACTATTGGCAATATAGTATCAGAAAATAGATTGAGCTGTCAATCTCAAACGGCAAATTTTGGATTGGGATTGTTTATAGGCAGCGGCTGTTAAAGGGATGAAGGACTAGACTACATGCCTTAAGTGAGAATGAAATGGGACGGGATATAATTAACCAATAAAATTAATACAACCATTTTTTTGCTTGTTTTACGCCTCCTTGTCGGTTACATAATAACTATCAGTTACACTCATCCAGTAACCAGTTGTATAACCGTTATGAATAAGTTACTATTTGGCCAGTGTAAGTAGTACGCCACGTAATTGTATTGTTTATTTGTTTTCGTGTGCCAGTTTTGTTTTGTTTTCACTTTTTTGTTTAACTCTTTGTAAATATTATAATTAATGTTCAATTTGTTTATTGGGTTTAATTTGTTAACAATTAACGGATGAATGTACATTGCTCACCCAACGGGAAAACTAAATTTTTCGGGAAGCAATCTAAATACCAAATTTAAGCGAAATTG
Source organism: Hyles euphorbiae (assembly GCA_023078785.2). Lineage (NCBI taxonomy): Eukaryota > Metazoa > Arthropoda > Insecta > Lepidoptera > Sphingidae > Hyles > Hyles euphorbiae. Next base: position 15,535,882 of record CM041037.1, on the reverse strand, counting down.
ATTCAGCCGTTTCTGAGATTAGCACACAAACAGACGAAAATTCTAACAATCATTATTTTGGATTCTACTATGTTAGATTTGGGGACTGTATAAGTCCCCCATAATAGTTTTTCATGTATCTTCCATGTACAGATATTGATTAGTAACAAAATATATTATGAATACCAAATACCAATTGATTTGGTCACACTGAATAGCGTAATGCATTCATTCCATTGAAGAATTATATGCAAATTCATGTTATTTTACATTAAAAAGTTACTTTATAAATTTGCGAATAAAATTGTATTCAATTTCAAACCATTTCAAATCTGTTATAGGTTTTAGTTTTTATTCTGTTTTAAAATTAAATAAATACAATATAATTTCCATTGTGCTGTTATTTAAACTGAAATTTAATAGTTATTATATAATAAGTTGTTTTAAATGAAACTTACCGTCTAAATGTGCTGGGTATTTATGGGCAGCGAAACCTGTGGGCGCGCCAGGGGCGGAGTGAGAGTATTGCGCGGGGGCTGTAGCCCCGTACGCACTGGGGGCTCCGTATTCAACGTGGCTGGTCGGTGGGGGTCCGTATACTGCCGTTGCTGGAAGAAATTGTGTCTTGTCATGTGTCGTGTGATGGAATTTTTTGTTAGTTCGATGTTGGATATTTTTTATGTATGATATAATATAATATTATAATGTTCAAATTACTGTAGGGTTTGCTTTAAAATAAATTAAAAATAGTATAATTTGACTTGGCAGTGTAACGTATTTACGAATAAATATTAAATAAATGATCTAAGAGTTGATATCAGAAAATTGGCTTGATGTTGGCTTAGATTGGTGGTCATATATCTAAGCGGCAATACAATCTATGTAGTTCTACGTTCATTAAAATACGTTAAATTCTCGCCACTTTTGTCATATTTCAACTATATCAGACGAAATTTATAAATTTAGGTTAGAGAAAATATTAAGAAACAAAGTGTATGGTGAAATATTCAAAGAATCAAAATAATATAAGCCGCTGTGCTTTCATAATGAGTCACACTCGTTCGTATTCCGAACACACATCTACATAAGTATTGTGTAATTCATACTGGTTTTAATTGGGACGGATTCAGGAAAATCCGGACTGTTATCTAAAACAGGGAGTTAATGCAAGAATTTATGAAATCCCGAATGCGTCATGTCCGCTTTGGTAAATTGATAGGAACAGAATAAACCAGATTTTAATTGTATTTGTAATTAAATTTTCCAGCATAGTTAATTTGGATTAGTTTTTGTTGTCACAACCATTATAAATAGAAACGGTAATGTTTCTGTAGAATGTGATATTAATAAAAAATCTAATAATAACATATCTAAAGCCAATAAGTTATGAAAAAATTGTTGTTATCCATTGAGCCTTTACTTAAATACGCTCTCACCTAAACAGGATATATCATGAATGCTAACAATAATGAAACTGGGTGTTAGTTTTAGTGACGCGACAATTTTTTTTTGTGACTTTTACATATCCTCGTGCTTCAATTGGTACATCCATAGATATTGATAAAATATAAATTTAAAATGTGGCATGCCATAGCGTCTTTAAAAATTCACATATACATTAATGACAGCAGACTCGCCTAATGAGCAAAAAATTAAAAATTAAAATGTAAATAAAATACGTGACATGCTTTATACAGACTGCTCCGTCAATGATATGAATATAAAAGCTAACCTTTCAAATAAAGCTTAAAAAAAACGAAAAAGGAAAACATAAGCCGATAAGTAACAAAACGCTTCTGAAAACTCCAATATAATCAACATCAATAGCATTCTGTAAATCCGATATAAAACGACGAGAAACGCACAAAAACATATTGCGTAACTCATTTCCTCGTCCGAGGCAGTTGCATTAATAGATGACTATAATTTCAGAGCTAATAAATTCGTTCGTAATACGCCGGATATGCGAGATGGAACAGTATACTGTGATGGTACTTAAGATATGCTAGTTATGCAAGCTAAACTCGGTGACGTTGATGCATCGCTTGCATCCAATGGTGTAAATATTGTGCAACACCTAGTAGAAAATTTACTTAGATACTCAATATATTAAATAATATTAGTTATAACCTTTCAGACGTTTGATGGGAGTTTATGCGATACATATACTTCAATAAATATTGTTTTGTATCATTTTCACAGTAGGTACAATATATATCAATATTTATTTTCTAAAGGGTAGATATTTATCAAATTGAAATAAAAAGATTAGGGGATTATACTTACATGCAGGTTTTTTCTCACTAAGTGCTGCTGAGTTCACGATTTTCTTTCCAAGGTTGCTTACAGCGTCTCCTTTTACAGCGATAACTTTACCCAAAGTGCTGGCCAGAGCTCCGCCTCCCTTTATCAACTGTCCTTTAAGTATCGTTACACCTCCAGTGATAGCTTTAACAGCTTGGAAAAGTGTGTAAAGGATCGACTTCTTCAAGCCCAAGTAGTCGTATTTTTCACCATGCTGTAAATTTGATACAGATTTAGGAGAAAAATATTTAAAATGAAATATAGCAATAGATGCTATTAGTGATAAAAGTATAAAACCAATTATACATAACTTTGCAATACGACCGAATTTTATGAAAATACATTTTTTAAATCGACTGATGAGTTCATGGTTCAGCGATTGTCATCCAACAGTAAAATATTTTCTTTACATTCAATCATCGTGATTTTAAGGTTATACTATTATATAAACTTACTGATTACTTACTTATTTACAGTTATCTTAAAATAAATTTTAAGTTATTTAAAATAGGTAACTGTCACAAGTAGCTGTGAAAATGTTATACTGGGGGCTTATTCGGACGATAAACATCAACATATAAGATAAAAGTTTTCCACAATTAATAATCAATGCCATTCTCTATGAAACTTATCATTCACTTCGAATTTAGTCCAAGTGTACGACGTGCGATACAAGATTCGAAATTTTGTAAAGTATTTAGGCATATTCGTACAGTTTTACGTGCGATGCTAGTATATTCGTCATGTCGCAGTACAGAGACTCCTGATTCGAATTTAGGCTGCAAATACGGATTATTCTGCATCAATTTATTTAGGAATAATAAGACTTACCGGTTCGTAAGAGTAGCCGGTATGCTCGCCACCTCCGCCAGTTTTGCTTGAAGCAGACGCGATGAAAGCTGAAGCTTGGCCGAGCAACCCGACTTTGCTTTGCAGGCCAGAAGACGCTTTAGACACGACTGACGATAGCGCTTGGGCTGATGACCTCTTCGTCCTAGTTGCAGAAAAACAGATTAATTAAGTTCAAAAATGTGGCAAAGATTCGTTACACTACAAAAATTTAAATGTCTACATTAACTTCATTATTGTAAAACATTCAATTAATTTCAAAAAGTAGGTTTTAACTGTAATACTCGTAGATGATTTATGGAAATATTTTGAATCTAACATCATAATTGATCATCATAATATTGGCCAAATATCGGTCGAATTTCTTTCCCGTTATTTTATTCGTTTAACCAAACAAAATTAAAGTCTACAAAAGTATGTTTGTACTTTTAGTCGCTCAATTATCATCGTTACAACATCTGATCAAAATCCCTACTAAATGTTGCTTATTTGCAGTTATTATTTTCTCAGTTTTCTTTTAAATTCCCATACTGACCTCATGATCTCTTCAGCTGCCAATCCTTCCGCCAATGTCTCTAGCTGCTGTGGCGACATCCTACTGATGGCTGCCATGTCGATGATGTCGAGGTACAAGGGTTCAGATTTCGGTGCTGGCGCGCCCATACACGCAGCCATACACGCCAGACAGACCCACACCTGGGGAAGAAAGGACATTACATTTCCATTCGCATATACTGGTGGTAGGTCTCTCAAATTTAAGAGCCTGGGTAGGTACCACCGCAATGTCTCCCGCCAAACAGCAGTGTAAATGCACTGTTGTGTTTTGGTGTGAAGGACATTGCAGCCAGAATACTGGATATTGTGTAAATGATAGCGGATCATTAACGGAATGATGGCGAGCGCAATGGAATGCCTAGCATTTCTTTGTAATTGAAGGTGTTATTTGGATTTTCCACTGTTCATGAGAGGTCTTATCGCTTACCATCTGATAAACGGCATGCTCGTCTCGCCATTCATTGCAATAAAATTTACTGAGTGTTGGGTACTCAGTAAATTTAGTAGTGTTTTATCAAAATTAATTCAGTAGCTATAAGTAATCTTATATTCCTAATATTATCAATCGGAAATATTATTAATGTTACATTTTGTGAATTATTAACATTACAAATAGTTTCAAATAACTTAGTATTAAAAAAAAATATAATCAGTCGGTTTTACCCAGCGAGAATTGTACACCGAGTTAATGACCTCCCTTGAAAAAACGAAGATGTCTTATTAGCTGTATTAGCAATGGAAATATTCTCACATTGATCAATAGGATCATTGTTAAGAGTTATGTGTCAGTCTCGCTTTCTATTCATCGTTGGTATATTAATCTTCAGACATATTGATAGTACTGTACTGTACTGTACTGTACTGTATCAGCCCATATACGTCCCACTGCAGGGCACGGGCCTACTCTACAATCGTAGGTACGATTGAGAGTGGTTAGGCCATATAGTCCACCACGCTGGCCTAATGCGGGTTGGCAGACTTACATACCATAGAAATTTATATAAATCGCTATGGTATGCAGGTTTCCACGATGTTTTCCTTCACCGTTTTAGTGCGTGGTGATTGACTATCAATACACACATGACTTCGACAAGTCAGAGGTGTGCCCTGGGATTCGAACCCGCGACCACCGTGAACATGTTGGCAGCCGCGTCTAGTCCGTTTACCAACAGGCCACCACGCACTATATTGATATACTATATTGATAGTAGCTACCCGTAATTATAGATTTTTTGTCCTTTGTTTTATAGTGTTTGGGAGGGATGTTGTGTCGCTGTATAGAGATCTGAGTGTACTCGTATATAAATTTTTTTTTATTGTAACTTTTTTCTCTTAAATTTTGTAGTATTTTTTCATATCTTATATGTTATGTGTAGTTATAACAATATTATCATGTTCTGTATACATAGTTAGGGATACATCCTTGTTCATATGACTAAACTATTTTGTATTGTTTTTATTGGTTGTATTCTGTTTTTTTGTACCATTACTAATTGAATAAATATGTGGGGTGACTTATTTTATAACTCAACCGGCAAAGGGAGAGGTTTTCGCTATTTGATACGAAAACCCACCATTTGCCGGCGTAATTATGGATTAGTAGTAGCCATTTTATGTTACACAACGTTTTTTAATCCATATTTTATTAACAAATTACTGCCAAGATTTATTGGATATCAATCTGTGCTTGTCCACTTTCGCATAAACCGTCAGAATTGTATTGATCGGTTAGAAATATTTGCCATTTCTCGCTATTTGATATTCTTATTGGACTGAAGTGTAAGTGTGTTTATATTACCATTTTATCTGTCAACTATTTTACCATATCGCCAGTATGCAACCAATATCTGCCAGGTGGTTTTTTGACCTTTTAACATGTTGACTATGATGAATAGTTTGCCACCCAAATTTTTGCTATTGGTATAATATATTAAAACCGCTATGTGATTCGTACGTGCGTTAAAATGCTATGTGCATATAAAATTATACATTACATGAAATTGTCGGCAATTACCCCTATCACATCGTGGGACGGAACGCACAAGGCGAAACGTGGGTGCTATAGTAGCACCTATGCTTACCCCTTCTGGGAAAAAGGCGTGAATTATATGTATATCTTTACTCAATATGTTAAAGTTAACTTTATGCTCATATCAGATAGTGTTTTGACATCGACGATATCTTAAAAAAAAGAATGGAGATTTCGAAACACCCTTCCAATGTTTGAACACTTAGCGCGATTTACATAACAGCTTAAATAATACGGCGAATAAAAATCAGTTACTTAATGTCCAATAAAAATACCTGGCAGACAACCACAAGCCTTGGCACTGGCAGTGAAAAGCGAAAGTTTTTACTCAGAATGTCGCAACTGCTCGTTTTCGCTTGCTATGGCTTTGGCTATGGCCACTAAACTGGCAGGCTTGGACACAAAATAAATAAATAAATAACACCCAACAGTCACATACATAGTCCTGACCCCAAACTAAGATCGAGTCTTGTGTCGTGGGTATCAAGAACTACGAGAGACTTTTCGGTCTCACAAACACCTAGACCCGGAAGAAATATTTGTGGGCCCCACAAACATTTATCTCGGTGCGGGGATCGAACCCGCGGCCTCTCGTTTCACAGGCGGCGTCTAACCAACTGCGCCACGGAGGCTGTCAAGAATATAGGGTACATAAATATAGGGTACATCAAAACTGCTACCGATAACGAAACTGTGTGGTACTTTTGGTGACTTAAGACACAAAGCAACTTAATTTTTATCGAAGTGAAAATGCCACGTTATATATTTTATTTATCAATCTACTTACTAAATATTAATGAATTTAGATAAAGGTAAAAAAACAAATTGCAATGGTTGATTATAAAATCTATCAGTTTGTTTACTAAATACAAAAACAAAAAGGGAAACGTAAATTGGTCGTTAATGCGATTATTTTTAAAAATAAACCGGTTGCAGCCAACTTAGTGGCCATACGTACAATTTACGACCGTGAGTCATAAAAACGTCGCCGGGGATATATTTGCACGTAATTGCATTTAATTAAAACTTATTCGAGATGAAAACTTATATTATAATAATGTGTAATATTTTAATTAATTTATATAATAAATACTGGTGGTAGATCTGTGAGAGGCCGCCTGGGTAGGTATAATTGCAATATCTAGTTCTGGTTTCTTGGTACAGTCAGCAACATAAGTCGCTGCACAATTCACATGTTTAGATAATCTTTTTATGAATTAAAATTTGTACGTACTACTCTGTAGTCGTAAAATATGACCAAGTAAAGTCATCTATGTCGAGAAGTGCCATACGATATTGAAAATAATAATTATTTTGGATGATAACACAATTCCAAATGTCGTGAATGTGTAGAGACTTGTGTTGCTGACTGTACCTACCCAGATGGCCTCTCACATATGAGAGACCTACCACCAGTAATGGTCTTGTGAGATGTCTTAAATTATCACATAATTGGCTCTCCTAACAACATCATGTAGTATCCATACCAATATTAAAAATCATTTATGTTATACATCTTTTTTTTTTATTGCAAATTACGTTAACTATTGACAGATAAATTGTACTGTACTGGCACTAAGTGGTTAAAGTTAAATAGATTGAAGGAGGGTTTACGAAGCACAAATACTTAAAAAAAAAAAAACACTGAGTCATTAAAAATTGAGGTCTTGTAATTAATGTAATTATGTTTTTGTAATTTAAACTAAATATCTAATATTATTATATGGGTTGACATTATTAAATATTTTAATCTGTCTAGGTTTTTGGAATACTAAAACATAAAATTCCCCATTTATTCTTGGTACACTATTAATTTATTTGTTATCAGTAATATCCTATTTACAGCAATGTAGGCATAGTTTCGTTACTTAAAATTGAAATACGATACATTCAAAAAAGGAATATTGTTGTGTGACCCGAAGAATTTACGTGTAAATTGTATAGCTCATTGTATGTGAAGTCATATACGATAATTTAATTATTACGATGACATAAAACGCGCCTAGTAAAGAGTCCTAGGTATTATCCTCATCCAGACACTATAAACCCTGAATTACAGCTATGCGTCAAGGGATACCCGGTAAAACCCAAGTACCTACTGAAGTCTAGACCGCAGGGATTCCACTCGAGTTTTTGTTTGTTCAATGAATCTACGTCTAGAAAATAAACAATATACCCATAGAAATATATTGTAAAATGTTTTTTACAGTATGAGGAAAAAACATTTGCCACTAATACGAGTTTTGTGTTATATCATATGAATTATTTTTTATTATGGAAATACTTTTACACAAGGGAAAAGCATTCACGCCAGTTTCGTGTATTTCATTTGAATTTTTTATTTTATCCAAAAAAATATGATTCAGTAATTATTATCTAGTATAGACTTTACTCGTGCTGTAATATCTTTATTATTTATGTAATATGTTTTTTAATGAAACAAAAATACCCAAGTTGTTGCTCTATACAAAGAAACAACCTTTAAAGCTATTGCTTTAATTTATATTTTTCCGTGTACAATATAAAATATTTCTGATAACCTGTTTAAGTTTTATGGTTTTATTCTACAAAGCATTTATCTCAGATCCTAAAGCTAATTGCTGTCAACACAGATAATATTATACACATTCTCAGAAATGCGCGGGCAATTTAAATTGAATGAAGGGTTCAAAGACCTTTATTCCCTTATTTGTTTTTTTAACATAAAAAAAATAGAAAATATAGTTCACAGTCGCTACCAATCCGCTCGAGCAAATATTGGGCAACTAACAATTGGCTGTACACATAATTTTTTTGACATACAGTAATTTTTGTGTCCACTAGTGCGTTGTAAAAGAGTGAGGCTAGCTTCCGTTCGTAAACATTTTTTTACATCCATTGATTTGTGGATTTCGAAACATTTTGCGCAATTCTTTCATAACTAGTTTATTTTCTGTAATTTGTGTAGTATTTCTGTTTTAATAGGGCGTGGAATTTTGGTATGGTCGAGTTGCTAACGTTTGTGTTTTTTATGGAAGATAATATGCTAGGGTGCTGTGAATGAAGTACAGCGTTGTGGACTACATGCCCTAACTCAATCGTACTCTCAGTTGTAGAGGAGGCCAGTACCTTGCAGTGGGTTGTATATGGGCTGATACATATAATGATTACGTACAGAAAATACCGCCATTAACGCGGGTTTCTTCAAGCGCTAATTTCCTAGTACTTTCTTTCCTTTCGTGCGAGGTCTATGTGCTGTAAACGCCCACTGCACTATCATTTACGTCGCTAGCAAACTGTTTTAAGACAATCTTACTAATAAGAGACTTAAGTTATTGATGAACAGGTATACGAATATATTTAAACAATTAAAATTGTTGTCCACTGTATTTTGAATGCTTAATAGAAACTAAATAGAATTCTACTTAATGTGGAATTTATTATTCATTCAATTTTTCATTTAAAAAAATAACTTTAAAAAAAGAATTGTTAGAATGTCCTTACAATCTATCTAAACTATTAGGATCCTTAGTAGCTTACATTATAATTAAAAAAAAGTTATTTTATGTATATTTTTATTGAAGTCACCAATGTACATAGTCAGTACATCTGTCAATCCTCGTGATTTTTTATAACTTTGGGGATTAAATTTTCGATCGCTAAAAGAATAATATTTCTTTTTTAAATGTTTAAAGAAATACTCCCGTACAAAACTTAAGCACCAATTTAAATATATATCAAGGAATTTATACTTACTACTTATCCTAAATTATAAATTATATAACTTCCTTGATATATACACACATGTACATATAACTAATAAATAGGAAAACAGTGGCTATACATCTTAATTTAATGATTTTAATTGAACGAGCTACACAATACCAGTTTATTGCATAATTTTATTAAATATTTCATCATGCTTCCAGCCTTTGTATTATTTTTTATTTAGCGATAATAATACTATTGTTTAATAAATTATATCATCAAAGATATTTGATTAGCCAATATTTCCACCCTTCGTCACAACTATACTGTAAGCTTCATTGTATTGTTAATTTATTATCTGTTCATTTCAATGTTCATTCTTTTGCATTTTGTGGTTCGTAACGAAACAGCGTCACATTTCTGTCTGTATCTGTATCAGCCCATATACGTCCCACTGCAGGGCACGGGCCTACTCTACGATCGAAAGTACGATTGAGAGTGGTTAGGCCATATAGTCCACCACGCTGGCCTAGTGCGGGTTGGCACATTACACGTCACATTTACGTAAGCAAAATTAAAACAATTGTAAATATTGACTTTTGAATATATCGTATATATTGTAATAGTTGTTTTTCATTCAAATATATTTTTATTATTTATTTTGTAACAAGAAGCGCCTGGATCAGTAATAATACTGCTCTGCGATCTAAGTCTAACGGTAACAAATTGTAGCTAATTCTCATTATTTTAAAAGTGTTAGTGTCATTACTTTACCTATCATATAAATATGGAATATTGATTATTTTAATAAGAAAATGCTGTACTTATGTCATCATATTTACGAGAGCAATTTTGGTCCCATTTTGACAGCTAAACACAACTTAAAATAGGTGAAAAACTTCACATAACTAGGACAAAGATTACCTTTAAGTTATTAATCTGTCAGCTTCCCATCATCTGTATCATAACGTTTTAATTTAAATGTATCTATGGTAAAAAGTTGATAAATTCAGTTGGACTTAAACCAGCAGCCATAGATTAGAATTACATACAGAGACCAGCAGCCTGTTAAATCTGTTTGCACAGAATCTGTGTTTTTGTTATTTCGGAGAGTTTTAGTGATTGTGAAATCATTCTAGTGTCATGCTTTTAAAGATATTTTGGATCTCTTTATTTTGGTACGAGGAAAGCAGATAACGAAAAAGAAAAATACTGTCGTACTACGTTATTATATGATTTATAATACCAAAACATATCGATGAAACTGCAATAAATGCGGTTAATTTTGGACCTTATAAGATGTGGATGAAAAATAATAATTTGAAAAGTAAAAAAAACACATTTTGAAATAGCATCTTTGTTTCAAGTCCGTTATAAAATAAGGAAAAAATGCAATCATAAGCAAGACGTTGTGCAACATGGCGCATGATGCTCCATGCAACACAAATAATTTCACACGTCGCTGATGTGTATCCACCGTTACGCGACAAATGAATAATTAAGCATTCATGTTCGCAATGCATCAATTAACACATTGGTTAAGTCAATAATGGACGAATTCACGATATAGTTGGTAGGAATAGTGTTGTTTCATCTTCCATTACTCTTCAGTTTTGTCTCGGCATAGGCTATCCTTGTCACACATCTGCAATGACCGAGCCAACAAAACCTTTCAAGTTTCATTTAAACCCATAATAAAAATCTCTGCTTCGGAAGTGGGGAACCAGACACAACATGTGGAAAATTACATTTACGACCGACCGCAAAACGTTGAAAGAATCCATACAAAGTCGATAATTTAGAAATTCGCGGGGTTAGTGAATAATAGCAATCTTTCGAAAGTCGACATCACACTTGACTTCGGTTGCAAACGATTTACAGCCGAAATTAATAAGCAATCTTAATCTTTAACTAAGGATCGACTCGAAAATTAGACCAAAAGATATCAACGCACCAACAATTAACGTATCTTGGTTGGTTTATCTCCGGGATAGAACTTCAGATAAAGATTAGGAACGCTTATTATTTTCGGTTGGGAGCTCGTAAGCATGTAGATCGTAGGTTTTTTTTTTAAATTAATTCGAATGATTAATCATGTTAAGTGCGTGGTGGCCTGTTGGTAAACGGACTAGACGCGGCTGCTTACATGTTCACGGTGGTCGCGGGTTCGAATCCCAGGGCACACCTCTGACTTTTCGGAGTCATGTGTGTATTGATAGTCAATCACCACGCACTAAATCGGTGAAGGAAAACATCGTGAGGAAACCTGCATACCATAGCGATTTATAAGAATTTCTATGGTATGTAAGTAACCCACAACCCGCACTAGGCCAGCGTGGTAGACTATATGGCCTAACCACTCTCGATTGTAGAGAAGGCCCGTGCCCTGCAGTGGGACGTATATGGGCTGATACAGAATTCGAATGACGAGACGAGCATGCCGTTCGCATGACGGTAATCGATACGACCGCTCCTGATAATGTTCAGGAGTAAAATCAAACAACACCATGAATAACAAATCAATACTTGGCATTCCACTGCGCTCGCCATCCTGAGACATGACATATTAAATCTCAATATGCCCAGTAATTACTCTGGCGACAATTTCCTTCACACTCATACATAACAGTGCTTTTACACTTCTGTTTGACGAGCGAATTAAACATTGTGGTAGTACATACCCAGGCGGCTTCTCACAAATAAGTGACCTACCACTAGTAGAAGGTACTTAAAAAGTCATTGACATCAGAGCAAAGTAAATATTCTACGCAACGTAGTACTCATCGCGTCTACACCGTGACGTGAATAATCGAAAGTAAATTTTATTGGCGGTGCGATCATGACTTACTAACATTTGTGTACAAAGCGTGCTAGTTTTTTATATATTGGTCGTCGCGTGCACACTATTGAACTGAGAAATCTAATCTTCATTCAACAATGTATATTTTTTTTTTTTCCGCGTGGGTAGTTGAAAAGGATAGTGACATAAATTTTGCTCTCTACATTTTAATTTATTTTAAATATTAAAAAGTAATTATTTACATTATTTATATGTTTAATAACAACAGTTAGACTATCTACCTGCCGGTGATCATTCTTCATATCCTTACTAATTTCCTTTCTGGAGTTTCTAACTACTGTTTTCACTGCACTGAATTTCACTGAAACATGGAGGCTGAATTGAAAACTTCTATGGAAGGCATGAAGCAGGAATTCCACAAGAGGATGGCAGCTTTTGAATCGGACCTTCTGAAGACTACGGCCACTTCATCTGGTTCTTCCGACTTGGCAGCAGAATTTGCCATGTATAAGGCCTTTGTGACCCAGGCTCTTAATCTGCTGCAACAGCAAATAGAGGCACTGACCAACACGGTGGATACCATGGAGATGCAGAGGCGTCGTAAGATGCTGCTAATACATGGTGTTCCCGAGCAAGCCGATGAGAAGTCTGCGCAATTGGTTGTGGATGTCGTAAAGCAGCGCCTCGGCTTTGCGGACTTCAACAGCAATGACTTGCAACGCTGCCATCGGATGGGTCGACCATCCTCTTCTAACAAGCCAAGACCCCTGCTCGTAAAGTTTCAGGATGTTGCAACGAGGGATAGGGTCTGGTTCAACAAGACCAAATTGAAAGGTTCCGGAATAACTCTTTCGGAATTCCTTACGAAGAGGAGACACGATGTCTTCATGGCGGCTCGCGACAAGTTTGGTGTTACCAACGCCTGGACCCGAGACGGATATGTTTATGTCGTGAGCGCTGGCGTCCGGCATCGTATTGTGTCGCTCAGTCTGCTGGATCAGATAAAAGTTGACACTCCAGTGAAGCCGACACCAGTCAAGAAGACCATCGCCGCACCCAAGACTAGACGAGCGGCAACTGCCAAGAAATAGTGTTTCTTTGTTCATTCCATATTGCTTATGGGCCAGGTAAATAATCCCCGTGTTTATTAATTCATCGACTCAGCCTTTTCTGTTATTGTTTTTCACTTCGGCTACCTTTCTTTCTTAACGTTTATTCTGTCTTTGTTGTTATTTCCCTTTTTTAATTTAGTAGTTTTATCCACCCACTTATTCATTTAATAACAACATAACCCCAATTCAGTTTTTGTTGTTTTCTTGTTTGACAGTTTATGTCAGTTGTCAATTGTGACGTATACATTTCGTTGAGAAACTGATTTATTTTATTTGTATAGTTTTGTTTTAATGTTGTTATTAAATATATATATTTTATGTTGGGGAATGTTTACCTGGTTTCTCATAACCTTTTAATTTTCTATTATTCAATATTAATTCATAATCTTTGTCTCTTATGTCTTCTATTCATTTTGTTTTTTTTTTTCTTCTCTTACAATGTTTTTTTGTTTTTAGGTGATAGTGCTTTCTTTTTTATATTGTTTTAGTACGTTTGGTTTTTCAACCGGCAGATGGATGATATAATTTTTTTTTTTTTCTTCTTACTTTCTTAATATTTTTTATTATATTTTTATATTAATTTTTATTTTATATTTTAATATTATTTATTTTTCCAATGTATATGCAGAATAATTGTAGCAGTGACAGTGAAGAATACTTTTCTGCTTGTAGTGATGATAGTTTTCTCAGTGTTCCCTCACTTGCCGACACTCTCTCTTGCCAGTTCTCTGACGTCCCTAGGAATTTCAATGTGGTCCATATCAATGCCCAGAGTATTCCGGCCCATTTCCCCGATATGCTGGCTAGTTTTGACTGTACTCATATTCATGCTATCCTTGTTTCAGAATCTTGGTTAAAACCTTGTCTATCTTCTTCCGCTTACTCCCTCCCAGGATTCCACCTCATCAGAAATGATCGCGCGGTAAGAGGTGGTGGTGGTGTAGCTATCTATCTCCGCACACAATTTCGCTATACCATAGTAAGTTTATCACCGCAACCGCCACCGCCCAATGCTGGCGAACATCTTTTCTTAGAGGTGGAATTCTCACTTAATAAACTTTTACTCGGTGTCTACTACTGTCCTTCGCTTCACATTAACTTTTTTTCTTCTCTTGAAACAATTCTCGAGAATTTGGTTCCCTCGTACAGTCAAACCATAATCATGGGTGACTTTAATACCTGTCTCCTTAAGAAAGATTATCGCTCTTCCTCTCTTTTGAATACTATCCAATCCTGTAATCTTTCTACTCTTCCTCTTTCAGCCACTCACCATTCCCCCAACAACACTCCTTCTCTTCTTGACCTTATCATTGTTTCCTCCCCAAACCTAGTTGCAAAACATGGACAATGTTCCGCCGACGCTTTTTCCTTTCATGATTTGCTATTCCTTTCCTATCGCATCCGTCCACCTAAAGCCTCTCCTAAAGTCCTTCTGCAACGAAATTTTCGTGGTATAAATGTTGATAATCTTCGCAAAGATGCTGACAACATAGACTGGAGCTCGCTTCTTGACGCAGATTGTGTTGACACTAAGTTGCATATTTTTAACAACAAGTTGACTGAACTTTTTGATAGGCATGCACCTGTCAGGCCAGTTAAACTTAAACGTTTACCATCACCTTGGCTTACTATTGAAATCAAAGAGCTACTCTCAAAAAAAGCATCAGCCAAAAATAGATATAATCGTCGTCCTAGCGAGTCTAACTGGATAAAATATGTAGCTATCCGGAATCACTGCAGTAAGGTGTGTAGAAATGCACAACGCCGATACATTCACAACTCAGTCGAAAACGGTGATCCAGCCAAAGTCTGGAAATTTCTAAAAACACTGGGAGTGGGTAAATCACAACAAGATTCTATTCCTAAATCCATAGATTTAAATTCCTTAAACCTTCATTTTTCTTCCTTGTCCTACTTTGATAGGGCAACTAAAGATAAAACTATTAAGCATCTTTCCACCCTTCAGTCTCCCGTTTGTTCTACCTTTATCTTTCAACAATTTGCCAGTTGTGATGTTAAGAAGACCATCAATCTTTTGTCATCAAACGCTATGGGTAGCGACTGTATTAGCCGCAACATGATTCTCCCTGTCTTAGACGAAACCCTTCCTATCATTTCCCACATTCTAAACCACTCCATCTCCACTGGGATTTTTCCCACTGCTTGGAAAGAAGCACATATTATCCCGATTCCCAAAAAATCCAATGCCTCTCTACTTTCTGAGTTTCGTCCTATTTCCATACTTCCTTTCCTTTCCAAAGTCCTAGAACGTTTGATCCATACCCAACTCAATGATTTCCTTTCCAGGCATAACCTTCTTAATCCTCTCCAATCGGGGTTTCGTCCTGGACATAGTACGACTACCACTTTGACCCACATCACGGATGGCATCAGATCAGGCATGGAAGGAGGCAAGCTGACTGTGCTAGCTCTGCTGGACTTCAGCAATGCCTTTAATACTGTCGACTATGACGTTTTACTTACCATGCTCCGTTCTCTTAACATATCTCCAATGGCAGTTGATTGGTTTCGTAGTTACCTGTATGGACGCCGGCAACGCATCCGTGTGGAGGAAAACTTTTCCTCCTGGCGCCCCGTATCTGCTGGCGTACCACAGGGCGGCGTGCTATCTCCTCTTCTCTTCGCTATCTTTATTAACTCCATAACCAATCTCATTCATTCTTCCTACCACCTCTACGCTGATGATCTCCAGATTTATACTCAAGCTCCGTTAGACAAGATGACTGATGCAATTGCTAAAATAAATACAGATATTCAACACATCTGTAATTGGAGTATAGCTCATGGTTTAAAGATTAACCCCGCTAAAACCCAAGTCATTGTTGTCGGCAGCCCTAGGATGATCTCGAGGCTTGACTTGTCCCAATTACCTAGTGTCTATTGTGAAGGTGTCAAAATTCCTTTCAGTGACTCCGTCCGCAATTTGGGCATACAAATAGACAAATCTTTCACCTGGGGTCCACAGCTCTCGGATATTAGCCGGAAGCTGTTTGCTTCTGCCAGGTCCTTGCGAAGGCTACGCAACTTTCTACCCGTTACCACGAAGATTACGCTTGCGCAAACCCTCCTTCTCCCCATCCTTGATTATGCCGATGTCAGCTATCTAGATCTCACCGAAGACCAACTAAATAAACTTGAGCGTCTTCAAAATTTCTGCATAAGGTTCATATTTGGTCTTCGCAAATATGACCATGTTTCTGAGTTTCGTGCTAAGCTCAAGTGGTTACCTATTCGGCTTCGTCGGAATACTCACATTCTCTCTCTTCTTTATAATATTTTGTTTAATCCTCTCACCCCATCTTATCTTAAAGAACGCTTCATTTTTCTTCATGATGCCCATTCGAGATCCTTGAGGTCGTCTGAGAATCTTAGGCTGAGAATGCCTGTGCATACCACGACAGCGATGGATAATTCTTTTACTGTCAAAGCAGTTCGATTGTGGAACGCGCTTCCTGTTGTGGTGAGACAGGCGCAAACGCTATCGTCATTTAAAAAACTGATTAAAGAGCACTACCTTTCCCTTTAAAGCAGACTTCACTATTACTTCCCTTGATTTAATCATTTGGAAATTGTAGTATATTATAATTTATGTATGATTTTGTATTATTTATTTTTATATGTATGTATGTTTATATGTATATATATATATATATATATGTATATATACGGATATGTATATGTATATAAGTAGTTATGTTTAATTAGTATTATTTAGCTTTAAGTAATTCTTTATTTGTTACACTGCCCTCTCTCCCTTTCCTTCATTTAAATCCATCCCATGGTTGTCTGTAAGATATTGCTGTTGAGCGATAAGACCGCCATTTGTACTCTTTGTTATTATTATTTCTGTTTAGCTATATTGTTGTTAAGTTTGTGTACAATAAAGATTTAAATAAATAAATAATAAATAAATATATTGGACAATGTATTGTGGATGCGAGTGTTTGTTTGTGTTTATAGCCGACTGTAGAGCAAAAATGCCTTGTTTTTTGTCGAATGTAGAGGTTTTAAAGCCTAAGTAATAATTATCTTGTCAAATGTTTGTCTAAATTCTAACCATTTTCCAACGCAATTGTACGACAATATCATGGGTTGTTACAAGACCATATTGACCATAGAAGTTAATTCCAATATTGAGAAAATCTGTACATAGTATTGTAATAATGTAGTGTAATGTATCCCATATACGTCCTACAGAACGAGCCTCCTCCACAATCGAAAGTACGATTGAGAGGGGTAAGGCCATATAGTCCACCACCCTGGCCTTGTTGGATTGGCGGACTTTGTATACCATAGAAATTCTCATAAATCGCTATGGTATTCAGGTTTCCTCACGACGTTTTCCTTCACCGTTATAGCGTGTGGTGATTGAATATCGACACACACATGACTCCGAAAAAGTAGAGATGTCTACACTAGGCCAGCGTGGTGGACTATATGGCCTAACCACTCTCAATCGCACTCTCGATTGTAGAGGAGGCCCGTGCCCTGCAGTGGGACTTATATGGGCTGATACAGAATATCACCATGTATATAGAAATAATTTACGTATACATCTGACCTCCAAGATAATTAATTTCGTAATAAATCGGTATAGCACTTCAAGTTACTCAAGTATCAAAAACTTTCCAACAACAGGAAATATTGGTTTCAAGTGTTTGTTAATGGAATCTATTAACACATTAATTCTGTGACACAGTTGGGCACTCGGAAGTGACGTAATTCAGTGACATCATAACCGATTTCGAGAAGGAACCACATATACGGTTTAGTAATATGTGTGGATTACATTAATAACAATGTGGTATGCTCTTATGAACATCTTGTGACACAGTTTGGGTTTTATAACCAAATAGACCGTTATAAAGAAAGAATTGAATATTAGAAATTATAACGTACATACAAAATCATCTTCCATTAATAATGTGGCACTAGTTAATACCGAATCATCGTTTGATAGTTTGATCATTCAGAAGCACAGTTCGGAAGTTATGCAACTAAAGAAAAACGACATTCGAAGCTTAACATTACATCATGTATGCGAGATGTGAATCGTGATCTGCTTGCAGTTTTTCTTGAAATATCCAAAGGAGAAATTAACACATTTTTTTCATTTGACAGTCTAAATCTAATACTCTTTATTCTCCTTCTGTCTTATCTTTAGAACATAAAAAGAAAAGCAAGTTACAATTAATAAAAACTTAAATTAATTATAAATCTTGTACCACTTATAGGTACGTGTTTTCAACTGTTTCAATGTGGTACTCATGAAACTGTGACCTAGCAATTGGAACACAGGTAAAAAACGATACATTTTGAGATTGCCGGAAGCTCAATATCCCTTTTTTCTTCCCATCCAATTTCCCTTCCTGCTTCCCTGCTATTGGATGCTATTGGATGCATCACATCTATAATCCAAGAGCTGTGGATGTTTATGGGCGGCAGTAATCATTTATCATGACATGACTTGTGTATTGGTATGCCAAACCTATTGCATAAAATAATATATCTTTTGAAATATGAATTTCCAACAATTAGCAAATTTTCAGCAAAAATAACACACATTTAGAAAAGAATCAAAATATAATGGTACCATGGTAGCATGGTTGCCTGTAAGAAATTACCTAGTGTGATAAGGCCGACACTTGTACTATTATTTTTATTGTTTAATATCTTGATAGTATCTCTGTGTAGTGCAAATAGAATTAAATAAATAAATAATATAAAGTTGGCTTGTATGACGTACCTATGCTTTCGATCGGGTGATAATTTGAGACTAATTATGTCGTTGACACAGTTGCAGTACTCGGAAGTTATGTAATGACAGATAAACCAGATTTAGAAAGGAAGAGTTTAAGTATTTGGAACTTTTAATGCTCTTCTCAATTCGCTGTCTGTTTTTGTAACTTTACGCAACTGTTTTTATATTTTTGTGTATTATTTTCTGCAAAATAATACGCTGGATTTTTTTCTTAATAATATTTTTATGAACATGGAAATTGCCATACATTTTGTAGAAAAAACGTAGTAAAATGTAATTAGGTTCTGAACAATCTCGGCCTTATTAATAAACTCGGATGAGCGAGGGATTAAATTTTAGTCGAAAACTTTAAAATTGACTAATTTATTTTGACCGTTCTTTTTACTTTTAAAATCAATGGATTGCCATAACAGGAGTATCATGTTAGGCTGAAGAATATAGATTTTTATTAATATAGTCATTACTATCTAGCTATTCATAATAATAGATTGAATTCTCTAGCCCAATGCCTAAAGTTAATCCTTCGCTCATCCGAGTTTATTACTGAGGCCCTTAATGTTTATTTTGACCCGAGGCGGATCTATTTCCATATGTATACGTATGAATGTATAGTCGACGGTTTGCTTCAGGTAATAGTGACACCAATAATTGGAAACCGCCATCAGTTGTTATTATGCTTACAAAGTAACTGAATATGCAATAGCCATTGTGGGTCGCGGAAGAAAATCATTTTGACTAGCTTTTCACTTTTAGTCGTGATGGATTAGCTGTCTAGTCTACCTAAAAAGATACCTAATAATGAAATGTACCGGAAAACAAACACAGGTCTATTCGCAAACTAAAACATAAGCCTTACACATTTATCTTTACTGACGGTAGGTCTCTCATATTATGTGAGAGGCCTGGGTAGGTACCACCGCAATGTCTATATTTTCCGTAAATAGCAGTGTAAATGCACCGATGTGTTCCGTTTTGATGGACATTTTAGACAATGTAAATACTGGATATATTGAGACTTAACATACTATGTGTCAGTGTGGCGAGCGCAGTGAAATGCCAAACCTTACGTTGATAATTATAGTATTGTTTGGTTTTCTACCGTCTATAAGCTGTTATCTCGCTTAGTACCGGCCGAATGGGATGCACGTACCGCCGTTCATTGCAATAAAAAAAATTGTACTTTTCAACACCCTATTTGTGTATATTTTTAGTATATATTAACGGCATTGCGTGATCACACCCGTAACCAACATTAACCACACACAAAGAACCATATGTAATCTGCACACGCATAACCATAGAGGTTTTGACACAAATTTAATGTTTTGTAACAAAAAACGAACCGGACGCGATCTGCCGAGACGGCGGTCGTTGATTCGAATCACTGGGCACACCTCTCACTTGTCGAAGTCGTGTGTACATTGGTAGTCCACTTTGTACGAGAGAAAAACATCGTGAGGAAACCTGCATATCATAAAGATCTTTATAAGATTTTTGTACTGGGTAGTATATATTATGGTATTTAATTTAACTCACGAGTTTCTCATCATTTAGGTAATATTGTACCATGTTTGAAAAAAAAAAACTATCTGATAGTTTTGTTAAAAATTACGATTATAGTTTTCAAGGGTTTTGAACACAACGTATAGGAGTCTTTTTACCGCTCAGGTATGGTCCCTTGCCGAACCTAAGTTCAGCTAATCTGTAAAAATACTCATATCTACACGGAGAGGCAAAAAACTACCAACAGTTTTTTTTTTAACTTAGTACAATGTTACCTGGGGTGGTTAGGAACATTTGCTTTAAATTTAATACCATTTTACTCAGTATATAAAATCCGCCAACCCGCAGTAATCCAGCGTGGTGGATTACGGCCTAAGCCCTCTCAAACGGACTCTTAGTTATAGCAAAGTCCCATGTTTAGCAGTGGCCAATTATGGGCCAATATGGAAACATAAAAATGCGATTTTCACACTTTATAACTCAACCTATTTCATTAAAGTGACGTCGACAAATGTCTTCATACATCAAAACTACAATAACTAGTAAGTTTATAACAAATCTACTCGTATGATTACTTTCTATCGACGATATTAGGGTTGTCAAACATAAAATCTACCGTATCGTTCTGCAAAATATTATGATGATTTTGTGATTTGCACAAAACGGAGAAGATTTTTACTGAACTGAAGACAGTTGGTAGTACCGCTACTCTTAAACCAGTTCATAGCGGTCAATGACACGGTCGTTTCTATTAAATATCACATCTATTTTTAACGTTGCAAGTTTGCTGCATATTATCAAAACAATGACTGAATAGGCCTATTGAAATAAAACTATTATTTACGGATTTTATCGCGGATTTGGTTTAATTTTTACATTTTTGATTTCCCGGCGTTTCGATTGTTTTACAGCTTTCGTGGTCACGGGGCGAACAATGAATATAATTGATTACTATGCCCTCTCCTTGTCATATTTTCGGCTGAAAATATACTTTCAAACTGTGGGGACATTAGTAGCACCCCTACCGATATATACATACTTCAAGTTTAGAGTATATATAATAAAAGCATATACACAACCATCATATACATAGACTTGAACCCGTACTAAGAAACCAGTCTAGTCGTGGGTATCAGAAACTACGAGAGAGTATTTATCTCGGGTCTGGGTGTTTTTGAGACTGAAGTCTCTCGTAGTTTCTGGTACCCACGACACAAGACTCGATCTTTATGCTATGTCTTATGGCTGTTGAGTGTATTTATTATAGTTATTTTTTAATAAAAATATACATATTTTCAATATGTTACACCCAACATGAATGAGCGTCAATGTTCGTACACATGAAAGTATTCTTGCAAAGTTGGCAACCATATTCAATAACAAAATGCTTCGAATGTTTATAATTTAACGTCAGACGTATGCAGAAAGCAAGACGAGTTCGCTTTCGTTCGTCGTCGCGTGTGAATGGCCGAAGATAGCCACACCTTCACGAAAAGGTTATGACCGATCGGAATGAAATAATGCAATTACAATAAATGCGACGTAATTTTAAGAGAAAAGTTTTATGTCACGCGTTATAATTAAATTAATAAATAATAATTCACCCAACAGTTACATATAGTCCTGACCTCTCACTATGATCGAGTCTTGTGCCGTGGACGGAACAACAAGAGACTTTTCGGCCTCACATACATCCAGACCCGAAACAAATACCTATGGATCGCACAAATATTTGTCTCGGCGCGGGGATCGAACCCACGGTCTCACGTTTCACAGCCAGCATTTAACCAACTGCGCCACGGAAGCTGTCAAACTGGCGAAGATATGTATGTATGTTTTGTCATGTTAAGCCTGTTACTCACTAGCTTGCTTGATTTGCTTGTAATTGTAACCGTTGCCGTGTATGTAATCCGAAAACATACCCACTTATTCATCAGGACTTAGCTGTGACTCAACGCAGTTTTCATATGCCGTTGATATGAACTGACTAATAAACGTTATTCATAAACGTCAAGAAGTTAATCAGCTGTTTAACAACTCTTTAACTTATAAATAGCCGAGATCATTGTTTGAGCAAATTTCAAGCACAAAAAAGGCGGATATCCGTCAGCTGGAGTTTGATATTTACTGTTAAGTGAATGAAATCACATTTCGTTTTATATCCTCTTAACATGGTTTAAATAATTTACGTTTATTTGTTTGTTATATATCATCACGCTATGACCTAGGAGGGAAGCAGTAGTGAAATATCAAGCAAATACGAGGAAACTTAATTAGTTTTTATTGGTCGGATTGGTCTCAAAATTGATATCAGAGGGATCCTTTGCTCCGATATTCTAAATTGATAGTCGGTATTCACCATTTTGGCTGCCATTTTGAAAAGTGTATCTGCACCCGGGCCGGACTGCTAATATTTTATAACTATCATGAACTTCATATAAATTACGCACATGTACAAAAAAATTAATTAACAAAAAATATGAAATGGGTAATTAAGATAATCTCTGAACGAAATAAGCGCATAATATCTATACTAATACATGAAGCTGAAGAGTTTGTTTGTGCCCCCTTATTTCAGAGACTACTGGCTCGATTTTAAAAATTATATCAAGGAAAACCACAGTCTATATGACATCAGGCTATGACCGAAAGGGAATGGAGCCATAGTTAACGTTTCAGAAACGGGGAAATTTAATTCCTTTTTAGAGCTTGCGTATAGGCTGTGTAAGCTGTTGAAGATGCGTTACAATTATGTATTACGGGATTGTTCCTCTTAAGTGCGTGGTGGCCTGTTGGTAAAACCGACTAGACGCGACTGCCAACATATTCACGGTGGTCGCGGGTTCGAATCCCAGGGCACACCTCTGACTTTTCGGAGTCATGTGTGTATTGATAGTCAATTACCACGCACTAAAACGGTGAAGGAAAACATCGTGAGGAAACCTGCATACCATAACGATTTATAGAAATTTCTATGGTATGTAAGTCCGCCTAACCACTCTCATCATCATATGGCCTAACCACTCTCATCATATGGCCTAACCACTCTCAATCGTACTGTCGATTGTAGAGGAGGCCCGTGCCCTGCAGTGGGACGTATATGGGCTGATACAGATACAGATCCTCTTAAAAAGGTCTATCGGGAAAGGACGATGTAATTGTAACGGTATGGGATGGGAATATCAGTACTATAAGATGGTTGTCACATTGATTTTCAATATAAAACAGTACGTGATATTACATAGATAGATTCTGGGATTTAGATATCATATCGATCTAGATGCAGGGTTTGAAACAAAATCACACACCAAAAGTGGCCGAAGTTGCTTCTACATAAACATTTGAATTTCGAACTACGAGATGTAGCAAAAACTCTTCAAAACAACTTCAGTCAACAATAAACCTTATTCGTTTAAATTAAGATATATTATGTTTTTGGACCCTACTAAAATCAAATAAGACCATACGCTTATTTGTGCTCTTATTTCTCTTGCCGTTTTGAGGCCGTTACTTATAATTTAGTGTATATTTGATCGAAGGGGGCTAGAGTCAAAAAGGATCTGCGCCCGGGCGAAGCCGGATTGGGCCGCTAGTATTAAATAAATAGCATTAGTGTCTTCATAACTACGCTCTTCCTTATTGCTTTCTACGGAATATGTGGAACGCATTACCATGTTTATATCGATAGCATAATTACACGGCTTTTTATGACCACAGAAATTAAATGAGGTTTCTGTTTTACAATTTAAAATTTCGTAATTTAACTTAAGTTTTTTTTTATTGCAATGAGTGGCGAGACGAGCATGTCGAAGGTCTCTCATATGTGAGAGGCGCCTGGGTAGGTCAAACCGCAATGTCTGTTTCTCCCGTCAAACAGCAGCATAAATGCATTGTTGTGTATGTGTGAAGGACATTGTAGCCAGAGTAACAACTAAACATATTAAGACATAATATCTTATGTCTCAGGATGGCGAGCGCAGTGGAATGCCAAGTATTGCTTTCTAATTTAAGGTGTTGTTTGTTTTGCTAATGTTGAGACTCGTTTCATGAATAGCAAATGGCGCCATAAATATGCCATAATATAAAACATATATATATATATATATACAATAAAACATATATATGACTGCCTCGGTGGCGTAGTTGTACTACGGTACGGTTACAAAGTTGAGGTCTCGGGTTCGAATCCCGAGTTGGGCAAATTGATATTCGATTTTTCTATTCAATATCAGTCCAGAGTCAGGAATCTGTGCCCGATATGGCGATAGGCTCGCCACCACACCCTGGCACCTCTACCTAGTGCCTACCACTTCTGGGAAAAAAGTGTGAGTTTGTGTATGTATTTATATATGAATAAGCCAAAAGGAAATATAAATATCAAAGAGAAACTGACGGACTTTTGTGAAGCCTCTGCCAACCTGTTTAGTAATACATATTTTACTGTGATGACAAATCTTTATGCAACTATGCTGCAAATACCTACAGATTGACACGCTCGTGCGGACGAATAAAGTAAAAGGCGAGATGATAGTTGCAACCGAACAACGCCTGGTGACGAAATGACGCGTCGAAGAAACAATAAATCACATTCTACACCCACCGAATATGTTAACTTGCACAATTTATTATTGTATTGATTTATCAATCGTGAATTGAAGCCATTTGACATGCTTTTGATGTAAGCTTTTATCATCATTCTATCATTCCTTACAAGAAGCACGCGTGTTGGCTTGCGAAACCATAACTTGATGGTCCAAACCATCTCCGCACGAACCAAAAGGATCGAAAATTATTTTTTGTGCCGCACCGTCGAGCTCTAGAATTGTTTGCCGTTACGCGTGTTTCCTCCCTGCTATAATCTTGGGACCTTCCACAGTAGTGTGAAGAGGCATCTTAGCAGGCCGAAATTATTATATCGATTGACATAGGACTGCCGTCTGATTATATACTCGGCCTGGACGGCATTTGTCCTCACCATCAGAAGCAGTACAGTTATTGTGCCATGCCAGTATAAAAAAAAACATCGTCATAAGATTAATAATAAGATTCATATCTAGCTAACTCTGTCGCTTTCTCATTGGGATCACTTCACAGCCTTATGCTGAGATGGCCACCTAGTTGCAGCGATATGGTGGTGCAATATTAATCGTAGCTAACAATACACTCGTAATCGTAGCCATTGTTTTTTATTTTTTATTTTGTGTGTTCAATTGTTATTGTTCATCATTTTTATTCAGTAAAAAGCAAACCGGGAGAAAAACTATTAATTAAAGAGGTAACCACAGCGTGATTGAGGAGGGTAAAATAAGTTCTAAATATTTTCTGAACTGTGTTTGGAAACAGCGACTTCGTGGGATCTTTCTCAGATTGTGTGACTATTTGCATACTTCTTGCATTGTGCTTGCCAATACTTTCTCAATCGAGAAACTTATCCGTTAATAAATATAGCATAATCAAATATTAAATAATTAAACTTTAAGCACAAATTAATATTTTTAATTTTTTGAAATACGTGTAGTTATAAATCAGTTTAATCAAAATGCACAGAATAATGTACTATCATTTAAATAATTCTCATACGGGTGTTACAATTAGTAATATCACCGTTGCACATTAAGATATTTTTGGACTGATGTTTCATAAATCGGTTGGTAACTGAAATGAATACATAAGTATAGGTGCTTGTTGCTTACGTAATCATAATACATAATACAGGGAAGATCGGTAGTGCCCATACTGGTGACGCATTCTGCTCTCGATAGCGAACACTTTTCAGGTAATAACAAAACTTGTTACTGAAATTATGTAATGTACTCTACTACGAATTGTAAATAGTATAAGCTTCGATTATGTCATCAGAGTAAGTGAGTGGTGGCCTGGTGGTAAACTGACCAGACACGGCTGCCAACATGTTCACGGTGGTCGCGGGTTTGAATCCCAATCGAAACCCCACACCTCTGGCTTTTCGGACACATTTGCGTATTGATTAATAACATAGCGGACTTGTAAGAATTTCTATGGTATGTAAGTCCACCAAACCGCATTAGGCGTGGTGGACTATATTGCCTAACAACTCTCAATCGTACTCTCGATTGTAGAGGAGGCCCGTGCCCTGCAGTGGGACGTATATGGGCTGATACAGAAATAAATAAATAAAATAATTTATTGGACCCATAAAATGTAAATGTCATTATTTAGATTCAATCCCATTTATTTCGTTGCCACCCGGTTCACAGCTTTGTTTTCGTTCGAGACCAAAGAGCAAAAAAATCTAGTGTTGGAGATACTACATACAAGGAAAATATTTTGAAAAATGTGTCCTCTCCGGGATAAAAGGTGAGTGTGTGTGCATGCGCGGGTATGCATGTGTGTGCGTGTGTCTAGACATAACAAAGAACAATAGTTAAATAAGCCTTTAGAGAATTTCCAGTTTTAGAAAAGTGTGATTCACATTTTTTTGTGTTGCTATTGTTGTAACGTAGGCATTATGCTATCATTAAACCTTTCATTGTTATGTTGTAAAGAATGCACATTTTACTATTCAACTTAGTATTGGTGCAAAGATTTTTGTTCCTATATGAAACCTACTCTTTTGTGCAGGGAAAATTATATATTTTCAATAAATATAAAATAATTGCGACACAAGCCTGAAGTTCTTGGAGAAATTAACTTGAAGTGCAATAAAAACAATGTTTGTCTTTGGCTTTGTGAATAAAAATCTTAAATGTGGTGATAATTACTCCATTTTATAAAAATCTGTAGTTCGGGATAAACAGAAAAACCTTTAAAGACAAACCAGAAAAATGCTATAATAAAATTTAAGCAGATATACTTTTAATGTATTTTTGGATATTAACATACTTATGGATTGCAACGTCTGCATTCAGAGACATATTGTGCTAATTAAATAGTCTCTTACTAGTCTGTATCAGCCCATATACGTCCCACTGCAGGGCACGGGCCTCCTCTACAATCGGGAGTACGATTGATAGTGGTTAGGCCATATAGTCCACCACGCTGGCCTAGTGCGGGTTGGCAGACTTACATACCATAGAAATTTTATAAATCGCTATGGTATGCAGGTTTCCTCACGATGTTTTCCTTCACCGTTTTAGTGCGTGGTGATTGACTATCAACACACACATAACTCCGAAAAGTCAGAGGTGTGCCCTGGGATTCGAACCCGCGACCATCGTGAACATGTTGGCAGTCGCGTCTAGTCCGTTTACCAACAGGCCACCACGCACTCTTACTAGTATATCCTTACTATTATAAGAAAATCCATAGTAACGAATTATTTAATAGACAATGTGACTGACTGCGTTAATTATTGGCTAAAATAAGAACGATTAACATGATTGGAGTGTAGTAGTTTTTGACGCTTATTTTGATTGTGTTCTTGAGCAATCTTAAGAAGATCCAGTTTAGATGCGTAAAAACTACGTGGGATTTTGATAATAACTCAGGATAATTAATAGGAAGATTTATGCAAAGACAAACATGCATAAACAAAAAACTACCGGGCTCAATACGATAGACTCACCTATCTTTAAATGTCAATAGCAGATTGCCATTGGCTGATATTTCAGTATCAACTCAAAAAAAGTCAACATCCCAAAATAAAAATATGCACAATGTACATGTGTGCTAAGTAGTTTACAGGTCTTAAATAACTAAGTATATTTACACGGAGATTAAGCATTATTAGTACAATATTAATCAATTATATAAATACGCCAGTAAGTGGTTTCCATAATCCTGACCCTACAATAAGTCAAGTCTTATGGTATATCAAAAACTATGATACTTTTCGGTCTCACAAACTCCTAGACCCAAAGCAAATGCATATGGAGCAAACAAACATTTGTCTCGATTCAAGATCGAACCTACGGCCTCTCATTTTACAGCCGACGCCTATCTACATATATATGTTGGCAATATTAGAAATATTATATTGAAGAAAATTATGTCTTAAATACTGAAGAAGAATTGACCGCAATCACTTTCTGTCGTAATGTGTTGTAGATGAATGCAAATAAAATCTAGAAAACATAGATGACGCCTAGTTATGAATGTAATTTACTCTTACATTGGAAATTACTCGACATTTTTTCGTTCTATATATAATTCCTTAAATAAGCCGATATAGGCTGTTTTAAAACTCCATTTTTTATTAAAGTCACTACCGACACCATTAAGGCATTGTTCTTGAAAAAAGGCTTAAGGTCTGTATGAGCCGTAACCCAAACAATATATAACATATATTGTTGAAGGGATAGTATATTATGTCAATACATTGTATATTCTAGCATCTAAGAAGTTCTAAATAATTCTCAGACTTCTAAAGCATCAGAAGTTACCTAGGATTAATTTAAATGATAATTAAAATAATATTTAAATAAAACTATTACAAATTAAATTGGCATGTTAAATTATTTCCTTTCGTAAGTTTGATCCGCAACATTTAATTTCATCGTAATAATCTCTTCCGCGAGTCGGAACTGCTCATTACTGTGGAAAGTCAGTGTATAATATTTATTTTATTTCACCACCCCTGTGATCTACACACATTTTTTAGTTATGTTATGTATACCATTCGCTCACCTATAATTATTTGTTTCTTGGATAAATAGTGAAGTCCAACTCATTATAGCTCAGTTATAAAGCTAATCACGATTAAATGAAAGTTATCGACAATTTCGCTCACCTTCAAATTACGTGTCAACATCATCCTTCAAAGTCGATAGTCACTCACACACTTAACGATCACTAGGCACTGCGATGCACAAAATATCGACAAATTTATGTCGATATCGAAATTTTGACGTTTGTGCGGCGATGCAGACTTTCTACTGAACGCGCGTACCAAGCCGCCAAGACGCAGTCACTCTCACCGACCCAGGTGAAGATTTCTTTTTATTTAAACCCTCCCTCCTCCGCGCGATTGTGAATTATCGCATAATAGCATCGCGTTATCAAAACACTAGTAATTAGCGCGGACTTACTTGCGTTCAATTTATACTGCGTCTGAAAAGGTCAGTGCAAAGTTTTGTGATTTTTCGTCGGAACAGATTGACCCCGAGTGACAACTAAGGTTTAATTATTAGTATCAGCCTGTATAATTCCCACTACGGGGCACGGACCTCCTATACAATCGATAGTACTTAGAGAGTATTCAGAGTAGTTAGGCCATAAAATCCACAACACTGTCCTAATGCGGGTTGGCGTACTTTACATACCATAAACATTATATTAAAACTCATTTACATGCAATTAAATCATGAGCTCAGTATGAATTAAATACGCTGGTGCATCTTGGAAAATAAATTAATTTCATTATGGTTTCTTATATTAACACCAATGTTCCACATTGAAATAAAACTATTATTTATTTTATCGCGGATTTGGTTTAATTTTTAAATTTTTAGCTTCCCGACTTTTCGATTACTTTCTTTAAATAAAATATTTTCATTAATGTAGGTGAAGTATTTCTCAATGTATAAATATTTAGATCGAACAATTATTTACATGGCTTTGTTATAAATCTTTTGCATAGTTGCGTAGCAAGCAGGCCACTGACAATAAAGATTGGCTTTAGACGTGGTCTATGATCTATATCCTTACTAATATTATAAAGGTGAAAGTTTGTATGTATGTATGGATGTTTGTTACTCTTTCATGAAAAAACGGCTCAACAGATTTTGATGAAATTTGGTATAGTGATAGCTGACACCCTGGATTAACACATAGGCTACTTTTTATCCCGAAAAATGTAGTGTTCCCGTGGGATGAGTCAGGAAACCAAATATACATATTTTCTACTCTTTCAAATTCAAATTGTTGGCACGGGATGTCCTCTCCTACGGAAGGGAAATATAGTCGACGGCACGCGGGAAATATAGTTAGTAGACACGCGAAATAATATGTTCTTGATGTGGATTGGACTCAAAAACTATCTGCACCCGGGCGAAGCCGGGCCCGACAGCTAGTATAGTAATAATGTTATTCTACGTCTTGTATTCTTTAGAAGAATATAAACTAAATATGCAAACTTCGAATGCTCATCTGCTCCTTTTGAGGTAGAAGAGTAACATTATTTTTATGCGTTGCGAAAAGATTAGAATTATTATTCTTAATAATAATTGTTATTAATATTCCGATAACTTAAAATAAATATATGCTGTATAAGTAGCTGCTGATTTCCCAAATAAAATAAAATAAAATAATTTTATGATCCACTGAGAGCCCGAAATTAAACGTAAATTTTTAGAAACCATCTAGATAGGTTGTAAATTGCCATCTTAATAGAGATCAAAACCTACGATACTCAATTTATACAGGGTGATAATGATATATTATGATATTAAATTTATTAAAGACTCGCACCTATATGGGTTGATCAAAAGGCTTGCTACTAAAATCGAGATTTTTTACGAAATACTTGGCAATTTATTTAAAACTTAGTACAATGTTACCCGTATTGGTTAGAAACCTGTGGTTTTGATTATTTACCATAATATATCATATTTGTTTATTCTTTTACCCGCTATACTGGCCTATAAATATAATAAGACAAGACCAGATCGATTTTAGAATGCTATCTTCGTCATCCTGGATTACAGGAAGATCAATGCTCAACTAAGGTTTACCCAAAAATTTGCAGTGACTTGGCTGATACACTTTTCAAAATGGCGGCCAAAATGTTCTATTCCGGTTATCAATTTAGAATGTCGACCAATCGGACCACGAAAAACGAATAAAAATTCCTCGTTTTTTCTGGATTTTTCACTACTGCTTCCCTCCTATAGATCATAGCGTAATGATATATACTATAATATATATTATTCCTCGATAAATGACCTATCCAACACAAAAATATTTTTTCAATTCTAATCAGAAATTCCTGAGGTAACAGACAAACAAACTCTTGAGCTTTATATATTAGTATAGATTAATTGGCTCATAGATAAATATATCATACATACAAAAACCGCAACGATGTGTATTATTATTGAAATACATTCAGGTCGACAGGAAGACGGTGTGGTATTAGCTATTTATAATATTATCGCAGTTTGCGAAACTGTTATCGCTGGAACATATATTTAACTCTTAATTAATAATTTGTTATGCCTTCATCGTATCCTTACCATTGGTCAATGCAGGATCATATTATATGGTGGAATGATGTAAATTGCTTCATAATATAATTAGCTTCCTGGCTCTACTTTGTACTTTAGTAAGATAAAGATTTAGGCATATGTTGGTATTACAAAATGGAAACTGCACAATCCTTGGTTCCAATATTTGCATTTCTGTGAAGAGGCATCTTAGCAGGCCGGCATAATCGTATCGGCATAATTGTAAAAAAAAAAACAACGATTGGCATGGGACTGCCGTCTGATGCTATTCGATACTCTGCCTGGACGGTATTTGCACTTACCATCAGCTCCAGTGTGATCGCTATGTCGTGCAAGAATTTAAAAATGCGGGCCATTAATAGTGAGTAACGAAACTTTGCCAACCCGCACTAGGCCAGCGTGGTGGACTATATGGCCTAACCACTCTCAATCGTACTCTCGGTT
This sequence comes from Hyles euphorbiae, assembly GCA_023078785.2. Taxonomy (NCBI): domain Eukaryota; kingdom Metazoa; phylum Arthropoda; class Insecta; order Lepidoptera; family Sphingidae; genus Hyles; species Hyles euphorbiae. Next base: position 15,503,697 of record CM041037.1, on the reverse strand, counting down.
GTAGAGGAGGCCCGTGCCCTGCAGTGAAACGTATATGGACTGATAACGAACGAAACTTTGCTACTAATTAAATGTATTTTTTTTGTAAAAACCCTAAAATATTTTATTAGGCCTCAAAGTAGTTTCACACGTATTATAGAAATTTTGGCTTTAAATGTTGGTCGTGTAATCTTAATGTACGCCTTTATAGGACGTATTAAACCTGTCGCTAATTGCCTATGGACTTTTAAATCAATAAAAATCAATATTGTTTAGGACACAAACCTATGTAGGTTGGAAAGTGGAACCCACGCTTGATAGTCACAATACCCCTATAACCTTGCAACCAATAACACAAAAAGATAGTAGATTATTGGACATGATTCCTCCTTGAGGGTGGCCTATGTGGAGCAGTGATCTTCCTGTGGCCGAATAATAGCGGTAAAATAAAAAAATATTGTTATGAACCCAATCAAACTACACCATTAGTTTGATTTGAATGTTGAGTCTTACATCATTTCCGTTTAAAATCGCGTAATAACTATTATCAAAATATTACTCTTCTAAAGAAATGGCACAAATTGGCCACGATGGCTGACCTCATAAGTTCTGCATTAGATTTATCAAAAGCAAACCATCTGGTAGCATTAGTTACGTCATGAGCCCTGTAAGTAAAAGGTCTGACATTAGACCCGTTGTTGCAGTTACGTGATGTTCCTCAAGCCTTTCTATTTTAGTGTAATGTTAGCCGACACCTAGAACCTGGATGCGACGTAACCTGACTATGAAATTGAATAATCATAATTAAACTTGGATCACTAAACCCCTCTTAATGTAGATAAGGTCCATGCCCTGCAGTGGAGCAGGTATCTTCTTGGCAAGCAAGACCACTGCTGAACTTAAAAGGAAAACTAATGATTTAAGTTTTCGCACTGGTGCAGTACCAGCCCACAATTAGCTTGTCATTTGACTACGCTGTATGCGAAGGCTATTATAAATAAATAAATAACACCCAACAGTCACATATATGGAGGAACTACGGGAGACTTTTCGCTCTCACAAACACCCAGTCCCGAAATAAATATTTGTGGGCCGCATAAACATTTTTTTCATATTTATTTATTTTATTTATTTATTTAATGCGGGGATCGAAACCGCGGCCTCTCCTTTCACAGGCGGCATCTACCCGACTGTACCACGGAGGCTGTCAAATATTTAGCTATTAAGGTATCGACCGTTTGATAGACTTTTGGTCAATTACTGTCAGGGTGTGTAGAGGTATAATATTATTAGATTTAAAATAAAACGATGATAGAAATTGGATGAACCGTATTAATCGTGTCTTCTAGGTCACTATAAAGACTGTTCATACACCAATAAATTGTTAATTAAGTGAAAGTGTGTCATGTTTGGGTTGTTGGCAATTTATAACTTTGAAATAAATACAAACTGCATTTTCGGTCTGTACGGAAGAGGAGTGATTATGAAACAAATGAGAATTCACTTTTACAAAGTGGTGGTACACGGTGGTGGTAGGTCTCTCATATGTGAGAGGCCATCTGGGTAGGTACCACCGCAATGTCCATTTCTCCCGTGAAACAACACTGCGTTACTGCACTGTTGTATTTCGGATTGAAGGACATTGTAGCCAGAGTAACTACTGGCCATATTGAGACTTAACATCTTATGTCTCAGGATGGCGAGCGCAGTGTGTGTTGCTACTGTTTATGAGCGGTCGTATCGCTTACCATCAGGCGAACGGCTTGCTCGTCTCGCCATTCATTGCAATAAAAAAAAACAACACAATTTCAATTTGTATCTGCACTTGTTATAAATTTTTATGATATAATATAGAACTTTGTCCTTTATCTTTACTACCATTTATATTTAAAGTTTTAGAGTTTTTATTATTTTACATCGGGTAATGGAAAGCTGTTTTAACATATTATATAAAACAGTGTCCTAGGTCATCGAATGGAAATAATTATGTAAAAACATAAGTAGCGAAATACAATTCGTGAAGGTTTTTATTTCTTTCATTCTTTATTAAAAATCCAGAGCCCTTGATAATATATACTTATATTATAAATGTTTGCATTGAATAGGCTACGAAACTACTGAACCGATTTGAAAAACTATTTTATTGTTGGGAAGTTACAATATCCAGAGTGACATACGCAAATAAAAAAATTAAAAAAAAAATGGATTCTCACTCTCCCATAATGTAACCCAAGGTGTAAAAAATTGCATAAAATAAATAAATAAATAAAATATTCTTTAGATCGAGTGGGCTGCGAAAACTATATTATTGATGTGGACTGGACTCCAAAAATATCAATTCCCGGACAAAGCTGGGTCGAACCGCCAGTAATTTAATACAATTGGTATCTTACGGCCATTAATGTGTGTACATTTTCTCACATTACTCTTTGTTCCTTCTACTTGGTGATCCCGACCGGTGCAAGGGACTGCCTTCCTTTATTATTTATCACCAATTGTCACAATTTTGTCCGCCTGGCATAATTCGGATACACGCAGGCTGAACTCGAACCATATTATGATTGTGTCATTATGGCGGGTTTTCCAAACATGATAACAGTCACTATTCAGACAAACTCAAAAATCCTCTAACAAAGCAATGAGAATATATAACAACACTTTAAATGATAAGTGCTAGAATTATATCAATTAAATGCAACAACTAAGGTTTATAATGGTTATGAAATGAGTAAATTATAATATACTGTATTAGCCCATTTACACCTTCTGCAGGGCACGGGCCTCCTCTAAAAACGAAAGCACGATTGAAAGAAGTTAGGCCATATAGTCCACCACGTTGGCCTAGTGCGGGCTGGCGGACTTTACTTATCATAGAAATCACAAAAATTTTCAGATACGCATATTTCCTTATTTATTTATATTTTTTTGCTCCATACATACAATTAGTTACATTAAAGAAATAACTAAATGAAAAAGCACAAAAGGCGTTCTTGTCACGCTGGGAAATTTCTTCTAGGCAACCTTGGGATGGATGTAATAAATAGGAGAATAAGAGGACAGTGTAAAGAGTAAATAATTACCCGAAATGAATAAAAAACCTTATAAATAGATGACACTAAAAAATATACAAACAAATCTTTATGTATTTTATTTGCGCTAAAATCAAGTGACGTCACAAATATTATCCAACATGCCAAAAAAGAAACGTAACGATATCAAAAATATATATTTTATGTAAAATAATTAAATTGTGGGTCAAACCCAACTTACCAGACGCTGAGAGTAAAAATAAACTTTATGCAACTCGTTCCACATTCACTGTTACCCAACGTTACACATCCCGTGCGTCCGGCTTGGTTACGCGGAATTCCGTATATTTAATAAATCTAGGCTTGGGGAAAATTGATTAATCTCTTCGATCTACAAGGACGGACGACCTGGCTAAAGCTGCAGGAAGTCGCTGGATGCAGGCCGCTTCCAACACGTCGATGTGGAGATCCTTGGAGTCCTATGTTCAGCAGTGGACTTCCTGTGGTTGAGATGATGATGATGAATCTCTTAGATTTGGGGTGAAGAGAAGCTGAAGAAGGAACGTAGTATACTCCTCTGCCTACTCCTTTGGAAATGCAGGTGTTTTAATAGAGAAGAGTGTTCGAAGGAGGATAAGGATTCCGCAGATGCATAGAGTACAAACAAAAAGTCATCGCAGTGGAAATTACGAATAATAGGTAGAGTATAAATTGAAGGTGGCATAATTTATCGAACTATATAAATGAAATATGTTGCAGAGTATATCCATATACAATTAAAATTTGTTTTATTTAATATATGTAAATATCAGTTCATAAATAATTTATTACGGGTTAGGTATTTCATGGTGCATTTTATTAGTATATATACAAGAATACGACATTTTTAAATATGTTAATGCCGAAATTAATTAATCAAGTAGATGTAAATGTAAGAGCGCGAACGAGAGCTCATAATCTTATGATTACTTACACCGAAAAAATAAATTATTTTCAAATAGGGCCAGAAGAACCCTAAATCGGATAGCATAAAATTTGAATGTGCAAGAAGTGTGCGATAGTCGTAGCAAAATGCAGTTAATAGTGTGTGTCTACCCCCATGAAATGAAGGCATGAGTTTATATGAATGTAAATATATATATTAATTCTAATTAATAATGAGGTAACAATGTCTCAGTCACACAGACCAGTGGTTATTCACCTATCTACGAGTATATGTATATAATAAATGTAAAACTGGTCGATATCCTTACATGGAAAATATATGAGTAAATCTATTAAGGGGGTACTGTATTCACGTAATAGAACCCAAAACAACGATTATTAGATTTTTGTCTGTTTTATTGTTAAAAATTAGTGTTCCCGTTGGATTACGAAGGAATTCGTTTACATTTGTTGCTCTTTTAAACTCAAATACATAGAATGGAAGAGGAGAGGACAGGATTTCATGCCTTCAGTCATAGGACAAAATGAGGTTGGACACGACGTTACATAATGAGATTGGAGGGGTAAACAATCACATTCAATAAGTTTGAATACCTACATGGTATATCAAGACTGCTACTGTTTTAGTGACTACAAAATGCGACTAAAAATTTCGCAAAGAAACATGACAATTTCTTTGTCGTTTTTTAAATATAACTGTGCTTGGGTGGTAAATCCATAGTTTGTGCTAAAGTAATAATCTAAACCCTTGCTTACCAGAACATATTTAAAAATAACATGGTTTACACTTTTCTTTTAGAATTAACTATGTATTTACCACCCATATACGACTGTAGAAAAAATAAAATACAAAAAAAAACGTTCCTTATTTTTGCAAAATGTTTAGTTGCATTGCATCACCCGACTTCATTTTCGGTAGCAACCTTGATATACCCTTTATAAATGAAACAATTAGTACACTAAATTATCTTATGTTGCTGATGTGGCATGGACTCATTCTTTTTAAACTGGCACGTCATAATTGCTGCATTGCACCTGAGGGTAAATATCAACGGCCAGGCAAAGCTGGGCCGACCCCTACTCTTATAAATTAACAAACAAGCCCAACACATTGACACACTTTAGTTTCTGAGGAATATTTTGGTGTTACGTGTGTCGACCATAAGTGAATGTTGATCGAAATTATTTCACTTCCTGATTCACTGGCATTTAAAGATATTTTTTTTATAAATAACGCCAGTCAATGACCAAGAAAGCCACAAACATAACGAGATTTCAGAATGATTTAGTTATTGCTATTGGTATCGCTATTTGCACTGTGATGGTTGTGTTCCATAAGTTAGTGGTAGTGAGACCATACGTAGCTTTAGTTTCTGATACCCACGGCAGAAGTAAATTTCTAAGTGCAGGGTCAGGACTATGAATATGACTGTTGGGTTTATTCATTCATAAATCAGCCCTTTGCAGTTCACTGTTGGACTTGGACCTCTCCCTAGGTACGCCACAGAGCCCGGTTTGCTGCTTTATGCCTCCAGTTGCTGCCGGTCCTTTTGTGCATGTTGTCACGCCATCTGGCCAGAGGACGTCCCATGTTACACCTACTATGTTACGTTGGGTTCATATTTGACAGCATTCGTCGCGCAGTTGGTTAGACGCCGGTTGTGAAACGTGAGGCCGTGTGTTCGAATCCCGCACCGAGATAAATTTGTACGATCCACACGTATTCGTGTCGATTCTGAATGAATGTGAAATGAAATGAAATGAAATGTGTTTATTGAAATTAAATGTATTTATTGAAATGAAATGTATTTATTGGTCACGTAGGCAATTTAAAAGCTCTTATGACAAGTCAATACACATAGAACTTAATCTCTATAAGCAATATATTTCCTATACTTAGTATTACTTATTTTCATTTCTTGGTTTAATTATTTATTTATGTAATTTATTTATTTTAAATTAATTTTATTTTTATTAAGAATTAGTTTTATTTATTTGTTTACTTTTTATTCTTAATGTGAGAAAGAGACGGTGAGAGGTCCCCAAGCTCCATTTTTTTTAATTACTTATATTTTGCTCATGTTACAGGCCACTTTAATATCGTTTTGACATGATTGTTTTATTTGAATAATATTTTTGTTGGTATTCAAAATTTTAAAAAACGATCAAACATCAAAATACCCTGTCATGTGAGCCTGCTGGTTGTGGTCTAGGTCTTATGCAACTGACCCTTTCGGAATTATTATGAGTACTTACACAACATGTAAGTAGTAAAACTGTATCGTAGTTTTTTTTAATGATAGTAGGTCAGTGCAAGCGGCGCCATTGCGACTTATCTCACCGAAACCAGAAGTGAAGTAACTGATTCCATGTTGAGCTTCGTTGGCCCCATACCATAGTCGATAATTTTCCCCGTACTCTTTTTTTTAATTTAGTAGGTTCTGCAAACTAGCAAACTTGTCACCTGGTAAGTGGTACCGTCCCAAACGAGCTTGCCCATGTATAAAATAATAATAAATAAATGCTGAATTACGTAGCACTTCCACAGTTCCCCTGTACATAAGCAACAAAATATATTTTGGCTCATTCGAAAAACAAAAAGTATTTTTGTATCAGCCCATATACGTCTCACTACAGGGCACGCGCCTCCTCCACAATCAAGAGAACGATTGACAGTAGTCAGGCCATGTAGTCATAAACATATAGTGATAACACCAATTTTCATTGATTGTTTTTCTTACCTCACTCATCAAAAATAGCCTGACGTTAAAAATTCCAAAAAATCAATACCGTAAGCTCGTAAAATCCCCTTGCATACAATAATTAAGAGCTAAACAGGATAATGTGGTAATGAGTGGTCATAGTTTGCGTCATGTTGCATAACCTACATCACTATGACGAGCACTCAGAATGTATTATATTATTACACACGCGTAATACCTATTTAATGATGACGATTTTCAGACCAAACAGGGCGAGACGGCAAAAAAATCTTTAGGGATCCGCGTTCTATAACAGCCCTTATTGCGAGGGAGTAAGGTTCAGATGATGACAATTGGAGACAGTTACGAAACATGTGATGTGACAAGTTTTTAGCTCAAGTGGTTATGTTTGTAATAATACGATTGTTTACAGCCGTCAGGAGAAGGTTTTCATCACTTCGAGTTAGCACGTCCAATTTGAAGCAGTGAAATGTTTGCGTCACATTATTCGCGTTACTTAAATGTGGACATCATTGGCATTAAGCGTGGTCGATGTAAATGTAGTTTTAGGCGATAGATTAAATTATTATTTTACGGATGGTCCTAAAAGGGAAGAGAGCCTGGTGATCTGCACCACAGGTTAAACCAACAGTAGCCACCAGTTTCTCACAAAATATATATGTATTTAAGTAAAAATAGTTTGAAGGCAGCTTATGTTCCTATGATTTTGGCGAGGAGAAAATAAATAAAGTTTATATATTTTCTGCTCTGTAGCTGCATCGAGGCCCCATAAATCGCTGGCATGATGTCATCAAGGGAGATGTAAGAGTCAGTGGTATTAAAGCCAAGAATGCCAAAAACCAGACGAAATTGCTGAGCAAGCAGGAAATCTTTTGTGGCAACAAAGGAAGAAAGAAAGATATCCTTAGAGGAGTTTGTACGACAGTGTACACCATATGACAAAATATTAATTTACTGACGGTAGGTCTTTCATATGTGAGAGGCCGCCTGGGTACCACCACCACCACCACCGCAGTGTCTATTTCTCCCGCCAAACAGCAGTTTAAATGCACTGTTGTGTTTTGGATCGAAGGGTATTGTAGCCAGAGTAACTACTGGATATATTGAGACTACATCAATGTCTCAGGATGGCGAGCGCATTGGAATACCAAGCACTGCTTTGTGATTCACGGTGTTGTTTTGTTTTGCTACTGTTCATGAGCAGTCGTACCTAACCATCAGGTGAACGGCATACTCCATTTATTGCAATAAAAGTGAATAATCTAAACAAAACAATTAACAAGTTACCGTCCAAACCATTCTGTTTTTAGGTTACCATTAGATTCAATTTGAAATTATAACATTGCATGAGCTGTAAACATCATAATAAAAGTAAATAAACATAAAAACAAGTTTTTCTCAACGCATTACTTTGGTATTTTTTTTATAAACAACTGTTTCAAAGAAGGTTTTGACGAACTAACCAGATCTCCACGGGTCATTGCCCGTCTCGGTTGTATAATATTAGTATAATGCTGATAAGGATACCCAAACATTATGGCAATTGTTTACACTTTTTTGTGTCGATTATCGATATTGAAAATTATAGTTAATAAATAATAACAGGCACACACACAGTCATAACTCCACAGTAAAAATGTATTTGCGGGTATTACAAACTACATGAGACTCGATATTCTCAGAACACCCAAATTCAAAACTAATAATAACATAAACTAATTTATCTTTGAACTGGAAACCCACGGCTATTCATCGGCATTAACTATGTATTGTATCAATGCACAGTACCTATGTGTTCTATAGAGATCACGATTGCTTTGACAATTTAGCCTTTTTTTGCAATGCTCAATATTCCACTATAATAAAAATATGAAACTTATGCAACCATATTTGTGCCCTTTTACATTCAAACAGTTGGCAATATTGTAACACACAAAATAAATTTAATTCAATTATCATATCCATTCTGTGAATTGTTACGGTAGGTACGGTATAGTGTAAAATTCCGAAACACCATTATTTTTATGGAACTTTTGAACTATTGTGGTTGAGATTATTACGCGTGTAAGGTTCTCTGCCCATTTCAACGTAGCAACATGATCATGCTATAAATATTTCAGGTAAAATATATGTGGGAACAGTTCCGACTCCGGTCAAATCAAACAAAGAATGTTCAGATTATTTCGATTTAATATCGTCTTCTATATTTCGTGTCAAATCGTCTTCATCAGCCTTCACGTCTTAAATCGACCTCCAGACTGTTCTCTCCTATATTCCGTCCTTCCATACTTAATAATTAATCTGAATCATTCAACTTCTAACTATTTCCATTTTAACTACTTTTATTCGTCATCTCTTTCACACAAACCACGTTCCATATCAGTCATTCGCCCAACTTATTTACTGAAATATTTAAAGTTTCCCTTTTCATATATTTTAATTAATAAATATATAACACTCAACAATGACATACATAGTCCCGACCCCACACCAAGGTCGAGTCTTGTGTCGTGGGTATCTGAAACTACGATAGACTTTTCGGTCTCACAAACACCCAATCCGAACTAAATATTTGTAGGCTGCACTAACATTTCTCTCTCGACCTCTGCCATATGAGAGACCCACTACCAGCATATCAATAGCACATTGATATTATGAGACGTGGTGGGCAGTAACCTTAATTATTGTCTTAGGAAATTTGATGTGGTCAACTATAATATGAGTTAATCGATGGCCTAATATAAAAACATTGGTCCCACAGATAGAATCGGTTATTTCCCCACATTATGTGAGAGGGCAACGCGGCAACACTACAAAATTACACGTACTAAAATGCATTCTGTGCGGCATTTATAACATTACTAGCGATTTGTCCCAGCTTCGCCCGGGGGCGGTTACTTTTTGGAGCCACTTTAAAAACAAAGAAACCATTTAGCGTGATAATCAATTAACTTACTTAAACTTAATGTTGCTGCTATATTTAACTGCCCATCCCATTCCTTTGAGTTACAAAGAGTACGGTCTATTTTTATTTTTATTTTATTTTATTCAAGTAAAGGAAACAAACAGTACAAAGTATAAAAACAATATAAAGAGAAATAATATAGCTAAACTTAGACCAATAAAGTTTCCAATGTCTATAAAATTTGAATTCCTTCCCACAGGAATACTAAATTTTGGCGGGGTAAAAAGTATATGTTATATGCCTATATATTAATTTAGGGTGTCAGCTAGCTCCATGCCAAATTTCATCGAAACTGGTCCAACGGTTTGAGCCTGAAGAGGTAACAAACAAACTTTCGCATCTATAATATTAGTAAGATACCCTGTATGATTGTAATAGCCATTGTAATTTGGTTAGTTAGTTACGTAACAATATTATTGGCTTTATGCGGTACGATTATTGATCAAAGCGCATGTGACGTGACAGCAAGCATGAAGCACGGGACAACGTGGCGAGAGCTGTCAAACTGAGCCATGTGTTACAGTGAAACTTGGCTAAATGGGACCTGGATAAGTGAGAAACCTCCATAACTAGAACTAATGCTGAGGTCCAAAGAATTTGGCACTGAATTACCTCTGCTAGTTCTTCCGATTTATCACCATAGTTACCTCAATAACTTAGACAGCGAGTGACTTTAATTTGCACTAACTCTGTTACTGAGATAACATCCTGTTTGTTTACTTACTTATTCTTATTCTAGCCGAAAATTCCTGTTTCCTGTTGGTGCCTTAAAATGTGGCCAGAAGTAAGTTATAACTTATTTCATGATAATATCGCTTTCCAAAATCAGGCAATTTTAAAGGGACGCTTAGATTTAAATGTGAATGTTTTGGATATAGAGAACAATCTTTCCTCAAAGAACGAAAGTTGGAATTTCCATCTTGGCAGAATTTGTTAGCGCTTGTTTGCTTGGAAAAGACCTAAATTTATGGGTAGAGGAATTCACTTTTTCAAGGCATATGAGCCATCCATATACCCACTATACTCGTATACATAGCGGGTACCTAATTAAATTCTTACGACCGTATAGCCAAATTTATCGGAGGTAGAAAGATTTAGAGACTAGAAACATATCTAATATATCTTGGACCGAAATCATTATACTATACATTGCGGTGCAAGTATTAAAGAGTGCTGGTTATTTCTAAGATTTTTATTACCCTTATATTTACGGGGGAAAGTGGTCAATAATTTATTTCCAATTCCTCCTATTTAGCTTTCTGATTGATTTCGTTGCGAGTTAAAGATAAGTTAGACGTTCCAGGAGACTCGCCAAGCTTCAATGCTCGGTGTCATTACATTGTGTGCCACGGTTAATCTTGGCTTACAGGAGTTACAGTGGTGGGTGTGAGGGTGGGACAGTCTCCAAGCCCCTATACTCACAATTATTATGATCCTTTCAGAAATAATCATTTTTCATAGCGGTAAGTTAAAAAGTGCGTTGTTGGTAACGGACCGGTGGCGGGAACCGAGATGATGGTCTCGGGTTCAAATCCCAGTGGTCCACCCAGGCAGTGGTCACACCTCTAACTTTTTGGGAATCATGTGAGTTGATAGTCATTTACCATGCACTTTAACGATGAAGGAAAACATGGTAAGAAAACCTTTAAATATTAACTAGATTTTGTTTGTTTGTATCGCCGCCTAGCCTTTGAAAACACGCGAGAGATAGGATATTAAAATCAGTGAAAAAAGGAACAACCATATAACCAATAATAAAATCAAAATAATATATCGAATTAGAAGTTTCAAATCTTAAGTTCCCAATTATTATTATTTTACAATGATACATTGAGATAATGGGGAAAGGGTACTCTTTACAAACAGACAATTACACCTCTCAACTTAGCTAAATATTGAAATAAACCTATTAATTACGGTTTTTATCGCGGATTTGGTTACATTTTTAATGTGGTTCCGGGGCGGATTTATGCCTTTCCTGCGCTGTAAAGCAATCGAAAGGTCGGCAAGTAAAAAAATGTAAAAATAGAACCAAATCCGCGATGAAATCCGTAAATAATATTTTTATTTTGATGTGTAACATTTGCGTAAATGTAAGAAACCATTAAGCTAACTATTTCCTGTGTCTAACGCACATTATAGAGAACCAAGGGTTTGTGTAAATAAAAATGAGAAGAATAGTACGTAATCCTCACTTTTTTTGTACCCGAATGCTTAATTACCATTGATTCTCAGTAAATTAGTTATAGATCGTCAACGGTATTCTGGCTTGGTTGTCATGCTACTTTCAATATGTTAGGAACAGTTTTTGACCGACTTCAAAAAAGGAAGTACTCAATTCGACTGTTTTTTTTTTCTTTTCACATTTTGCTGTGTGAAAAGAGATGCTTGTGTTTGTAGTCACTAAAACTACTTGGCAGCAGGTAGCAGTCTTAATATACCCTGCATATTACGTATTGGGTGTTAATATCTGGATATTTGAGAAATTTTATTGTGTAAATGTGACTGCTTATCTAGATAGAGATCTTAAGAAAGTATATTTATTTGAGCACACGGGAAGCGTCAATATATTTCTGATGCTGACTCCGTCCGTCACCACGCATTAGGCCAGCGTGGGCTCTGGCCTATTCCCTCTCGTTTGAACTCTATATTCCAGAAGAATTCCATCCCCAAAAAATAGAAAATCTATGCCCAAAATTATGCGTGTGTGGTCTGAGTAACAACACAACTACGTACTTTTTTTGTGAACTTTTTACTATAGTCTATATACAACGTTGATGCGACCGATGGGCATTAAATTACACTATGTATGCTATACGTCCTTGGTATTAATTCGGCACGGCACAAAAGTTAATAATACCAAAAATTTGTTTCAAACAAACTAAATAGCTTCCAAATAAGAGTAAAACGCAACCATCCTGTGTAAATAAATTTCATTGACCTGTAGATACGAATAGATAACAAATTGGCAACGTCGCGCGCGGCGCGTGTTATTGTCGTGTACTTATTATTGTGTGACTTGTGTAAGAGCGGCAACAACGCGCAGATTTTAGTACAATCTATCGTATTAAGGTGAATGACCATGCGTTGGGCGTAATCAGCTGTTAGAAAAGCTACATCGTGTTCAAATGGGGCAAAAACATAAAAAATCATTTATGACTAAACTACTGCTCCTATTTAATTGATTTTTAGTACAGAGCTTCAAAATGGTACCTAGTATATGTAGTTTAAAGAAATGCCCATCGGTCGCATCAACGTTGTATGTTTATTACTGCATTGTTTTTGTTAATAAATATTGTTTATATTCTGTTGATTTGATTGTTAGATATAATTAGGCTTAAGAATCTAATTAATGTAATTGGTGTATACCGTTTTAATTAAATAAAATAAATAATAATAGAACTTTATACTGTGAAATGTATAAAACGATGGTACATAAAACCTAATATAATTAAATAAAACAGAGAATTACGTAATTTTTAATGCAATGGCGTCATGGTATACGCAAGTATTCGATAATTCGTTATAATGAACAAACAGGAAAGTGATGGCTCATATGTGTAGAAGTATGTATATATAAATCGGGTCGCTCGAGAACACACTCAAAGCCTCGACTTCCTTCAACGCCACGCCATATCCAGCGTTTTCATTTAAATAAAACATCAGTAATTGTTATTTAAATTAGTAATTGAAAATGGCGTCCCTAAATAGGCTTTCGGTAATTATTACCCTAATTATAAAATGTGAATTTAAATTTTTGGGTTTTATAAATTAAAAGTTCAGTGCAAGACAAAAATAATTTTTGAATAAATTAATTAAAAGGAAATAATTGGTTCAAATTTTTTATTAAAATGCATTTGTTATTGTTAAAGGTGGTGTTAGTGGCTGTTTGTGCTGTTTTAGTTGCTGGACGTGAGTATTTTTACTTATTTAATAACTTATTTTAAAGAAAATTCGTGTTTAATCTTAGTTGAATACATACATATGTTTTTAAAATGTTTGTTTAGCGATAATATATTCGAAGACAGGTTTCGAGTCGACTTAACATGTTTTTACATACGATATGAACATGTTTCCTTTTTGTTTATTAGGAACGTTACAAATATGAGGATAACATATTAAAAACATCCTACATTTTAATTAAGAAGTGTAGCATATGTTACAAAGCTTACTAAATAATTCCATTCAGCTTTATAAAAAAAAGCACGTGTAATGACATTGGTTTTGATTTTTGGCATGGTTTTTAGTTAAACCATATTTTATACAACTTCACCTCTTAACAGGAGTCATTCCAGAGGGGTAACTCTACAACAACTTTACGAACTGCGAATGTTCGCATGTTTGACGTCCGGAGTAACATATAAGATTTCCACTTCTAAAAATCAATACTATTCTTTATTATACTTATCATTTTCCCCGAACTTAGTCTATTGTTGCGATATACGATAGAGGAATCCAAAATTTTGTGGAGTATCTAGGCACATTAGTGAAGTTTAACGTGCGGCGTCCGAACATTCGAAGTTCGTATCGTTTTTATAGAGTAACCCCCCAGTGTCGATACTGTTTAATTCACACAATTGTCTCCAAAGTTTCCAAAGTTTGCCGTAATTTGTTTCATATTGCACAAAACTACTTTTACAAACTTGAAGCTATATGCCCAACTAATATTATTCTCTAAAATAATATATAAATCGAAGAATTTCTATGGTATGTAAGTCCGCCAACCCGCACTAGGCCAGCGTGGTGGACTATATGGCCTAACCACTCTCAATCGTATTCTCGATTGTAGAGTAGGCCCGTGCCCTGCAGTGGGACGTATATGGGCTGATACAGAAATAATATATACTGTTTTACAGGTGACTTCGAACTTCCAGAAGAATGTAAGGACAAAATGTTCTGTAGCACGAAGCCCAGCTTCTATGACGACATACAACAGGAAATTGATAAGAAGTTCGAACCTATCAAAAAGGTATTTCGTAACCGTACTTTAATCAAATATCCTTGTAAAAGTACGCATGATCCAAGCATCAATTTCAGTGAAAACAGCAAATTAATCCTTATTTCAACTACTCAAGGCATTTATTCCTATGGAGATAAAAAAAACAGCTTGTAAACACGCGCCGATTCTACGGTATACGCGCGTCTGCGAGCGACTGGCGCTTTTTGTCTATAGGAATGTGTGCTTTAACCTGAGAACAAAAGAGTGAATTTACTACGCTGTTATTTATATTTGAGATAAGTGAACTATTTTCACTGCTTCTGATAATAATTAATTTTATTCTCCTTTCAGAAATGGAATTTGCAAGAAGATGAGGATGACGACGATGGTGAAAAGATTTACCCATCGAAAAATTGCCCATATATCACAAGGGTAAGTAAATACATCCAACAGTCATATACATGGCCGTGACTCCATATTAAGATCAATTAAATTTTGTATCGTGGATATCAGAAACTACGAGAGTCTTTTCGGTCTCATAAACAGAGCCGAAACAAGTACTTGTGGGCCTCACAAACATTTGTCTTGGTATGGAGATCGAACCCGCGGCCTTTCGTGGCGAAGTAGAAAGCTAGTATTGGAAAGATCCAATG
Organism: Hyles euphorbiae; assembly: GCA_023078785.2. Lineage (NCBI taxonomy): Eukaryota > Metazoa > Arthropoda > Insecta > Lepidoptera > Sphingidae > Hyles > Hyles euphorbiae. The sequence continues at coordinate 15,488,464 of CM041037.1, read as the reverse complement.
ATTGTATAAGAAGTCTAATAGACCAAGAGCCCGAGTCCGTCAGACGTTCATATTTTATAGAAGCTAAAGGTTTATCTGCGCATGCCTCTGACATAGGCATCACACAATCAAGTATCACGCAGTTCCAATCATGGTCGCTTTGGGTAACTTCGAGCTTCAGTTATCAGAAGTTTTTTTTAAATCCGTGTAGTATTCGGCAAGTTACAAATATAAGAAAGTTGGTGGTAGGAGTAATAGAAAAGGATGCAACATGCACAACGTGACGTCATATTTCATAATGTGCATGCGTACGAAAGATAAAACGAGTGTCCCCACCACACCATTAATAAATATGAATATCTCTAGTCATTTTAAAACCAATTTTGGTGTTTTTTTCAAATTCATATATTTTATATGCGATACTTTTTAAGCATCATTACATACTGTTCAAAATCAAATTTTAGAAACCTTTTCCGTCAGATGAAACCTACGATTTAGTTAGTCTCGGTTTGTATTCAATTGTCTTATTTTTCTAGATGGAGACCCCATATGTATTGAGAACAAACGTAACAACGAAGGTCATCGTGCAGTCCAGCTTCTACAAGCAAAAGTTCAGAATTACAGAGTGCTAGTAAGTATATCTTTTATAATAAATAATAACTAGATAATAAAAAACGTTCTTTCTCCTAACAAAAATCATAAAAACATAAGTTGCCTTAAAACTATTTTTACTTATGTAAATACGTATTTTGTGAGAAGCTGGTGTCTACCGTAGGTTTTAACCTGTGATGCAGATCGCCAGGCTCTTTTCCATTTTAGGACCTCACCATAAAATTTGGAGACATAAAAATTTTAATGATTGAAATAAGAGTAAAAATAAAACAATATTTAAAATGAAGTTTAAATTAAAAGCTGAAAATAAAATTTAAAAACTAATAATATTATAATGTGGAGATATTTGTAACAGCAAACCTAATCTTGCTGTACTTAGAATATACTCCAGTAATTTATTTTTCATTAGCGATCTAAAAAAAATTTGCCCTGTTTTTAATGCAGTAAATTGCGTATAATTTGTTACATAAAAATGCTAAAAAATCAGTACAACTGCCTCGTTTCTACCACGGTATAATTGCAAAGCTGAGGTCTTGGGTTCGAGTCCCGGGTTCAGCAAAGTGATATTGAATTTTTCTATTCATTATCAGTATGGAGTCAAGAATTTGTGCCCAATATGGCGATAGGCTCGCCCTTATCACATCTTGGGACGGAAAATACAATGTGAAACGTGGATGTCCTGGTTGCACCATTGCCTATGCCTTCTGGGAAAAGGCGTCAGTTTATGTATGTATGTAAAATAGGAGTATAGTGGTCTCCTAAACTTAGTTTAAGACAACCTCCATGGCGTAGTCGGTTAGATGCCGCCTGTGAAACGAGAGGCCGCGGGTTCGATCCCCGCACTGAGAGAAATGTTTGTGCGGTCCACAAATATTTCTTCCTGGTACCCAGACCAGGTGTTTGAGACCGAAAAGTCTCTCGTAGCTCCAGATACCCACGACACAATACTCTTATCTTAATGTGGGGTTAGGACTATGTGTGTGACTCTTGGATGTTATTTATTTATTTATGATTTTAATATAAAGTGTTTGATTCACAGTGTAGAAGATCCTGAGAAAAAAGACAGTGAGGTTTGTTTCGAAAATTTCACCGGTCTCAATAAGGGCTCCTGCAAAACGAAATACGCATCAATGGCTTTGTACGTCTATGACAATAAGAACGCAAAGATTGAGCGTCTTCCAGTTACGATTCCCGTGTGTTGTGCTTGTACAATCTACTCATAAGACGAAGTATTACCAAATGATGCCAAAAATTAGTTGTTAGTTGTAAAGAATTTAAGTTATGCCAATAAAGTGTCTATTATAATAGTTTTTGTTTCACTTAATCTGCGATAGTAATATACTTACATAAAATCACGTGTTTTCCCAGAAGAATGGCAGAGGTGCCACAAATACACCCACATTTCGCCTTGTGTTCCGTCCCATGAGACAAAAAAATTCATGACTCTTATTTTCAGAGTAACTTTTTACCCAAGAACATTTTGGTGTTCCCATGTGATGAGCAACGAATTCTAATACGTGTATTCACTACTCTTTCAAACTATGGGATAAGGGATGGAATGGACAGAATATAAGGTAGAATATAGCAATTTAAATGCACTTTTGTGTTTCGGTTTGAAGGACATTGTAGCCAGAGTTACTACTGGACATATTGAAACTTGCATCTTATGTCTCAGGATGGCGAGTGCAGTGGAATGTCAAGCATTGCTTTGAAAGAAATAAAATTATGAAAAAAAATAATATTACTAATATATTGGACTAATTAACTATAAAAATTCCTGCTAATACGTTCCCACCTTTCACGTGACTAATTTACGTCAACGATCGGTAACAGTCTTACCGCTCAAGCAGTGACGTCAGCGCGCTCCGATTGCTATTTGCAATCACGTGATAATGGGTAATGAATAAAACCTTTTAAAATATGTTTATTTAAATAATCACCACAAACTAGCTTCTAATAATATTATATTAAGTTTTAAAATACTGTATTTAATGTTTAAAAAATAGATTTACGCGAATTTGTGACATAACTGAACATCCCTATTCACATATAAGTGAAATAAGATGCATAATAATTTCAATCACGGAGCAACTGTTTTGTGTATACTATTGAGTTACTCTATAACTACAAACAGAATAATTATTACTAGGTGATTATTTATATTGATTACTATTGAAGCTACAAACCCATGATTCATTTCGTAAGTATGTAAATCTATGATTATGAAAAAACCCGACGTTTCTCGTGGTAAGGTAAATCATTTCGCCGGGTCTTCTCAGGAAGGGCCGCGTTGGATCCGGTGGTAACTATAAACCGCTACGCACCGTTGTAATATTTATGGTCCACAAACAATATAATTTAATTTGACTAACGTAAATAATGTATTTCTTTGACAAATAAATTACTATAAAGTAAAAACTAATACTTTAAATAAAATATGAATAAAAACTAAATAAATAAATAAAACTAATTATAAATAAAAATAAAATTAATTTAAAAATAAATAAAATTAATAAATAAATTGATAAAAGCAAGAAATTAAAATAAGTAATAAAATAAAAGTATAAAATAAAGGAAAAAACATTTTGCCATACAAAATGTTCATGGGTTTGTAACTGTCAAACATTTAATGTTCATACCGTCGATACGGTAAACTCTTCCCTCAAATTAAATAACGTATTTAAATAAAGGTTTCGAATCGACAACATATATCCACAATATTCGATTAATGGCGTATTTTAGATTTTAAAGTTGTAAATTAATGACAGTAATGAAAAGTGGTTGACATTTAAATTGGTTGTCAAATATTTATGCATGCGTTCAGAAATTTATTTTGTGTAACCTAAAGAGTATATTATGAAGCTACATAAATAAAGGACAATTAAATAAATAATATTCACACGTAAGAAGATTTACTTCTTTTCAAGATAGAATACCACTTGAAAATGAAAAATCTTTAATAAAATAACACATAAAAATAAAAACTGAACTGAACTGAATAAAATAACAATTTTATATAATTATGGAGAATATTGCAGAGATTCTCAAATTAGGCGTTGCCTGTGTCTTGAGAAACCAGTTAAATATAATTGTTACTACATTAATTATTGTGTGTGAGAGTGTGAGTGTATTTCTATGAAAATTAATATTTCATCTCTTTATTACTAACAAAAAGTAATGGTGTAATATTTTTGGAAAAACAGCACAGTGGGGGTGAAATAAGGGATGGAATATTGCATGGATAATCAAAATCGCTAAAGTGTTTAATGACAAAAATTTATAAGGCACACTATTTGGATATGTAGAAACGGGATATAATAGAGTGGGACGTATCGGGAAATGACTGAACAGACGGGATGGGACGGAATTGAGCAGGACAGTAGGATAGCTAATTCATGTTTAGGTATACAAGAGCTTATACGAAAAATAACATGTATTTGGTGTGGAGTAAAATAAAAAAATATCTGCATCCAGGCAAAGGTGGGTCGGGCTTTTTTGCTATGCTAAATAATTGAATATAAAATTAATCATATTATAATAACTAAGCCATAGCGAAGCGTGGTCGGGTTAGCTATGGTATCTTTTAATTGATTTCAATGAATGTCGTCGGAGTAGTAACAGTGTTATATCTCCGTAGCAAAATAATGATTTGAATCTGGAGAGATGGGATAGAATAGAATATAAGGTGGATAAAATGGGACAAAAGAATAGGTACAGGATGGGATTGGAATTGGATAAGTAGTTTAGACAACGGCTGTTATATTGATTTTAAACAAAATATGGACTGGAATCTGTATTTGCACCCAGGCGAAGCCGGGCCGGGCCGCTAGTTTATAAATATATTTTTTTTATTTTCTTGCCTATTTAGTGGTAGAGTCCATTGCAGTTATACTGAACAATCGAATGTCATATGAGCAGGGAACACTAAAAACTCTTAAGAAACGACGGCTTTGCTGTCGTGTTTCGTCCCATGAGAAAGATTTCCGCAGATCTAATAACCCTTTCCTTCTCCCGTTCTTTTCCCTTCCAAAGAGATGTTTGCAAGTGGCAACGCACCTGTGATCCAATTATTATAAAGTTTGATTGGCGGTGTACTTTCTTACTATAAGATAAAACTGGGGGGTTACTCTATAAAAACGATACGAACTTGGAATGTTCGGATTCCGTACGTAAAACTTCACTAATATGCCTAGATACTCCACAAAATATTGTATTAATCTATTATACGTACGGAAATATTATATCTTCCTCCGGACGTCGAACATCCTAACATTCAAAATTCGTATCGTTCTTATAGAGTAAGCCCCTGGGTTTGATACATAGGGGTTACTCTATACTCCTACACGATGACGAATGTTCGAACGTCACACGTAAAGCTGTACGAATATAAGTAATGGTTTTTTAGATTTACGCCAATGTTACACATTGAAATAAAACTATTATTTACGTATTTTATCGCGGATTTGGTTTTTTTTAACTTCCCGACGTTTCGATTACTTTACAGCTTTCGTGGTCAAGGGGCGGAATGAGGTATTAGTCATCCGTTCGGTGACTGTTACAATTTACCTACCCTTAATTTAGAATTATTAAATTAAAAAAATAATTTTAATAGTTAGTCTGTATTAGCGTTCCGATCTACGCAGAAGGAGCTCACTGTGTCTTGAGGTCTGGCGAAAAGTCAGTAGTTAAAAAATTTAAAAATTAAACCAAATCCGCGATAAAATCCTTAAATAATAGTTTTATTTCAACGAATATAAATAGTTTACAAAATGTTCGAATCCTCTATCATACATCGTAACCGTATACTAACGCAATAAATGATAAGTTTTATAAAGATTGGTATTGATTTTTAGAAGGGGAAAACATGTATCCCAGGCCTCATGCATAGTGAAAAATTCTCAAAACCCTAATTTTCTTTATTGAGGAACATCGCGAGCCATACAGAGTACAACCCCCTTAGCTAAGTTACAAGCGCTTCCAATCTATTATCTTTCTACAATCGTTAACGCCTTGACGTATGCGATAACGTTTCGCTTGCGCTTATCAAATTGCATCTTGGTTAGCATTTATATTAGTACGAGAGATGGTGGTGACAGCCCATATACGTCCCACTGCAGGGCACGGGCCTACTCTACAATCGAGAATACGATTGAGAGTGGTTAGGCCATATAGTCCACCACGCTGACCTAGTGCGGGTTGGCGGACTTACATACCATAGAAATTCTTATGAATCGCTATGGTATGCAGGTTTCCTCACGATGTTTTCCTTCACCGTTTTAGTGCGTGGTGATTGATTATCAATACACACATGACTCCGAAAAGTCAGAGGTGTGCCCTGGGATTCGAACCCGCGACCACCCTGAACATATGGGCAGCCGCGTCTAGTCCGTTTACCAACAGGCCACCACGCACTTCAGAGATGACAACCAACATTTTTGTCTCATAGCAATACGGCCACAACCGCATCAAATTGATAGATTTGATTATTTCGAACTCGAAAAGACCAATTTCAGACATTTTTCGCGTAACGTTTGAGCAAACTGAATTTTCAAAAAAGTAAAAAAAAAAATACCGGACTGTATCATAGCAATCTGTCTGATTTTCTGACTGTAGTTATATAATAGCTCTAAGATACCGAAAACATATTTTTCAGAAGTCAGCAGTGTAGCGCAAACCCAAAAAAACATTTAGAAAAATTAAAAATGAGACAAAAAAATGATGATAGCAATCCGTTTGAAAATATTCTTTACGGGTAAATTATGATTAATTAATAGGAATAAAAATATTTTCCGGAGGAAATTTGGTTGCAAATTTTGAGATCATTCTAAATATGTTAAAAAAAAATTACCGATCAGCAGAGCAATCTTTCTGAAAATTGTTGAACTTGATGAAATGAATAATACAGATATAAAAAAAATATATCAGACGAATTCAGTGTAGCGCCTCCTTTATCAGACAACTTTTCGATACCGACCGTGTTGAAACATGACTGAGAGAGTGCGGACAACGTATCTATGCTATAAAAACGTATAAAACCGTCTATTTTTGAATTCTTAAAAACCCACTCTTCCATCCCTAAAAACTTCGTCAATGGCAGATGAGCAAACCGTGCTTTGTCATTGGAAACAGAAGAAAAAAGAACGTCCGCGAGCCCTCGGACAACCAGCGACACACCCACGTCCGCCTGAGCAATAATAATAATAAATAAATAACACACAAGACACATACATAGTCCTGACCCCACACTAAGATCGAGGCTTGTGTCGTGGGTATCAGGAACTACGAGAGACTTTTCGGTCTCACAAACACCCAGACCCGGAAGAAATATTTGTGGGCCGCACAAACATTTTTCTCGGTGCGGGGATCGAACCCACGGCCTCTCGTTTCACAGGCGGCGTCTAACCAACTGCGCCACGGAGGCTGTCAAGCAACTTATAATTTGTTGTCACCTTAAGTGAGCGTCATTTCAACGGTTAAGATTAATGGTGAGTGACTATCGCCCGAATACTGGAATGCAACTTAAATATAAGTTACGCTTAACTTCATTAATTCCGCTTAAATGTACTGGCGAAGTGGGTCGTGCGCTGTTAAGACCAACTTATTATTTGAATTGCGTTCCAGTATTCGGGCGTATGTATAGTAAGAGAGTGGCAGGAGCATAACACGCAAAAAACCATTCCCACCGCAGCAGGAGCATAAGAAGCGCTCAGGCATCGGCCAAGCGACTCCAAAACGTTTTTTTCTCTTTTGGGAGTACATGCGACATCTAACATTTTTGAAAACAGTTTTATTGCAATCCTGCCTAATATACGAGCGGTTGAAAAAAAAATCATTCGGGTTGCTATAATATAGGTTGGTTAAATTTGTTGACATTTTCAAAAATTCGCTTCAGCTATATACTACGCGCAAAATGTCTGAAAACTTACTTATTCGTCATAAAATTATAAAATCTATGTACATTTCCAATATCAGACGTATTGTTATGATACCGACTGCCTTTTTTTTGGACACAGCAGAAATAGCCTCACATGCAATTGCTACACTTTTGACTGTTACTACCTACCTAGTCGGGTTCAGAATCATATAATCTAACGATTTTATACAGTTTCGACCGTATTGCTATGATACATGATTTTGGTCGTCATCTCTGGTACTATATGGGAGTTAGCCAATGGCGTTGTACAACGTACAAACGTCATCGCTTACGGCAAGGCGTTACCGATTGTAGAAAGAGAATAGATTGGAAGCGCTTGCAACTTGGCTAAGGTAGCTGGCTCGCGAACAGTCCAGTGGATAAATTCCATATTAATTCTTATAGAATATATTTTACCTGAAAGTTTACAGCACGGTCATGATACGGTACGTTATGGAGGAGACACTTTAATATCTTTCTGTTGAACAGATTCACAATAATATGCTCTCCAAGTTTGTTTCCAAAACAGAAATCCCATCAAAAACATCCTATAAAAGAATTCCAAGTCTCGCAGCTCAGGTTTTCTACCGCAAAAAGTTGTGAGATGCATGTAATACCAAGTCGATTAATTTATTTAGTCCTTGCTTAAGAGACCTTCTGTATAAAGTTATTATCATATCAATATTAAAAATTCTTTACATTTTAAATAAATATATCGACTTGGCCATTGCATGAAAACATAATGTATCGTACAATTTATACATAATGCTGCTGGCCAAGTCGATCTATTTATTTAAACGTAAAGAATTTTTAATATTGATATGATAATAAGTTACGTAATAACTTTATACAGAAGGTCTCTTAAGCAAGGACTAAATAAATTAATCGACTTGGTATTACATGCATCTCACAAGTTTTAGCGGTAGAAAACCTGATCTGCGAGACTTGGATTTTTTTTTATGGGATCTCACGTCTTTTTGTAGAGTCCTACTTTTTTCCTTTTCGGTACTTTTTACTTCTAGAATATCACTAACGAATTTTCTTAAAGCCTCTGTCTTATGGTTTGATCTTATTTTTGTAGGTATCAATTTATCACAAATATAGCTAATTTGATTATTAATGTTCTTTCTTTCATGGTAATTGATATTTTCGAGCTATTTAGTCTATTTATTTGCAAATTTTTCTTCGTCATGTTTTTCTAGAGGAATGTTGTACAGTTTCATGGGCTGAATACACCCGTTCCCTCTCTATACCCTCTCCTGTTATGCCTCATATATATAGAAACCTATCTACAATTATTATTCCATTATATATACGGGTACAATGATTCATTAACTGCAAATGTAACTTTGTAATCCTATACATTTATATGGGATTACAAATTTATTCACGCAGTTGGTGTATCTAGAAAACTAGACAAAAATTATGAAATGTTTAAATTTTTCCTTACTTTAGACACTAAACACTAATTATATTCTAAATTTGAAGGTTCTATGTATGCTAGAAGTGCCTTAGACTTTTGATGATCGGTCAGTCATTCAGTGAGTGACAAAATTAAGAAAGTTTGACAAGTTACAATTCTTAAACTACTGGTTCAAATTGAATGAAATTTTAAATATACCGTGTTTACACAATGCCTGCTTAGTAACTGAAAATTCAGGCTTCTTGCTTTAACCACAACGAAGTTATGGGGCGTTGAAAATGGTCTGAATTGCTTCGAGAAAAGGATGATACGACTGTGCCGCTTTTTAGCTCGACTTGGAGGGGGCACTGCCGTGCCCCCAGAAATCTATCCCTATATTAGTATAGTCATTTTTAAAACACCTATGAACTATAAGGAAAATGAATAATTATTCCACAAACCAACATATTATTTATAACCCGACCGATATCCACTACGAACAACCGTGTTGTTACGATTTTATGAAGTTTTCAACGATAAAAAGATATGGTTTATGGTGTAATGGTTTGCAAATGGATACGCATTTTCGAAATTCTGCCACTGTAAGTACTTATAGAACTTATTTTTATATATTAATGCACGTGCTTAAAAATATTTTACGCAGTTTAAACTGTTGCGATTCTTGATATTGTGTTTTGAAAACTAATAGTTGGACATAAAGTCTATTTTACATTGCATATGGCAATAATACTTTATACAGAGGTACAATGGTTTTAAGCTTATTTAACATTTTGGGAATATATACGAAGTTCTAACCTTTTTTTATCAATATAACAATGAGTCATTGCTTTTACGAATAACACGTGTAATATGACGTAATTTCAATATGGCGTAAATGATAAAATTATCAGTCCTGTAATGGGCGGGATGGAAAATTATACGCATACTTATGAATTCTGTATCAGTATGTTTCATAGACTGCGTGGAGATAGAGAACTGACGGTTTCACTTTCTTTTGAACGTGAAATTTAACGTAACATCACGCTATTACAATTGAATGTTAGGCAGAGACTATGGATCTACACTTTGCTCCAACTTGATATGTTATTGTCACACTTAGATTCTTTTATACCTTGATTAATTCTTATAAAATAGTAGTAAATTTTATATAAGATATTTACTGTAAAATTCCTACTAATATTAGAAATGGAAGAATGTATATGAACGTTTGTGTATTCCGTTTTCACGCTAAAACGGATAAACCGATTTTGATAACATTAATTAATCTCTAGATAAAACTACCTTTGGTATAAAAATGTAATTATACCTTGTTAGGGAATGATTATCCTACCGTATCTTGTCAGTCAGGCATGTACTCTTTTTGTTAATCCCTTTTTATAAAATACTTTATGATTCTTTTTTATTTTCAGCTAATACTGTTGTTCCTAACGGCTTCATGTTGTTACTGTAAGTAATAATATTAGTATCTTGTGAGATCATTATCTTTATAGATTAGATTTCACTATTGAGACTACTACCAAAAATGTACTTTTAACTATAAGTAAAGATTTCTTGTTTTGGATTTCTAAGTCAGACAATCGTTGAAATATTGCAGGTCTTTTAAAAATGCTTTTAGTACATATAAGTTTTAAATGAATGATATATTTCTGAGTCGGATAAGATTAAATACTAGCCATTTATTATTTATTTACAATTTTATCTTGTAAAGCAAAACGAGTATACTCAAAATATAATGTATTTTTAATTATGAACCAAATGTGCTACTTTAATTTTTCTGGGCTGCAAGTAATGAACTAGATAGTAACTAATCCTATTGCCTAATTTATTTTGTAGATATCAATGAAACGAAGCCACGGGATTATGACAAGTATCAAAATGAAATAGATAGACTACTTAGAGAAAATAACGCTCTGAAGGTAAAGTTACTAATATAGATTTACTAAAACTAGTCTATACCAGATATTATCCAAGAAATATTAAATTATGTTTCGTTTAGCCCCTGAATATGTTACGGTACTGGTTAGTGCACATTTTATTGTATTGTATCAGCCCATATACGTCCAACAGCAGGGCATAGGCCTCATCTAAAATCTACTTTAATCAATAGGCTATGATTCTGATTTATGATATTATTCAAAATAGAGTGACCCCCAGACGCCAACGTGTTCACGTTGGTCGCGGGTTAAAATCTCAAGTCCCACATCTGACTTTTCGAAGTCAGATTGGCTATCAATACACCAATGACTAAGAAACAGCACTGCACTCGTAATTAGATGCAACAGAAACACTTTACCAAATGAAATGGAAAGAACAGGTGCTTGTTAGATGTTCAAACCCAAATCATAGAAAATAAAATTATACAAAAACACATTATACAATTTTACAGGCATGGAAGGATTTAAATCAGAGACAAATACATGATGTCGAAGAATCGAGCGGAGAAAGTGCCAGGTGTCGGTGGGAAAGCCAGGTGAAACACTTATACTGTCTCTGTATTCCACCACAGAATGTTCACTGCCAATCGTCTCCCCCAAGTATTTATATACAAATAAGTATTAAGTTGGAAGTGGGCTGCATTCAACGCCGCTTTTCTCTTTATATCTGAAATACATACATACATACATAAACTCACGCCTTTTTCCCAAGAAGGGGTAGGCAGAGGTGTCAGGACACCCACATTTCGGCTTGTATGTTCCGTCCCACGATGTGATAGGTGGCGAGCCTATCACCATATCGGGCACAAATCCCTGACTCTGGGCTGATAATGAATTGAAAATTCCAATATCACTTTGCCCAACCCGGGATTCGAACCCGAGACTTCAGCTTTGCAACCGTACCGTAGTACAACTACGCCACCGAGGCAGTCAATATATCTGAAATAATAGCAGATTTTTAAAGAAAGGAATTCATGTAAAATATGCACCTTGACCTCTAAATAAAATAAATAAATACATATACCCAATAGTCACATGCATGGCAAATTAAGTTTGTGTATCGCAAACATCAATAACAATATTTTGTTTTTCAGATGATAAAACCTTATGCATGCAGTTATCCAAATGGTGCAGTAATGTTTCTAATTGTTCAATCTAAATATTTAGTACAAGAGGTACTAGTTACACGATGTCTGTAAGTATATTTTTTATAATCCCACATATCCCACATGGGGCCAAAAATCTATGACTTCGTGGGGAAACGTGGGAAATCAGTCGAGTGTGAAAGAACACATATAAATATAGAAATATGAGAGAAATAAATTGTATAACGGTGAAAGATTACACTGTGAGAAAACCTGGACACCATAGCTATTTTTAAGAATTTCTATGGTATCTCAAATCCACCAACCCGCACTAGGCCAACGTGGTGGACTATATGGCCCAGCCCCTGTCAATCGATTGTAGAGCAGGCCCATGCCCTGCAGCGGGTCGTATATGGGCTGATACAGTGGAGGTAGGTAGGTAAAATATATTATAATAAAATATATTATCTGGCTTATTGTTTATTGGTTATACTAGTATATGCCACGGAGACTGTCCAAAACTAACAATTATAGCATCTATGTGTTTGAACATTAAACTCAATCAAAATTTTAGTAATCGAAAATTTATTTCACAATTAATGTGAAATATTATTCATTTGCAAAACGTATGTGTTGTTATTAAACAGGTTTTCCCTGACTCCGTTCTCACAATGTTATTAATCATGTGTATTACAGTTCATAATGAGTAAACCTATCAATTTAAGGTGAATATATTGGTGGCTCTACATAATATAGAACGTTTTAGTACTTTGTGACCCGTTAAAATTCAGGATGGGATTTTTAATAGCATATTAAAGGACATTGTATCTGACAAGCCAGAGTAACTACTGGACATATTGAGACTTACATCTTATGTCTCAGGATGGCGAGTACAGTGGAATGCCGAGCTATGCTTTGTTATTCAAGGTGTTGTTAGGTTTTGCTACTGTCCATGAGCGGTTTTATCACTTGCCACCAGGCGAACGGCATGCTCCTCTCGCCATTTATTGCAATAAAAAAAAGATTATTGTGTCTTGCCATACACAACATTGGACTTAAAGAGCTGTTAATAGATTTATAAATAGAGAAGTTATTGTAGGTAAGGAAAATATATTGAGGAAACCTGCATACCATAGCGATTTATAAGAATTTCTATGGTATGTAAAGTCTGCCAGCCCGCACTAGCCAGCTTGGTGGACTATATGGCCTAGCTACTCTCAATCGTACTCTCGATTGTAGAGGACGCTCGTGCCGTGCAGTGAGACGTATATAGGCTGATACAGTACAGTAGGTATTCAAGTAAAAATATATAGTTTTATTTGGTGAATAAGCAAAGTACTTAGCATACACCACATTTCTTATTAGTCCTGGTGCTATGTTGCTATTCTGTTACCATAGAGCCGGTCTTAAAATTGTAGATCGCACTTTATAGTTATTTTGCTTTACTAGAATGTCTCGATCTATTCCACTTAGATCACTGGGTGTTCATATCATAGCGATTGCTTGGCATTCGTTATGTCTCAGTATGACCAGTAGTTACTCTGGCTACAATGTGCTTCAAGCTGGAACACAACAGTGCATTGATACTGCTGTTTCGCGGGAGAAATAGATATTGCGTTGGTACCCGGGCGGCCTCTTACATTTGAAAGACCTACCACCAATATGTTAGTGTGGTCAGTCATATGTGGAGTCGCAAGGTAGTTGAATAATTGTAAAACAAAGTTTAACAATTAGTGGTGGTGATGTTTATTTGAAGGTGATCATAGGATAATATGATAACATTTTTATTGAAGTTGCCTATGATCATTTCATTGTATTTATTGAAATGAAATATATTTATTGGTCATGTAGGCAATTAAAGAGCTCTTATGACAAGTCAATACACGTAGCACTTAATCTCTATATACAAAATATTTTCTATACTTAGTATTACCTACATATATTCATTTTTTACTTTAATTTATTAATTTTATTTATAATTAATTTTTACTTATTTGTTTAATTTTCCTTTGTTGATATACTGTTGCATATTTGCACCCACCACCACCGCCTTTGTATTCATGGTTATTACAAACAATGTTTTTACAAAAGAACTGTTTTCCAGGAACCGGGGTCAAAGCTGCCATGAGGACGTAGGACTGAAACAATTCAAAATGGAAACAAAATGCGGAAATGATGCAAATTTTATGCCTTTTTACACGTATGACATCAAAAACAAGCAGATACAACTTAAACAATGTTATGTCCCTAGTTGCTGTTTATGTATGCTAGGTGATATAAAATAAAGAAATATCTTTATATTTTTCAATTTCAGGTAAAATGAGGTTGTTATTGAAATTTCCTTTGAGCAAAATATACAAATGCACATACCTACATACAAATATGCATCAATAAATTAACCAAAGAAATAAATTGGTAAAACTCACACAAGTGAGTAAATATCACCTTGCTATTAATACATATGTAAAACAAACAAAAACCACATCTCGACTTTTTCCAGAAGGGGTAGGCAAAGGTAGTAAAAGGATAACCGCGTTTAGCCTCGTGTGTTAGGTTCCGAAGTGATAGGGGATTTGCCTTTTTTTTGTTCAAGATGAAAATCTATAAAACTCCCCTTTCGATACCCCGAGACATGCCAAAAGGGGTATGTCAGTGTCCTGGCCTTCCAGCCCGGTACAAACGCGGATATTGTGGCCGAGCTGGGTCATAGAGGGCCTATCGCCATATCGGGCACAATTTCTGACTCCGGGCTGGGAGTACTCTGTACTTCGACATGACGAATGTCCGAACATCGCTCGTAAAACTGTACGAATATGCCTTAATACTTTACGAAAGGTATCAGATATCGTACGTCGTAATTTTAGACTAAGTTCGAAGTGAATGATAAGTTTCATAGAGAATAGTATTGGTTTTTAGAAGTGAAAAACTTTTATCTTATTTTTTGATGTTCAACATTCGAAGTTCGTGTAAGAGTTTATAAGGAACCAACCCCCCTAATATTAGATAAGACTAAATTACAAATGACTTGGTTCGGCCGGAGTACTATTTCGTACAAACTGAAAAGCTGTTCTCGTACATTTCATTCCATTATCGAGAATTATGTTCAAGATTCGACTTATGTATCAAATAGATAACTCCCTCGCTTAACATTACACTATGTGTAGCTTAATTTTCAGTGGTTTTCGAAAATCTACTAACATAATTGTTTAATAAGCTGTTTTTTAATCAAGATCTCAAACGTTGTATTTCCAGGTTATCATAGTTTTGTAATAAGTACTTAATAAGCGTAAATTAGTGATATATATTATGTTTTTAATAATTATAATAGATGTAGAATTAAGGCTTGATTTGACTGCACTGCATTTAACTAATGACTAATTTAACAGGAAACTATGCACGAAATCCATAAATGATGTTATGAATCCAACAAGTAATTATTATTAAAACACTTTTGGTTCATCTGCTTTTGGTACATATTCCTTTTTTTTGCTATGAGTGGTGAGCCAAGTATGCTGTTCGCCTGATGGTAAGCGATACGACCACTCATGAACAGTAGCAAAACCAAACAATACCGTAAATTATAAAGCAAGGCTTTTTTTGCATTCTACTGCACTCGCCATCCCGAGACATAGTGTTAAGTCTCAATATGTCCACTATTAGTTGTATTTGTTGAATGTGTATGTCATTATTCTAATTTTTTTATTGTTTTTATACAGGGTATATCAAGACTGCTACCGAAAACGAAGCTGGGTGGTAGTTTTAGTGACTTTAGACATAATGCAACTAAATTTGATGCAAAAAATTGTTACGATTTTTTTTTGTTATTTTTTTTCTGTTGTCCTATTAGGGTGGTAAATACATAGTTTTTTCTTAAATAATAGTGTACACCCTTTTATTTTTAAACACTCTATGGTACGCAAGGATTTAAATTATTATTTTAACAAAAACTATGGATTTACCACCCAAACATGACAATATTTAAAAAATTATAAAAAAAAATGGTCGCATTTCTTTGCGAAATTTTTACTTACATTGTGTTTGTAGTAACTAAAACTACCACCCGGCTTCGTTTTCGGTAGCAGTCTTGATATACCCGTATAATATCATGTGCTTTTTTTTATTCATATTCAATTATTATAATCTGGAGTGTTGTATACAGTGTAACATGTTACATCTTTGCACAAAAAATATCAGTAGAAGCGTGTCCGAAGCGATACACTAGCGCTCGCAGTGGTCTCGAATATCGTGTCGGTGAACGCTATCTATGTGTGCGTTAATTTAGCGTGCTTTGTAATGGGCTTGACTTCTGTTATTATTCTGTGGTGCTAGTGGAAATATAAAGGCTAACAACAGTTTTCGCTATAATGACTACATAAATTAAATGTACAAAATATTGTGTTTTTATTTACACTTCCCAACTACCCCCAATATGTTTGTATCTTTGATGCATTTTTCGTACAATATGCTTCGTACATACTATGGCCCAGCATCCGCAAATAAGACGATGACGGCTGGTCGGCTATCTTCGCCGATGTTTGGTGACGTCACAACAGACTGTGCAGTATTGTTAAGTAAATTTTCCAATTTCCAAATTTTATCGTGACTTGTAGTATTCCCGAATCATCATCATCATCAAAGTTGCGAAGGTTGCTAAGCCTTTCTTTCTTAGCAAACTAATGTAACATAAGCCGACGACGACATGCTATTTTACTGATACTTCCATTTACTATTATTTTGTCAAATAATCGTGAAAACTTGTAAATGGCCATCTATTTCTTATACAATTATTTTTTATTCTGATGTATGTAAGCTATTGGTTTTCCAAAAAAAAAAAAACATTCAAAGAGTGGTATAAATAAAGGCTGTTAGGTTATTATGGATATGTTGTGGTTGTTAAATTCACCACAAAGTGAACTCGCAACTAGTAATACATTTAAGGTATTGTTAAATTTCAAGCATTGGAAATCTTATTGGTAATTTGTTTAATTTTAAGTAAATTATGGTAAATACTGCACAATCAGATAAGAAAGCACAAATCCGGCCAAATGATACAGTAAAAAAAGCGATTACGCAGCCATTGTACTGAATAAAAAAAAAATCAGCCTGGATTAGTAGTGTTAGCTAATGGCATTCTCTATATCCTATCTATCTTTAACAAGAGATTAAGACAGCTACCATTACTATGTCGGTATTATACGCTTCATTAAACAGATAAATACATATATATTTATCTTACTTAGCTATCTATAACAATATACATATAAATGCATCGAAATATCTAATAAAATATCTAGTTACAGATAGATAGATTATAGAGAACAGGTGTAAGAGTCAATCATCTCGCCAGATCCCTAGATGTCTGAAGAGACAACCACATCTCGTGACCACCCTAACTGGACTGTACTACTCTTAATATCAAATGCATTGTCACTTCGTCCTACTAATACAGAAAAAAACCATATTACGCAAAATAAAAAGTATTTGAACAAAAGATTGTTTATATTTTATAATTATTATTAAGAATAAATACACCCAAAAGCCACATACATAGTCCTGACTCCACACTAAGATCGAATCATGTGTCGTGGGTATCAGGAACTACGAGAGACTTTTCGGTCTCACAAACACCCAGATCCGAAACAAATATTTGTGAGTCGCACAAATATTTCTCTCTGTGCGGGGATCGAACCCGTGGCCTCTCATTTCACAGGCGGCGTCTAACCGACTGCGCCACGGAGACTGTTAACTGGAAGTATAAATACTATGAAAAAAAATTTGAATATTATTTAAAAGACTTTTGTTTGCACATAGATATCTCTTAAAATTATGTAAGTGTGCTATAAAATCAGTATGAATACGAATCAGTATAGCGGCCTTTCCAAATTTAAAATAGATAGTAAGCCTCATTTACACGGGGAGTAATTCTCGCCTTGAAAAAGTCTGAAAGCCCAGAACTATCTTGAGCTGTATACCGAATACGAAAATCATGAAACTGTACTGTATTGTACTGTATCAGCCCATATACGTCCCACTGCAGGGCACGGGCCTACTCTACAATCGAGAATACGATTGAGAGTGGCTAGGCCATATAGTCCACCACGCTGGCCTAGTGCGGGTTGGCGGACTTACATACCATAGAAATTCTTATAAATCGCTATGGTATGCACGTTTCCTCACGATGTTTTCCTTCACCGTTTTAGAACCACCGAAACTCATGAAAAGCCAAAATAAACAGTCCACTTTTTAATAGGTAGATTTATTCATTTCATCATACTGCAGGGGGGTTACTATATTAAAACGATAAGAATTTCGAATGTTCGGATGTTCCACGTCCGAAGTAAGATATAAGATTTCCACTTCTGAAAATCAATACTATTCTCTAATACACTTATCATTTTCTTCGAACTAACGATGGTTGCGACGGACGATAGAGAAATCCAACATTTTGTGAAGTATCTAGGCACATTAGAGAATTTTTACGGACGGCGTCCGAATATTCGAAGTTCGTATCGTTTCATAGAGTAACTCCCCATGTTCGGACATAGAGTAGGACCTGTGCCTTACAATTTTATATTATTAATCATACACATAACGCAGGCTGCTTAAAATAGTTACCTACATAGACAAAAATAAACATAAGAAACTCATAAACTACAAATAGATTATTAAACTAACGTGACATAACATTGTTATGGTAGTAAACGAGGCCCTAAGAATAATTGTTATTTGAATATATATATTTTTTGTATTAATTTAGATTTATCATAGTAAATATTTGAAAGCCATTATTAATCCCAAACATTGAACTATTTTAAATTACATATGTACACCTTGCATGATTTTTATGTTTTACTGGTGGTAGGTATAATATGTGAGAGGCCGCCTGAATAGGTACACCGCATTATCTTTATCTCCCGCCAAACATCAGTGTAAATGTACTATGGTGTTTCGGAATAAAGGACATTGTAGCTAGAGCCACTACTAAACATATTGAGATTTAACATCGTATGTATTGGGATGGTAAACGCAGTGGAATGCCAAACTTTGTAATTCAAGGTGTTATTTCGTTTTGTTACTGTTTATGAGCGGTCGTATCGCTTACTATCGGGTGAACGACAGACCCTACTATATTAATCCGAAACGAAGTTCGAAACTTCAGATGATCGAAGTTTATATACGATACGAATGTACCTACATATACTTATAGTCGCTATTGACTTATGGTCGTAACCATAGACTTATGGTTACGATGTACGTGATACAAATTCGAACTTTTACAGAGTAGATACATTCGTATCGTATATAAACTTTGATCGTCCGAAGTTTCGAACTTCGTTTCGGATGAATATAGTAGGGCCCCAGGCTTGTCTCGTCATTCATTGCTACAAAAAAAATGTGTTCACATGTTTGTAACGTATAGAAATTGAATTCGAATTCAAATACCACGGCGACAGACTGATGCAATGGTGACATCGTAATGTAAGATTACGCCATCTATTGACATAATCATACACTAAACTTGTAACGAAAACAATAAATATTATTTGTTTCACCATAATTTGGGAATAACAAGCTGTCGACGAGTCATCGAATTTGGCATGATGTAATAAAAATATGTTATTTTCGTATGATACATTCTGCCAAGAGAAAAAGTATTTTTGGTATGTTGTGCTCTTTAGTAAATTATGATAAAATCCCGTTTTTATACAAAAACTAAGTAATTCTAAGCGCAGTAATTCGTAATTAAGTTTTGGGCGATGACCTTAAATAAAGAAATAAAAAATCCTAATACATCGTAGCAAGTGACTATACGGTGTTTGTTTGTCGTTCTGTTTGTTTTATTTTTATTTTGGTTGGCTAGTTTTAGTGACGTCACCAAAACACCGGCGCATTTATTACTCGATAATAAAATTTAATCATTTATTTGTAGTTTATGTGTTTTGAACTATGTGTTCAAACCAAATGATATATTTATTACTTTTATTATTTTTTTCTCCCACCGACTTTATCTTTGCCTCTGGTTTCTTATCTGCTTCCTTTACGTCATTTCCGTTACATCACAAGATACGAGCATGATATCATTGGTTATTCCCAAATTACGTCAAGCTCTGTGTGCCAATTATTCTAAACCGGCCTAACTATATTATTACGTACATGCATCAATACAGCTTACAGATAATAAAAGTTTACATGTTTTACCTCATCGTTTTTATACAGGTATGAATTTATTTAAGATAATTAGGCATCGAAAAATAATGAATGGTCGCCATGATTCAATCAAATTTTAATATATTTCAGGATTTTACCTTGATGTCTGAATTGTTACAAACATAAAATTCTTTATGAGATACATCATATTTACGTCTGGTGGTCCGGCCCAGATTCGCCCGGGTGCAAATAGATTTACCTACAATAATATGTATGTATTATACATACAAACCTTCCTCTTGAATAACTCTATCTATTAAAAAAACGGCATTAAAATCCGTTGCGTACTTTTACAGATCTAAGCATGCATAGGGACAGATAGACAGCGCCAAGCGACTTTGTTTTGTACTACGTAGTGATTCCTAATGATTTCTGTAATCTAATAAATAAAAAAAAATACACTTGTACTTCGTCTGGCCATAAACTGTTACAATTAAAAGTATACAAAATATTACTTTTGAATTTGGAATCAGTCATTTTTATACGATTTTTCATTGTGTTATCTTATTTTCGCGCCAATATGTTGTAAAATATTTTGTGATATTAAAATGGAGTGGGGTGTTAAAGAGAACCGAATCGCTGTGATTACATTACGTAAAGAAGGTATGGAGCCAAATACAATTTTTAAAATCGTCCATACGGTTGGTTTTAGTCAAATGTTTGTGTACCGGGCTATTAATGGGCACAATAAAACCTCCTTTGCTTGTGTCAGAATAAGAGCTGGCCGTCCACGTAGTGTTCGCACAAAAAAGGCGATCAAACTAGTAAGGGAAATAATTCGAAGAAATCCTGTTGGGAAGCAAAAGATTTTATCTCGGGAGATGAAGATAGCATCTAGAACCATGTCGTGTATTTTAAAAGATTATTTAGAACTTCCAGCCTGGAAAAGCAGATCATCATATTAGCCACCGGAAGTCCACGAGGACGATGAACATGACATGAATTTTTTATCACGTCATTGAGTGTTGCTGCGGAACTAAGCAGAGGAGATGTCGCCAACATGTCGGCGGGCAACACGAGCAACATGATTATATTTTTATGGGCCGCCGGGTGGTGACAGCGGGGGGACAGCGCTTTATGCTACAACCGTGACCACCATTTTGAAATGTCTAGTTAGTGATCCGGCTTCTTTGAAAATAACTATCTAAAAACCTTTACGATCATATTCTAAATTCTTATTCGTGAGCAGAATCGACAGTCGTTGTGGCCGCTATCTGAAACATCATATTGGTTAGATTACTCCCAACATTAACTTAGATTTTCCTATAATTTTTATTTATCATTATTGTGGGTGTGATGTCATCAAGAATGGAAGAGGGAAAAACGATAAATATCCTAATATTGGCAAAAACTATATAAATATATGGGTGTCAGCTATGGAGAATAATATTGTGTACCAGTACCGCACACAGTACGCACTTGTATTTGTTAGCTTATGTGAATAGCCGAAAACATGGGGGGTTCAAAACGCATCGCAACATTAATTTTGGTTAGTATTTTAATTAGTTTTATATTGTTTGTCTTCATTATTTGCTGTAACCCGTTAATGATAGCACTGGAAAAAAAAAACATAAAAAAGAAATAGATATTATCACTATATTTTATTTTGACCTAAAGCAAGAGATTTTTTTTTAAAGTGATATGCATTCATGAAAAACTATGTATGTATATAGCTTGTTATGTAATATCATTTTCATCATCAGCCCATTGCAGTCTGCTGAACATACGCCTTTGTCAAACGCCAATGTTATGTGATTTGTAAAAACGTTTTATGATTGAACTCAAAGGACATCGATGTTACAAAATGAGTCTAAAACTAGGTTTTCTATCTTATTTGATGTGTGATTTTCTTCAATATTCGAATAAAATAAATAGAATATAATGACAGATGGATGTTCGTTGGCCAGTCCTATTGAATGAAGAAAATGATGTCATTAAAGTATGATTAAAAATAAGCCTAAATCTTTTGATACTGCTTTTAAATTGGGTTACTTGAATAAGAATGGTGTAAAGTGATAAATTCAGTATTTTATATACCTAATTATTTTGATTTCAATTTGATTTAAAATAGTACAGTTTCTCTAATAATGAACTTTATTTTCAGGTAATTTCTGAGATTGCTTTGCGTTGCTGTGGAATATCTACCGTGCCAATCGGTAAGGATTTTATAATTACGTATTTATTCTCATAAGTTATTGTAAAATTTTTATTATTTCTTTATATTTTTTATATCTTATTTATATACATTTTTCATCGCTGTGTTATTAAATACTAAGTCCAATTTAATAATTTTGTTATTATACATTGGTTTACAGTTATTTATAAATTCTTTACTAAACACCACATATAAATAATGCCTCAACTCGAGTGCCTCGGTGGCGTAATTGTACTAGGGTACGGTTACAAAGCTGAGGTCTCGGTTTCGAATCCCGGGTAGGGCAAAGTGATATTGGATTTTCACTTCTTTGTCAGACTAGAGTCAGGGATTTGTGCCCGATAGGAAAAAACGGTGGTCACAACAAAAAAAAAACAATGAGTAATAGTAATCAGAAAAGAAAGTATTATGTACAAAATATATACTACAGAAATAAAAATATCATATAATGTACTACATAAACTACAATACAATAGTAGTAGGTCTCTCATATGTGAGAGATAAAAAATAAAGTGTTTTAATCTATTGTATTGTGTAAAAATACGAATTTAGTGGAAAACTTGAAAATACTAATAAATTTACCTATTATTTTCAGCGAGGATGCCAAAAGAATGTGCCAACGAGTACTTCTGCACACACCGAGCCGATAATTATCCTGAAGAACTTATTGAGAAAATGCTTGAAGAAATTGTAAGAACTTTACCCTTTATATTATTTTAGTAAATTATTTCCTATTAGTGAGGCAGAAATAAGCTTAGGCTTAGGCTAAGACTAAGGCCACCTCTGGCTCGATATAAATTAATGCTGGCTATGGAACGTGAGGACGCGGGTTTGATCCCCACGCCGAGACAAAGGTTTGAGTGAACCACCTTACTGACATCGAAAAGTCACTCGTAGTGTCTGATACTATCGACATAAGACTCGATTTTAGTGTGAGTTCAGGGGCCCTACTATATAAATCCGAAATTCGAATCTTCGTGACGTTTTCGTTTCGAAACTTACTCTGTAACACGAAATTCGAATCTTCGGATCGAAGAATGAATGGCTCGAATATATCGGCAATCCGAACATTTACATTTTTATTTACTATATTCATCCGAAACGAAGTTCGAAACTTCGGACGAACGAAGTTTGTGACGATACGAATGTACCTACTCTGTAAATTCGTATTGCTGATATATTGGAATAATTCATTCTTCGATCCGAAGATTCGAATTTCGTGTTACAGAGTATAGGTTTCGAAACGAAAAACGTCACGAAGTTTCGAACTTCGTTTCGGATTTATATAGTAGGGCCCCAGGACTGTGTCTGTTGGGTGTAGTTATTTATTACATACATACATACAAAAACTCTATCCATTTTCTCAAGAGGGGTTGACAGAAGTGCTATCAGGACTTCGGACTAATAATGAATAGAAAAATCCAATATCACTTTGGCCGACCCGGGATTCGAACCCAAGACCTCAGCGTGGTAATCGCAACGTAAACGAGACGCGGCTGCCAACATGTTCACGTTGGTCGCGGGTGCGAATCTCAGGGCACACCTCTGACCACGCACTAAACGGTGAAGGAAAACATCTTGAGGAAACCTGCATAACTTGGCGATTTATAAGAATTAAGCCAGGGTGGTGGACTATTTAACCACTCTCAATCATACTCTTGATTGTAGAGGAGGTCCGTGCCCTGCAGTGGGATGTATGGGGTGATACCGATTATTTTACGAGTATATTGTGTTACAGGATCACTTGTTTGAGCAGAAAGAGCATATCGGCCACAGGCTGGCAACATTAATTCCGCCTAATGAATGCGAGGTAATTCAATCGGTAAGTTACGCTTTGATTTGTTTTGGCACGCATTGTAAATAACACATACGTTACTAAATAATATTATGACTATGACTGGAAATATAATCACGTGTTGATTTATATTCCATGAAGTATCACGATATTTGATTCGGGTCTTTGTGAGACCGAAAAGGCTACCGTAGTTCCTGATACCTACGACACAAGACTCGATCTTAGTGTTGGGTCGGGACTATGTATGTCACTGTTGGGTATTTAATTATTTATTTATACAATTAACACGTGCCTATCCAATCTTATAATTCGACTTTTCGAGTAATTAAACCTATATACCCACTACAGTCTGTTTTTTTTAATAAATTTCATATAAATAATTTTGTTTAGTACATATTTTATTAATTGTTAATATTGTGAAAGGCGTCAATTACATATTTAGTAATTTTGAATATCAGATATAATATTACAAGTCTATAATATTTAAATAAAGTGATAGCATAATAGGTGGTGGACTATACCGGGTATATCAAGACTGCTACCGAAAACGAAGCTGGGTGGTAGTTTTAATGACTACAAACACAATGCAACTAAAAATGTCGCAAAGAAAGGCGACATTAATTTTTAGTGATTTTTGAAATATCATCATTTTTGGGTGGTAAAACCATAGTTTTTGCTAGAATAATAATTTAAACTGTTTTATACCTTAGAGTATTTATAAATAAAAGGGTATACACTATTATTTTAGGAAAAAATGTACCAATGCACCCAAATATGGCCATTGGAAAAAAAATACAAAAAAAATTGTCGCTATTTTTTTTTGCAAAATTTTCTATTGTATTGTATCTGAAGTCGCTTAAACAACCACCCGGCTTCGTTTTCGGTAGCAGTCTTGATATACCCGGTATAGCCTAACCACTCTCAATCGTACACTCGATTGTAGAGGAGGCCCGTGTCCTGCAGTGGAACATATATAGACTGATAAAGACAGATTGTAGTATAAAAAGTATAATTACACATTATGTCTATTTCTAATGTCTATTTCTTCTACCAAATAGCAGGGTAAATGCACTGTTGTGTTCGCTTTTAAAGGGCATTTTACCCAGAGTAACTACTGGACATTGAGATAACCTTTATGTAAGAATAGCGAGGGCAGTAGAATGCCAAGCCTTGCTTTGTGTTGCATTCATGGTGTTGTTTGGTTTCGCTACTGTCCATGAGCGATCGTATCGCTTACCATCAGGCGAATGGCATGCTTATCTCGTCATTCACCGAAATAAGAAATAGTTTTTTTTTGTTACAGATTAGTCCAATTTACCAGATAGTGGATGAGGCTGGACTCACAAGATTTGTAGTCCAATCCGAAAAGAGATTCAGACAAGTTGTTAGAGTGGAGAGGTGCAAGTGAGTATTGAATTGATATAATAAATAACTACGACTGCCTCGGTGGCGTAGTTGTGCTAGGGTACGGTTACAAAGCTGAGGTCTCGGGTTCGAATCCCGGGTCGGGCAAAGCGATATTGGATTTTTCTATTCATTATCAGCCCAGAGTCAGAAATTTGTACCCGCCACATGGCGATAGGCTCGCCAGTTATCACATCGTGGGACGGAACATACAAGGCGAGATGTGGGTGTCCTGGCACCTCTTCATACCCCCTCTGGGAAAAAGGCGTGAGTTTATGTATGCATGTATGTTTGTTAATAAATAATACGCATTTTTCATAATCGATATATTTTCATTGAAATAAAACGATTTTTTTCGTCTTTTATCGCGGGTTTGGTTCTATTATTACATTTTTATCTCGCGACGTTTCGATTACTCTACAGCTTTCGTGATAAAAATAAAGAATGTGAAATTTAAACCAAATCACTTATGGAATTTGTAAAACTTAGTTTTATTTCAATGTATAACATTTGCTTGAATCTAAAAAACCATTTTAGATATATTTTCATTTATATTTTTTATTAATATAATATAATCCGTCTTTAAATACATGATTTCATATATCTTCGACTTTACTCGACGAAATTGTGTAAATTTATTAAACATCTGGTACAATGTCTAACGTTATTAAATCTATTGAGTTACACTAAAACATCGCTCACAACATTTAGGTTCTTTGTACTTGCGCTGTGATCATTACGAAATATTAGAAAAAATCGTACGCGTAAATTAGGGAATGATAAAAAGCAAATACCATAATAGAAGATTTATATTTCAATAAACTTTTTCATCGGTGCATGTAATTAAGTATTAAGTCCAATTTCATAATTTTGTTATAACAGTGTGTTATCAGTTTTACAGTTTTATTTATTTATAAATTATTTACATTTATATTTCAATAAACTTTATTTAGGCCTCTCCCAAGTCTCACATCGACCTGTTGGAAGCGGCCTGCATCCAGAGACTTCCTGCTTCCTTCCTACTTCCTTAGTCAGGTCGTCCGTCCACCTTGTAGGCGGACGTTCGACATTTCGCTTGCCTGTGGGCCTATGTTCAGCAGTGGACTTCCTGTGGCTGAGATGATTATGAAGGCGAAACTTTATTTATGTTACAGACACCCTGGAAACCTCACGAGAAGCACAAGGAACCTGTCGGATAGTGTGGTGGCAATGAACTCCTTTAAATGTGTCGAAAAGACGCTGGACTATAAGTTCGTGGTGCTGAGCTTGGACGGAGAGTCGATGGAAGCCGTGAGGGTGAAGAAAGGCCTACCAGTCTGCTGCTCGTGCCAAAAAATAGATTAATATTTCTACATTCCACTTTCCAACTCTGGAGTCAAGATTTACTGATATTTCTAATTTATTATATATAATTTCAAAAACGTACGGATGAAATAAACGATTTGGTGATAAAAAAATATGAATAAAACACAGGTTTATATCAATATTTATATATCGTTTGCTTTCTTATGTTAACACCCGTTTTCCTAATTTCATTCCCTCGAGTCATTAAAAAGGTTGTCTAGGAGATATTGCCGTCAGCGATCAGATCGTCAACAATGTTTATAAAATAATAATAATAAAATTATTTATTAAATCTTTCCATAACCTAGTTAACAAAACAAGTTTTTTACTTAAATCAAAATGCTGAGGCTAAGATATGACAATAATGAGAAACGGCTGTTGCTAATACTAGGATAGCCTTGTACAATAAGCACTAACTAACATATTTATGTTGCAGACCCTAGTTGCTAGTCCTAAGTAAAAGTGTACAAAAACACTAAATAATGTGCCAGTACCAAATATATGTTTGGTACTTGGCGACCCGCCTTCAATATGTTACGCATGTACATATTTGTTGGTTGGTCAGGTCAATAGGCAAATTAATCAACATGTACAATTACAATGAAATAAGTTTTATTTTTTGCTCTGCAGTGGTAATATTATTATTATTTACTTTAAAGTGTTTTTTTTTTTGTTTTGAAGTCGGGTTTTATATGCTTATTAAAAGTATTAGTTATTTGTATATTTTTAGTGTCTATAGGAATTTAAATGACAAAGAGGTGATCCCACAAGGAATATGTCTTTACTGATGAAAAAGAAATCGCTCAAGTCGATTAAAAGCTGCCGAAGATATTGGAGTATTCACATGTTTATTAATTTTCTGACCCCGCACGCCCCTCCTCCACTGTAGCTTAGCTTTTATACTGAACCCAATGCAAAAATAACCATTGGAGTCCTGCTTTTGAAGAGTTCTACTCTCCAGGTTAGAAAATGATCATCAGATCTTCATGTTGTATTCCTGGGATCAACCTATTGATACGTTCTTTCCAACGAAAAAGAAATCATGAAATCGCTCACCATCAGGCGAACGGCATGCTCGTCTCGCCATTCATTGCAATAAAAGATGCAGTTAGTTTTTATCAAAATTGTGCTCCATTCAGAATTTTTCGATATACTTTATATTTTTGTATTTGAACATGACGCCCTTTTGAAAAAAAAATGATGTAAATACATTAAGAATTTTTGCTTACTGTTTATATGTATGTTTATTATATTGAAACATATAAAATAGATAACAACATGATAAGTAAAACAGCTGTAAGTATATATTGTTCGATGTTCCATATTTATCACTCAACGATTCTTACTCCAAAGCTGTATACATATTTTGTGTGTGAAAAAATCAATAATGAATCAAATAACGCTTGGGACAGTTTTTGTGAGTAATTTCGTGTAAATTATTATCCCTTTTTCTCTAAGATAGTTAATATCCTCAAGTTTTATGCACGTTTTTTTATAAATATTTTGTTTAGTGCTTTGAACAATAGTAACTCTAAAACATTAGTTTTATGTTGTTACTTTATGATAAAATTTATAATATAAGTATGACACAGCAATTAAAAACAAATTAAGAGAAAGTGATATTTTGTATTTTAGGTAATTTTCCAAATGACGTCAGTGTGTGATGCAGGTAAACTATTAGGTAACGTAGGTACATTTATTAAATTATTATTATTATATATTCCGATTTAATAATTTATAGTTCGTTTTATTTAATAATAGCCGGCAATATAACTGCTGTGAATCTGATGGTAAATGCACAATTTGCAGTTCAGATATGAGATAGTATGTTCATAATTTATTTGTAGACCTTGTCGAAAACAGTTACTTACGCAAGAATACTGGAACGCAACTTAAATATTGTGTAGCACTTAACTACGTATATCCCTCTTAAATGTACTGGCTAAATGGACCGTGCGCTGTTAAGAGCAACTTATTGTTTGAATGGCGTTCGAGTATTCGGGCGTTACTCGTATATATATCGCCGTAATTTTGTAAATACCGTTAGATTATAATCTATCTCGCGAGATTGTGAACTGTTTGTTTAATTAAATGATAATGACGGGATAAATCGGAAACTCGTGTTGTATTTAATATTTATTATAATCGTGTCTTCACCACTCTATGTAATATTATGTCTTCAATAATACAGTGACGATGCCTAGCATGCCCAGTGAATGTACGGGGAAGAACTTTTGTTCCACCAAACATCCCGACTATCCTGAAAATGAAATCGAAAATCTTCTGAAAGGAACCGTAAGTAACCATTATGTTAAAGATTTTTTTTGCAAAGAACTCTTCTATCTATTTGGAATGTAGAATTAATTTTATTATTATTTACATCGAAAGCTAACAATATCAAAGTAGTAAACTGAAAGATTTGCTGCACAAAAATATTAACGTAAGTCATTTTACGGCCGACTTGGACGCTGGTTAAAAGTAATGTTTTATTAATAGGTAGATACCTACTTTGCAGTGATCATTAAATACAATTTAATATTGATCATTGGAAACATTCCTATTGAGGGTTGTATAGATGATGCTCAGACCATAATTCTCCACGCTGGCCTAGTGCGGGTTGGTAGACTTTACATACATAGAATAAGTTCGCTATGCAGGTTCCCACACATTTACATTTTACTACCTGAAAGTAAATACAACGCACCTGAATTGCAGTGCACTCCAAAGTTTCCATATTATCTGTTTACCACGAGGAGGGTGTTATTTACCTCTTTAGTCCATTGATTTGTCACCCACTATGCTATAGAGAGTAGTGGACAAAATATTTCCAACTCCTCCTATTATTTACTTCATGACTAATGCGTTGCGGGTTACAAAAAAAAAAACAAATAAAGAGCGTATACCCACCTTCAAGCCCGATAACGCATCTCTTTAAGCAAACAAAATATTTGTAACAAAATGAAGGGTGCATTCTATTTCTGTCTCTGTCACGCCTACGAAGTAACATATCTTCCCTCTCGCTTCAATGTGTACCCGTGTGCACTCACCATACGCACAGATTTTGTTCCCGATGTCCGCTCTAGTATAATACCTCAATGCTTTAAACAGACAGTGAACAAACTTATACAGTGCATCGTATAGATAAATAATTATTTATAAGTTTACAATAATTTTACGTGTAACACCCTTCCATTCCCTTCCTTACATTCCAGCAAAACTGTTACTTCTCACATTAATCTGACTACTAAGAGACAGTCTTGTCAACAAAACTGACCTTTTCCGTTAGTAATGTAGTGTTTATGAGCTACAGCATGCCTGTTTTATGTGCCCAAACAATTTATCAGGTTTGTGGAAGTCAACCAAACGAACGGTTTAAAAACTGTAAGCCAAATTATTTAAAAACAAATTATTATTTTTTATTTATGATATCCGAAAAATGGCTGGTAGTGGTTGGAGACGTTGGGCTGAAGATCGAGCCCAGTGGCGTGCCATAGGAGAGGCCTATGTCCAGCAGTGGACGCGAATAGGCTGATGATGATGATGATGATTTATTATTTACATAACATATTTATGTATTTATTCCTTTGCACAAATTAGAAAAAAATACCGTGAAGAAACAATACAATAATACTCGTAGTACAAAAGACGGCCTTATAACTCTAGGTAATTTCTTCCAGGCAAGTATTTTTTGAAACATACTACGTTGTACCGACCCGTGGCAAGAACAGTATTTCTATGTAATCTTACAAGTTCACCCGATTTGGCATCATGAGTCAAACATCAAACTAGCTTTTTTTGGGCCGACATACCGCCAAACTATTTGCTGTGGGGTTTATGACACGAGACCACACAAATTGAAGCGATGTTTTAGACGCTTATGTACATGAATTCGTATGTAATGATTAGATAATTCTTTATACATATAGATAAATGACAAAACATGTCATTACAATAAAGCTGATAACCCCGGGAAAATCCATCGTGGGAATGCTGTGTTCAAGTTACGATGTTCTTATTATAATTTCCATTAATCATTTTTTTTACTGTTTTGCATATGTATTTACTTTACTGGTGGTAGGTCTCTCATATGTGAGAGGCCATCTGGGTAGGTACCACCGCAATGTCTATTTCTCCCGTGAAACAACACTGCGTAAATGCACTGCTGTGTTTCGGATTGAAGGACATTGTAGCCAAAGTAACTACTGGACATATTGAGACTTAACATCTAATGTCTCAGGATGGCGAGCGCAGTGGAATTTTGCTACTGTTTATGAGCGGTCGTATCGCTTACCATCAGGCGAAAGGCTTGCTCAACTCTTCATACTTTGCAAAAAAAAATGACGCTTTTGTTCTACGGCATGTTTGCAAAACTGTAGGCTCGAGTTCGAGTCCCGGGTCGGGCAAGTCGGGAAGTATTATTGGTGTTGTTTATTTATTATCAGCCCGGGGTCAGGAATTTGTGCCGTTTTTGGCGCCTATCACATCGTGGGACGGAAAATACACAGTGAAACTTGAGTGTCTCTTTCACACGTGTCCACTGTAATCTTCGGCTATAATGCATATTAAGCCTAGTGATGTCACTAGTTGTGTTTTGCATCCCTTTTCTGTAACTTCCACTACAATAATTATAACGTCTCTAACTTGTTTATTTCTGTACGGATTTACAAAATTCTTTGTTTGTTAGATTTTTGTTATGAATGTCTTCTATTAAATATAATTTAAAAAAAAGTTAAAAGTAAGAAGTAGCTCCCGTGACTTGAGCAGCCTTCGACTTTTCAGCCCGATCTGCCAACCGGTTATTAGTCACTATCTGCAAAAAATACTTTAGAGTTATTGGACACTGACCCGCCCTCACATCCGCCATTGCCACTCCTGTGAGCCATGATCAACAATGGCACGCATTCAAATCAGACCGAGAACTGAAGCCCTGCGGGTCAAATGCGGCCGGAAATGTCTAACATGTTTTTAACCCGCAACGAAATTAATCATGAAGTAAATAATAGGAGGAGTTGGAAATAGATATATCCACTTCATATCGACTCCACAAGATGCATAGCATCCAACATTATTTTACGCTCATTTTGCCGAATTCTACACTCCCAAAGTATATTTTCCATCCACCCATCAGCTAAAGAAAGTCCATTGTTGAACATAAGCCTCTCCCAATGATTTCCACAGTGACCTGTCGGAGGCAGCCTGCATCCAGCGACGTCCCGTGGCCCCGGGTATGGGCGTGGTATATTTTAAATTTACTGAACTAATAATTGTTTTTGACAGGAGAATCTATTTGATGACTTGGTTGGGTCTCCGCTGAGCTACTACGTTACAGACCTAGTCCCCAGAGATTGTCAAGTTAACTTGTCTGTAAGTACCAGCTTTAGGCTGTAAGGCTTTAAGAGGAATATGCAACATTTTCTGAATCTGCTATATACAATATACTTAATTATTTTATTATATTAAAATGGAATGGGGTGATAAAGAGAGTCGAATTGCTGTGATTGCATTTCATAAAGAGGTATGGAGCCAAAAACAATCGTTAAAATCCTCCATACCCTTAGTATTAGTCAAATGTTTGTTTACCGGGCTATTGATAGGTACAATGAAACGTCCTCTGTTTGTGACAGAAAAAGATCGGGCCGTCCACATAGTGTTCGCACGAAAAAGGCGATCAAAGCTGTAAGGAAAAGAATTCGAAGAAGCCGAAGTCCGGAAGCAAAAGATTTTATCTCAATGTTGGAATATGTTTATAACACTTCATTGTAAAGTTACCACCGCCACAATGACACTTAACAATCACACTCCTTTATGGGAGCAAATTTTTTTCCAATCTCAAGTTACCACTCTCCTGTAACATGTACTTACATATTCTCCACACTAGTAGGAAGGTAAAAAAAATATTTTTGCTTTCAGGTTAATCCAATTTACGAAATCATTGACAAAAACGACAATGTGAGATTCGTAGTGCAGTCACAGAAGAAATTCAGACAGATTATGAGGATAGAAGAATGCAAGTAAGTAAATTAATGTCTGATTGAAATACACAACCCATTTCTGGACACTGATTTAGCTTTTTTTTATGTTAGCAAGTACGAAATGATCGCACGTCTGTCATAAAGAGGCTTATACAATTTGGAGACTGTCAATCTATAATCTGCTGATAAATAATTAATTCACCGAACAATCAAATACGTAGTGCTGACCCCCCACTAAGATCGAGTATTGAATCAAAAACGACGTTAGATTTTTCGGTCTCTTAAACACCCAGACCCGTAGCAATATTTGGGGTTAACACAATTCTTTTTCACTTTAATAACACTAAACATATTGATATCGATGCACTAAACTCTGTCTAGGTAGTTACCCAGACAATCCCTTAGGCATGAGGGATTCATCATCTCAGCCACAGGATGTCCACTGCTGAACATAGGCCTCCCCCAAGGATCTCCACATCGACCTGTTGGAAGCGGCCTGCATCCAGCGGCTTCCTGCAAACTTAGCCAGGTCGTCCGTCCACCTTGTAGGCGGGCGTTCGACATTTCGCTTGCCTGTACGTGGCCTCCACTCTAGAACCTTTCTGCACCAACGGCCATCGGTTATAGAGATTATCATCATCTCAGCCACAAGAAGTCCACTGCTGAACATAGGCCTCCCCCAACGATCTCGACATCGACCTGTTGGAAGCGGCCTGCATCCAGCGGCTTCC
Organism: Hyles euphorbiae; assembly: GCA_023078785.2. Taxonomy (NCBI): domain Eukaryota; kingdom Metazoa; phylum Arthropoda; class Insecta; order Lepidoptera; family Sphingidae; genus Hyles; species Hyles euphorbiae. Next base: position 15,454,909 of record CM041037.1, on the reverse strand, counting down.
TGCAAACTTAGCCAGGTCGTCCGTCCACCTTGTAGGCGGGCGTTCGACATTTCGCTTGCCTGTACGTGGCCTCCACTCTAGAACCTTTCGGCCCCAACGGCCATCGGTTCTGCGAGCTATGTGCCCGGCCCACTGCCACTTCAACTTGCTAATCCTTTGGGCGATGTCGGTAACCTTTGTTTTCCTACGGATCTCCTCATTTCTGAGTCCATCTCGTAGGGAAATACCGAATATAGCCCTCTCCATCGCTCGTTGAGTGACTTTGAGCCTTCTAATGAGGCCCACAGTGAGAGGCCACGTTGCTAAGTCAGGGATGCTCCTATCTAGTGGTCATGGCCTGTCCTAGAATAGGTGCTACGAGTACGCGACCTCGGCCTCCGAGCTACTGTAGTCACCCTAACTTCCCTTCCGTGACTGCAGTATCCACTCCTACAGGTCACACTTTCCTTTCTCATAAACCCTATTTCTTTTCCCCGTTTGATGATGGGTAGCAGCGTCATCAGCGCGAGTCCCCTCCTGCGCTCGCCAACCCGCCTGCCAAGCGTGGCGAGTATTGGCATATAGCCCCCATGTCGACACATATGAGAGTATATCATAATCTGTATCTGTATCTGTATCTGTATCAGCCCATATACGTCCCACTGCAGGGCACGGGCCTACTCTACAATCGTAAGTACGATTGAGAGTGGTTAGGCCATATAGTCCACCACGCTGGCCTAGTGCGGGTTGGCAGACTTACATACCATAGAAATTTATATAAATCGCTATAGTATGCAGGTTTCCTCACGATGTTTTCCTTCACCGTTTTAGTGCGTGGTGATTGACTATCAATACACACATGACTCCGAAAAGTCAGAGGTGTGCCCTGGGATTCGAACCCGCGACCACCGTGAACATGTTGGCAGCCGCGTCTAGTCCGTTTTACCAACAGGCCACCACGCACTTATATCATAATATAATTTATGTATTATTTTTCTATAATCGTATTATAGGACCGCTTGTCAATATTACTGGTGCAAAATTTTCATGAGGAAAATATTGATACTAATATTTTCATGCAAATCTACATACAGACAGACCTATAGATATAATAAATAATTTGTGTAACTTCACCTGAAATTAAATTATAAAGCATTATTAAAAAAATAAAATTAGTATCTTCATGCTACTAGTGGGCCAAAATCTAATATATATACAGACAGACAGACCTATAGACACAATAAATAATTTGTGTCACTTCATCCCCAGAATAAATAGAAAAAGATAAAAAATTAAAAATCAGTATTGTCACGCTACTAGTAGGCTAAAATCCTTTTTTTAAATTAATTTAAGGCCGAAGTTACACAAATTATTATATTTCTTGTTTTTATATTTATTCCTTATTAAACTTATCATACATTTTATTTTCAGAAATCCCGGACGCATCCTAGGTAACACGTATAATTTCTCGGCAAGCATGCTACGGCTAATCAGTTTGATGTGTGTGCAGGAGTACTTGCATCATGAGTTTGTGGTTTTGAGTCTTGATGGGAAATCATTTGAGACTGTGGCAGTAAAGGGTGGACTCCCTAGCTATTGTGTATGCCGAATGGAAACATAACACATTAAAAATATTATTTGGAATATGCCCATTTTACTACAAAACTAAGTATCGATGGTACGATTTAAGTCCCGCGATGACTTACTTTGAAAGAGAGAAAAAGATGGCCCGGTACCACCATTTGTATCTACGTTTTTGAAGTACCAGTGCTCTCTCTATTATAAATACTCTAAGGCTGAGTTCCACAAATAACTTTGCCAGTACCTTTGACTTTGAAAATATAAATCCCATAGATTTGAGACGTATTTGACATTGCCAATGTATGGGATTGACAGTTACAAGGGCAAAAGTATTGGCACAATTAGCTTGTGCAACTGAGCCTAAGACTGGTCCTTATCGGGCAGATACGAATATACTTTGCCTTATTTCATTTTTTATACTCACACAAAAAAAACGATTATGAGTTTTCAACGGAGCTCATGCATTATGTAAATTGTTACATATCTTATTTCTTAAAAGATTTACTTTAAGTTTACCATTGATGTGTATATGTCTGCATGTAAATAAGTTATGTTTGACATTTGTATATCCTTATTGTACTTATAAATGAGTTTAGGTTATTATGTTGTAAATAAAATGTTGAATGTGCTATTGGATTACGAGTCGATTTTGTATGCAATAAAATACCATTTAATGTTATTTACATATTTTTCGCTCTCATCAACAGATTCTGCGAATTCCAATTACAGGGTGATTGGTTTTTACTCAGTACATATACATAAGAATTAGTCATAAGTAACACTGGGGGGGTTACTCTATTATCTAATAAGAATCTTCGGACGCCGTCCGTAAAACTTCGCCAATGTGCCTAGATACACCACAAAAAGTTGAAATCCTCTTTCGTACGCGTCGTAACCTAGTCTATGGTTCGTCCGAAGAAAAGTATAATGGACAATGGTATTGATTATTACAATTGAATAACTTGTATCTTACTTAACTCATAACTATATCCGATCTACGTGGCGAATCATAGGGTAACCCCCGTGGTCTGATTGTAGTTCGTAATTTAAATTTAAAACAATACATACTGTATCTGATTCTAATGTCCTCGACGCGGGCATATTATTAAAATCTTATAGTATGCAGTTTTTCTCACGATGATTTCCTAAGTGCATGGTAATTTCTGTTTTCTTTTGTAAATATCGAGAAAAAAATATATACATAAGTTGCAAAATAATTTAATTGTTAATAAATTACACTTAATTAAAGCAGGTACAATAATAGCTTCTATAATATTATTAAAAAATAATGTACGAAATAGGTTTACGAAAAATACTCATCGAGCGAATGTAGATAAGAGGGTTTTAAAAGAAACGGTTGATGCCGTATCTCATTGACACAAACATTCCGTTGCGAAAAGAGCCAACTCAACATATTAATCTCAGACTTATTGACTAGTGGTCGAATGAAATATATTCCTTTATCACATAGTATTACACTAGAATTATAATCCAAAACGGAATTCTACCTTATATAATGCGGCCACATGCCCAGCTAAGCACGTAGTCACAGTTTAACCCTCGTTATATTTATATACTCGTATATCGTAAACACGTCTTGTAAATGATAAATTATGTCCTTCCGCCGTTATTCGAGGCCTTGGCGTTCCTCCGTTTCCTGCCGAATTCCATAGTAATGGGCGGTAATTCCGTTAGATAGCGCTAGGTTTGCAGTGTAGTTCATGATTTAACCCTTTTATCTGTTTTTTGTTGTTTCAGAGGATTCCTTTATTAACAATCAAAAAGATAATTGTTTGATTTTTTGGTCCAAATATGGCTCCAAAACCGACTCTGAATCTTATGTCCAGTCAGGATGGAAATTGTTTCCAAATTTAGAATGTCAAAATATTGATCTCGAATAAGGCTCTGGACATAATATGAGTTTTAATGGTAGGTAAAACTCCTCTATTTGGCACACACATTTAATTCAAATAATAATATTAATATTAAAATAAGCCGGCGCTTTGTACAACTTATACAATAAAAAAACATATTTCAGTAAAAAGAAAGAAAAAAATATACATACACGCTATTTACAATCTCAAGTAAATAATAAACATTTAAATAATGTAATATATTTAATATTAATATTAAAATAAGCCGGCGCTTTATACAACTTATACAATAAAAAACATATTTCAGTCAAAAGAAAGAAAAAAATATACATACACGCTATTTACAATCTCAAGTAAATAATAAACATTTAAATAATGAAACAACAAATATAAATTCGGATTCATTTTTGATTTGCCTTTGAATCAATTCGTTTTTGAGTGCATAAAGATCTCGAAAACAAAACCGTAAATTAATTTCAACTAAGTATAATAAACATCATATTGTCACTCAATAATTGATACTCATTGCTAGATACAGGTAATGTACCATCAGGATTCATTGGAGTCAACAAATTAATTGTAAGGAAATTGTAATTAATTTATGCACGTAATGGATTGATTTCTTCTTGTTAGAACACATTAAACCTGTTCTTAGGTTCTCATAATTACATGATAATTCGAATTTAAATTAGTTATCTTTTGTTTGGCATGAGCAGCAGACTGGCAGGCCGCCTCGGACTCTCACGGCTTCCATCGACTTTCCGTCCAAGCTCAACACCACGAACTTATAGTTCAGCTTCTTGTTTACGCACTGCAAATTATTCATCTTCACCTGTTCTAATGATAGATTTTTCGTACTCTGCTTTAGAGGACCCGGATATCTGCAATTTAAATAACTTTTATCAAAATATATGTATATTTGAGCCAATATTGCGTGACATTAAAAGAGCCTACAATAAATATCGACACACTACAATAAAAGAGACTAAAAGCACCAAAAAGAAAGAGAAGGCTTGACAGGTCCAACTTCTATTCGTAAATCGACGAACTTTAAAGCAGCATTATACATATCGATTAAACCATTAACAAATGCGAATAAAATTAACAAAGAATAATACTCACGCGCACTCTTCTACTCGAACAACTTGCATAAATCTCTTCTTTGATTGAACTACAAATCGTATATTTTCATTCTCATCGACAATATGATAAATTGGGTCAATCTGTAAAATTAAAAAACGAACAATCGGGTTAGCTGATGCTGAAATGTAAATAACTATCATTCAATGAATATGATGAATATTAACGTGTACTTCCTTTGTTTACAATCCCTTAATATTATATCAAAATGCACCACATAGTACTAAGGTATGCGATATTCAGCCTTGTTATACATTGTTGGTACGATGTACTGTCGCATGGGACTACTACTAGTCATGTCGAGGTACTGTCGCGTGGGACAGGTGCACGCTAGTGGCATGAGTGACGTCTACACGACGCGTTATAAGTCATGTGTTGGTACTCACTCGTCGGATGGCTTCGCATTCGTTGGGCGGTATCTCTGAGCTCGATCTGTGGCCGATGGGCTGGTCATGGTCGTCGAAATAATCTCCCTGGGGATAAGGTAAATCTTATTAAGATTGTAAATATAAGTACTCCATACATTTTTGATTATTTAAAAAACGAAAGTAAAGTTATCTGAAAATATTCCAAGAACTAATTTAGGTATAGGAATCAGCAAATAAAATGTCTCTTGATTTTTGAATATTGTGTCTTAGTGTCAGTGGGGGACTAAATGAGTGACTGTTCTATGTATATTCATTTACTTACGGCGTCCGCCAACATGCTCTCGATAAGTTTTTCAGGGTAGCCGGGATGCTTATCGAAGCAGAAGGTTTTGTTTGTACAGCTTGAAGGCATGCTCGCTAAAAGAAAATGTTGGCTTTAGAACCATATACTTATATTTATTACTATTTTATTGTAATTGAATCACTCTATCTATTAAAAAAACCGCATCAAAATCCGTTGCGTAGTTTTAAAGATTTAAGCAAACAAGGGGACATAGCTTGCGAAGCTATAGCTTGACGGTCCACACCATCCCGGCGCGAACCAAACGGTTCTCGAATTCGTTTTTGTGCCGCACCGTCAGGCTGTGGAATTGTTTGCCGTCTCACGTGTTCCCTCCTTCCTACAATCCTGGGTCCTTCCGCCGTGGTGTGAAGAGGCACCTTAGCAGGCCGGCATAATTGTTTCCATTGGCATGGGACTGCCGTCCGATGCCAATGGATACTCTGCCTGGGCGGCCTTGGCACTTACCACCAGGTGCAATGCCGCCACGATGCCAGGCCATTATAAACAAAAAAAAAAAAACAGGGACAGAGAAAGCGACTTTGTTTTATACTATGTAGTGATGATGTAACAACAACGCGTTTTCTTTTGCATTCAAGGTCTTTTTAGGTTACCGGTATTAAAACGGTTACCGTATATAAGCGTAACCTTTATAATGTGTCATAGCGGTCACCTAAATCTTAAAGGTAACCGAAATTCGTCGATACCGGTACCGTAATGTAGAGCGGGTTCCGGTCCCTGCTACTAAAGATATATTATTCCACAATTAAGTATGTAGACCAATTAAAAATATACTATGTAATATTAACATATTATGATCAAGGTAACATCGCACAGAATTTGAAAAATATTCACCAGTTCGTTTTATCGAAATCTCGATTTTACACTTCAAGATTTTTCAAGTAAAAATGTAATTATACAATATTTTAACAGGAATAATCATCTAAGTAATTACAAAAATTTTATCCTTACCTTCGGGAAAGCTCGGCTTCGCATAACAGAACGATGCCATATGAGAAAATGCCTAAAAAGAACATAAAGTAAAAAAAAATGGTTAAGGATCACTACCTTTCTCCAACATTTACAAATTGACGTGGATAACTTTCCTATGTGTATATATGTACTGATGCTCTTATATATATATTATATTATATTATATATATATATATTTATGTATGTATATTTGTTATATAGATGTATTGATGTATGTATATTTTTATTATTAATTAGTAATTATTTGTATTTCTTATATTTTTCCTTCTTAACTCCTATTCTTTACACTTTAAGACTGCCCTCTATTTATCCGTTTATAAAATCCATCCCATGGTTGTCTGGAAGACATTGCCTTTGAGCGATAAGACCGCCAATTGTACTTTTATGATTGTGATTTTCGTTTCATTTGTATTTTTTTTTTGTGTGCAATAAAGTGTATAAATAAATAAAATAACTAAAGTAATAGAAAATTATAATATGACAATTAATATTAATTCATATAAAAATATATTTCTAATAATCTTTTAAAAATTTGCGTTTGAAGTGCGTGGTGGCCTGTTGGTAAACGGACCAGACGCGGCTGCCAGCATGTTCACGGTGGTCGCGGGTTCAAATCCCAGGGCACACCTCTGACTTTTCGGAGTCATGTGTGTATTGATAGTCAATCACCACGCACTAAAACGGTGAAGGAAAACATCGTGAGGAAACCTACATACCATAGCGATTCATAAGAATTTATATGGTATGTAAGTCCGCCAACCCGCACTAGGCCAGCGTGGTGGACTATATGGCCTAACCACTCTCAATCGTACTCTCGATTGTAGAGTAGGCCCGTGCCCTGCAGTGGGACGTATATGGGCTGATCCAGATCCAGATCCAATCTTTTAAAAACAACTGCAAATTTTAAAAGATTTATATTGCACTTTTAACTTATTCTTTTGATGGTCAAAATAAATAAAAAATGGTAACAGATATTTTTTTTATTATCATTATCATCATCAACAATATCATCATCACATTTTACAGTCAGAGGGTCATTCTTCTGGCAACCTGTCCGGCTGTCTTACAGAATGGCACGGGCACGAGCTCCCGGCTCCTCGAGCCACCATTGTCGCACTCCACTTCCCAATCCGCGACTTGGCGTCCCCCTCCCTCCCCACTACTGGTGGCAGGATTTTTGTGTTGAGTCATATTTTTCACTCAATGCCGAATCCGAGCGGGTTGACACCACCGTCTGGTCTATTTCTACCGCTAAGTAGAAATGCGTCCCGGTAGAAGGGCTGGATAGCCGTTACGTCATCCGTTCCTTCCTCTTCGATAATTGGTGTTGGTTGGTGCAAGCGATGCTCGTTGATGTGGTTGGGTGTCGGAGTGGGCGCTCGGTTAGGGGATGCTGGTGTGGAGTACAGGGAGACCACGTGGGAACGGTCACCGCCGGCCGCCTGCCGGTTAGTAGGGGACCTGAACCCGGGGATACCCAACTGTCTAACTCCCTGCCCGGGAAGCTGTCCCACCAACCGGCGAAAATCCCGTTGTACAGTCGTCGTGCCAGAGTGGGAGACTGGAGTGGATCCCGGCGACTGCACGCGGGGGGCATCGGGGGCCCTTCCGTGCTTCACGCTGGCTCCTCTTAATGCCATGTGCCCGCTTCGCAATATATCCTCCCTTCTCGCGTATCATCTTGGTTCAACCACGCTTGTCCTTACCCTATCCCACTCTTTTTAAAATATATGCGAAGGCACAAAAGAAGCAGACTCTCCACGGCGGGAAATTTATCCACATTTTCTGTGGACTTCCGTAATGTCAGGGGTCTACATAGCAACCTCGACGCCGTCCACCACCATCTAGAGACGACGCGGCCTGCCCTGCTCTTTTTAACGGAGATGCAAATATCCACCCCTGATGATGTATCGTACTTAAATTACCCCGGTTACGTATTGGAACATCGATTCCTACGTAAAGCCGGGGTGTGCGTCTTCGTCAGGGGTGATATCTGTTGTCACCACCTTTGGGGCCTCGAGCGTCGGGACCTGTCCTTATTGTGGCTACGGGTAGAACTCAGGGGTAGGACCCGAGTCTACGCATGCCTGTACAGGTCCCACGTCAGTGATACGGGATCCACTCAATTAGTTGAGAGCGTCCAAGTGGGGACTGACCAAATTCTCGAGCAGTTCCCTTCCGCGGAGGTGGTGGTCCTCGGTGATTTCAACGCTCATCACAAAGAGTGGTTGGGATCCAGGACCATTGATCTCCCCGGTCGGGCTGTCTATGAGATGGCCTTGGCTTATGGTCTCTCGCAGCTGGTAACACAGCCCACTCGTGTTCCAGACGTTGAGAGCCATGAGCCCTCTTTGTTGGATTTTCTGCTGACGACCCACCCGGACGGATACAGGATAGCGGTTGATGCTCCCTTGGGATTGACCACTGCCTGGTCCGTTCATGGGCTCCTGAAGCGGGTCCCAGCCGCTCTTCGACGACTGGAACTAGCATAGTTTGGCGGTACATGTCAGCAGATTGGGATGGACTGCGAGAATTCTTTGCGTCCTACCCTTGGGGGCGGCTTTGTTTCTCCTCCGATGATCCTGACACCTGTGCGGACTGCGTCGCGGATACGATTAGCTTGGGTATGGAGACTTTCATACCCAGCTCAAAAATACCCGCAGGGCGTCGCAGCCGGCCTTGGTACAATAGTGCCTGTGCTGTTGCTGCGCGTCTAAAGCAGTCCGCATACGCGGCGTGGCAAGACGCAAGGTGGCGTCGGGATCCAAATTCAAAGGAGAAACGGAAATTCAACGCCGCCTCTAGATCCAACAAGAGAGCCTTAGCTAAGGACAAGGCGGAGCATATCCGCAGAATTGGCGAGCGACACCAGAGCTATCCCTCTGCGAGTCGTGCTTTTTGGTCGCTCGCTAAGGCTGTGGAGGGAAATTTCTGCCTGTCCAGTCTCCCACCACTGCGTAAGCCCGATAAGAGTTTAGCCCACAGTGCAAAAGAGAAGGCCGATCTCTTGGCCCAATTCTTTGCCTCGTACTCGACTTTGGATGACGGGGGCGCCACACCACCAAACATCCCGCATTTTGAGAGTCTCCTATCTGACATAAAAATCACCCTGCGTGCTGTCAGACGGGAGCTCAGACTTCTTGACGTCCATAAGTCAAGTGGGCCAGACGGTATCACCGCAGTGGTTCTTAAAACGTGCGCCCTGAGTTGACACCCGTGCTCACGCGCCTTTACCGTCTTTCCTATAAAGCATATCAATGACATGTTGTCTATTGATAGCATGCATTGTTATGCAGATGATAGTACGAGTGACGCGCGGTATATCGGCCAACGGAGCCACTCTCGGGATTCCATAATGGAAAGACGGTTTCAACTTGTGTCTGAAGTCGAGAGCTCTCTGGGGCGGGCCTCCGAATGGGGTGAATTGAATCTAGTTCAATTTAACCCTTCGAAGACACAAGTTTGCGTGTTCACTGCAAAGAAGGATCCCTTTGTCATGGCGCCGCAATTCCAAGGAGTTACTCTCCAAGGATCCGAGAATATTGGAATCCTTGGCATCGAAATATCAAGCAAGGTCGAGTTTAGGAGTCATTTGGAGGACAAAGCCAAACTAGCGAGCAAGAAATTGGGAATCCTGAACAGAGCCAAGCGGTACTTTACGTCGGGTCATAGATTGACGCTTTACAAAGCACAAATCCGGCCCCACGTGGAGTACTGCTCTCACCTCTGGGCAGGTGCTCCAAAATACCAGCTCGACCCACTTGATTCCTTGCAGCGACGAGCTTGTCGAATAGTCAATGATCCCGATCTCACGGACAAATTGGAGCCATTAAGACTGCGGAGAGACTTCGGATATCTCTGTATGTTCTATCGTTTGTTCCATGGGGAGTGCTCCGAAGAGTTGTTTGAGATGGTACCACCGTTGCCTATGTACCATCACACCACACGTCTCCGCAGTAGAGTTCATTCCGACCACCTGGAGGCGTACCGCTCCCGAAAAGTACGTTTCCAGCGTTCTTTCCTACCACGTACGTGCAAGCTCTGGAATGAACTCCCTGCATCGGTGTTTCCTCAGCGCTATGACCTGTCCTTCTTCAAACGAGGTTTAAAAAGAGTAATCTCCTCGAGGTAGGCAGCGACTTTGTTGTGGTGGTCCCCTGGCACTACGGCGGTCCATGAGCAGCGGTAGCCGCTTACCATCAGGCGGGCCGCTAGCTATCGTCTGCCTACATGTCAATAAAAAATAAAAGACGTGTGGCACTCGGAGACTGCCGCGGTAAAGCTATTGCATAGCATTTTTTATCAGCTTATGTAATTATAATTATTTATTATTTTTTTTATTTATGCAGTATTTATTTCCTTTGTTTTTCTTTGATATTAACTGTACTCATATTCACTGTTGTACGTGCGAGCTTCGTAGAGTCGTACCATGAAGTAAATACAAAGAGGAGGTGCCCTAACGCTGAAACTCTAAGCAGGCATGAGTCACCAGATTGCGGGGCGAAGAGGGGGATTACGCATGCGCAGTCACACCGATACAATCAATGCCACCTAGAGGCGAGTTGCTGAACTAAAGAGACAAGCGTGATATTTCAAAAAGTCATTAAAAGTTCTGCTATTCATCGATAGATGGCTAAACTAAATATCGAAAGAGGTTAGATTACAATTAATCACGCAATAGCTTTGCAATTCGCATTTAAAAGTACTGGCACATATTTGAATCAAAATAAAAAAAAAAATCGGTCGGACTTAGGTTATTTTCGTTACGGAATTTCTGGATTCGGTCTCCTCGCTCAAGGCCCGCGATAGAAGCTATGCAATAGGTTAAAAAAAATAAAAAAAAAATCACATCCGCAATATAATTTATGTTGAAATATTTATAATATTTAATATTAATATTAATTTATGATACTCACGACAGTCGCAGCAATAACTAATTTTAAACCCTCCATAATAATTTTTCTTCACTTTATAAACACTAAACAGACGTGTGTCCTCTGGTGCACATTAACACAATATTATGCTGCTTCCCGAGGCAGGTTCTTTATATACCAATTAATCGAAATATTTTCCTCTTTACGACAAATCTGTGACATCACTGGAAACCCCGTGACATAACTTTATCATCACCGTTCTGGAAGTAATGCGCTCATGGATTTCAAGAATTTACTGCACAATTGCTCATTGTTTAACGTAATCAATGTAATTTTTCAATACCTCCGTCAATAGACTATGAAAAGCTTCATACTATTCACGTTTACCTAAACGTTCCTAAATGGCAAATCTGGCGTTAAATTTGTTCGGAACCTAACCCAAGTGCAGAATTGTAGCGCAGACACATCTACAACTTCGACAGTCTTTATGGCGCAGTTGGTTATGAACCCGCCGCGAAACGAGAAGCCGCAGGTTCGAACTCCACATCGAGACAAACGTTTGTCATTTTCATCAAACATTGTATAAGCCTGGGTGTATTAGGACTGAAAGGTCTCTCACAAGACCTTATCATAGTATGAAGTTAAGGCTGTGTGTGGTCGAATCATCGGAAAGAAATACATTAGCAATAAATAATAAATCGGTAATTAGATTGGTATTATTAGTCCGAGTCATTTTAATGTCAAACACATTATTTAAAATGTGTACATTTTTGTATGTATTTAGCTGCCTGCGTGAACCTTACAAATAATATCCCTAATCAATTTAGACCTATAAGGATATCGAGTAATATATTTATGACACATACTTTAAGATTCAAAGTCCACCAAAAATGGTTGTATTAATGAATAAAATGATTAATGTCACATTTCCGTTTATACGATAAATGTAAAAATTCTTGAAAATCCTGCATTATGTCATCACATATAAGGACACAACGCAGTCAGAAGCTACAAATAATTCTAAATAAAAGTCACATACCATCTATAGGCCATGCCGAAATTATAAAGAAGGAAAGAAAGTATTTATTTGTCACAATCACTAGGTTAAAAAAAAGTGCCTGATGGCCTGTTGGTAACGGACCAGACGCGACTGTCAACGTGTTCGCGATGGCCACGGGTTTGAGTCCCAGGACTTCTGAGTCATGTGTGTATTGAGAGTCAATCACCACACACTTTAACGGTGAAGGAAAACATCGTGAAGAAACCTGCATACCATAGCGATTTGTTTGAATTTCTATGGCAGCACTAGGCCAGCGTGATGGACTATATGGCTTAACCGTACTCTCGATTGTAAAGGAGGCCCGTGCCCTGCAGTGGGACGTATATGGGCTGATATATAGGTGACAGTTATAGGCATATTAAATATATAGGTATAGGTAAAAAAGTAACTAAGTATCTAGTAGTGCTTGTCACAAAACAGTTCATGCTCAGCATGTATTGTCAAAAAAAAACAACGCTTTTCTTCCGCAAGGCCGGAACTACAAGTAAGAGCAAATATTATAAATAAATTAATAATGCCCAACAGTCACATACATAGTCCTGACCCCACACTAAGATCGAGTCTTGCGTCGTGGGTATCAGGAACTACGAGAGACTTTACGGTCTCACAAACACCCAGACCCGAAAGAAATATTTGTGGCCCGCACAAACATTTCTCTCGGTACGGGGATCGAACCCGCGGCCTCTCGTTTCACAGGCGGCGTCTAACCAACTGCGTCACGGAGGCTGTCAAATAAATACCGGTTAAACGCATCGTCTGCCACAAATTTCAGATTGTAAACAATTTACGCCCGAATACTCAAACGTCATTCAAATATTAAGTTGCTGTTTACCGCGCACGGTCTACTTAGCCAGTGCATTTAAGCGAGATTTGGGTTGTTAAGTGCAACGTCATATTTGAGTCGCGTTTGAGTATTCGACCGTTAAACTCGTAATCTATGACTCTATTGCCCAAATACTGGATAGCCAATTAACTTTTAACTCCGGTTAACTAGCTCTAATGCCCTGTTAAATTAATTCCAGTTAAATATAACTCCGATTAAACCAGTTAAGAATTAAATATTTAACGGGGCATTAATCATCCGATTCGTATTCTCGAAAGCAACTTAAGAGTTTGATAGCTGTCAAACAATCTAATTTTTACGATTTTCTAATTTTAAGCGGCCGTCGTCTTAAGTCCGAATACGTGTATACTTACCTGTTTATAATATCCAGCACAGCTTCATTCTCATATCGTATTTATTTACGTAGTCTTCTCCGTTTGGTACTTAGCTAGTTCTGCAGCCGTTGTTTGGTATTTTATATACCTATTTATTAAAAGAGATATTCCAAAAACTAGCTTTCAAACCGAGTGCAATTGTAAACAATAAATAATAAAACAAACATCATAATATTTTTAATCAACTCGCTTCGGAATATAGGGACATAAGTTTTTCGCCTACATGATTTTATCAACAGATTTTTTAAAATAATAACTTGGCAATATTTAATATAGCTTTAAACATAATCGTAACATAAGTAAAAACGTGTCAATGATTCCTCAGATTAAATATAAAGGGCTAAATTTCCAATTTTGAGTAATCAAGTATGAAGAATATTGCGTCAAATGAAACGTTTATATTTATACACTAAAAATTGTAACTGAAAACAAACTTTTCGTTAATCTGTGGAAATTTAACTGGATGTTTGCTGAGCAGGCCGTTTTTTGAGCTAAATGGCTATCCAGTATTTCGTTTTGAAATTTAACGGAACCTCAAAATAACGTCATATCAAATGAGTCCGGTGGCTGAGTAGCTATCCAGTATTTGGGGGTATATCTCTCTATGCATGCTATGTATGTAATCTGTAATTCTTATTTTTTAAGTCTATTTTATCATACTTTGTTTTTTCTCTGTCTTGTGACAATTCTTTATTGTACATTCTGTGCATGTGCCAATAAATGGTTTTTCTTGCTTCCATTCTAATTTCATAATAATAACATGTTTAATGTAACAAAAAAAGAGAGGAAAACTATTTCATTACTTCACAAAACAACGCTTCCGTATGACAGAAGATCGTAGATTTTATCTTCTCAAAAATTACATCCTTTAATTAACAAACATTTGATATTGTCTCAAATGTTTGTTTATAGGTTATGTATTTTGTGTGATAAATAATAAACTAAACACATAAACAATGCTGTTTGGCAGGAGAAATGAATTGCGGTGGTACCTGCCCATGCGGCTTCTCACATATGAGAGACCTACCAGTACCGCATTTTGAAAAACATCAATATTTTTCGAGAAACTCGGAAAATCCTGGTCGAACCCTGGTGGAATTCTCGTGCTCCGAAAAATGTAAAAGGTATTTTCATCCTTTTTATAGCAATGATGATGATGGTGAGACGAGTATGCCATTCACCTGATGATAAGCGATACGACCGCTCAAGGACAGTAGCAAAATCAAACAACACCATGAATTACAAAGCAATGCTTGGCATTCCATTGCTCTCGCCACCTGGGGCGTTAGATATTAAGTCTCAATTAGGGAATGCAATCTCGAGCTATCAGAAATTCGATCTTGGCGAGAATTCGACATTTTCGAGATCTCAAATGGATTTCGAAGGGATTGTTCTAATTAGCTAACATGCATTATTGAAAAGAGACTCCGGACTAAATTAAGAGTGATTTTGAAAATATCTTCTTTAAAAAAAAATCAGGCGTCGCTCACTACTGCCGCTCGATCTCGTCAATCTCGGCCGAGATCTCATCATTTTATGCTTCGAGATTGATCTCAAAAAATGAAGTGAGATCTCGGATGTTCGGGATCTCGCGAGATTGAGATTCCATTCTCTAGTCTTAGGCCTCTTGTACACGCACGGTTTTTCGCCGTAAAAATCTACGGTTAATTCGCCGTGTGTAGGCACGGTCGTCAGTGTTGTATGGATTACTATGAAAGCTTGTAGACGTGCACGGTGGCGCCACGGCACGGCGACGCAGCCGTGTGCGCCGTGACTGCCCCTCGGCGCGCCGCGTCTACGCACGGCGTGATTTTCATCAGTGTTGTATGGCATTCTATGGGAGTGTGTCGACGGCGCCGGACGTATGCACGGTTTCGTGACGGTTTACATACGCTGATTCCCGATTTTGTTATAAAATGAGCAAAAATCAAGAATTATTAATTTCATTGATTGCCTCGGTGGCGTAGTTGTACTAAGGTACGGTTATAAAGCTGAGGTCTCGGGTTCGAATCCCGGGCTGGGCAAAGTGATATTGGATTGTTCTAGTTAATATTCTTTTCTATTCATTATCAGCCCAGAGTCAGGAATTTGTGGCCGATATATGGCAATAGGCTCGCAACCTATCACAGTGTGGGAAGGAACATACAAGGCAGCATGTGCGTGTCCTGGCACCTCTGCCTACCCCTTCTGGGATATAGGCGTGAGTTTATGTATGTATGTATTAATTTCATTATCATTATTTTTATCATTTTTTCATTATTATTATTAATTTCATTATATAAATCGGATGTATTCAAAACCGTCTTTCCCTTTTTTTTCTATTTTCCGTTTCCTATATATGTAATAAGCAACGATAATCTTTTTTTTTCGTAAGAAAATTCATGACGCATCACGTCCTACACAGCCCCTGATAAAAACGCTACTAGCCCGTACCTGGCCAATGTCTCGCCCGGTGATTTTGCCGTGCCATGTACAAGCTCGCACGTTTTTTCAAACGTACGGCTAACACGCCGTACGGTCGAACAACCGTGACGTGGAAAAGAGGCCTTAATATGTCCAGCAGATACTCTGGCGACAATGTCCTTCATACCAGAACACATCAATTAATAAAGAATAAAAAACAAAGTGGGTTGTTAAAATAATTTATTAATAAATTAAACTTATTCATTAAGACAGGTACAATAATAGCATCTAATGTGGAACTCTTTTTCATTAATAATAATCATCTCAGCCACAATAAGCCCGCTGCTGAACATAGGCTTCCCCCAAGGATCTCCATATCGACCTGTTGGAAGCGGCCTGCATCCAGCGACTTCTCGTCCGTCCACCTTGTAAGTGGGCGTTCGACATTTCGCTTCGCTCTTTATCATTATGCAAATGTTATTTTGGTGACGAATCTAGCCTATGAGGAGAGCATTTAGTAAATATTGACGTTTATTTCCTATGACGCCAGTCTTTTAAAGAGCTTATAATTGCGTAATACTTTAAAAAAACACCGTACTGGCTACTACTTTAAACCTTACATCAACCAAGCGATTTATCTAGAGTGAACTTAACAAAATCTTTTTTTATATTTTTCATTAAATCTTATGTATACATATTCTTTGATAGCATGACCATGTTTCTACATTCTTATTGTAATTTAAAACTAAAATAAATAAATAAATAAGCTAAACAGTCGTACACATGTTCCTGACCCCATACTGAGATCGAGTTTTGTGTCGTGCACATAAGAAAAAAAACGAGAGACTTTGCGGTCTAACAAATACCCAGACCCGAAACAAATACCTGCGGCTCATTCAAATATTTGTCTCGGATTGGGGATCGAACCCGCAGCCTCTCATTTCGCAGCCGATGTCTAACCAACTTTGCCACGACTGTCATATAGAGTAGAAGTAGTATAGGGTCATAAAAAGTTACTGTCATTTATGCAAGAATGCAACTTTTCAGGAGAAGTAATGGGAAAATACGATATTTCAAGATAGACAAGATGAATAGTTTATCCTACAATATCAACTTTTAACTTGCTGTTAAGAAAATAATGACTTAATATTGTAAAAATATACTATACGATTATTTGTAACCTCTCCAACCTCAGCAATTTTTGCATAAGTGATAGTGTTGCACCGGGCGTGCGATCAGTAGTAATATCAAGTCTTGACCGCAGAGTTGCTAAGTGGTATGAAGACAATAATTTATTTCCAAGTCCTCCTATTAATTTCACTTTCTGATTAATTTTGTAGCGGGTTACAGACAAGTTAGACGTTCCCTGAGACTCGCCGAACTTCAATACTCGGTGTCATTACATTGCGTGCCACTGTTGATCCTGGCTTACAGGAGTTACAGTGGTGGGTGTGAGGGCGCGACAGTCTCCAAATGGTATGAAGAAGGGTTACTCTGCAGTTTGGCACGAGCAGCAGACTGGCAGGCCGCCCTTCACCCTCACGGCTTCCATCGACTGCCCGTCCAGGCTCAGCACTACGAACTTATAGTCCAGCGTCTTTTCAACGCAGGTCAGGTTATACATCAGCACTTGTTCTAGCGATAGATGTCTCGTTCTCCTCGTCAGAGGTCCCTTTTCTCTGCAAAAATTTAAACCTTTATTCAAATATCACTGGTGGTATTATTATTTGCTGGTGATAGGTCTCTCATATGTGAGAGGCCGCCTGGGTGCGCACCACCGCAATGTCTATTTCCCCTGTCAAACAGCAGTGTGAATGCACTGTTGTGTTTCGATTTGACCCCAGGTATTTTGAAGCTATCAATACACACATGACTCCGAAAAGTCAGAGGTGTGCCCTGGGATTCGAACCCGCGACCACCGTGAACATGTTGGCAGTCGCGTCTAGTCCGTTTACCAACAGGCCACCACGCACTAAACTAAACGGACTAGACGCGACTGCCAACATGTTCACGGTGGTCGCGGGTTCGAATCCCAGGGCACACCTCTGACTTTTCGGAGTCATGTGTGTATTGATAGTCAATCACCACGCACTAAAACGGTGAAGGAAAACATCGTGAAGAAACCTGCATACCATAGCGGTTTATAAAAAAAAAACTATGGTATGTAAGTCCGCCAACCCGCACTAGGCCAGCGTGGTGGACTATATGGCCTAACCACTCTCAATCGTACTCTCGATTGTAGAGGAGGCCCGTGCCCTGCAGTGGGACGTATATGGGCTGATACAGAATTTTGAAGCTAGTCATTTTAATGATAATAAATAAGTAGGTAAATGTTTTCATCAACCTAACTTTAGTTTTCAGTCTCTAAATTTCTTAACTATCCATTTGTATCAATAATACAGGGAACAGTGGCGTAACTACACCATCTGGGGCCCGTGGCAAAATCATCGGATGGGGCCCCCCTTTTTTGTATGGAGAGGAAAACTGTTAAGCTTATTTTCCGGTACCCCGGAGGAGACCGAAAGGAATATATCAGTGGCTTGCCAGCAAATTGCGGCCGAGGCGGGTCCCTAACAAAAACCTGCGCTAGCATACCGAATAAAACCCTGTCTTCCGCATTTCGGGCGGTACTGCACATCTACTAATCGAGTGGGTCGGAATGTGTCCCTGCAGTGGTTCTTAAGACGTCCGCCCCTGAGATAACCCCCGTACTCACGCGTCTTTTCTATGAAAACAACCCAGGCCCGACTTCAAGGAATATCGCCCATGTTCATCCAGTCCCCAAGAAGGGTGACCGGTCGGATCCTTCGAATCTCAGGCTGATTGCTGTCACATGCTTACTCTTCAAGGTCTTGGAGTGTGTTATAAATACGCAGCTCCTGACGTATCTTGAGAATCACCAACTGATTAGTGACTGTCAGTTCGGTTTCCATCAGGGTCGTTCAGATGGTGATCTTCTCGTTTATCTCACCCACCACCAGGCGGAGGCATTTGATAGTGGGGGCGAGGCGATTACGGTAGGCCTTGATATTTTCATCGAGTGTGGCGTGGCGACGTTCTGGGGAAGCTACCGGCCTGATATTTCAATCTGAGGACTCTGAAAATACATCGTCAGCCTTCTTGGATGATCGGAGCTGGGAGCATAAAGGTCGTATTGGACGGCTTTTGCATCGAGGCCAAGCCCATTCATTCTGGTGTTCCATAAGGCTCGGTGCTTTCGCCGACCCTGTTTATACTGCATATCAATGACATGTTCTCAATCACCAACTAGCATTGCTATGCAGATGCTGGTGCGAGTGAGGCAAGATACATCGGAGTACAGAATATCTATTAGGGATCCGTTGAGGAAAGGTGGTCTCAACTTTTGTCGGAAGTCGAGGCCTCTCTGGGGCGGGCCTCTCAATAGGGTAAATTGAAGATAGCACAATTTAACCCCACGATGGCACATGTTTGCTCGTTTATAACCAAGACCCCTTTTATCATGGAGACACTCTCTCTAAGCATCCGATAGTATTCCTTGACCCGAAATATTTAACAAATTGCAGTTTGGGTGTCATTTGAAAGGCAAGGGCAAATTGGCCAGCAAAATGTTAAGGATTCTCAACAGAGCCAAGCGGTACTTCTCACCAGATCATCGGTTATTGCTCTATAAATGCGACGATCCAGCACGACGTGGAGTTCTGCTCCCACCTCTGGGTAAGAGCCCCAAAATACCAGCTCAACCCAGTTGACTTAATACAGCGCCGAGCTCTTCGAATCGTCGATAATCCAGATCGCACGGAGAATGTGGATCCGTTAGGATTGCGTCGAGACTTTGGGTCTCTCTGTGTAATCTATCGATTGTTCCATGGAAAGAGCTCTGAAGAAAATGGTGCACTATCGCTATTCTCCCATCACAATTCCCATCACCGCAGTAGAGTTCATTCTTACTACCTGGAAACTATCCGTTCCCGGAAAGTACGTTTCCAGTGTTCTTTTCTACCACGCACTGTGCCCTGCTTCGGTATTCCCTGAGCGCTATAACTTATCCTTCTAAGAGAGTGCTCTCTTTACGCTAGGAAGCGACTTCATTTTGCTGGATCCCTGGATCTGCGAAAGTCTATGAGCTGCGGTGACCGCTGACCGTGAGGCGGGCTGTATGCTCTTTTGCCTGCAAGGCCATAATAAAAACTCCACAACGTGACCAATAAGTCGTCGTAATATCTTTACGACGTGGGTGGAGCCCAAACGTAGCAATGGTGATGGGGCCCTCTCGGAAGCCTAACATTGAAGATTCATTCTTTTTTAACCAACTTACAAACCGCACTACAATCGGTACATAATAGATTAAAAAAATAATATTTGCGCAAATCTAAAGAACCACTATTATGATTTTTATGTATCACAAATAAACCTTGTTATCTTTAATGAAAATTAAGAAAATAGTTTTTGATTATTAATTTTGTTGGTAATAAATTGGCTAGGTTCTTTCTTTGCTTACGGCCTCTCGGGCCTGAGGGGCTGGACCGCCGGGGGCCCCTAAGGTCGGGGGCCCGTGGCATTTTGCGCACTATGCCACCCTATTGTTACGCCACTGACAGGGAATCTTTTGCGATTATAGTATTGATTGATCTCAAAATGTTAAAGTAATACTCACGCGCACTTTTCCACTCGAACAATTTGCATGAATCTCTTCTCTGATTGGACTACGAAACGTGTTTTTCCCGCCTGATCGATAATTTGATAGATTGGATCAATCTGTAAAAACAATAAAATATTAGGTGATGATAATATCACTCCGTTCGTCTTAATCTGACCATACAGTTTGTACCGTGAGACCTGTCTTATCGGAAATTTGGGATTTTCCTTTTACAAATAAATAAATAAATACATCCAAAAGTCACATACACAGTCCTGACCCCACATTAAAATCAATTAAGACTAGAGACGTGGGTATCAGAAATTACGAGATTCTTAGCGGTCTCAAACACCCAGACCCGACACAACTGAGCCGAAAATTAATCGGTAAAGTTAAATTTCATAAGGAAATTAATGTACTTGTACATGTTATATACACACACCTTGTTTTTTTACCCGACTTCAAAAAATGAGGAGGTTCTCAATCCGACTGTATGTTGTTTTTTTATTAAGTAAATAGTAATATGAAATGAACTATGTTCCGCAGGATAGGCACACTTTCTAAGGCGTGAAAGAGGCATACTCTAGAAGCGTGAGGCGTGAGTGACTTCTTTAACGTGTTCGATCCTGTCAAGTCATGGTCTAACGTAGTGTTATATTCTCTTTGACTCATGGACTGATTACTATGACTGATAAAACAAGTCGAAGGCAGTTCTCTCCGACAGGTTTTCGCGAGTTCCAAGTGTGACGTCAACACGGTACGAGTCAAAACACGATAACGCGAGACAAGTATGCCTTAGTTGCAAGAGTGACGTCAACACAACGCGTTAAGCCGAAAACGAACTACCTATCGTATTACGTCTTACGCATAGAGTGAAGAAGCGGCCATAGACCGATCTGAACAATGGATTCTTTTGTTATGTGCACACTGCACACTATCAGTCGTAAGCTTAAATTGTGACCTTGTATATTCCATTGTCCTGATTGGGCAGTTAGCCGCATCTATTATCTATGGCTGCTTCTTTACTCTATGCGTTAAATGTACATACCATAGTTTGTTTTCAGCTGTAAAAATTAAAACACAATACTTTACTGTGAGACAGTTGTGTCCTAGTTACAAGATAAAACACTATACTTACGCGTAGGATGGGCTCGCACTCGTTGGGCGGTGTCTCTGTGCCAGATCTATGGCCGATGTGCTCTTCGAGATCATCGAAATAGTTTTCCTGTAAATTAAATTTTTTATACATTATTATCGTCTAATTTTTTACCACTTCTATATAATTATCTATCAGGAGAAAAGAATGATAAAATGGTTTGGGAATGTAGTGAGGATGGACAGAAGGTGATTAACAAAACAGATAAGCTCATGAAACGAGTGTCAATGGAAGATTTAGTAGGGGTAGACTTCATTGGACCTATCAAATCAGTTGCACCCTCCACAAGGGTCAGGTTAAAATTACCTTGAACCAAAGAGAATACATGAAGAGATTAATGAAAGTGGTCGACACGAAAGTAGTAGGTCAGGATTGAGCATTGTCTCTGCCTTACACTATGGTATGCAGGTGTTATGCACGGAACTCTTCTGTACTGAGAGTCCGATTGAAAGTATTGTGTGGGGTATTCCACCACGCTGACCTACCTATTTTTTTAACATTACACTTTTTTCTACTAATTTAAATAAAATATGTACTTATTAAAATTACTTACAGTGCCCTCTAGCATGCTTTCGATAAGCTTCTTTGGATAGTTTGGAGCCATGTCGAAACAGTAGTTCTCGCCTGTACAATTTCTTGGCATCTCCGCTAAAAACAAAATAAATCTATGTGAACTTGCATTTGAAAAGACAAATAAGTATATTTAATCAAATGTGTTAAAATAATCTTAAAAATAAATATAACTTTTTGGTTATCTTTAGCACAAAAAACTAATCAACATAAATATAAAGTTATATTCCTTACCCACTGGAAAGTTGGGCATCCCATAGCAGAGTGACCACATTTGGGAAATTACCTGAAAATAATTAAAATTGTAAATGTGAAGGAAAATATCGTTAGTAACCTGCATATCACAGCATATTATGTGTAAGAATGTCTATGGTATGTAAAGTCTGCCAACCCGTACTAGGCCAGCGAGGTGGACTATACGGCCTAACCACTCTCAATCGTACTCTCGATTGTAGAGAAGGCCCTTGCCCTGCAGTGGAACGTGAATGGACTGATAGATCAATTTAAAAAATATGTAGAATTCCTGGATTCAGACGCTATTACAATATGGATTTTTAAAACTGGTTTATTTCATATCACTGCCCCGTCTTATTTAAATTAATTTAAAAAAACGACGAAATTTTAAACTTTAATTTCGTTCTCATTTAATTACAAATAAAAGACGCTTATTATTCAAAAATGTATCACTGATTAATTTTAAATTAAATGTTATTTATTTACCAAAATTAAATACTATCAAATTTTTGCTGAAACTTATGAGAAATATATAAAAAATGGGATACTCACAACAATCAAAGCGACAACAAGATTAAAACCCTCCATGGTTGATAATACCAAAAAAAAATTGGAAACTATAGTGCACAAATGGAACACACAAGATACGTGTTTCTTGCACGTTGCAAAATCGCAGAATGATGGCACTGGTTTGGGTCGCCGTATTATTATACTATTTTTCCTCCATACAAATTGATCGGTAAAGCTAGAAATCCCGTGATGTAAGTATTTCGTCACTCATCTCGTTAAAGTCATTGAGGGACGTATTTCCCAGACCGGATTATTAGGAGGGACTGTGGATTTTACAATAATTTAATATACTAACGTAATAATTATGAAATTTGTAAAGGGGACTTCATGCAATATTTCACGTTGTTGCTTAGTAGTAAACTGGTTAAATAAAGTATTTATTATATTTCCGATATAATTTTAAAGCTGTAATTTTCAAGCTTATTGGGAGACGGCTGAAAGGGGTAAGTGAAATCGGTGTTTGATATGTTCCAATTTCCAACCCAACATATTTACATACACTAGTCCGATCCCCGCACCGAGATAAATGTTTGTGCGGCCCACAAATATTTCTTCCGGGTCTGGGTGTATGTGAGACTGAAAAGTCTCTCGTAGTTCCTGATACCCACGACACAAGACTCGATCTTAGTGTGGGGTCAGGACTATGTATGTGACTGTTGGGTGTTATTTATTTATAAGTTTTAGGATATTATGTTATTGGTGACCTAAGTTTTTTTTATGTTATTTCATTTTTGTGGAGGATAATAAATTTAGTATTTTAATTATGATATTGTAAAACGGTTTTTTTATTTATTGTACTGGCGGCTTAAGTTATGTTATAATTATGATATAGTGTCAGTTCATTAATTAACGTAAAATATACCTGTTTGCAGTGGTATATTTCAGAATTTCTTATTAACTTCATTTTGAATTAGCTCGCTTAATTATCTAGTGAATGGGTTATTACCTCTAGCGATGGTATAAATGAGCTATGAATCGTGACGTCTTCGGTTCGATTCCCAGTTGTGGCTTACCACATAATTTTATATTTTCGGTTAGACATTTATCGACTAAAGTGCACATAACTACAGTTGTGTGCCTAGGGCTTATCGATTGGCAAGCTTTCTAATTTAATATCTTAGGATGAAAGTAAATCAGTGAAATGGCAGATTCAAGCTTCGATGACATTTGAGTTATTTTATGTATGTATGATTTTATTTAGTCGTGATTATTTTATTTCTAGGGTTTCGCACCTAAAAGGTACAAACGGGACCCTATTACCTTGCCTTCGCTGTCCGTCTGTCTGTCTGTCTGCCACCAGACTGTAGCTTATAAACCGTGATAGCTAGAAAGCTGAAATTTTAACAAATTATGTATTTCCATTGGCTATCAGCTATAACATATACGAAAAACAATAGAAAAATAAAACATTAAGGAGCATCCCACACAATGAAAGTGTTTTTTCGTATTTCTTTGCTCAATATTAACAACGATAACGAGTAGATGCTTAAAGATTTCACAGAACATTAAGTTGTATATTACCTTTCAAAATAAATAATTAAATAAAAATAAAGTAAATATTAAAGAGGGGTTTTCGTACAACAAACGTAATTTTTAAGCAATTTTACCTCGATCTTGTCTGGTTTCTAGTGTGTGAGAGACCGTCTAGGTAAGTACTACCGTATTTCTCCCGCCAAAAAGCAGTGGAAAAACAGAGTTGTGTTCCGGATTGAAGCGCATTGTAGCTAGAGTCACTATTGGTCATATTGAGACTTAACATCTTATGTCTCAGGAAGGCGAGCACAGAGGAATGCCAAACATGGCTTTGTAATTCAAGGTGTTGTTTGATTTTGCTACGATGATACGATGGTATGATCATGAGCGGTTGTATTGCTTACCATCCAACGAACGGCATGTTCGTCTCGCCATTCATAGCCAGAAAAAAAGAATAATACCAAAATGTATAATTATTACATATGTAATATTTATAAATACTACAGAGTATGGAGGAAAGAATGAGCTATTTTCGATTTCCCTATATTGTTTCTAATAATCAAAAGGACATATGAGTATTTGTATTCAAAAACAGTCCTTGATTACACGGTACTAAAAGATATCAATGTTACATAAACATAGGATTTATTAAAAGAATTATTCATTTAAAAAATAATATATTTTCTTACATGACTTTTTTTTCAATTTATTGAATAGTGAATAAATACAAAAAAAGAGTCTGTATGGGCCCTTATACGTCCCACTGCAGGGCGTGTATAGTATCTAAAGTCCGCCAACCCGCACCAAGCCAGCGTGTTGGACTATATGGCCTTACCACTCTGAATCGTACTTTCGTTCGTTTAGGAGCTGTGTTCCTTGCAGTGGGACGTGTATGGGCTGATATTCAATACAGTACTATGTCCCATTGGGGTACTGGCAGAGACTATAGAATATAGAGTGTCAAGTGCTACGGTGTCTACCTCTTTCGCTTCATCGACTGTCATTAATCTCTTCATATACGCTCGTCAGTTTCGAAAACTCCGTACTTCGTCTTTCTTAAATAAATCTTGATATGCAAAAGCTTCAAAAAATCTTTTACCGTACCTGTAGGCTGTCTGTTATGATATAGATATTTATTATCTTTTACGCTTGATGTCTTCTAAAGGGCAACGTCTACTTACTTATTAAACTAGAATTACATTTGTTTTTCTTATAGTTACTTGTAGTTACGATTTAAAGACACCAAGGAGCAGAAATAACTTTTTCCCATGACATAACATTAAAAGGTGTAAATATTGCATCACAATATAAATTTCTATGAGTAATAAAATGCGTGCTGTTGCACAAGTTATTAGTCATATACGACTTTACGTTGGCAGTTGTTTTCATAATTATTTAGTTTATGTTCTTGATAGATGGCATAATTAGATAACAAGATTTCAACTGTGGTCCATAATCGATTCCTCTAGTATTCAGTCGTATGATGATCATATTGAAATAATATAGATATCTGTTTTTTTAATTATTGCAATGAAGGGCAAGACGAAAATGCCGTTCGCCTGATGGTAAGTGATATGACCGCTCATGATCAGTAGAAAATCAAACAACACCTTCAATTGCAAAGCAATGCTAGGCATTCCACTGCGCTTGCCATCCTCAGAAATAGGATATAAAGTCTCAATATGTCCAGTACTTACTCTACCTACAATGTACTTTAATCCGAAACACAGCAACGTATTTAAACTGCTGTTTAACGGGAGAAATAGACACAGAGACCCACATAGTACACACACCCTATATATGTAGTATTTATGTTCCAATTCTCGTCGGTGATAAACTGTGCGGATGCACTTAGCATAAAGTCAGTGTGGCTCTTAAGCCGATAAAAAATGAATTGGTCTGTGGCTTTCGTGTCATAAGTAAGTGTGGAACATCACATGGTAGAATTATTTGTGCCACAATATGGTCTATTCAATAAAGATATCACTGGCATAATAATGTCATTGCTCACTGGTGTAGAGACTTTCCCGCCCTCACACCCACCACTGTAACTCCTGTGAGCCAGGATCAACAGTGGCACGCAAAGTAATGACACCGAGTTTTGAAGCTCGGCGAGTCTCCGGGAATGTCTAACTTGTCTTTAACCCACAACGAAATTAATCAGAAAGTTAAATTAATAGGAGGAGTTGGAAATAAATTATTGTCCACTTTCCTCAAAACAAACATTGAACTGAAGAGGTAAATAACATCGCAAAAAGACTTTTACAACCGGAGAAGCCAGCTGTAAAGCACCACGGATCAAATCATTATTACATTTAAATGGGACCTATTATGTGAACTGTTATGCTTGATTCCAGTAATAGGTATGGCAAAAACGCCGGAAAGCACGGAAGTTCTTTCTAGTCTCTACAAGGTCCATGTAGTATACAACTCCAGATGATATTTGCATACTATCTAGCATGGTTTTACGCTCATTCTGCAAAGACTGCAAAGACTTCAAAGACTACACTCCCAAAGTATATGATGCGCGGACTGCCCATACTCGTAATTAGGTGTTGAACATGGACACGCAGGCGACGTAACAAGCTTAAAAGAGTATAGTTTAAAGTTACCATGGCCCGTGAGGAATTGTGATACGCAATAATCGACATCTAGCCATGTCTTTGTCAAACGATCACGCACGCAAGGAAAATATTGGTATAGATGCCGTCCCTGCAAGGATACCTCCCATCTATTTTGCCATTCTTCTAATAGTTCGTTATATACCACTGAAAGCGGTTGAAATAATCTGTCACCTTTAAAAGTTCACGTGCGGTAAAAAAAACTCACTGGTATATAATTTTATTCATGAAATAGTTTGAATATTACATTTTCACCCATTCGTTGCAAAAGCGACCTTACGCGCACCCAGAAATCAGGATTATGACACTAAAATGTATTCTATTACAGTTACAGAGTGTTTTTCTGTTCCGAGTGTCAATTGACAAGTAACTGATTATTTATCCTGGTTTATAAATTTTATTCCAGTAGGAAACACGACTATATCCGCACCCAATAATAAGTCTAATGCAAGCCTAAACAGAATATCTGAATGAATGCATGGTTCAAACTAGCTTATCTCACCATGAGGAGCTTTCCACATGGGTACTTTCCGAGTAGATCCTAATGATATCCAACCAAAAGAATAAAAGTCTTCGACAATCTCAATTTAACTGGTGGTTGGTCTCTCTTATTTGAGGGGTCTGGTAGATACCACCTAAATGTCAATTTCTCCCACAAAACAGCACTGCAAATGCACTGTTTTGTTCCAGTTTGAAGGACATTTTGTGCCAAAGTAACTACTGGACATAATAAGGCAACATTTTATGTCTCAGAATGGCGAGAGCAGTGAAATGTCAGGTATTGCTTTATAATAAAGGTGTTTGCGTTTGATTCTGCTACTGTCGATCTATGATGACATGATCGTCTCGCCATTCAGTTCAATATAAAAATCTTGCTCAACGAACCACACAACAGTAGAGTTTTTAGTTCAGTTCAGTAGTAGTCAGTCTTCTACGAGATGGTACCGGTGTCGAGTAAATCCATTCGTATTGTAGCTTTAAACACCTACGGCAAGGCTTCACCATTTTCTTATATGAACATTTAATCAATTGGTGCATGGATTATCTTTTGAAGGTTGCAGTATGTCTATTGAAAACCATAGCGGATGTGGCTCTTATCGCTGGAAATAATTATGATGTTGATAACAATGAAAAACGCCTGGAAAATTTATAAGCGCAAACCTTTATGAGGAAAGATTTGCTACCATACATTTGTTGTAATATTTATAAGTAATACTACTGACTGAATGGCACTCACTGAGTTAAACCAAATAGCAAACCTGAGGGGTCACTGCATAATACGATAATAAGATAATGCATTGCGCGGTTTCATTTCATTCGAACTTTCATTCTCGTGACTTCGTTTTTACTATAATATCGATGATATTCTTTATGCGACACTTGTTAATACTATTGAATCGTTCAACAGTCGATAAATGTTAAAGAAGTCCCCAGAAGTAGATTTGAATACGAACAGGCCACTTCGATCTACCCACTATATTTATAAAGAGAGTCTTATAATTATCAGTTGACTTCCTGTGGGTTAAAAAGAAAAAAACAGCACATATTTATAAAATCCTTGGCACGAAGTTTTTCTATAGCAGAGTTTTCCTTAATTAATTTTTTATATGATCCTGCATAAAGATATTAGTTACCATAGTTTACTTTTTTAGCCGATGATATGATTGCAATTATTATAATTACGTTATTACAAAAATTTGCACACAAGCACCAATTTTTTAATGCGAGCAATACGAATGTTGGTCCGAGTACAGGATCAGAGCACGAAGGCTATTCCACTACAGAGAGGCGTGAGACAGGGAGATGTCATATCTCCGAAACTGTTCACTGCCGCGCTGGAAAATGCCTTCAAGCTCTTGCAGTGGAAAGGATTCGGCATCAACATCAACGGCGTGTATATTACTCACCTTCGATTTGCCGACGATATTGTAGTCTTGGCAGAATCGCTGGAAGACCTTAGCACTATGCTCGAAGACCTTAATCGAGTCTCCCAACAGGTGGGTCTTAAAATGAACATGGATAAAACGAAGATCATGTCGAATATCCATGTTGTGCCCACCCCCATTGGAGTTGGGGGCTCGACTCTCGAAGTTGTAGACGAATACCTATGTCTATTTAGGACAAGTGGTCCGGTTAGGCAGGTCCAACTTCGAGAGAGAGGTCAATCGTCGAATCCAACTCGGTTGGGCAGCGTTCGGGAAACTTCGCGACATCTTCTCGTCCAAAATACCTCAGTGCCTAAAATCGAAAGTCTTCGATAGTTGTGTGTTACCAGTGATGACATACGGCACCGAGACGTGGCCTCTCACTGTGGGCCTCATTAAAAGGCTCAAAGTCACTCAACGAGCCATGGAGCGGGCTATGCTCGGTGTTTCCCTACGAGATCGAATCAGAAATGAGGAGATCCGTAGGAGAACCAAGGTTACCGACATAGCCCATAGGATTGGCAAGTTGAAGTGGCAGTGGGCCGGGCACATAGCTCGTAGAACCGATGGCCGTTGGGGCCGAAAGGTTCTCGAGTGGAGGCCACGTACAGGCAAGCGAAGTGTCGGACGCCCGCCTACAAGGTGGACGGACGATCTGACTAAGGTCGCAGGAAGTCGCTGGATGCAGGCCGCTTCCAACAGGTCATTGTGGAGATCCTTGGGAGAGGCCTATGTTCAGCAGTGGACTTCCTGTGGCTGATATGATGATGATGATGAATACGAATTATTCCGCAAATTAACAGCAGAAAAAAATAGTGGGGATGACCATATAATATGTGATGTATTATTATCTAAATGGATGTAGTAAATATAAAGGATATAATTATATCTGTGTCAATGTAACCTGTATTCTGCAAATAAAGAGATTGAATTTGATTCAATTAGATTAGATTCGATTCGATTTCATTCCATTCGATTCAATTCGATAATATTTTCAAGCTGACGTAAATAAATAAATCTGAAACAATGAGAAATAGCTAAAAATACACAAAGGAATCACGAAGTAAGTAAGAAATAAGAAGAAAGAAAGTAAGTACGGAGTGAATGGTAAGTTTCATAGAGAATAGCATTAATGTTTTAGTATAAAATTAATGTTGAAGTTAGGTGTAAAATGGACGATATAAGTTTTTTGATAAAAGTGGCCGAGAGCTCTGCTGATTATTCTGAACTGTCTACAATCACTTTACGTACCAACCAGCTCAACTTTAGGCAAAAATCCTTACTATGCATACCCTCCGCATCCACTAAGTACAGACGAAAGGCTCTTCTCTTGCGAGGTAGCTTTAATGAGTTGCCACCGAATCTTGATATTGACCTGTTCTGTACTAGTGTAAAAAAGGTGAATACGTAATTTTCTTTTATGAATGATGGTACGGAACTCTTCGTGCGCGAGGCTAACTCGCACTTGGCGATTTTTGTATTCCAATTGCAAAATATACCCAAAATGTTTCTCTACAATCATATTGTAATGATCATAGAGGAACTGAATAAAACAGTTTGAAATTTAAAGAACAATTTGTTATTAATTCAATACCTCATATAGAAAAACAATAGAAAATCAAAGGATTGTTACTAAAATAATGGGGGCATGTAGGTACTTATAGCGATTCATAGTAACATAAAATTAGTCATTTATGAATACGTCAATTAAACCTATGTACTACAGCCGAGGACGTCAACAATTTTTACTGAACATTGGAAAATTATTTTCCTTGTTTATGTCAGAGAGGAACATACCGTTTATAAGGATAAATATTTTAGGCAAATCTGCACTACGTGAAATGAAAATACTTTATTGATATTTAAAATGTTATGCATCATTTGGAGTCAGTCACTTTTTTTCTCTACCACCTGGTTCACAAGGCTTACCGCCATATAATCAATCAGCTACAAATTCATTATATGTGTCGACACAAAAAATTCAAATATGAATTTCTAAGAATAAATAATTCTTAAATTAGGCTTATTATGTTTTAAATTTATTATATGTAAAATCTGTGTAGGTTCATAGATTATCCTAACTATTGTAATATTATGAAGGTGAAAGTTTATGAGGATGTATGGATGTATACATGTTTGTTACTCTGTCACACAAAAACAGCTCAACCAATTTTGATGAGATTTGGTATAGTGATAGCTGACACAATGAATTAAAACATAGGCTACATTTTATCCCGCAAAAATGTAGTGTTCCCATTAGATGGGTCAGGAATCGAAATATATGTATTTCTACCCAACCCAATCGATTTGGAAGAAATTTCGCATGGTGATAGCTCGCAACTCTTCATCCCGAAAAAGTGTAGTGCTCCCGTGGGATGAATCAAGACCTCAAATACAAATATTTGGCACTCTTCCAAATACGAATGGGTGGCACGGGATAGGAGAAGACCGGATTGCATGCTTTTCCTCATGGGACATAATGAGACGAGACACAAACCGGATATAACGGGACTGGAAATATAGTCGAAGGCGCACGGGAAATATAGTTCTCTCTGCACTCGGGCGAAGCCGGGCCCGACCCTAGTTCAATTATAAACTTTCCGCACGCTATAATCAAGTGTGAAACCGGAATTTTCAATATACGGTGCTACTCATTTTAGGGACAGTAAGATCGCTTCTGCAGCGTCGTTTTTCCTTGTAATATCTGACAAAGGTTTTCAATGCACAACAAACCAAGTTCCAGACAATACGTAAAACAACCTTTATCGCTTCATAGCAACAAAAAAATTACAACAGACGTATAATTATTCATGCCACTATTTGAAAAATGTGCAGCTCTGAATGTTGGGAATACCCAACTTCACTTGACGATGACTGCATGGCATATATTAGTGGGAACTGTCCATTAATCATATTAATCCAAATTATATTAATCCAGTCCATCCAAAGGTTGCCTGGAAGAGATCGCAGCTAGCGATAAGGCCGCCAATTGTTACCATGTCTTTAGTTTTAAGTATTTAAACTGTTATTGTTCCTTTTTAATGTTGTACAATAAAGTATATATAAATATAAAAAATAAATTAATCGATAATTTAATAAAAATGTTAAAATCTCCATTAATTTTTGTCAGATACTAACATCCCACTTAAGTTACTAACAAACTGGATTATGTTATCTGAAAATAAATGATTTATTATTATTATTATTACGAGTATTTGCATTCTAGTTAAGAGCGTATACACCCTGCGCGCAAAGTCAACTGTAGGTATTTCTTCGTTAATTTCACGCACACATAAGCGACCAAAGCTGTAGTCATGCGCAAATTGAATCACTGTAAAGAAAAGAGAGATATATATCTTTTAAGTCAAAAGATATATATCACTCTTTTATATCTTTATATCTTTATCTCACAATGATCGATGAGCTAAAGAATGAGTTGATTAAAATTGAGTTATGAGTCTTTCTTTATATCTATATCTAAGATAGACATTTTGGTGGAGTATATCTTTATATCTCTATCTCTTAATGATTCATGAGCTAAAAGATGAGTTTAAATTAGTTGTTTAGAAATTTATATATATCTGTTTCTTTCTAATCTTTGCAGTGAAATTGAACCAAAAATGATCTTTACGCGTACGGATATAATGAGTTAGTTTGAGTGCAAGGGATATAAAGATATAATCACTCCGTACGTCGGATATATATCTTTTTAGTTAATCACTCCTGAGTTACACATGTCTACAAAGCTGTGTGCGTAGAGCTGCCGCGTCGCGTCGGCTCGCTATACAATCGGCTCAAACAACTTTGATCCGTGCGCTTCAAATATTCAAATTTCAATTGAAATGTAACTGCAATATAATATTATATAAATATTTTATTTGCATTATAAGTAGACAAATATTACTGCGCAAGCAAAGAATAATACAAATTTAGATAGTAATCATATTTTCGTTATTATTACATTGTTAAGTTGCATTCAAATCAGTGTTCAATCAGTAGACACTACGGACGTTTTATTAATCATTTCGTGTTCGAACACATAGTGTTAGGGGCCTTACAACCCCTTACAATTCCGAAATATATTTAATTTTATATTACAATACATAACATAATTTAGCCTCGGAATTACATCCCATTATATTACCTGAAACATAATTTATACTCACTACAAAATCACTGTAGGTAATAAAAATAATTAAATATTTTACTACCAAAGTAGATGTGGTAATCGCAGTGCGCGCGTGGCTATTTTTACTACGTACGGCAAAAATCGACTGCAGCTAGGCCGGAGCGACGAGCGATACGTCCTCCCTCTAGAAGGCCTTGCGGCGGTCTGGGTCTGATCACGGTGGTTTAACTTAGAACAAACAACGACGAATTATAATCATCGTTTTTACTAACTTAACACCAGAGGGCGAAAAAATCGTTGGATTGTACGGGTTTCTCCATTTTACGTAGATTGTATTTTACGCGGATATTATTGGCCCTAAATTACTTTTAACAGCATTGATTAGCTCATTTGCTGATGAGTTAATTTTAAAACAATTATTAAATTTATTAAAATGCATACACATGCGGAAATGAGAATTGTTATGTTCACATTTCTATACAGAATAATTTGTTTCAAATAGATAAAATTCAAATCGATTCTGTTAGATCTTATTCAGGTCCAAACCTTTTTTTTTTTTTTTTTTTTTTTTTTTTTTTTTTTTTTTTTTTTTTTTTTTTTTTTTTTTTTGTTGACGCGGGGAAACCGGATTACCGCTAACGCCCCACCTTGGGGGAGGGTGGAGCGATTATGTTGGGTTCACCGATAGGCATACCAACCAAAACCCCGCGTTGCCCTCTTCAGCGCAATTAGAACG
The DNA here is from genome assembly GCA_023078785.2 of Hyles euphorbiae. Lineage (NCBI taxonomy): Eukaryota > Metazoa > Arthropoda > Insecta > Lepidoptera > Sphingidae > Hyles > Hyles euphorbiae. The sequence continues at coordinate 15,421,047 of CM041037.1, read as the reverse complement.
GCCCCGGGAACCCGAAGCAAGAGCGCTCCAGCTTCTACCGGGACCATCCCTGCACAATGCCGCTCAATTTGCGGCACGTACCATAGGTATGTTGGAGGCTAGGAAGCCTCCTCATTTCCCGGCAACAGGCAATTGCTTCCTCCTCCTCCTGCTGCCGAACATCTCGAGGTCGCATTGTACGTGAGTACAATGGGCGCAACAACAGCCCCCCACTGCGCGCCCGCGACCTTCAGTTCCCCATTAGTCGCCTCCTACGACAGGCAGGGGATACCGTGGCGGGATTCTTGAAGCGCCCCCATACCACAGGGCGCGAGTCGCCGATCATACGTCACGTCGGCGTCTCCTACGTCTTCTTTGGCGGCGGGAAGGATCTGACCGCTCTCGATCCCTCTCGGCATTTTCCTTCTGCGAGATTACTTTCTCACAGAAGTTTGCCACCGCACGCCAAGACCTTGGACTGCCTACCATGGCCGAAACCACAGCCGGCAGAGAGAGATCGGTCCCAATAACTTCTGTGAGAGCGCTGCGTTCGCTATCCCAGGACGGACAAACCTCCAGCGTGTGCTGGGCCGTATCTTCTGGACCGTTGCCACAGTGGTGACAAACGGCCAATCTTTCGACGCCAACTATCCTACACAGGTACTCGGCAAAACTACCATGTCCTGTGAGCACCTGTGTGAGTCGGAACGTCGCCACGCCGTGGCGCCTGTCTAGCCATTGGTCAAAGACAGGGCGCACTGCTTCAACAGTCCTCAGACCCGCTGTTGGGTTGTCCAATCTAAGACGCCACTCCTCCACGGCGGCCCTGTGGAGGGAGGCACGCATTACCTCAACCTCTCTGGACACTGGTCTTTGTCCAAGTCTGAACGCCTCCTCACGCCAGTAAAACGTAGCCGAAAGGGCTTTGGCGTCCAGATCCCAGGGCAGATATCCAGCTAACACAGAAGCCGCCTCGAAGGAAACCGTGCGGTAGCCCCTGATGGCCCGCTGCGCCACTAATCTTTGGGGCTTACGTAGGAGAGTGACGCAACGGTCACTCAGGGACTCAGCCCATACCGGACTACCGTATAGAGCCATGGACCGCACGACTCCGGCATATAGCTTTCGGCAAAAGATGCCAGGACCCTCCAGGTTAGGCAGCAAGGTACTAAGTGCACCCGCTGCCCGGGACAGCTTTGTAGCTAATGCTTTGAAGTGGGCACGAAATGCCCACCGGCCATCAAGAATCAAGCCCAAGTATTTCATGGTGGAACCGATGGGCACCTGCACCCCATTCAAAACAATATAGGCACCAGCAGGTGGCCCTCTTCGAGGCCCATGAAAACAAAGAGCTTCAGTCTTTTCGAGTGCCACCCTTAAGCCAAGACGCTGTATGCGACTGACTATCTGGCCAGTGCCAGCCTCCGCTAAAGTCACAGCTTCCTGGAAAGTCCTGGCAGAAGCTGTTACTAAGGTGTCGTCAGCGTAGCAGGTTACGCTGACGCCCCAGAGATTGGTACCACGCAGCACCCAATCATACCCGATATTCCACAGCAGTGGGCCTAGAACTGAACCCTGTGGAACACCGCAGGTCATGGCTCGTCGGTGCCACCCATCAGCGCCCGGATACATCACGTCCCTATATGACAGGTACGAATGAACCAGACGTCTCAGATAGAGTGGCACCGCGTGGTACCGCAGTGCTTTATGTATGCAAGCCCAAGGCAGAGTGTTAAATGCATTGGCAATGTCAAGAGACACAGCCAAGACAACTTCGCCCCGGGCCACTGCTTCCTCCGCCAATGTCCTAACCCGCAGAATTGCGTGAACGGTGGAACGCTGCCTCCGGAAGCCAAACTGGTGATCGGACAGATTCGGGCCGACTGTGTCAAGATGCCCAACGAGGCGTGCATGGATAATCCGCTCGAAAAGTTTGCCAATCTCGTTGAGCAATACAATGGGTCGGTACGCCGAAGGCGATTCCGCGGGTCGTCCCTGTTTCTTGAGCAGGACGAGTTTCCCGGTTTTCCAGCGGGACGGGAAGACGCTCTGCTCCAGACAGGCGGAGAAAAGGCCGCAGAGTCTGGGACCAAGGTACTCCAGGGCCAGAACCCAGACTTTTCCAGGTATACCATCTAGCCCCGGAGCCTTGTTTTTACTCCGCAGCCGAAGCACTGCCACCCTCAGCTCCCCGGGTGAAACCTCTGGGATTTCCCTTGCCGAACTCGACAATGGCGCAGGCTCATGTGGCGCCATCGGTGGAGGAGTAGTATCCACTGTGGCTGGAAACAAAGTCGTGACCACTTCATCTAATAGTTCTGTTCGGAGACTCTGTGACAGTGGGGGTGCTGCTGGGCGAAGCTTGTTCATTGCCATGCGATAGGGTCGGCCCCATGGGTCACTATTTAGAGTCTCCAGGAACTCTTTTCTGGCCACGGCCTTTGCTCTTTTGATAGCTATCTGCAGCGCTCTCTTCGCCTCCTATTCAGGTCCAAACCTGCCTAAATCTTTTCTTTTCGTATATAAAGGTAATGAAAGTAAGTATAGATATATTACTGGATTGTTTTTCTTACTTAACGCCAGAGGGCGCCTTGAATTGATTGAGTGACGTCTCTATCTTAGTATGTAAAATGTACTCTGTGGGTCTGATTTAAGCCACGTCGGACAGCGCGTTTTATAGAGGTTTTTAAAATATTTGTAGAAAACATGAAAACTAATTTTGTTGAAAAATAAAAATGGTAATTTATTGATAAGATTGTAATATGCAATTGCTATAAAAAATTATGTACGATAAGTTGGTGAAAAAAAATATGTTCTTGACGAGAGTTTCTCAATAATTTCGCATTGTTTAAATTTTTATTTTTCAGGAACTAAACACAAAAAGATTATTTTTCTCAGCAAAATCCCTCCATAAGGGTCTTATTAGTCTGATAATATTTTTATTTTCATCTTATATTTAGTGGTTTAGGATATCTTAAGCTTCTAAATTGCCATTTAAAGCCTAAATAACGAAACTTGTGTTGAGTAATCCTCGTAATAATAGTACTCACAAATTATCAATTTATCTATAATGTTTTCCACCAAAATCCCTAGATGACAACCTTTTCTAAAATTAGTAATAATTATTTTTCCTTTAAATTGTTTATTGGTGGCTATTAACTCATTTGAAAAGTCCTGTTTTTAAGCCAATAAGCGCGTGCAGGGTATAAACGCTCTTAATGTGTCGTACAGTTCAAAATATATTTTATTTCAGTGAAAAAGAAACGCCAAGTTTTCTGTGCGTTCCTCTTGCCCAGCGTGCGTTGGTCAAGCGTTTATCACCGACGCAAACGAAGCGACACTCATGCGTATAAGAGACGCTCACCCAAAACGATCCACGATGCACGATTCCCAGACCGACCACATCTCAGTATTCCAAACACACAGCAAGAGAGCGCTCGTGTTCGAGCTCTCGATTCGCAACATGGCTTACGGAGTTTTTATTATCGTAAGTACATTTTAATACATTACCGGAGAGACGAGTTTTCAAGGATTTTTGAATGCAGTGCTCGCGCCGTGAATCGAGTGATTTTTTTATTCAATGTTTTCGTTGTGACTTATGAGTTGTGGATAATGTGAAGTTAATTTGCGCTATGTTTGACTGTGTTACGCGATTACCGTTACACTGTTCATTTAACCCTCCATTGATAGGTTTTTGTATCGTTTACAGAAGATATCGCGGATATAATTCACGACACATATATTAAGGTTCATTACACTCGTTAAATAGTGTTTTTTAAACTTCGAAAATGCTCTATACAAATTGGAACTACGTAGTATCATATTAATGTAGTTTCTGTCATTAGAATATTACTTCTATGAAGTAATCACAAATATCATTAATCTAATGTTTTTGTGTTACAAGTTCTGTGTTTGTTATTCTGCTGATCGGTTCAAAACTTAACTGCCCTGTTTTTATTATGGAAATAAGGTATTGGTTTGATTCCGCACGTATCGTCCATCACTTACTTGTTAAATAGTATTTAATATTTATACAAGCGGCCTTATTCATATCACTTTTCATTTTATTTTAGCTATAAAATGTTTTGTCCTCTTCGCTCAAATTGAATTCAAAAGTCGTTTGTAAGGGACAAAATGTTCGATTTGCTAAAATAGGTTTTACAACTCTACGATTTAGGTCGTAAGTGTCCCAACTGCAACTTTGTGGGATCCACACTAATTAATTATTATTTGTATACAAGTTTTTTTTCTCTCTATATTTTTACGGGTTTATTTTCAATTGTGAAAACTTACTACACTCTGGCTTGGGTTTTGGTTGCATTCTGAATTAGTGATGGCAGGTGTAATTTTTGTAAATTCGGGATAGGAGATTAAAATAATCGGGATTTTGAGTTCCTCAGCGGGACTTCACTAATACTCCGAGACACTAATCTCTAATTACTACTATACCTCTTATTTTATTAGATACTGAGTAGGTAAGTAGTCCAATATTTGTAGGAGAACGCGGTATGCATTAAGGAAAATAATTAAAATACTATAATATTAAGTCTTTATTCGCACTGTAGGGGTGATGAAAAAACGGGACATTTGGCGTCCCGCCCATGGTTCAATTCAATCAATCGGGACGTGACACCAAACCCCTGAAAATCGGGAAGTCCAGCGTAAAGCAGGACACCTGGCAACACCAGTCTGGTTATACCCTGCATTTTTTATTTCGTAACAACAAAATAATTTCCGTGGACAAGAGCTAGGTTTTTTAAGGTAGGTATTCGCGACCTCGGCAATGCAATTAGGTGCCCATGCATGAATCATGTAATACGTCACTAACTTCTTACAACATATTCTTGCGTTTCACCACACGTCATGTAATATAAACAGATTTAGGTATTTGTTTACAAATTTCGTCAAGGTACGTCTATATACTTATCGACCTATAGAAATCCCGCTTTGAGACTTCCTCTATGTCCCCTTTGCGTAATTCTGGCTAATACCTATACAAATGTTGTAAAACTGGGTTTTAGAATCATAGAATGGCAGTCAATAACCACGCACTATAACGGTAAAGGAAAACATCGTGCGAAAACCTGCATACCATAACGATTTGTAAGAATGTCTGTGGCATGTAAAGTCCACTAACATGCACTAGCGAGCGGGTCTTGTAGCTAGCGTATTTTTTATTTCATAGGTCAGCAAACGAGCCAACAGGTCACCTACATACATAAACTCACGTCTTTTCCCCAGAAGGGGTAGTTAGAGGAGTCCCGAGACCCACATTTCATAGTGAATAGAAATATCCAATATCACTTTGCCCAACCCGAGACCTTAGATTTGTAACTGTGCCCTAGTACAACTACGCCACCGACGCAGTCGACTCAAACGACAAACAGGTCATCTGATGGTAAGTGATAACTGCCGCTCATGAACATTCACAGCCCTTGGATCACGTATATTTTGCCAACCCATCAAATAGGGGAAAAAGAATGGAATTCATCCGGCAATCTCACTCCCCTAACGAAGCACTGTGTGTACTGCTCCGGACGAGCCTGTCCATTCATGCTGAGTCATGACTGACAACAGCGTATCTCTACCACTCTTAAAACACTAAAAAGCCTATATAGGCTGACATCACCACCCTGCAACATCACCCTGTATACTATTAAATAAAATTTACATAAAGATGCCTTAATACATAATAAAGTATTGATACAAATTTCAACAATTTTGCCAATAAACTTAACGAAATAGGAACACTTTTTCCTTTTATGCGCTCTCCTGAAAAGTACCTATTTTTTACATGACTCATGGTACTCTGCACCTCTCAATTAGTTTGTAAACGCAACAGTGAGTAATCCTACTAAGAGGAAAAATTGAATAAAAATGGCAAGCTGGTATTTCATATTACAGTCGAAACCGTAAAGTTTCTTGCCCGGTTGTCTCCACCAAAAACTGCTTTCAAAATTTAGTGAATCTAAATGGTGCCGAACGTTTTATAGATTCCATAAATCCTTTCCATTTTAATGCTCAATCTAAACGCGATAAACTAAATAAATAAATACACCCAACAATCACATACATAGTTCTGACCCCGCATTAACTCTTGTGTCGTGAGTATCAGAAACTGCGAGAAGCTTTTCGGTCTCACAAACACCCAGACCCGAAACGAATATCTATGGGCCTCACAAACATTTGTTGCGGGGATCGAACCCGCAGCCTCTCGTTTCATAGTCGGTGTCTAACCAACTGAGCCACGGAGGCTGTTTTTTTGTTGTTTTTAACTGTTTTTATCTGGTCTGTAACAATTACTTATTCTACAAAGACTACAATATGTATTCTGTATCAGCCCATATACGTCCCACTGCAGGGCACGGGCCTCTTCTACAATCGAGAATACGATTGACAGTGGTGAGGCTATATAGTACACCACGCGTAACCACGATATGTATAATACGTACATGATTTGATTCTCCTTTCGTTCATATCTGTTGTAAATACACAGTATCAAAATCAGCTCCAACGTGCTTTAAAAATAAAATCCTTTGTGCATGAATCCAGTTTTACACGCCAGAACAGGATTCACAACGGGATGTGAAAAGAGCCTGTTTTAAACAGAGTTGCTAAGAAACTTTGCGTCCATAAATAGCTTGGTAGAAAACTGTCCAAGTATTTTTTTATTTTATTTCTTCGATGGGAACGGTACGACCGCTCATGGACAGTAGCCAAACCAAACAATTATGAATTACAAAGCAATGCTTTTCCTTCCTGCTTCCACTGCGTTCGCCATACTAACAATAGAACTAATGTAATAATTAGAATATAAAAATAAATATTAATAAATAATAATTAACACCCAAGAATCATACATATACTGACCCACAATATATGACTGTTGATAAGATCGTCTTGTGTCGCGGGTATCAGGAACCAGGACTTAAGGGTTTCACAAACATCCAGATCCCAAAGAAATATTTGTGGGCCGCGCAAACATTTCTCTCGGTGCGGGCATCGAACCCGCGGCCTCTCGTTTCACCGGCGGTATCTAACTAACTGCGCCAACGGCTGTTAATTGTTTTAGTCATTATTGTGAGGTTATAAATATCACAAGTTAATTATAGACACATGAAGCATAAATTTATTTACGGCCTCTATTTACATTTATGTCTGTGAGCAAACACTTTTACTTACCTTACTGCCATTATTTTAATAATAAAAAAATGTCGTCATTTTCAAATCATAACACCCCACTTTTAAATTAGTGTTAACCACAAGAGAGCAGCCTCTAGGTATTCTACAGATGTCTGCATACTTTGCACAATAAACAACAGCACTCATGCATTCTCAGATTCCATATTTAACTTCGGCAAATGGATACAACGTTCAATACGTGTTTTGTTTATTCTTATTAATAACCGGTTTAAACAAGTTTCTGTGTTATTCACTTGAATTTTTATGGATCACGGAGTTCTGTGAATATAAATACAATAATGAATAAAAAAACGAAAACTTTAAAATACACATTACGCGCAAACTACTACACTACGAATACTTAGTACACCCCAATTTTCAACAAATTCCGTAATTTTCATTAGTATCGTTATTCGTCGTGAGAAATTAAAAGTAAATAATAGTTGAAAAACTAAAGCACAACGCTTTAGACCAACCAAAAACCCAACTTAAAAAGTAAGAAAAAAAAAAGATTAGAAAAAGTAGTGAAATACATCCATTTTATGGTTGAAAGGCTAGGGTGCTTGAGGAAATATAATTATTGTTGTGAGCACCCCAGGCATTGTAACAATAAAATGAATGCATTTCACACATTGGCCATATTAAATTTGTAGGGATTTCCGTAGATTTTTCAACTGGAAATCACACGTCTTATCGCTATGCAGAAGAGTATAAATTAATTAAATTTTGCGTTATTAAACGTACGTAGATTAACCTCAAAACGTACGGCACTGATTTCATATCACGGTTATGTAGTGTCCGTTTTGCGATACGGTGTTGTTATGAGGAAACTTATCACTTATTACAAATGCATTCCTAGTCCAAAATAATTGTTTAAGAACGATATGCAACGCTAGACCCTTAGACTCGTGTAAATCACATTTTATTCGAACAACAACACTCACATATTGATTTCTTAGATTTACGCGAATGTTATAATATTGAAATAAAACTATTATTTACTAATTTTATCGCGGAATTGGTCTAATTTTTAACTTCCCGACGTTTTGATTACTTTACTTTCGTGGGCACAGGTCGGACTGAGATATTAGTCATCCACTCAGTGACTATTACAATTCAACTACCCATATTTTACAATTATTAAATTTAAAAAGTTGATGGTTTTGTTGTTGTGTTCTGATCTACTCAGATGAAGCTCATGGTGTTTTGAGGTCTGGCAGTAGGTCTTTTGGGTTCCGATTTAATTGAATGTAGAATTGGATCCCATGCTTGTGCAAGCTTCAAGCCATCTTCTCTATTGAAATTTGAAGGTTTTTTAATTTTAATAGTCTGGCGAAACATCCCGGGCAGCAAACGATATTCTTTCCACCACAATCAAATCTGCGATAAAATCCGTAAATAATAGTTTTGTTTCAAAAATATTTATATTGATCTGTTTATAGAGGGATATACCAAGACTGCTACCGAAAACGAAGCCGGGTGGTAGTTTATTTATTTTTTATTTATTTTATTTATTTATCAAATCGATACACCATCGGTGCGCCACCGATAAAATTACATGTTGTTTTATATTCAGATATTGTGCAAGGTGACGAGCCTTTATAGGTGTATACAGACAGCATAGTTTAAGCGACTTCAGACACAATGCAACAAAATGTTGCAAAAAAAAGCTACTTTTTATGGTGTTTGGGTTTTGTTTATTCTACCATAAGATCCATGTTGTGCCAACTTTAAAAACAATTAAGATTCTTTTCTATAAATAAATTCAAGAATGTTCTGGACAAGCTGTCGTCCCATACTTTTTAAATTATTGTATTGTCATCGGTCCTGGATTGGTATGCAAACATTCAAGCCAATCCGACGTTTTAAAGTGCTCGTAAATTGACTTCAAAATTTCCGTTACATACATGCATACATACAGGCGAAACTAATAAAAGTGTGTTTAAAATTCTGCGTATAAACCTTCCTCTTAAAACAATATATCTTTTGATGAACGGTGCATTAATAAACTCTTTCAAAAATCTAAGAACTTAAAGGGATTCTTTGTTTCATTCACAATTGAACTGGACATTTATCAAACGATTAAACATAACATTTCCTCTTCACTTCATTTATCTGTATTCATTATTTGACAGCCTCCGTGGCGCAGTCGGCTAGACGCCGCCTGTGAAACGAGAGGCCGCGGGTTCGATCCCCGCACCGAGAGAAATGTTTGTGCGGCCCACAAATATTTCTTTCGGGTCGGGGTATTTGTGAGACCGAAAAGTCTCTCGTAGTTCCTGATACTCACGACACAAGACTCGATCTCAGTATGGGGTCAGGACTATGTATGTGACTGTTGGGTGTTATTTATTTATTTATTATGCATCATTTAACATACCAACGACTGCAATCAAAATTGACGTCAGGGACATTTCGCCAAAATGAACTTGCACAGCTCTTTTATAAGGAATTGGTAACATTTTCAAAATGAAAATGGAAGAATATTTTTTTGGATTTAAGAGAAAAGCCATCATTGTAATTATAGCTGTAATTGATAAATACACTATATGCCATTTCACAGGCCGAAAAATTGGACAGAACTTATAAAAAACTTGCCTAGCCTAAAATGAGAAAAGTTATGACCACTTTTCCCAAATATGTTTTGTGTTTTGGCACACCCAGTTGTCCCTTACGTCACTTAAGATAACAGTCGACAATCCTGTTTTTTTTTTCAAGTGGCGTGGATTGCCAAGCCCGGAACACAGAGGAATATACAAAACATCTAAAAGGAGTCACGAGCCAGATTTTGAAAAAAAAACTGCATACTTCATATATTTAATAAATCAGTATGCGTAAATTATACTATATGAAAAAGTATATACGTAATACATATTAAACACTGTTTAAAAATTATTAAAATAATTTATATTCTCATATGATGAAAATATATAGTCGTTTACATTACTTTTTATTTTAAATATTACTCTACTGTAGATATTGTGAGTTAAATGAACAAATATAGATAATAACATCTCACCTTTGACAGCCACAGACGTCGAGTTGCGATAAAGGTTCCTCTTCTGTTCCATATAAAAAAAAATATGATACGATTTTGATTTGTTTTTAGACGTATGTAATGTGCTATTTCTGAATTATATACTTAGGACAAATAATTTCTTGGAATAACTGGGTTGTATTGATTTCTTATACAAACCACATCATGCGCACACGTTCAGTTTCTACTAGAATATACCTATTTCTTTAAGTTTCTACATTTTTACTATTTCACATAAAAACCCACTTTATTTTCTGCTCTTAAGATCCATTCTATGATTTGCGGTTGTCTGGAAGACATCGCGCACATAGCGTTAAGACCGCCATTTGTTCACTTATTTGTAAAGTTTTTATGTCTTATATTTCCTCTAATTTGTGGTTTTCAATAAAGAATATCAGGAAAGAGGTTGCCAGATTTCCGAAAACGACATCAGGGTCAGAGCTAAGTGGAGACGAAAACGAAGAAAGCTGAGCCCACCACCATGTGGGATAAATAGCTTGGAAGAGTGTGGTTTTAATAAAGTGTTGTCTATCTGTATCTGTATAGTCTTCCTGTGGCAAACCATGACGAGATAAAAACGATAGCAAAAAAAGGCAAACAGCAAAACAAACCAACATAAATAAGTCATAGTTTATATTCAAAGTGCGGCACGCTATCTCACGATTCGATCTGGAATCACGTCACGTACCTTGAGAGGATAATCTCAGTGAGCAGGGGAACTCCAGCAGATTATCGCTCGTTATCCAATAATGGCATAACGCTGCCAATTTGGAAATACCTCCAAAACAACTGCGGAGTTTCAACACAAGTCCTTTTGTATTTGGCACTTTTAACATGGTTTGTTTACATTGCTAATTTTTGTGTGCGCTTCGTATACCTCATTATATTTCCCTTATTCGTTTGTTATTGAATTTGTGCCGCGAAAAATCATTGAAACTATCTTTTAAACAGTTTAGCTGTTGAATAGCCGGTGTGAATGAAATTTAGAAACGTCATAAATGTATCAGGATGTTATTAAAAAAAATGATGATTTCCATCTTTTTTATTGATTCGAAAACTATAATATATAAATGGAGTTTAATATTTGCAAAAATAGATATACAAACATAAATTCACGTGCTCTTCCCAGAAGAGATAGACAGAGGTGCCATCCGGACTCCCACGTTTCGCCTTGTATGATCGTACCTTATTGTGAGCCTATCGGGCACAATTCCTGACTCCGGACCGATAATAATAAAAAAAACAATATCACTTTTCTCGACCCGGGATACGACTCCAAGACAGTTTTGTTTGTTTGCAATCTGTCTGTATGTATGTCTGTGTGTTGTCTGTAGTACACATGCGCCACCAAGGCGGTCAAAATTAAATATTTTTAGTGGGGTATCAATATTATTAATATAATATAGTTTTGGAAACATTTCACCGTCCATAATGTTTTGTCATTAATCTTAAAAAAAAAAACAAATTTTGGATGGACAAGAAATACAAAATCACCTTAATTTCCATATATTTATTTACAGACCACGATATGCTGCTTGCAGGCAGCTAACGCCGCATCTACTAAAAAAGGTAAGAATTTACACACCTTTAGATCATAAAAATATTGCAAAGTTTGCACTATAATGCAACTTTTCTTTCGGCTCGAATGTCAACTCATTTTTCTAATAGTTGCCGCGCTATTAAGTTGTGGAACAGTTTGTACTCCTCCTGAACTGTACTCGAATGCACGATTATGCCTAAATACTTTACAAAATGTTTGAGTCATGTATTGTACGGTGGTATATTAGACTAAGTACAAACTGAATGATAAGTTTCATAGATAATAGTTTCATTGTTGAGAAGTGGAAAACTTTTAGCTTGTATGTTGACATTCAACGTCCAAACATTAGAACTTCGTGTTATGGTAAAGAGTAAACTCCCTATTAATAATTGCCTGTCTTATTAGGTATTATCAAGTGTGGTGCAGACACTGTCATGCCAAGCGACAGGCTAAAACAAATCCAATTTTAAAACCTTACGAAGTTTGTAGTGACGTCTGCAGATGGCAACGAACTATTACCATCAAAGTGAGCAGATTCGTCATTTGTTTATAAATATTGATTGATTGCATAAAGTATTTATTATTTAATTAAAAACAACTCACGGCAACGCCAGTTATCGAGGACCTCCCGACCTCAAGATAAATGCGCAGTGATTATTATGTAACGATGAAGGAACTTGTTGGAATTCTCATGTTTATGACTATGTGTTTCAAGTTATTATTTTTTATGGTGGTATACAACGTGACTTTGAGCTCCTGATGGGTACAGAAATGCAATACAAATGTACTAGCCACCTGTGACATTTAGATACAGCTGAATTTTTCAAGTGGGCATGGATGGCCCAATTATTAACGGGGTAACTCTCTCCGCCAACCCTATTTCGATCGGATTACTTTGCACTCACTATCAACACTTGATCTCGCGATCTAGCATACTATACAACATAGCCACAATCAGGGAGGTTAGTCTATTCTCCGACACGAAATTAGAATGTTTGGATGTTAAACGTCAACATATAAGATAAAAGATACCCACGTCCAAAAATCAATACTATTATCAATGAAACTTATCATTCAGTTTGAACTTAGTCTAATATAACGTACGTTACATGATTCGAAAATTTTGTAAAGTATTTAGGCATATTCGTCTAGTTTATGGATGTTGCAACTTTCGTCGTCATGTCGAGTAACCCCCCAGAATCGACGACTCGACGCCAAGCTCCTAATTGACTATATTTTAGCAATTCCATACGTCCTACACAAAACAGAGCTATTTTTCCAAGTGGCTCTTAGGCCCACGTTCATACTTTAAAATTCCCAACGCTATTATGATTCACATTAATCTACTAGCATTTAACTGCTTCTGACTGGATATAAAGTGGTATATTAGTATCGTCAAAGACTGCTTATATTTTTTAAGTTATTTTTAATTCATCTCTTACGGCCCACTCTATCGCTTTATGGTTGTGAGAAAGAGATTACTCATAGCGACAACACTGCCAACTTTTCATTGGTGGAGGTTCTCTGCTATTTTGTTAACCAAATCTAATAAAGTATGAGTTTCTCGGTAACTAAATATCTGGTTAAAGAATAAACAAGTAGCTCCCAGAAGTCAGTGTTGCACTTAATGCAACAATATCATGATTTGATATCGCTCATTCTTCGTCAATACTGCCTTACACCTACCACCTATATAACACTAAAGTTGTTATTTACTTCAATTTCAGATTACGTTCCCATTAAGTATCCTGGTCCAATCCAGGATGTGAGTGATCGTTATGGAACTGTCGAGGAGGAACTACCCGAAGCCTGCAAGACCAAGGGCTTCTGCACAGTTAAACCCAAAGATTATCCTCAGGAGCGATTCAATGCCATGTTCAAAGGCACGGTAAGAGTATTTCAATTATAAAGTAGCTTCCTGCTTGTTTTCTCGTTACCGCTGATGACAGAGTCCTATCAAGCTACAAAAATGGAAAATTTAATTTTATTGCTCTTGTTGTTAGAAATGCACTGTTTCACATTCTTCGTGTTCTTTCCTATAATTCTTTGTATAATCCTGATATTTTAAGAATCTTGGAATTTCGTAAATAAAACGCTTAAATTGTAAAGGTCATCTAAAATTTTTTGAATCCCGAATGCGTTGTAAAAAATTAGAAATAGTTGTATCTCTTTACATTTTAATATTATTCAAGTACGAGTGTACCTTAGCTGTTTATACTATAAAAACACATCTCAAACAATGAGTAAAGTAGAATAAATTTTATTTGTAGTTAAATATTTCGCTACATATAAATAGAATTTAGATGTCTTATAGTATAAGACTTATAGCATCAGCTTGTCATTTCTGATAACCGCTAACCGTCCCAAAACCTGCTTTGATTTTTAACAACCATACTTCTTAAAAGCGAAAATTGACATCAACTAGTATCTAATCACCTCGTTGCAAAGTGTTTGTTACCATTTTTTTTATTTTTGAGGCCAAACGGTACACACGAGAGATCAAACACGATGACAGCGTCATAGTCGCTTCTGGATTAATATATGAGCGTCCGCCTGAATGTGTCCCCGAACCATGGCCTGCTGAGGTCTTTCGCAATAAGGTTTAGTTCAGTCTTCATCTCCTTCTATCTGTTCTACCTTATTAAAGACTTACAATGGATCGGTGAAACTTCTCAGCCGCGATGCAGACTGATAGGATCATGATTCTACTGACTTGGAAGAAAGCCTCTTTATTTACCACGCTAACCTGTATTAAATTACAAACATAATTTCAATTCTTGTGGGGAACTTAAGCGCGCTACAAACCAAAGCCACTGTCCTAACCAACCAACAAAAAATTGGCGACATAGGCCGGCGGCTTCACTCCTTGCAAGTCGGAAAAGTTGTCGGCTTCATGACGGCGGGTCGGTATCGTGAGGAACATTTTGTAACATTGTTGACGATACTATAATACACATTTAACTAACCACACGTTCAATTGCAGTAACAGTCTTTTTTACATCTTTCTTCGCTCCACCTTTTCCTGAGGTCAGGATTCAATAAACGTTATTTTGAAATTGCTTATTTTGTATATGGTCAAGTCTGAACCCAAAAGTCATTTAATGAAAACTATATTTCAGAAACTCGCACCGCAGCCAAGTCTAGTAGTAGAAACATTCGGGGACAGACAAGGTGATCCTGACGCAACTGACAATTGCGAGTCTGTTATCGAGGTATGTAAATGTTCATGAATATGTATACTGGGTATATCAAGACTGCTACCGAGAACAAAGCTGGGTGGTAGTTTTAGTGATTTCAGACTCAAAACAACAACATTTTGTGCAAAAGAAATTTGGGTGATTTTTTTTTTCTATCGTTGGATTAGGATGGTAAATACATAGTCTTTTCTTAAATAATAGTGTACACTCTTTTATTTTTAAACACGCTACAGTACGCTAGACATTAAATTATTATTTTAGAAAAATCTATGGATTTACCACCCAAATTCAACGATATTTAAAAAATATTAGTCGCGTATCTTAGCGAAATTTTTAGTTAAATTGTGTCTGTAGTCACTAAAACTACCACCCGGCTTCGTTTTCGGTAGCACTCTTAATATACCCGGTATGTTTGATGCAGGCCACTTCCAGTAGGTCGATGTGGAGATCCTTGGGGGAGGCCTATGTTCACCAGTGGACTTCCAGTGGTTAAGATGATGATGGTGATATGTTTCATGATCTCTGTCTTGAAGTAAATAGATTGACCGGTGTCTATTGAGTTTCTAACATAACTGTGTCGATCATATTAAAAAAATGGTTGATAAATAAATAAATACACCGGTGAGATATTATGATAGAACACACTGCAAAGTTGTTTGTTATAAATCTGAACACTGGTGGTAGGTGTCTCATATGTGAGAGGCCGTCGGGGTATGTACCACCGCAATATCTATTTCTCCCGCAAAACAGCAGTTTAAATGCACTGTTGTGTTTCGGATTGAAGGACATTGTAGCCAGAGTAGCTACTGGACACATTGAGACTTAACATCTTAATAAGACTTCTCCTCTACCAGTAACCAACAGAACCACAGAGAGATTAAAGATCAACTGGATACAGTCTCAGGATGGCGAGCGCAGTGGAATGCCAATCACTTAGAATTCAAAGTGTTGATTGGTTTTGCTAATGTTGATGAGCGGTCGTATCGCTCACCATCAGACGAACGGCATGCTCGTCTCACAATTCATTGCACGATACTTGTACGATACTACGATTGTACGATAGAGAAATCTAACATTTTGTGGAGTATCTAGGCACATTAGTAGTAGGCACATTATTAGAAGTTTAACGTACGGAGTCCGAACATTCGAAGTTCGTATCGTTTTATAGAGTAACCCCCCAGGCATCCTATCTCACGTTAGGGATAAAATGGGTGTAATTATTGTCTGCTAACATTTTATTTGGAATTTTATTATATCTTCTCATTTATAAAGATGAGGTTATCTTAACATCGCTAATTCAAATTTACATAACACATATCGATATATTTATAGTTTTGCATACTATTATAATAAAGTCGGGTGCTATTTGTATTAACATAAAATGTAATGTAAATTACAATAAAAATATATAAAATTAGCAAACTTGTTTGACGTATTGTTACATAGTAACACAAAATTAATATTCATATCAAAATGACTAGTAGGTTATATTCTATATCAGAGCGGGTATATCTTTACATATTGCATACAGACATATAAATTCAAAACTTTTTCCCTGATAGAATAGGTACCAGGATACCAACGTTTCGCCTATTCTATTCCGTCCCATGATATAATAGGGGGCGAACTTATCGCCATATAGTCACTTTGCCCGACCCGGGATTCGAACCTCAACGCTGTAATCGTACCATAGTATAACTATTCTATAGACAAGAGAATTCGAGGGTTTTAAATCCAGATTTACCAGAGTAACCCCCAGGGTTTATTCTATAATCCGAAATTAAGTTCGAATGATCGTCGTACGTAAAACTAAAATATGCCTAGTTACTCCATAAAATCTACGTAACGTCTATAAAACGTCGTTATCATAGCCTATGTTCGGAGTGAATGAATAGTATAAATAAAATAATAAATAAATAACACCCAACAGTCACATACATAGTCCTGACCCCACACTAAGATCGAGTCTTGTGTCGTGGGTATCAGGAACTACGAGAGACTTTTCGGTCTCACAAACACCCAGAACCGGAAGAAATATTTGTGGGCCGCACAAACATTTCTTTCGATGCGGGGATCGAACCCGCGGCCTCTCGTTTCACAGGCGGCGTCTAACCAACTGCGCCACGGAGGCTGTCATCATCATCATCATCATGTCGGAGTATCATAGAGAATAGTATTGATTTTTATAATTTAAAAATTATAACTTCGGATTTCATGTTTTATATCTTTGAATGGCAAGACGAGTATGCCGTTCGCCTGATGGTAAGCGATAGGACCCCTCATGAACAGTAGCATAACCAAACAACACCTTGAATTACACAGCAATGCTTGGCATTCCACTGCGCTCGCCATTTTGACACATAAGATGTAGAGTCACAATATGTCTTGTAGTTACCTACTCTGACTACAATTTCATTCAAATCGAAATACAACAGTACATTTAGACTGCTGTTTGGCGGGAAAAACAGACATTGCCGCGGTACCTATCCAGGCGGCCTGACATATGAGAGACCTACCCCCAATAAAAGTAGCAAAGCGGGTGACCAAACAATTGACTAAAGGGGAAAATAATCTCTGATAAAGACTTGTACAGCCAGAGAAGCCAGCTGTAAAGCACCAAGGATCAAACGATTGTACTACTACTTGTAATGTTAATTTGTACTCGTGTTTGTCTGCAGTACGAGCCGTTGTTCAAAGTACGCAGCACTCGAGGTCAGTGGCACACGGTGATCCAGGCGCCCGAGGAGAACTACGTCCAAAAAGTCCGCCTCGAAACTTGCAAGTAAGTATGATTTTATTTATAGTGCAAGCTACAAAAAACGATATTCGATATAATATCTAGAGAATCCGTATGTCAAAGCCCGCTTCTAGTGCCTTCGTTTTCACTTATATCGACTGTTGAGCGATTCAAAAGTTGACAAATATCCCATACAGAATATTCATCGAAATCATAATATGAACGAATTCACTAGGAGTATAATATGTGTATTTCAAATTTTCAATACGAAAAATCGAACGACAGAATATCGTGTTGTTACTCTATTCTTCGATACGAATTTAGAATGATCGACGTCCAAAGATATCTGCAAGTTTTTCACTTTTAAAATCTATAATATTATCAATGAACTTATCATTCACTCTCAAATTACTCTAAGGATAGGCTAGAGGATTCAAACATTTTGTAAAGTATATTCGTACAGTTAAAAGGCTTATTATTTAAAGTCACGCTAGAAATGGTGCTCACTTTAGCCGTAAGACAACTGGCAACGAAGGCTGCTGTGACACAAGAGGTCACGGGTTTAATTCCCACACAGAGAAAAATACAACATTATAAAGTTGGTGATCATTTATGGATCTGCCCGAATAGTGACCAGTTTAGGCATACTAACATTACTGGAGAAAATTAAATTCGATTTTAGACATAGCTAAAGATAAGTTTTAAGTAATAAATAAATGCAACCAAATACACTTAATTGTCACATACATAGTTCTGACCCCACACTTAGTCTTATGTCATGGGGTATCAAAAACTACAAGAGGCTTTTCCGTCTATATGTAAAGCGGCTTTTCTTTCTCCTTTATATCCATGCCAAGGTTATAAGAAAGCCTAGAACAATAATACAGCCATGTATACATTAAAAACAGGTATCAATCGTGGTGTTTATGAGAAGTATGTATCATTCTATATGTATAATCGTTGTGATTTCAGAGAGGTTGACAGTGCATGTTTCCAAGGAGCTGCGCTCGCCCCATCTGTGGTGACATTCTGCAAGCAGAAGTACAGCGTATGGCAATTCCTCGTATCAGACGGAAACAACGGCACAGAGACAATAAAGGCTGAGCTCCCTGTCTGCTGTTCTTGCCATTACAAAATAAACACTGGAAAGTAAAAACATTTGAAATTAGAACACAAATGTTCGCCATTCAAACGAACGCACCGGTATTTTCACATGTCAGATTGTTTGCGTCAAAGTGACAGATGGTGGATGTCATTGTGACGGTTGGATTATGTCACTTTAACAGTTAATTTTGAAGCACGAAATAAGAGATATATATAGAATGGGTCATGATAAATTGTTTTTATGCGTTGGCGGATTTACCTGACAATTTTTTGTTTAAAAATGATATGGTAATAAAATAAAATGTGTTACTAAAAAAATATTTTAAGTATTTTTGTGTATAAGTTGATCAGGAGAATGTCTGAGAACTCATACAACTATCAAAAATAACAATTGATAGTAATCCTAATATAATCATTTTACTTGTTTTGTCATTATTAATTCAATTGTACTTAAACTTACATGGCCGATGCCTATAATCAATCGAAAAATTACATTGAAGTCAATCTGGATTGTTTTCTACTTTTTGATTAGTCATTTACCATGTTGCTATAGTTTTTCACTACTGAAACTGATTATTGCAATATAGTATCAGAAAATAGATTGAGCTGTCAATCTCAAACGGCAAATTTTGGATTGGGATTGTTCATTGGCAGCGGCTGAAAGCAAATAACACACATTTGACAATGTGTAGACTTTTATAAATGCGTTATGATCCGGCTTTAAACAAAATAAATGTTATTTTGAAGTACAATTTGCGTTAAATTTTCATCATATCTTGATTTTCCCAACGAGTATTGTAAGCTCCTAATTATTTTTTCTAGAGATCCGTCTAGATGTCAAGGCATTATTAGCGAAATCCTAATATTATAGGTCAAAAAACAACTATCTAAACAGATTTTCTAAAATTTCGTTCAATAGATTTTCTTATTAATGATAAGTACACTACTCTTTTGGGGTTACAATAAATAAAATACCGCTGTGTATAAGTGACATAACACTGGTGATAGGTCACCCATATCATCTATGTGAGAGACCACCTTGGTTGGCACCACACAAACCGCTGCTGTTTAACATCAGTTTAACAGCCGCATAAATGCACTGTTCTGTTTCTGATTGAAAAACATTCTAGCCATTGTAACTACTGGACATATTAAGACTTAACATCTTATGACTTAGGACGGCGAGTGCAGTGGTACGCCAAGCATTGCTTTGCAATTCAAGATGTTGATCAAAGTGGCGAACGGTATGCTCGTCTCAAAACCAACAGCAAAAATACGGACCTCCGAACTATCCTTTTGAGGCACACTGCGGAGAAATTCAACAGGCATATAAATACATATATAATGGACTCTACACTAAACGTGCCTTGTATCATAAGTACCAGAAAAAAAAAGATTTATTGGTCCTCTAACGCTTTTTTTATACTTGCACGGCACAGTGACTTCATTGCACCTGATAGTAAACGCATTGGCTTCTAGAGAAAGCATCGAATGACATCAGACGAAAAAACAAATATTAGTGTTTAATTTGATGGTAACTTATTAAGCATCTTGATGCTTTCTTTAGGTTCCTTTGGTGTATACCGGGTATCTCAAGACTGCTACCGAAAACGAAGCCGGGTGATAGTTTTAGTGACTACAAACACAATGCAACAAAACATTTCGCAAAGAAACGCGACAATTATTTTTTATGATTTTTTAAAATCGTCATTTTTGGGTGGTAACCTTAGATTATTTATAAATAAAAGGGTATACACTATTATTTTAGGAAAAAATGCATTTACCACCCAAATATGGTCATAGGAATAAAATAACAAAAAAAAATGTCGCTTTTTTTTTGTTATAACTTTTTCTGTTGCATTGTGTCTGAAGTGGCTTAAACTACCTCCCGGCTTCGTTTTCGGTAGCAGTCTTGATATACCCTGTATATGAATATACCTTGAAATAGTGCCTATAAACAAGGAACAAGTTTCGTGCGAGATAGTAATCGAGAACTTTCACCTGGCGACGGCCGAGCGGCGGCGAATGAATTAAGGATGTCACTGTGCCTACAAATTGCTGTATTTTCCGCTTAAGAAACAAGAAAGACTTGAAGAATCAAGACAACATTTAACGCTAAATTATAAAATAAAGAGTATTTCGGACACTGCAGCAAATGATAATAGAACATCGAAATATTATATTACACCGGCATTTGACCGAAAATTTATAATTCTAATTCACGATGTTAAATAAAGGTATACTCTACATACAGCGGCTGTTAATCGATAATCTAAAATTCTGGAACGTAATTCCAAATCTAATTCGTAAAGGGCTGTATGCTCTATTATCTCCTGTAATTGAGAATAAAATTATTGCCTTATTTTAGAACAGTGGTTTTTAACCGGTGGTCCGCGGATCATTGGTGGTCCCTGAAAGCATATCAAATGGTCCGTGACGCAATACTAAGGGCATATTTAGGATCATTTTAAACATGTTTTATTAATGGATATTTAGATAAATCCTGTATTACTTTTTACTCTTCTATTCTTTTTTTTTCGGTATTGAATTAACGTACTACCGAACCAGTCGACCAAATGAGTGGTCAATGACTAGATTTGTCAAATGTTCCTTCTTGAGTAAAAATTTAAGAACCACTCTCCTAGAGTAAGAATAACTAGCCTCTCCTCTCTCCTCATAGCGAGTCTTTCAACAACCTTAATCGGCCGGCTCGACAACTTTGATGGTACCCAACTCTAATGACATGAGTGCTACAACTATGTTTTAATATTTTGTTTCATGATTGCTGGCAGACTCTTAATACAAGTTTATGTGGAATCGCTTGAATTGTCAAATAAAGTCCAATGTGTAACTGTCTTCAAGCGTGTCTCAAATTACGACGTCGATTTTCAGGAGAATTTTTAAATCCTATTTTCTTATCCCGTTGCTTGCATTCTCAAAGATTGTCACGCCCGGTCGGCAAGGTCTAGACAATTCGTAAATATCGTAGGTTAAGAGCATTTGTCAAAAAATACCTGACTATGTAATGGGTACTTGCCATTACATACGTCATATCCAGCGGTGACATATAGCTACAAATTATTATTATTCGTAACACACACACTTCTTCCGATTGCCTAACACAGTTACGCAAGCATGCGACCACAAAGCGATAACTAAATAATATATCCACAATTGTATGGTTAATTGGATCGTCGTTAAATAATGCAGCAATTTTTAATACTATATCAAAGCGGTAAGGAAACATACTATAGTAACTGTAAATCGAAATTCCCTGTAACCGCAATCGGGTGCACCTACACACAGTGGTCAATGATTAAATTAATTATAAGCAAATATAAGGTACGCGGTGGCTTGTAGGTAACGGACCAGGGGCCCTACTATATTCATCCGAACGAACGAACGAACGAACGAAGTTCGAAACTTCGGACAAACGAAGTTTTTTATACGATACGAATGTATATATAACGTACACCGTAACTACAAGTCTATGGTTACGACCATAAATCAATAACGACCATAAGTTTTATGTAGGTACATTCGTATCGTATATAAACTTTGATCATCTGAAGTTTCGAACTTCGTTTCGTTGAATATAGTAGGGCCCTTCGTTCGTTCGTTCGTTCGTTCGATGAATATAGTAGGGCGTTCGTTCGATGAACATGTTTGCGGTGGTTGCGGGTTAAAATTCCAGGACTGCTGACGTGTTGGAGATATTATATTGATAGTCTATCGGCCCGTTGCAAAAAGGGTAAAGAAAAACGTCACCACGAAACCTGTAAAATAAAAATAAATTGTTAATGCTATGTAAACCTGTATGTATGTATGAGATGTATGTATGAGATTGTGGGTAGGTGTCAAAAAACACAGACGTTTTTCTAGTATTTATATTTTAATAAAAATAGTTATACATTGCTTTTTTGATGTACATTGTGTAAACTCAGTGTAACATTTAATAAATTCACTGTACAAACATTAGTAGCATTATACATGTGAGAATTGTATAACATCAAGAACACCACCTGCTAGCCTTGCACCTACATACATATTTGAGAAGCAAATTTTCTAAGTGCAGAATGTCACAGTTATCAGAAATTCAGGACACGCAAACCAGGCTGGAGGAAAGTTTTTCCAGAAGGATGGCTGAGCTGGAGGCGAAGTTGCAGTCTGGCGGTCAGACGAAGGACACGGTCGCCAGAGTTGCTGAAGAGTTCCGGACCTTTAGGGAGTTGATGTTTGAGATGCTTCGGTTGCTAAGGAGGCAAATTGGTGAATGCACTCGGATGATCGATACCTTTGAGACACGACATCGGCGGAAAGCACTTCTTTTTATGGGTGTCCCGGAAAATTCCAAGGAGGATTGCAGTGCCGTAGTCCTCAACACGGTGAATAATACGTTGGCTCTAAAGAGTCTGTCTGCGGCCAACATCTCAGCATGCCATAGAATCGGCACCTCCACTGATGGTCATAACCGACCAATTCTCGTGTGGTTTTCTGGAGCTGATCACCGAGCTTCGGTTTGGAGAGCTAAGTCGAAGCTGAAGGGTTCGTCCATTACTTTGAAGGAGTTCTTGACCAAATCCCGTCAGCAGGTCTTCACAAAAGCCCGACAGCACTTTGGCATTAGAGCGTGTTGGACTCAAGACGGCACAATCTACATTAAGGTCCCGGATGGTAACCGCACTAAAGTCACAACTATGGAGGAGCTCAACACATTAACAGCGAAGTATCCGCGTTCGTCGGAAGCATCTTCGGTGGCCAGAAGTGGCAAAGCAGTGGCGTCCTCAGTTTCGACTTCAATAGCACGTTAGATGTCTTCGGTTAGGCTTCTATTAACGAATTATCACGGTTGTTAGTATTTATACACTGTTTTTGTTATGTTTTATTACTTTATGTTTAATTTTCTTACACTTTAAATAATAATGTGATTCGGTGAATGTTGTTGTCGCACTATCGTACCCGCACGTATTTTTATTTATTTGTTTACTCATTTATCATTAATGACAACGTGTACGTGGTGACACAACACGTTCGTTCGAAAATTGAATGCGAGTGACTTTAATCATGTTTCACTTTCTTTCTGTTTAACCGATACTTTATTTTTGTTTTGTTTATATTAATCACTTGGTTTTTTTTGCTTTTAACTATTGTTTATACTATTTCATTAAGACTGTTCATTTATAGTGTGTATGTGGGCTGGTGGGTGGTGCAGAGTTCATATTACGTACCAACCTCGTTCGATTTTTGTTAGTTATTTTATTATTTTGTTTTTGTTTCGTACACGTAAATTTTGTATTTTATATATTTGTTATTATCGTATATATTTTATAATGGTAAATTCGGATAGTGATTCTTTTCATTCTGCCATAGACACTTCTTCTCTGTCAAGTGACGACAGTTATAATTCCTTACACGATGGACTGTGTGACTTGGTGAGACAGAATTTTGATTGTCAAACTGACACATTTAACGTGTGTCATATCAACGCACAAAGTGTACCGAGTCATTATAGTGACCTGTTGGCGACCTTCGCTAATGCTAACGTTCACGGCGTCCTGGTATCTGAGAGTTGGCTCAAACCTCATTTACTTTCTGTTTCTTACCCTCTTCCTGGCTTCATACTTATAAGGAATGATCGAGTCAATGCAAGGGGTGGAGGTGTTGCAATTTACCTACGTAGCAACTTTCGTTATAAAATTGTAGCGACCTCACCCTCTCACAACTCAGGTTCGGCCGAGTTTCTCTTTCTTGAGGTTTGGGTCAGGGGAGTGAAAACCTTACTTGGTGTTGTTTATTGTCCTCCTTCTACAGACTACTTCTCCAGCTTCGAATCGATCCTGGAATCTTTAGGGTCGGAATATGCTCATCAAATCATCATGGGAGATTTTAACACCGACCTCCTTGCCCAACGGTCCTCTCGTTCCCGTAAACTCCTTGACATCCTTCAGTCCGTCAACCTGGTTGTCCTTCCTCTACAAGCCACTCACCACAACACCGAGGGGTGTGACACCTGGCTTGACCTTATCCTCACCTCTTCTCCTTCCCTTATCTCCGGTCATGGCCAGTTTCCGGCCCCCGGGTTTTCTCGCCATGACCTCCTCTTCCTGTCTTACGCCTTAAAACCTAGCCGATCTCCTACCAAGGTTTTGCGCAAGCGTTGTTTCGGGCGGATGAATTTGGACAGGTTACGCAGGGATGCTGGGAGTTTGGGTTGGGATGATCTCACGTCAGCGTCTACAGTGGACGAAAAAGTCCGCATTTTTACCACCACTGTGCTTTCTCTCTACGAGACTCATGCACCCCTCAGGCTGGTTAAGGTCAAACGTCCCCCAGCTCCTTGGATGTCTGAAGGTGTTCGGATGGCGATGAGGCGTAGGGACCGAGCCTTTCGGAAGTTTAAGAAGAATCGTACGGAAGATAATTGGTGTTTATTTAAGTCTGCAAGAAATCGGTGTAACCAGATGATACGTAATGCTAAACGCCGACATATCCTGGATAACATTTCCTCGTCTACCCCTGCCAATATTTGGAAGTTTCTAGGAACCTTAGGTATTGGCAAGGGGAAAGATTTTGAGTTTCCTGGTACGATTGGTTTGGATGACATTAATCTCCACTTCAGTAATGTTACATCCCTTGACCATCAAACCAAAAGTCGTACCCTGCATTTTCTCAACAGCCTTCCCCGTCATAATATAGACCCTTTTTACTTTTCTCCAGTAACGTCGGACGAGGTCAAAAAGATTATCCTTTCCATTAAATCCAATGCCATTGGCTGTGATGGGGTTAGCCGTCGCATGGTTATCCCTATTCTTGACATGCTTCTCCCACTCATTACGCATATTATCAATGCTTCCCTTGATACTGGCATATTTCCGTCTTCATGGCGGAAAGCTTATGTTTTACCCCTTCCCAAAATCCCTAATCCAACTCTTGTGAACCATTTCCGTCCTATATCTATCCTACCCTTCTTATCCAAGGTGCTTGAAGCTTGTGCGCTCAAGCAACTATCCAGGTTTGTATATAGTAACAAACTGTTAGATCCCTTACAGTCTGGATTCAGACCTGGACACAGCACTATATCCGCGCTCCTCAAAGTGACTGGCGATATTAGGCAGGGCATGGAGAACTGCGAGGTCACCGTGTTGGCTTTGGTGGACTTCTCAAATGCCTTCAATACCGTCAGTCACGAAATCCTTCTGTCCATCCTTTCCCACTTTATGATCTCGTCTGAGGCTCTGGAATGGTTCTCTTCCTATCTTCAGGGGCGTCAGCAGTCAGTCCGCCTTGATGAATCATCATCTAATTGGCGTGACCTTATTTCTGGCGTTCCTCAAGGCGGTATACTCTCTCCATTGTTATTCTCTATCTTTATAAACCTAATTACCCAAGATCTTCAATGTGCGTATCATCTGTATGCCGATGACTTGCAGATTTACTCCCAAGCGAGAATACATTGCGTGGCTACAGCGATTGACAAAGTTAACAGGGATTTGGCTCATATTAAAAATTGGTCAGATCGTTTTGGTCTGACTGTCAATCCCACTAAATGTCAGGCCATTATTATCGGCAGCCCAAGAATGATCTATAGATTAGACACTGCACATATACCGCATGTTACTTATAACGGGACTGTCATCGCTTGGAGCCCGGTGGTCAAAGATCTTGGCATTTATATTGATTCTTCCTTGAACTGGCAAACTCAGGTTGCCTCAGTTTGTCAAAAGGTGACAGGTATACTTCGAGCCCTCTATCGCCTGAAGAATTTCCTTCCCATTAAGACTAAAACAATGCTTGTTCAGACCTTAATACTTCCTATAATTGACTATGGTGACGTGTGCTATTTTGACCTGGATGCAGTACACCTCAACAAACTCGACCGACTTCTCAATAACTGCATTCGATTTATTTTCAATCTTCGTAAATATGACCACGTTTCTTCTTTCCGTTCCCAACTAAAATCGTTACCAATTCGCCAGCGTCGTTCTATGCATGTACTCACAAAACTTTTTTCTATTCTTACATCCCCTACTTCTCCCTCTTATTTAACGTCTCAATTTCAATACTTAGGCAGTAACCATAATAAGAATCTTCGTTCAAACAACAATCTCCTACTTCATTGTCCTATTCATAGCACAGATTTTATCCATTCTTCCTTCTCTATACAATCTATTCTTCTTTGGAACGCACTCCCCCTCGATATTAGGGCGTCCGGTACCCGTTTGGCATTCAAGATGAAGGTTCGCCAACACTTACTCAATAAATTGGCAGAGTCACTTTAAACATACTTTTCCTGTTTAGACTTTATATATGTATTATGTATGTATTTGAATATCTATGTATTTTGCATGTATATTTATATCTATATATTTATTTATTATATATATATATATATATATTCTATATATTCTATCGTTCATCTTCATAATGCTAATTACTTGAATTTATGCGCCTACTATTTCACTCTCTGCACCATCCAAAGGTCGACTGGTAGAGAATGTCTCGGGCATTAAGTCCGCCTGTATACAACTATGTATATAAAGCATAAATAAATAAATAAAAATAAATAAACCTCGCCAACCCGCATTGGGACATCGTGATGGCCTATTTCCTCTCAATCGTACTCTCGATTTTAGAGGAGGCCTGTGCTCTGCAGTGTCACGGGTACAGTTATACACACATAGAAAATCAACAGTTCATAAACCAAAAAAAAATAGATTACTAGTATCTGATGATACTAGCAACACTATTTATTTCTTTAAATTTCTCTCTAAGAGAATATTTGGACCCAGCGAATAAATTGATCTTATAGCTCGCTTTTGAAGAACAAAGATGGTATTAATGTGAGCAGCACCACCCCAATTGTAATTACTACGTGGTTTTCCCATTTCATAATCAAATGACGTAAATTAATTATATTACCTTATAATTTAATTTCAGTTACAATTAATTTACAGCAAGGGAATACCAATACCAATAAGTTTCCTCTTTAAATGATTTTATATAAATAATAAATTATTTGTTCATATGTTTGTCGTTTAATTATAGTGATGGGACAATATTTTCACGCGACGATAAAAGTTTATTATTTTCTTAAAATATTGAATCTAGCTGCTATATAAAAATCCTCAATATTTCATTCTGCTGTTTTTTATTGCCATCGAAGTCAGACTTGATGATAATGTATGGTCAATGGCACCAATGGGTTTCGATAATTCTGGACCACTTGAAGTTTCTCGAAACACAAGAAAAATGTCTATTTCTCCCGCCAAACCGCGGTGTAAATTCACTGTTGTGTTAGGTTTGAAGGACTGTACCGAGTAGCTACTGAAGTTATTGAAACTTAACATCTTATGTCTCAGGATGGCGGGCGCAGTGGAAAGCCAAGCATTGCTTTTTGTAATTCAAGGTGTTGTTTGGTTTTGATACTGTTCATGAGCGGTCGTTTCGCTTACTATCAGGCGATGCGAGCAGGTATAGGCGGGTGAGAATGGCTGCCATACATTGCATTAAAAAAATGTCTACCTGCTTTCTTATAGGTATATTGAAGATAGAAATGCCTTGTTAAGAAATTGACAAATAAATGTCATTCACCATGACAAAATTATAGACTGAAGGTGAATGCAAGAAGGAAAATAATGAGAAGAAACTCCAAAGGAATTGTAATTGTCTGTAAGTCTTAGGCATGTAGGCATTACTGTATCATAAGCATTAACAAAAACTAAGATTAACGACTTATTATGCTTCGTATAGAAAAGAGAGTAGTAAGAAGGAGAATTACGGTCTTTACTCTTATAAGAAAAATGTATTACAATTCATTATTGGTAGCTGGAACATAAATCCATCTGTATCAGCCCATATACGTCCCACTGCAGGGCACGGGCCTCCTCTACAACCGACAGTACGATTGAGAGTGGTTAGGCCATATAGTCCACCACGCTGGCCTAGTGCGTGTTGGCGGACTTACATACCATAGAAGTTTTATAAATCGTTATGGTATGCAGGTTTCCTCACGTTGTTTTCCTTCATCGTTTTAGTGCGTGGTGATTGACTATCAATACACACATGGCTCCGAAAAGTTAGAGGTGTGCCCGGGGATTCGAACCCGCGACTACCGTGAACATGTTGGCAGTCGCGTCTAGTCCGTTTACCAACAGGCCACCACGCACTTATAAATCCATCGGTAGACAAAATTCTAGTTTTCTAATATAATGCAATGTGATTAAATTAAGTGTCAATACGAACAAGATGTGGTCACTCCCAAATAGGTACGTGTCTTCAACCACGCTCATAATACTCATAAAGCCAACAGACATAAAATAACCACACTGATGTCTCCGAAATCAAATTGTGTTCAAGTCAGTTATACACATGAAAGCACAAATACAATTCTCAAACACATTAACTTTTTTTATTGCAATTAATGGCGAGACGAGCATGCCGTTCACCTGATGGTAAGTGATACGACCGCTCACGAACAGTAGGAAAACCAAACAAAACCTTGAATTACAAAGCAATGCTCGGTATTCCCCTGCACTCGCCAGCCTGAGGCATAAGATGTTAATACTCAATATGTCCAGGAGATACGCTGGCTACAATATCCTTCAAACCGAAACACAGCAGTGCATTTACACTGCTTTTTATCGGGAGAAATAGACATTGCGGCTATACCTACCCAGGCGGCCTCTCACATATGAGAAATCAACCACCAGTAACTGACAAGAAATTCAGGTAAATTCTACAAACAGACATGTTCTAACAGCCAATTTGTAATTAAATACTATACATTAACACAATAGACGCTATCCAATTACGATACTGAACTTTGAACTTGGAAATGGACAGCGTTTACATAAACAAGCCAGCGCCAGAGTAAGAAGATCCGCCGCGGTCCGCGAGAGACGCGAGTTGTGAACTCGAGCGGGGGATCTGATCGCGAAAGTGAAGTTCTGGTTGTGGTGGCGGTGTGCCGTCTGTCGGACAGGTCGGAGTGTTCAGTAGCCACACACCAGCGGCGGCCGGCGCATGTGTCGACATCGACTCGGAGCCACACTACACCGCAGTTCGCATCACGTAAATAATGTAGCACGTCAGATATGCAATTATTAAGTGACCAGTGAGGAAACGACTCGCTTGTATCATTTGTGATGATGTTTTGAGTGTATTTAGTGTCAAAAGTGTTTAGTTATGGCCTGGATACAGCATTTATTCGTCTGGCTCTTCGTTGTAAGTATTTACGCAAATATCAATCCGCAATCCGGCTTGGTTCTGAGATGAAATTGCATGTGCATGATATTTTTTTGTGAAAATAGCTAGCGTGTGGAAGAAGAGAAAGGCGTTCGAGAATAGTTTTTTTTATTGACAGCCGTGATCACGAAACGTTTCAGCTGTTTATTGCTACGATTTCCACGCTTGTTTTATTATTGTGTTTAGATTAATTAGTGCACCCATAGTAGGTTAAATTACTTCGATATACTCATACCAATTTAAATGTAAGTGTTAAAATATGTTCATTTATATTAGGCCATGTAGTCTTTACGGTTGGTGCCATACAACTCCTTGTTATCATTTGAAATCACTTAGGTTTTCATCTGTCGAATATGATAAAACTAGCATTTAGTTGCCACTATATATAAGAATAGAAACTGTCAAGCACTCACATCCACCACAGCAATTACTTTTGGCCAGAACCCACATCCGCACACTTTGACGACATCGATTAAATAAGCTAAATGGGTCTTTGAGATGATCTAAGTGAACTTTAAATTGCAACAGAGGTACTCAAATACCAAAATAAGTGGGTGTTAAACATGTTATAGCCCAGATCCTCCCAAAGTATACCAAAATATATAAACTTCCCACAGATTTGTAAACCTTAATTACAGCCATCGTAGTGTTAACAGCTGATGACGAATTACAATTTGCAATACAAGGCAAAGAGGCATTAAAATATTTTATGACCAGAAGTGATCGCTCCGGTGATGATGTTGATGACAATGATGATGATTCGGAAAGTCGGAACTATCTGTGCACCACCGCACCTTAGTACACAACGGGAAATAATAATGTTAAGCAGTATGTTATTAAATATATCAATCATATTTAAATATTAACTTTGGCCCGCAACTTCCTCTGCGTTTTTAACTGTATTTACAATGTTTTAAAAACTTCAAAATTGATGGAATTAGTAAGGTTACCCTCATTTCTCCCCTAAAAATGATTAAACCTAAACCTCACGTACAAAATATCATAACTCACCCCCTCCCCAAAATATAAAATTTCAAAACCCCGAATCACCTAAATAGAATTTTACTTGTTTTTGTGCGAAACCCTATTAATTTTTTAAATGAACGTTGCTTGTGCCTGTAACTTCATATAGAATTAGCTTTTAAATTAAATATTGATGTTCTTATTACATTATCTACGTCACCCCCTCTATAATGTGGCTATCCAAAACTCATGAGTCACCTCATTATTTATTTGTTATATATGTGATAAGGAGATATAATTTCGTAAAGTTCATATTTTAAAACCCTGATATTCCAAAACAAACTTTCACCCCCGCCCTCCCTTCGCCGCAATCCTCCCTTAAATGTGAAATTCTAAAACTCATGAACCAGTTACAAAATATAGTTATGGTTGAAATATTATTTTCCCTGCCTAGTTCGAGAACTTAATTGTACCATCGAGTTCAATTAAAATTGAGGGATTCTTAAAACCCACGGATGCCTAAATATTTTTACATCAATATAAAACTAATAAACGAAATGAACTCTACCACCCGCGTGTTATAATACTATCTATACAATTTTAGGGTATTTTTATGTTGTTGTATGGAACCCTCATTTGTTTTTCAAAATAAAAATAGCGTGAGTTACTCAGTAAAAAATAGCTATCTGTCAGTGAAAGTCACGTCGAAATCGGTCCAGCCGTTCTCGAGATTAGTGCCTACAAACAGAACGATAGACAGTCAGACAAAAAAATAAAGATCGCTTTCGGTATAGGTATCGTATAACTAACGATATGCAGTTGGACAAAAAATGTTATTTTCTCTTTACAAATAGACACTTCAATTTTGATGTATGTATAGATACTAGGAACGTGAAATTATGTGCGTAAACTGGTTTGATCATAAAGAATTTAAATGTACACCGTAATGACATACGCCACAGGCTTACATAAGTTATATTGTTAATTAATTATCGCCATTACTAGGAAACTTATGTACATATCTGACGGTGCAAAAGTTGTGTAACTTTCACGACAGTCAAATATTGAGACACAGCATAAGGTTGGCTGACAGGTAGTGCAGATAACGAGAATCAATTTTTTTATTTGCAAAACTTTATTTAAAAAAAAGCTCATAAGCAATACCTCATGTTATCACTCATGGGTTTGAATCCCAGGGCACACCTCTGACTTTTCGGAGTCATGTGTGTATTGATAGTCAATCACCACGCACTAAAACGGTGAAGGAAAACATCTTGAGGAAACCTGCATACCATAGCGATTTATAAGAATTTATATGGTATGTAAGTCCGCCAAACCGCACTAGGCCAGCGTGGTGGACTATATGGCCTAACCACTCTCAATCGTAGCCTCGATTGCAGAGTAGGCCCGTGCCCTACAGTGGGACGTATATGGGCTGATACAGATACAGATACAGAATACCTCATGTATTTAGAACTATTTATATTTCATAATACCATATTAAGAAGAAATGACAAAAAATCAATCGAATACTAAGTCCGATCTAAAATTATGCGGGATCATTTGTTTTGTCCTATCTAAGGGCGTCCCCTATAACACTTTAAAGAAGCGTCCAGACTTCAGATCTAGACGTTAGCGGAGAACCATCTTTTTCACTGAGAGACACCAGTCTATGTTCTAGGGGGTTAATCTATACTCCCACATGAAGACCGAATGTTCGGACGTTGAACGTCAAAGTATAAGATAAAAGTTTTCCACTTCTAAAAATTAATACTATTCTCTATGGAACTTATCATTCCCTTCGAATTTAGTCTAAGATTACGACGTACGATACAGGATCAAAGTATATTGTAAAGTATTTAGGCATATTCGTACAGTTTACGTGCGACCCGACTATAACCACAGCGTTTCGGATTGGTAGGCCAATGACACTGGTACTTAGCTGATTTTTTGGCCTCCTTTGGAGTATCGAAAGGGTTTATAGTTTGCCTCTTGACACAAAAAAAGAGCGTCCAAAAACAATACATTTCCAAACTCGCATTCCACTATTTCAATATTTTTCTAGCGATTGGCTGATAGGATCCACTCAGCAATTCAGCAATACTTTTTTCAGTCACCATTCTGATATATTCAATGTTCAAAATATGTGTCATCTCAAAAACTATCAAGATTCTAATTGGGACCCCTCATTGAATGTCAGTGTAGAACTACAAATGTTTCGAGGCATGTTAAATTTACTTTCTATAAAAAAACACAAGTCTTCTGCACAAAACAGCCTTTAATCTACGAAAATGGTTATAATATTATAAAAAAAGGCAATAAAATTATGTGAATATTACGACAGAATTCTCACCGATCTCGAATAGATCCGGCTTCTAATACAACAATAAAAGAAGTTGCCAACCGGCGCCAATAAAACTTAATTATAGCTTCTTGTGCATAATCTTAATTCATTCATTTACGTTGTAATACTCTTTGCGTGATTCTGTTTTGATATTGTCTTTGCTCCAATGTTGTTTTAGTGTAACATAGTTAGTGCGGTCATAAAACGAATTAACCAAAATAATATTGATAACATACATTAACTCACACCCATTTCCCTGATAGGGTGGGCAAAGATGCTATTAGGATACCGTAGTCTCGCCATAATGTGATAAGAATGATGTGATGGAGAGGGCTATGTTCGGTGTCTCCCTACGAGATCAAATCAGAAATGAGAATATCCGTAGGAGAACGAAGTTTACCGACATAGCCCATAGGATTGGCAAGCTGAAGTGGCAGTGGGCCGAGCACATAGCTCGAAGAACCGATGGCCGTTGGGGCCGAAAGGTTCTTGAGTCCACTCAACATGGCCTCCAGGCCACGTACAGGCAAGCGAAATGTCGGACGCCCGCCTACAAGGTTGTCGGACGATCTGGCTAAGGTGGCAGGAAGTCGCTGGATGCAGGCCGCTTCCAACAGGTCATTGTGGAGATCCTTGGGGGAGGCCTATGTTCAGCAGTGGACTTCCTGTGGCTGAGATTATGATAATGATGATGAATGTGATAAAGGCAAGCCTATCGCCACAACGAGTATAATGTTGATTAATCTATCAACATTTTATATCCATAGATAATTATTTGTACAAAACAGAGATAGAAACTTATTTTTTTATTACTGCAAATGGCGAGACGAACATGCTGTTTGCCTAATGGTAAGCGTTGTAACTGCTCATGAACAGTAGCAAAACCAAACAACACCTTGAATTACAAAGCAATTCTTGGCATTCCACTGCGCTCAGGCATAGCCCACGTACGATAGCATGCAACCACGAAAGCCTATATTCAACAATGTACATCCTATGACTGAAGAAAGAAAAAGAGGATCTTGGCTTCCTAGACTATCAGTTGTAATATTTCGGCAGAACTTTCTGCAAAAAAGAAGATTATTATTCCAGCCTTTTAACGAACGATATTTGATATAATAATCGATCGCTTTGATCCTGAATAAGATTAAGGAAAGTGATAACATAATTTACATTGAGAAAAGATGGCTTAGAAGCTCATCATCAGACTCAGTACTCATTAGCCCCTAAACTACCCACCAATAAACATTTTGTGAGCACACAAATATTTGTTGTGATGTGGATCTTGCAAGTCTCCTCTTCGATATCAATTTTACCCCACTGCTGTAAAAAACTGATAGAACTTAAACTATCTAGTATCTCACACCTAATAATAACTTGAAAGTGGCTAAGTTCATCACGAGACGATATCCTTGCCCTACTTACTGTGATCGTAAATATCTTACGTAATACGATGAATCATAGCAAACCGTAAGTAGATCGACATGTCCGAAATTGAAGGAAAACGTCTTACAACTTTATCATTTGAACCCTCAGCACCAGAGGTTTCTGGTGGTTGGTCTCACATATGTGAGAGGCCGTCTGGGTGGGTACCACCGCAATGTCAATTTCTCCCGCCAAACAACAGTTTAAATTCACTGTTGTGTTTCGGATTGAAGGACATTGTAGCTAGAGTAACTACTGGACATCTTGAGACTTTACATTTTATGACTCAGGATGGCGAGCGCAGTGAAATGCCAAGCATTGCTTTGTATTATGATTCAAGGTGTTGTTTGGTCTTGCTACTGCTCATGAGCGGTCGTATCGCTTACCACTAGGCGAACGACATGCAAGTCCCGCCATTCATTGCAATAAAAAAAACAGAGGGTCACTACGTAACACAATATTTGATATATCGCGCGAATCTTCGTATTGAAATCTATTCCTAGTGATTAATCCGATCCGATTGATCCTAGTGATTGAGAGGGGTTAGGCTCTATAGTCCACCATTCTAACCTAATGCGAGATGGCGGACTATACGCACCCTAGATATATTTACATATCGCACCTTTAGAATTAGAGTGATCTCATCCAAAAAAATAGATTTTGGCTTTCAATCATATTTTGACTCAAAATTACCTTTCGACCCGTTATTAAAGAAGGACTTATTGAAGCATGGAAGGCAGAAAGATGTATAAATCGGTCTTCTAGATGTATCTTCCATAAATACTGATGTTACAGATCTTTAATGAACGTTTCCCAAAAATAAGATTTTTTAGTTAGGTCACTCTAATTTTAAAGGTGCGATAGGGTATGCAGGTTTCCTTGCGATGTTTTCCTTCACCGTTATAGTGCATGCGTAACTCACATTTGTTTGGTGCTAATTTATTGACTCTGTTAGCTTTATTCATTAACTGCCAGTTTACAAGCGTCACTCAATTTAGTTCTGTGTTACGCTGTGAAACCAGTTTTAAATATTTCCACGTCGCGTCGGTTAGAATTTCGAAGGTATGGAAAATAGAATAATAATAGATGAAGAGCCCGTGGCCACAAGACTTTCGTAATTTTATGAAAGCTGAAAGTCTGTCTGCGCATGGCTCTAACATAGGCACCACACGATCAGCTATTACGAAGTTCCGATCGTGGTTGCTTTGAAAGTTATGAGCTTCAATGTTTATGGCAAGATGAAAGAACCATCAAAAGTGTCTGATTACCGAGGAAATAGGTATTTGTTTAGTTGCCTTCAGAAAAAATATAAAATTCTGCTTTTATATTATAACATTGACAAAATTACATTATGTTAAAGTTTGAAGATAGCGTAATATTTAATAACAAGCCTGTGTGGGTTATGAACCCATGTTGTCCCTACAAACTTTGCTATACTCTCAGCATTTTTTATCTGTTCAAAACATCCATCTAAATACTAAGAATAGACCTTTCAGTACATTTGGATTATCATATCATATAATATGGCCTTTAAAATCGTGCCATCCTTAATAACTACGTCAAAATAAAAATTCTAAAATAAATATTAATTTCGTCTAAACGATGACTCATAAGAAACCGCTAATCAACCATATAAATGTAAATAAGTTAAATCTTGGTAATAGGAGACAACATTTTAATTAATTTTTGCTATTCATAATGACTTTTTCTTCATATTGTTTTAAGTAATATTGCCCCTTCACAGAAAAAAGTGGTTTCATTCATTTGTCACTGCTAGGCAGTAAAATCAAACGTTCACCTGGCAGACACCCGCCATTTTTCTGCTTAAAGATCTCCGCCATTTTAAAGCTAATGAGGTGTTAAATAGATGATTAGTGATTTTTGACGTCTATGAATAAAGTTTTTGGGGTCAGCTCATATTAACGTTAAAAAACTCACATAAACGAAAAACTGCGTTAAGTCCTTTTGAATAACTATTTTTTTATTAAACTTTCAGTCAGAATACAAGCAAACATTTTCAAAATGGTTTCGAGGTACGACTAATTTCAATAACGCTCTACTAAAGATACATTGGAGCGGTGCACCACTTACGTCGGAACATTTTACGTTTCTTCGCCCTGTCCTTATGTATATTTATGTCAATGGCTCAAAATTAAAATATGTTTGTGTTTGTTTAATAATTTCATTAAAACTATTGAAATAACATAATGTTTGATTAACAGCAATTTGATTCTGAACCTTCTCATTTTATAATGATAATCAGATATTCTATAAAAAAATTACCTTAGTTTTAATATACTTTTATGCTTGTGATTTTGTGAACTTAATAACAACAGAATATAAACTACATTTTTATTATATTAAAAACCGGATAAACTTTAAAGTTTTTAAGTAAATAAAATTCAAGTGAAGGACTTGCAAGTTCCGCGAACCAATTTAAAACAATGACAATTAATTTGGGTTACTTAATGTAGACACAGCTTTACATTATTTTATAACCCAGACATATGATTAATCTTAATTAATTTTATGTAAGAGTTTTCAATTTATTCATTGTATTTTTATTGGTTTACAATGTAACCACATTGAACCAGTCGATAAAATCCAAACAAATTAACCGCTGAGAAATTGTTGATTGTCATCTATCTAGTATCCTGGCATCAGCTTCATTAACTCAGATAAAAAAAACAATAGCTGTACAACGTCGGCTTTCGATACATTGATACCTCATACCACCATGGTCGGGCCAACCCATTTACACGTTAGTTTAGCAGGCTACAAGGCTGAAAGGCTCTTCCACTTCCATTAAATTCCTACAGTCGACAACGATTCCTATACGAATAGGAATCCAAGAAACATAGAAACAAAATAATCGTGACATGTAAGAAAAAAAAACGCAATTTTTCGCATCAGGGCAATATTTTGTAATGGAATTCTACTCATACATTAAAATTTTATCGAAGCAGTAAAAAAATAATTAGGTGATATAATGTCTTGGCCGTGTATTGGCAGTGGCCTTCGCGTGCCTGCCATTTGCGCGTAGTGTTTGTAAAAGTATGTCTGTTGTCACTTTCTTCGTTGTATATATTATGATATACTGCACATTATTTGCTTTGCCAATATCGAGCGTAGGGTTGGGAATAACCCTTTTCTTAGCACGCGTTTTGCGTACACCTGTGTAGATGCGGATCGGTCCAGGCTCAGGCCGACTTGATTGCGTCAACCGGCGAAAAATAACAATTTCGCGAAGGTGAATGATTTGTCTGATGTGCCCTGACACTCAGATGCCTACATTGTAATCACTTAGTTGCACCGACATACAAAAGTGCTTATTAATTTTCCAGTAGTTAACACTAAAACATCGTGTTTTCTACGGTTTATGACAATGTAAA
Organism: Hyles euphorbiae; assembly: GCA_023078785.2. Classification (NCBI taxonomy): domain Eukaryota; kingdom Metazoa; phylum Arthropoda; class Insecta; order Lepidoptera; family Sphingidae; genus Hyles; species Hyles euphorbiae. The sequence continues at coordinate 15,382,903 of CM041037.1, read as the reverse complement.
TCACTTTGCGACATTTGATTGTTTGACAACCCTAGCAATGACCACGTTCGATTGCTACATAACTAGCAGTTTTATGTCTTTCACGGAATGTGTAATCACTTTTACAGTTCAAAAAGCAATAATTTATTAATATAACCGTCTTGTATAATTTTTATTATTCTTGGAATACAATTTGTTATCGTAATGAACGTATGTCGCTATTGGCTTAAATGTCAAACAGTTGTGTTTGAGCGCTTAAAATATCAGTTAAATACATTGCGTATATTGAATTTATTTCTTTGGCAAATAAAGTAAAACAATGGTTTGAATAAAAATTCAAGTACCTACGCCATTACGTTTGTTTTGGCAGCCGCCGTGGCGCAGTTGGTTGGACGCCGGCTGTGAAACGAGAGGCCGCAGGGTCGATACCCGCACAGAGGCCAATAATTGTATGATCCACAATTATTGATTCTCTTGGGTCTAGCTGATTCTGTATCAGCCCATATACGTCCCACTGCAGGGCACGGGCCTACTCCACAATCGAGAGTACGATTGAGAGTGGTTAGGCCATATAGTCCACCACGCTGGCCTAGTGCGGGTTGGCGGACTTACATACCATAGAATTTTTTATAAATCACTATGGTATGCAGGTTTCCTCACGATGTTTTCCTTCACCGTTTTAGTGGTGGTGATTGATTATCAATACACACATGACTCCGAAAAGTCAGAGGTGTGCCCTGGGATTCGAACCCGCTACCACCGTGAACATGTTGGGAGCCGCGTCTAGTCCGTTTACCAACAGGCCACCATGCACACACTAGCTGATTGCGAGACCAAAAAGCCTGTCGTAGTTTCTGATACCCACGACATAAGACTCGTTGTATTTATTTATTATATTTTTTTTTATAAACTGTCATTTGTTACTCTTCTGAAACAAAAATCAATCCGTATCAATAGGACATTTTTTTATTAAATCCAAAATCGAAACAAATGTGGGTTATCCCCCTGCGTCAAACTAATTTTGAACTACTCTAATGATTTTTAAATTATACGCGTTATTAGGGTTAGCACATTTCTAAAGTTAATTTAAATTTTTATGACTCAAAAATATGGTTTTATCGTTTAGTTTAGTTTATTAAAGAAATAAACTCACTCTTATAATGTTTAACAAACTACAAATCAGTTCGTTTCGTGGATTACAACGAAAACTCCTCTGCAAATATTAATATTGCATACCTTTATTCACGCCGAGCATTCTTATAGCCCAAATCCATTCATTTAGTTTATTAATTGTAAGCCTGGTCGCCCGACGTGAGGGAAATACTTTATCCAAAAAACATTGTGATGATCAGCTATAGTACCAGCACGTTTAAAACATGTGACAACCCTATCATCAATAACCTTGTCTCTCCGGTTATTTTTGTTGGTTTACGCACTACGAACTCGTAAGCGACTAACTTAATGGTTTCATAATGATACATTGTTTTAGTACAATATTTTTGCATGAATTACAATATCACTTTGTGATTTTTTATAAACATAGTCCTAAGTATTTTTTGTTTGGAATTTAAAAAAATGAATTTTACACACTTTACTTACTTTAATGTCAATCAATTATTGCATGAAGTTGACATGGCTATAGGCAGAGTTGTGATCACGGTACAGTGGTTTAATTTTTGTTTTACTTACTTAACGCCAGAAGGCGCCTTAAATTGATTTAGTGCCGTCTCTATCTCAGTATGTAAATTGTAATCCGTGCAAGTGGTCAAAGTTAGTTAATGCAACTGAGCCTTTGTAGTCATGCTGCTGCTTCGCTCTGAACCTACAGCGGAAATGACACATTTTATTGTATATATCAGCTTCCTGATATCGCAATGTCATAGCGTAATTCAATTATAAACTTGAAGTGTAAGAAATATAATCAACAAGCCGCGCGACCGCAAGTGCAAGTATGTTTTCACTCCAATATCATATTTTGTTTTCTATAAATAAACACAACGGAACCTTCCCGCACCGTCCCAGCCTATTCCAAAAAAACAATTGAACAAATACATACATAACTTGCCTTGAATATTTTCAAGCAATAAATTCAAAATATACACACATTTAAAGTTGGGTGATGAAAATAATTGTTAGGTCTAAGGACATTTTCTTTTTTTAATATACATATATAAAAGAAAAATATAAAACTAATAATTTGTTACAAAATTGCTAAAAATAAAAAAGTACAATTTGCTCCGATGGCTAGAATTAATTAATATGACCCAAAATAATCATTGCAATCACTCCAGCGTCAATCATTTTCGCGTCCATAGGGAACATATTATATTGGCAGATTTGTACTTAATACTTATTTACGTAAATATTTAGATTTTAAAATTGATACTTATTTATGGTTGGAATTAACAAGAAATAAACATAGTTATTGAATAATATATGAAAAAACCATAGTTATTTCTAGACTAGAATAGTTAGTTATTAGAGAGGACCAAAGTAATGACAAACAGCTTAGAGAGGCGCATAGAAGTTGGGGGAGTGGGAGTTGAATATGTCCATGAGTACCTTTACCTTGGCCAGATAGTATCCTTCCAGGCAAGACAAGACAAGGAAATCTCAAGACGAACCGAGAATGCCTGGAGGAACTACTGGTCAATGAAAGATCTAATGAAAGGCTCATTACCTCTCTCCCTTAAAAGGAAACTTATGGACATGTGTATACTCCCCACCCTTACTTATGGAGCGCAAACTTGGTCTCTAACCAATCGTCAAAAGTCCGTCCTGGGGGTTTGCCAACGAGCGATGGAACGCAGCATTCTTGGAGTTAAGCTTGTCGACCGCGTTAAGAACTCAACGCTGCGTTCCAAAACCAAGATCGCTGACGTGGGACAAACAGCTGCCAAGATGAAATGGAACTGGGCTGGCCACATCTATCGCATGTCCGACGACCATTGGGCGAAAGTTACTACACAGTGGTTCCCCAATGGCCGAAACCGACTACGTGGTAGGCCTAGAAGGAGATGGCGGGACGAACTCGATTCATATCTTCCGAACTGGCCGCAATTAGCACCTGACCGCGACAAATGGAAGGAAAGGAGGGAGGCCTTTGCCCAGCAGTGGGAATTAAAGGGCTTATAATAAATATAATAAATATTTCTAGAATTGAAATATGTATAACAAACACTTATATTAATCTTGGTAGCGTAATGGCGTAAACAAAAATGTAAAGAAAAAGAGGCTGCGAATTTGATCCCAAACGAAGATTTTAAGACTGAAAAAAATATTTTAACTTGGAGTTAGCTTGTGGAGCCCTGCTATATGTCAGAATATATGTCAGAGATAATATGTCAGAGAGATGTTCGGCATCTCTTGCAGCCCATCTTAATGTTACTGGTGGTAGGTCTCTCACGTGTGAGAGGCCCCTGGGTAGGTACCATCGCTTTGTCTATTTCTCCCGTCAAACAGCAGTGTAAATGCACTGTTGTGTTTAGAATTGAAGGACATTGTAGCCAGAGTAACTACTGGACATATTGAGACTTAACATCTTATGTCTCGGGATGGCGAGTGCAGTGGAATGCCAAACATTGCTTTGTAAGTCAAGGTGTTGTTTGGTTCTGCTACTGTTTATGAGCGGTCGTATCGCTTACCATCAGGCGAACGGCATGCTCGTCTCGCCATTTATTGCAATAAAAAAATGTCATTTCCTCCTCTCGGACATGATTCTTGATTTCCTATTTTTTAATATATTTCACATTACAAAACGTTTTATTGTTCGTACATGAGTCATATCATAATTACTAGAAGATCGTTTACATTTATATGGAATGTCATTAAAATATTGCATAATTTTCTAGTGCATTTTAAACACCCAATTACTAATTACTTAATCTACACGTTCTAATTAACATGAGAGGAGTGTCAGGAACATATTTTCAGCATTAATTAAAGTCGTAAAGGTAAAACCGTTTATTTAGGACAAACTTACAGGTACTTTACAATATGTTTTGAATACTTAAAAAAATGATAGATACTACCCTAAACGTTATTTCATCCCCATTTCTCCCCTTAAAAGGAGAAAAACCTAAAACTACAAATACTTTATTAATTTTTGGGTCCGTGTTTGTGTTTTTCCGTCCCGTCCTATCTCGTTATATCTCGCCCCATCCCATCTCATTCCTTCTTAAGGCATGTTATCCAGTCCCATTACATCCCGTTGAGTATCGAAAGTAACAAATATATCGGAATTCTTTCCGCGTCCCACGGGAATACTATACTTTTTGGGATAAAAGTAGCCTAATCTAGTAGAGTTAATTCAGGGTGTCAGCTATCTCTGCATAAATACTCTACAAATTTCATCTAAATCCGTTAAGCCGTTTCTGAATTCATCGCGCACAACCGTACACCAAACAGACAAGAATGGAAAAATCATTAGTTTTTCTCATTTATATTCCATATACAGACATCGGTCCATTACAAAATTATTATTGTATTGTATCAGCCCATATACGTTCCACTGCATGGCACGGGCCTACTCTACAATCGAAAGTACGATTGAGAGTGGTTAGGTCATATAGTCCACCACGCTGGCCTAGTGCGGGTTGGCGGACTTACATACCATAGAAATTCTTATAAATCGCTATGGTATGCAGGTTTCCTAACGATGTTCGACAGCCTCCGTGGCGCAGTTGGTTAGACGCCGCCTGTGAAACGAGAGGCCGCGGGTTCGATCCCCGCACCGAGAGAAATGTTTGTGCGGCCCACAAATATTTCTTCCGGGTCTGGGTGTTTGTGAGACCGAAAAGTCTCTCGTAGTTCCTGATACCCACGACACAAGACTCGATCTTAGTGTGGGGTCAGGACTATGTATGTGACTGTTGGGTCTTATTATTATTATATTTTCCTTCACCTTTCTAGTGCGTGGTGATTGACTGTCAGTACACACATGACTCCGAAAAGTCAGAGGTGTGCCCTGGGATTTGAACCCGCGACCACTGTGAACAAAATTATTATATTACGTATAGATTAACCGACTTGCCTAAAAAATGGTCAATTTAGAAGACTTCCCTGCCCTCACACCCACTACTGCAACTCCTGTAAGCCAAGATCAATAGTGGCACGCATTGTAATGAAATTGAAGCTCGGCGAATCATCGGGAATGTCTAACTTGCCTTTAACACGCAACGAAATCAATCACAAAATTTTGTTAAATGGAGGTGTTGGAAATACATTATTATCCACTTCCCTTTGGCAGATTCTCAGATTAGGCGATAGTGCACAGCTTGGTGAAAAGTGAAGTGTGAAAACAAAGTGAAAAGATTCGTCTTTTATGTTATAAAGATTAAAGAAAATCGAGGAGTGCAAACCGCTTCCAACAGGTCACTTTGGAACTCCTTACGGGAGGCCCGCACTGCGATTGATTTCCAGTAATCGTAGGCGTTAGGTTATAGATTTCTCTCTTTGTCTCTCTCTTTCTTTCTCTTCAGCCACTGAAAGCGCAAGGCTGAACTAGAATAAGCCTCCCCCAAGGAACTTCACCTGTTGGAAGTGGCCTGCATCAATAGGCTTCCTGTAACCTTAAACAGGTCATCAATTCCCTTTGTAGGCGGCGTGAACACTTGTTGGTTAATTTAGATTGAATAGATGTTATTTATTTAAAACAAAAAATCAATTCGATTTAGATTTAAAAACAATCAATTACTAATTTGATGTTGATGACGAAGGAATGTGTTAAATAAAATTTCGCTTTATAATACGAATATACGAGTAGTCAGTATGCATTTTAAATATAAAACAAATAATTGGGTTCCATAATTATAATACCTCTGCGAAAATTAAATACCATAATATCAAAAATAGTATTCGTGGAATCGCTTTAAAGTGATTGTGAACAATAACATTGAAATGAATTCCTGCCGCTGCTTTCAAGTAAAGCGTATGAATATTTCCAATAAGCCTTTTAATCCGTATGCCGTTTCTACGAAGCGATAAATAAACATTGTACGAGAAAACGACTGTCCACGCCGACTTCTGAATAATTAAAAGAGCTATTGACCTGCAACCACCGCTTATCATAATAATATCATTAAAATGTACGTCCCTGGCTATATTTTATTTAACCGATATATTGATAGATACTTTACTTGATTCAATTTAACGGTGAAGGATAACATCGGTAGGTACAAGAATTTTTATTAAGTTCACTAATATGTTAGCGTGGGAGACTATGGTCTGAGCTCCCCAGTCAATACTCGGATGTAGAGGATTTCCGTACTTTTTTTACGTAGTATTGACTTTAATTAACAGCGCGTTTTAACACACTCTATGGCAATGGTATTGTGATAATAATGACAATAAAATGCATACTAAAAGCTGAAGATGGCCTTTGATTATAACAGACTCTTAAATAAACTGGAACTTTAAACTTGTATTTTTGTTCAATTCTAAAAAAACAAAAAGGGTTTCACAAATTTAGTAATGTCAGGTTTTATTATGATACTTAAGTTGTTTTAAGGATCCCGTAGAGAGACCAATCGAGATACACCAAATGTGAGCGTGTCAAACGTGTTCGATTCGATTGGTCTATTTGATTTGATCCTTCGATAGAGATCAAGATCGTTTAATGATTTCCTACATCAGCCATAGTAATATTTGTATCAATTTGGATATCGACACTGGCGTGTTTCCACAACGGCTCCAAGAAACACCAATTGGCATCTCATTCTAGACAAATTCCTGTTTTTATATCCACATTAAAATTCAATAATTAAGCAAGATGTTTCTTTCTATATAATTTATAATAAAATACTTTTCAGTCATGCAAAAATGGCATTTTATGACACCAAAAAGTCTCTCATCGTTTCTGATACCCACGATACAAAGTTTAATTAATTATTATTATTAGGACTATTTGTGTGACTTTTAAGGGTACATAATTGTTTATTAGGCTTTTCATTCTGAATTTCATTTATAAAATTGAAGCTTAAGTCCGACGTATAGGAAGATATTAAAATTGTGTTGAAAGAGTCTACGTCTCGATATTTGTGTCGCTTCGTGACGTGAAATCGGGGGAATCCATTGACTAGTTGAAATAACGTGTGATTCGTGAATAATGTGTTTTTATGTTCACGTAGTTTTGCATATGACTAATGTAAATGGTAATATATTTCATGCCATACATGAGGTGAACAATTGGTCATTTCTGTTTAAATATTAATTCGTCACGATATAAAATATTTCTTATCAGCCCATATATGTATGTCCTACTGCAAGTAACAAGCCTACTCTTCAATCGATAATACTATTGAGAGTGGTTAGGCCATATAGTCCACCACGCGGGCCTACTGTGGGTTGGCAGACTTTAAATACCATACAAATACATACAAATCGCTATTGTATGCCGGTTTCCTCACGATATTTTCCTAAAAATGAATAATAAAATATTTTAATCATAATATTATTTGAAATGATAATAGTCTCTGTATCAATTGTTTTTAATTGCAGCTGTTATCAGGTAATGCGATAAAACTAATGAAAGTGTTTTCACTTTGTTATTTTTATTCATGGTTGTTGTATGACTAATCGTTTCAACTATGTACCAGTTATGTATTTTAATAAGTCAGTAAGTGACATAGTTAATAATTAACGCAATTTATGCGTTGTTTTCATATGTATATGCAACAGTATCTTTCGAGTTGAAGGTATTGTAGGGACAAATTAATTAGAACAGAGGAGCTTACTTAAATAAATGAAATACAACCAAGTCTCATAGATAGTTGTGACTCCGCACTAAGATCGTGTCTTGTGTTGTGGATATCAGGAACCACGAGGCGTAACGTGGATAGCGAAAAAACCTTCCCTCTATCTGGACTTTCTACTTATAATGAACAGCATAAGTCATTTGAATGTAAGAACTAAAATATTATACAAAATCCTTGTGGTTCAGTTGTAGACTACCTTTGGCTCACGAGAGGAAAAGAGATTTCATCCTAATATACGATTTTTTATTCCATTTCAGATGTCAACATCAGCTTATAAATGCAAGAACTGTTTCATATTTCAACCATACCAAATAATTTACGACCAGGACCAAAACTACCAAATCAGACAGATGGTAGCAAGGTCGGCAGAAGATAGTCTTCGGGGCAACGAGAGATCCCTCCCGATCCACAGCGAGACTCAGAGGATACAGGACGAAGAACGAAGAAGACTAATCCCAAAAGTAGAAGAATCCAAACCTAGAGTTGAAAATGGATCTTATAAGATCTTAAATAACCCTCCTGAACCTTACATTACGAATAGAAGAAGTGAGTATATTTCCATCAATTTTAACCCTTTCCACCCGGGGTAGTGATTTTTGACGAATTTCCGCTTTTCAACTTTATTATCATAATAAGGTAAGTAAAAGGAAACGCTCAGATTATCTTAAGATTTTTATTGTACCTAGAAGTACTATTTCCAAGACCTAGACTTAAAAGTACCATCAGGAACATTGTGTTATTACAATGTTAGGTACCATGATAGAAACTACAGAAATAATGAGATCTAATATTTACTTAGTTATAATGAAATAGATAGGTTTGAAACAAATTGACCTCATGGTATTCAGCAAAACAATGTTTTTTTTCATTTACACACAAATACACGTTGCAATGAGAACAGTTACTATGACGTTTCGACTGAATCTTTTCCAAACTACAAACCTCACAACTTCCCCTATTTTCTACGAACGTAGGCCAATGGATGCCTCTATTACCCAAGCGAACGTCTTTTATATTGGAGTACTCAGATTTGCGTCTTTTGGAAGGGCCACCTTTCGCAGTATTATCAGTAGAAGTCTTTCTGTTCTGATTAGCATCTTTCATTGTCATCAAGCCTTGAGTAACAGAGCGTCGAAAATCTTTTACAGTTGTTTGTTTCATTATGAGTCCATGAATGACATATGAATTGACAAATGCGATGTCCAGAACACCCCAAGACAAACTGTGCCATCATTTCGGAGATTTGTGATCTATACAGTAAAGGACTCTCAAACGATCAGCTGTATCTACGCCGCCCATATAGCTATTATAATCTTTGAGAGCTAGAGGACATGTAATGGCAGACTTGGATCCATTTTTTTCTTTACGTATCACAGTTGCCGTTTCATTACCATGAAAATTAGATAGTAAATGATCCACTTTGTTAGTCTTCTATTACTCCAGTATGTAGAACGTATTCCGGTAAAATTGTATCTAGGTCCTTCTTTTTCCATTTACGGTTTGGTTCGGGTAATCGCTGATTAGTTCTGTGTGAGGACGTATTTGCAGACGGTAGATCAGTCTAAACACTAGATCCAGGTATTGGTGATGGTGGTACCTGATTTACAGGGCACTCCAGTTCATCTTGTTTTGAAGACGACGATGGCGGATCTTCGGCTAAAGTATTTTTTAGAGCTGTTTCAAAAACCTCATCGAAGCCTCTTGGTGAGGGTAGTTGAATATTTTCCACTTCATCATCGGACACACCTGCATCAGACTCTTCGTCACAGTCCGGAATCTCTTCTAATAGCAGGGCTTCAATTAGAGCAGTGTTGTGTATAATATCCATCTCAATGGCTAAAACAATAAACATATTGCTAAAAATAAAAAATACATTAATGTTTGATAAAACAAAATACCCACTTCATCGAGTACGTGTATTATCAAAGCTCATCATTTTTTAGACTAAAATCACCTGACGGTACTTTTAAGTCCTCATCAGTTTTTATCTAATATTCATATAAAATAGAGTGATAATACGTTATAACAGCTTTTATAAATGTACTCCGTGATATAAACAACGTAATTAGTAAAAAAATAAGCATGTCGGGTGTTCTTATGTAAGACTCATATGCTAAATAATTGTAAATCGGCCATTAGTAATGTACGGGTAGTTGTAGAAGTAATTTTATTAAAGGAAACCCGATTGTGGTTCTATTTCACTACCCACAGTCAGACTGGGTGGGAGCATGACAGTTTGCAATATAAAGCGCGTCCGGATCGTAGACAAGGCAGATTCGAGATCCAGCAGTCGGCAGTGAAACAGTGACAAACGCGTGTTTACTAAAGTGTGTGTGTAAAGTAACAAGCTATCGCAGATATTCGGATAAACCGTTAATCCATTAATTATAACGTGTGGTGATAATAATGATTAAATAATTAACACAATGGATTTTATTATCCGTCACATCCTACATCAGAAGCGGGATCGTCCTACGCAGTATAGCCGCAACCGCTTGGTTATCGACATCAGCTGGCGCAGATTCTGACGTGAGTACCAGAACTAATAACTTGAGGTAAATTATAATGACCGGTGACTGTTTTGTGTAGCTGTCGTATGTGACTCACGTGTGTGATTATCATATTTGGCCCACGTATTTGGTTGTTATGTGTGACTCACGTGTGTAGCTGTCGTGTGTGTGTGTGTGTGACTGCCATTTGTGGCCAGCACATGACTATCAACATTTAGATAAAATTACTTCGTATATAGAAGCTATAAATGTCTCGTTCGATCTTGGTAAAAGTTGAAACTAAATCGCTGCAGCGTAGAACAAATAATTAGTGGTCTAACCAAACAGTATAACCATGCAGCGCTAGATCCCTTTCAGGATGTAGTTTTCTCGCGACCAAAAGGTCGAAAGCGCTGCAAATTTCATGGCGCTTACGCGTTTTTGAAAGATTCGTGTGCGGTACATGCACTGCACCTAGGTGGGACACATTTGTCACAAAGAACGTCTTATCTAGTGTAACATTGATATCGATGACTATCAAATTGTAACTACCTACATGAAGGAGTTATACGAAAAAAATAAACCTACTACTAGAACCTATCAAGAAAAATTGATGGGCATCTGTTCAGCTGTGCTCTTGGTATTGTAATAGCCCATGTGCTGCGGTGAACTGCTTACCATCAGGTGACACACCAACTCATCTGCCTGCCTAGGCCATTAATTGTTATCAGGAGCAGTGACATGGAGCTGTGACTGTGTGCCCTGGAAGTTCCAAGACACCTGCATCTTCACAGGAGTGTTTCAAATTGGTGAGATCTTTCCATTTTTGTTTGAATTTGGTTTTGCCATTTTACTTTCGTTAATTCTTAGAGCAATTTAAGAAAATGTGACGAAGTGCGCAACAATAGAGATTACTTAAAGAAAACACGACCTTAAAGCAAAGGTACACAGATACCAATCTCAAAAAGGGATATTGCATTGTTCCAGACAAACTTCATGGACTCTACGATGAAACGAAATGCAGACGGCAGGTGCAGAGCGCGCCCCGCCGCGCCGGTCCGAACTGCTGTATCAGCACAGCAAAATCAATTCTTAATGTATTAAGACCTACTTAGTAGTTGGACCAAAAACAAGCCCACTGAGTTTGATTCGCTGGATCTACTCACAGCTGGGTCGTGTCGCGTTATTTCCAGTGGTAAAGTAAGCCCGCTGAGTTTGTTTCGCCGGGTCTTCTCAGGACAGGGCCGCGTTGGATCCGGTGGTAATTTTAAAACGTTTATACCTACGTGCCGTTTCGTATATCCTCATGGTCCAAGCAACGACAGGGTGCCCGTGCACTCTTATTACTCCCGAAACATAGAATCAAGCTAGGCTCGATGACAGTAATCGACCCACGCATTTAAGCTACTATTGATACCAAGAGTTTTTTAGAAATAGCATTTAGTAAAAGATTTGTAAGGTGAACGTTTTCATAGACACAGTTCACATGAAGTAATTTGATAATTAATAATTACTATAATTATTGAGGGGTTTCTTTGAGACCTGAAAAAAAAAGAGAAAATACAGTCTGATCTGCCCAGTTATGTAAAGAAAAAGGAATTTTTTTAAGCTAAAGGGGAATTATCCCGGTCTAGCATAGTTCGGTCCAGTTTTCAAACTGAAGGAACAATCTGGCACCTGAAGGGTCTCATAGACTGGTCCAGGTTTGCGTTGTCTGAACTCTGAAGGGAATGCTTTCCGGACCAGACTGTATCATAGAAATAATATAACAATTTGAAAAAATAGTAATAATTATGTGAACTGAGTCAGGATGAACGAACAAATGATTTCCTTGTCATCAAATGATGTATAGACACACACACGAGGACGTGTGCACGTCAGTATGGCCGTGTCGGGTGTTCTTATGTAAGACTCATATGCTAAATAATTGTAAATCGGCCATTAGTAATGTACGGGTAGTTGTAGAAGTAATTTTATTAAAGGAAACCCGATTGTGGTTCTATTTCACTACCCACAGTCAGACTGGGTGGGAGCATGACAGTTTGCAATATAAAGCGCGTCCGGATCGTAGACAAGGCATATTCGAGATCCAGCAGTCGGCAGTGAAACAGTGACAAACGCGTGTTTACTAAAGTGTGTGTGTAAAGTAACAAGCTATCGCAGATATTCGGATAAATCGTTAATCCGTTAATTATAACGTGTCGTGATAATAATAATTAAATAATTAACACAATGAGTTTTATTACCGTCATCCTACAAGCACTTACCTATGATATTCTATTTATAAACATGTTACAATTACACCGCACAGTAAAGTAAAAAAAAATCCGATGGGTTGTAACTCGCTGTTCAAATTTCTTGACAATGTCACGTGGTAATACATTTAAAGCGCTGTGATTGGCTTACGGAAACGGTACTGTAAAGGAACGTCAGTTGTAGTTAACATAAAGTGATTTCGTACTTAAGTTATTAGACGAAAAATGTGGAGGTACTTCTAAGTACCGTAAGGAGGGAAAGGGTTAAAATTATTTATAAATGCTTTGGTGCATTTTTTTTCCACTCTCTCTCTCTCTCTCTCAGTCTCTCTGTCTCAATGCAATAAAGTAAAATTTCGTAAAAATAGTTAACGACCTGAATATATAGATAGCGGTTGGAGACCTGAATATGACGTATTTGGCAAATTAAGCTTGTACAATTTTCGCAACTATTGACAACGCAAGACACACAATATTATTAGTGCAATAATTTATAATCCATCTGCTTTTACTCCCTTTAACCGGTGCAAAATATAATTTTATGCCCCTTGCACAGAAAAAAACTTAGCATATTTTCTTGCGACGGGCTACATCGCTCACGTCAATATGTTCAGGAAAAAAATTAATATACACGCACATACCGGGTATATCAAGGTATACGCACATATCAAGAGTGCTACCGAAAACGAAGCCGGGTAGTAGTTTTAGTGACTACAAACACAATGTAACTAAAATTTTTGCAAAGAAACGCGACAATTATATTTTATACTAGCGGTCGGACCCGGCTTTGCCCGGGTGCAGATAGTTTTTGAGTCCAGTATTGATTTGGCAACAACATATTATTTCGCTTACTAACTATATTTCCCGTCCCGTTCTATCCGGTTTATGTCCCGTCTCATTCAGTCCCATGATGAAATTTTAATTACCATTTTTTATCAGTTTTTTGTATTAGCTTTATTGAAAAATTTCTTTATATACAATATTTTGTAATTGTGATATTGATTCGTTGGTGGGAGGCGCCCGACGTAACGGCCCAGTGGTGGCATGCGCGTGAGCTGCGCGCGGGAATTGTAACATTACTTTTTTTTTCTAAAATAAAATAATTTTTCTAAAATAAATGTAGCCTAAGTTACTCCTTGTTATATCAGCTACCTGACAAAAAAAGTCCCGTCAAAATCGGTCTAGCCATTTCAGAGATTAGCCGGAACAAACAGACAGACAGACAGACAGACAGACAAAAAAATTCTAAGGTCATTTTCGGTATCGTGTATATACGATATGTAGTTGGAGATTTTTTTTTATTTTCACTTTAAAAACAGACACTTCAATTTTATTTATATACATATAGATTATAATTTTTTAAATATCGTCGAGTTTGGGTGGTAAATCTATAGTTTTTGCTAAAATAATAATTTAAAGCCTTGCATACCATTGCGTCTTTAAATTATTTAAGAAAAACTATGTATTTGCCATCCTAAATCGACCATAGAAAAAAAAAAATACAAAAAAAAATTGTCACAAATTTTTGAACAAAATTTAGTTGCATTGTATCTGAAGTCACTAAAACTACCACCCAGCTTCGTTTTCGGTAGCAGTCTTGATATACCCTGCATACATGGGCTTTATTTTGAAGACTAAGTAAAAGAATAATTTTATCAGTGCTTTACTCCTAAATTTACACATTTACGTACGGTAATTTTAATTTTGATACTTTTTTCGTCTATTCTACGAACTTAGCAGTAGCCAGGGTTCGCGTTCAAGTATCAAGACAAATTTCAAAAATAAATAAACAAATCTTGTACTTTAATATTATGTATTTCATTATTTCTAAACTGCGAGGTCGTTGTTTTCGATATTTTAATTATTATTAGAACAAGCATACAAAAAACATAGTTCGCCGATGTGTTTTTGAGGTGGGTACCTGTTGAAACATCCATCCATGCTGTCGTTATTTAAATAAATACACCCAACAGTAAAATTCATAATCCTAGCCCAACATTCATTTCAATTATTTTTTCTGGTCGTGGTTACCAGAAATTACGAGAAACTTTTCGGTCTCACAAACATCCAGACTCAAATAATTACTTGTGGAACACACAAATATTCGATTCGGTGCGGGAATTGAACCCGCGGTGATGTGGTGGTGGTGATGAAGATATTAAGATCTGTAGCACATTGGAAAAGTGTTTAGTCTAATCATAACTACTTTAACAAACTACGAAATAATTAAATGCCAAAAGAACAAATCATGTCGTTAATAATAATTTAAGTATTTACAATGCGAAGATATTCAGTGGTGAATTTATATACTGGAGGTAGGTCTCTCATATTTGAGAGACCGCCTGGGTAGGTACCACTGCAAAGGCCATTTCTCCCGCTGTACATCAGTGAAAATGCACTGTTGTGTTTGGGTTAGAAATACATTGTAGCCAGAATAACTACTGGACATATTGAGACTTAACATCTTATGTCTCAGGATGGCGAGCATATTGGAATGCTACGCGTTGCTTTATAATCCATTGTGTCGTTTGGTTTTGCTACTGTCTATAAGCTGTCGTATCGCTTACCATCAGGCAAATGGCATCCTGGTCTCGCCATTCATTTAAATAAAAAATAAACAATATTTATTTAATTAATTACAAACATTGAACTGTGATAAATAAATGTAACAGTTGTTACATAAAAACCTTATGGCCAGTTACATTTCCCTGTTTTAAACACCCAACAGTTTAACTTTCCGCATTGTCACCAGCAATTGTTTCTCAGAAGTTTGTAACAGCCAATTGGGTACAATATTTACAATATCATTTCACAACTATAAGAATAATGTTTATAGACAATTACAGCGTCGATATACCGTTACGAAATTTCAGACACAGCCGTATTTTCCAATATTTAGACATGTAAAATTGTGCCTATCGCCTAAAAATAATACCAAGAGTTAGTTATACCAGACATTAATAATAACAGAGTTAACTGGTGGTAGGTCTCGCATATGTGAGAGACCGACTGGGCAGGTACCAACGCAATATCTATTTCTCCCGCCAAACAGTAGTGTAAATACACTGTTGTGTTTCGGTTTCAAGGACATTGTAGCCGGATAGCTACTGAACATATTGAGACTCAACATCGTATGTCTCAGGATGGCGAGCGCAGTGTTATGCTGAGCATTGCTACTGTCCATTAGCGGTCGTATCGGTTACCATCAGGCGAACAGCATTCTCGTCTCGCCATTTATTGCAATTAAAAAAAATGCGGGTGACTCATTAAATTATAGAATGACAACATAATACAAATATATATTTTATTTATTTATTAAGCTTCATATACAATGCATGTGGCATTATCTCCCAGGCGACCTTTAGATGAAGCAGAGATGAGCTGAAGTAGATGTACGAATACTGAAATAAAGATAATGAGAAAAGTTACCTAACTCCTTTTCCTGGGCGATTACTATATACAACCATGAACATTTCATAAAATGGCCTACTTTCTGAAAAATAAAAGGTAGGAGGGCAGAAAAAAATGGCCCGGCACCGCCATTTTTATCAACGTTTTTGATGTAATAGCCTCTATATTATAGACTCTGTAAGTCTCAGGCGTTTGTATTCCTAATTCCTCAGTGGATTTAAATATAAATGGCAGGGTTCCGGTATTAAAATTTAACAAGTAAACAATGCACTTTACTTAAAAAGGTTAAATCCTTCTCGACACGATATCGATTGCTGTCGACAACATTCTATTTTTAAAATTGTACAGCCAGTCTCGAAATAAACTAGTTCGAAGTTTATTTTAGGGGTATTTATAAATTGCGTAATTTATTCAGCAATATTCCATAATTTAAAAATCCAGCTGCGAGGTATATATACCAAGGCCGGCCGATAACATTGCGAAATTAATGTCGACTGCACCGTGTACCTTAATGTCCGCTGTTTAAACACTGACGTCACTACCGCGACTTCCTGCTTTATAAGCACATACGCAATCACTCGATTATGAATAATTTATACGAATTTGGATTCGATTCGTTTTAAATCTTTAATTGAAAATCCCCGATAACTTTATATTCGGTGGCAATTCTTTTATGACATTAAATCGCTTTATTGAGTAGCATTATAAATTGCTGCAGTGGTAGAAAGTCAATGATACGGTTGAAAATCAAATATAATAAAAATAGCAAGGCGCTCGTTTAGGACTGAAAAGATACCTTTCTCCATCTGTACTGTCCTATACTATATCAACCCATACATGTAACACTGCAGCGCATAGGCCTAAGCTACTATCGAGAGTACGATTGAGAGGGGTTAGGCTATATAGTCCACCACCCTGGCCAGGGGCGGGTTGACGGACATTTCGAGTTTAAATGATTGTTGTTTATATTAGAAAACATAACTGTAATAAAGCGATTAATAGATATTTTTTAAATTTAATTTGTTGTTCCATATACCGCCACACGCCAATAGAAAATAGATGATTTTTACCAATCACTAAATCGCAATCAAGGACACTCACATTAACTACAGACAATTCAGATTTCACCCGGATCGTTCCAAATGATTCTGTACTTTCCCCATCGTGTTTAATTTCATTTGACGTAATCAGGCCAGAGAGAGGCGCTGGTAATTTGCAAAGATGTGCATAATTACCACTCGAATGTTTATCGATGAAAGTACCCAATGCACTGCTTAAAAGATTACCTACGTGTTTATTCAACCGATGCGGGATATAATTCACACTTTCATTAGCAATTCAGTAATCACAATTCATCATGAATTATTCATCGATAATAACGGGTTTTAAAGATTAATTTTTCCATAAGATATAATCATATGTGTTTGTTAATCAGTTATGAAATAATCTATTTACGGGAAAGCAATTTTAAGTTTAACTATGCTTGGAAGGCCACAGGCGCATCGCAATCGAGCAAACAAATACAAAAAACGACGGACTGCTATTTGCGACGAAATGAAACCTAGTAAAAGTAAATAAAAGCTTCTTCAGGATGCATGTTTATATACTCTATTTCCTTTTTTATAGCAATTTACAAATTACAAAGAATTGGAATTCCACTGCGCTCGCCATCCTGAGACATAAGATGTAAAGTCTCAATATGTCCAGTAGTTCCTCTGGCTAAATCTGGGAGAAATAGACATTGCGGTGGTACCCACCCAAACGGCCTCTCACATATGTGAGACCTACTACCAGTAAAACCCTTTATGTTTGTGGTTAGTATGGGAGATACGGGACGCCACCCTTAGCGGGGCCTTACCTATATGGCACCTGATGAAAACCGCCAGTTGAGAAAGTATGATGTTAGGTTTTTGCCTCCGTGGCGCAGCTGGTTGGTCGGAGGGAAGAGGCTGAATGTCACCCTGAAATATCTAAACCTGTGAAAATACAAAAGTGAAAACTACGACACAAGGCTAATATTTTTGGGTCGAGACTACGTTTTTTAAATAAGTGTGATGTTGTGTTCACAGGTCAGGGAGACGCCACGTCAAATGACAGGATAGTATTCCCGGGTCCCACATCGACGCGGTCGTTCATACCAGAGGTTCCGGAGGAGTGCAAGAGAATCGGGATATGCGACAGTATACCCAACTATCCAAAAGAACACGTAGCTAATATTATATCTCAAGTGAGTCATTTTTTTTTGTCTCACCAAAACCCAGACTAGCATCGAATACCTGTTGATCACACAAATATTCGAATCCAAGAGTTTTTTTTTTTTGGGCTTATCCCAGCTAATCCTGGGTCCGATATTTTACCAATATCTTCCACATTAACCGCTTTTTTGTAGTCTTCAATTGCGTATGGAAAGATATAATAAGTACAAAATTCGTTAACATTACGCTAAGTACCTACGTCTCCTCTGGCTAACTACAGACTGTCAAAAACCCGAGCCTAAAATAAAATATTTCTTTAATCACGCAGCAACAAGGAAAAATACTTTACAATTACCCATTAACAATGTGCCGGGACATTTTTAACATGCTGAAGTTAGGCCAGCAACTTACTTAAGGTTACCCATAGCTCTAGTACCCAAGGAGAAAAATAATTAATTACAAGTACTCCTTTTACAACCTTTATAGTTGGGAGACGGGGTGAAGAACTTTCAAAGCGACGAGCTTGAGTTAGACACTCCAGAGATCGCCCAGAGACTGGGCCCGCAAGAAGAAAATATGGAACTCTGCAATTTCAGAGAAAGGGTAAGAAGATTTTATGTATAACAGTACAATCGTACCACTATTATGTATAACAGTACAATCGTACTGTCGATGTGCCGTGATAACTAAGAGTACCGCGTGACAAATAATAAATATCTTACGCCTCTTCTACACGTCAGCAGATGCATCTGCAAACGACGTCTTCGGATGGGTGTTACGATCGTCAAGTGGAACGCACGGTTTGAATAAAATAATAATAATAATTAAAATCCATTAAATTACACCAACAGTACGTTCCACTTGACGATCGCAACACCCATCCGAAGATGACGTCTACAGATGCATCTGTTGACGTGTACAGGAGGCATTACACTTCACACTATCATAGTATAGATAGTTTAAGACCTTTTGTCGCTTAAAAGCGCTGTTGTGCTATACATAATATGTAGCTTTTCTTTCTTAACATTTTATTACATATTATCATTATCATGTGATAGATATATTTATTAGATTACGAGTGTATATTATTTATTTATGTTATTAAAGCCTCTATCTTTAAGGCGGTTAAATTGATATTGTTTACTTTTATTGGAGTTCATAATTTCACCACACGCCAAGTTATAGTAGATGCGCTGTACATACTGACCGCTCATGGAAAGTAACAAAACCAAGCAACACCTTAAATTACCAAGTAATACTTAGCATTCCACTGCACTCGCCATCCTGAGACATAAGATGTTAAGTCTCAATTTGTGGTAGTTGCTCTGGCTACAATGTCCTTCAATCCAAAACATAACAATGGATTTAAACTGCTGCCCTTGTCTCGTGAACAAGCCATCGTATCTTCAACGAACTCTAAATTGCAAGGTCAGCCCGTTGCAATCCACTGCTATACCTAAAACTGGATGCATAAAGCAGCAGACCGGTCGCTGTGGCGTACCTTAGATGAGGTATTTAGAAATAATAATTAAAACCCATGTCTATCTTCTTCTTCTTCTTCTTCAGCCTATATATCCACCCAATGCTGAGTGTAGGCCTCTTGTAATGCACACCAGGATGGTCTGTCCAGGGCAATCCTCATCCAGTTTCTTCCCGCCACGTGACTGGTTCACTGTCGTCGGTCCACCTCGTCGAAGGTCTGCCCCTGTTTCTATAACCGGTTCTTGGTCTCCATTCAAGTACTGATTTACTCCATCTGCCATCATTCCTGCGGCATATGTGGCCCGCCCATTTCCACTTTCGTCGAGCTATAATTAGGCTAATGTCTATGAGTCCGGTTCGTCTCCGTATTTCCGTGTTACGGACTCTGTCTCGGAGACAAACACCTAACATAACCCGCTCCATGGCTCTTTGAGTTACTTGCAATATGTCTATATTAATATATAAATCTGAAGAGTTTGTTTATTCGTTACCTCTAATCTCAGGAACTACTGGTTCAAAACGTTTTTTTTTGTGTTGTTTAGGTCACTGATGGTGGAATGCTATAGGCTATATATATGACCTATAGGGCGGATGCAGTAGTTAAAAATCTAGCAAATACGAGGAAATTTTATTCACGTTTCGTGGTCCGATTGGTCGATATCCTAAATTGATAGTCGGAATTGAAAATTTTGGCGGCCATTTTGAAAAGTGTAAATATATTTTGGTATCATTTCCAGATAGCATATCCGCAAGCAGCGCCAGACAAAGAAGGGCGATGGTACACGGTGGTAAACACAGAAAATAACCGTCTCCAGGGTTTCAAAGTCGAAATATGCGAGTAAGTACACTTTGCATTTTGTAATATAATGACGGCCTCGGTGGCGCTGTTGTACTGTTCTATTCCACTTTGATCATCTGCCAAAATAAAATAAACCGATGTACTACCCAACGCTGAGATATTTGGTTCAAATCCTATGTGGGGCAGTGATATTGGATTTTTCTATAATTATTATATTATTATAATCATTGTCAGCCCGGTGTCAGGACCTTGTGCCTGAATTGCTGATATAACTTTAGGGGACGGAACACACAGGGCGATAAGCAAATAGCCTGGCAGCATCTCTGCCTACTGCTGCTTGAAAAAAAGGCGTTTGTTTGTAATAATATATTATGAGATGATGAAGATGAGCCAGTATTCCAACACAGCAAGTCCGTTTAATTTTCTTTTATTGCAATAAATGGCGAGACGAGTATGCCGTTCGCCTGATAGTAAGCGATACGATCTCTCATGAACAGTGGCAAAACCAAACAACACCTTGAATTACAAAACGATGCTTGGCACTCCACTGCGCTGGCCATCCTGAGACGTAAAATTTTAAGTATCAATATGTCCAGTAGTTACCATGGCTATAATATCCAACACACTGGCCAATTCCTAGATGTCGCGTCGGTTTGAGTAAATACACATAATGTTCCCTCTATTCGGTGAACGCTGCGGAAATTACCGTTCCGCATTGTCGATTACATCATAGTCGTCTGATTTTGCGCCGTTTATATTTTATTCGCGAGTTTGACACAATCATAACAGCATTACCTATACATATTCTCTTTATCTGTGTGCATTGTGGCCTGTAGCGAACTGGACGTGACTGCCTTAACCATGGTCCTCGGTTTGAATCCGAGAGCATATCTCGTGACTTTTCCGAATAAAGTGTTACCACACACTTTACAAATTAATTACAACAATTTTAACAACCCAGCGTGGTTGACTATGCCCCCACCCCACTGATGATTGTTTAATCCTTTTTTTATTGCAATAAATGGCGAGATAAGCATGCTGTTCGCCTGATGGTAAGCGTTACGACTGCTCATGAACAGCAGCAAAACCAAACAACACCTTGAATTACAAAGCAATGCTTGGCATAACACTGCACTCGCCACCCTGAGACATAAGATGTTAAGTCTCAATATGTCCAGTAGTTACTCTGGCTACAATGTCCTTCAATCCGAAACACAACAGTGCATTACACTGCTGCTTGGCGGGAGAAATAGATATTGCGGTGGTACCTACCCAGACGACCTCTCACATATGAGAGACCTGACACCAGTAAATTATCCATTATAAACCTAGCTTGTTGCGTCTATACTAACTGGGAGACCAAGGATTTTTTTGCTTCGTATTAAAAAGATAGCCACAGCAAACTGTAGAACTATAGGAGCCTTAACCCATCATATCGTGCTCAATCCGTTGACTGACATACATACAGATGAATAAAATATGATTATATATTGTTTTTGGTTTCAGCCCCAAAAAAACGGAGTGCGCGAATTTCGCGACGTTCCAACCTGGATACGAAGCGCGTTGCGTTCAGAAATACGTTCATCGATCAATGTTGGTATTGGACGCCGACGGAAAGACAACAAACATGATGCTCAAAGTGCCCAGCTGTTGTTCATGTCTCGCCAAACTTACCTTATGATTTCATGTGTCCAATTTTGGGATTAATTGTGTTCTGATAGTAATTGACGTTTTCGAACGCAATGTTTTTGTCAAGGTTGTAACAAAAGGTATTCTTATAATTTAATAGGAATATAAATATAAATTATGTGTATGTATATTTCTAAACTTTATGTTTATTTGAGTTGATGAACACCTTATAACAGTGCTTCTCAATCTTATTTCCTAGGGTCGTCAAGTCTTAAAATATAACTTTTAATACCAGCGTTATAGCAGGTTATCAGATCAGCAATAAGTAATATTTGAAAATTGGAATGAAACCAAAAAATAAGCATTAAAATAAAAATGGCATTTATTTTGGTATTCGCTGGCATTTAATGAGTAGGATATACTTGCTTTTCAGAGTATAGGTTCTCAAAACTGGGCTCTTGTTTCAACATTGCCACTCTCGCGTCTTCCGCTATGTCTATTTTTATCTGTACTTGTTATTTTATTACTGCAAGTGCTGATGACACGATATTCATGAGAAACGAAGCTCCAAAATTTCAAGTTCGTTATTGTATTGAAAGTTTAGGCTGAAGTTTGTTCTGTCGAGAAGGTCGATGCATCGACATACGACGTCCCAGGGACAATGTTGCGACGCCCCAGGGCGTCATGACGTTCAGGGAGTTCCTCTATTCATTCGAATTTCGTATCTTTTTTATAGAGTAACCCCCCAGTTTGAGAAGCCCTGTCTTATAATTTGTAAAAATCGTACACACAGAACACACTGGTTCGTAATGCAAAGTTTTATGCTGTCAAGGCCATGCCATTGCTTCCAACTAAATGCTATTATTATGAGTAGCATGATGGGTTCTAAAGCCTGTTATTAGTTTAAACATTGGTTTAAACTGTTCGACCTTGTCCAATACAAAAAACTAGACATATTATAAGTTTAACTAATAGTTTAAATTAAATTAAATCCCTAGTCTCGTATATAAGTATAATATTTAACATCATAACAATAATTAAAAAGACCTTGTACACGATACCTCAATATGTGTGGCTAATAAACTTAAAACGTTATATTAGATATGTGAAGGATAACGTTAGCCTTTCCTGGAAAATTTACTTGACAAAGAATAGTTAATGAGTTAAAAATAATAATCATATAGTTAGTGTCGGCCCAAAAAAATTACATTTGAAAAAACTTGAAAGTAAAAACTTGATAATGATGAGTGACTGAACAAAGGCGAATTCACAGCCTAGAGGTGTATCATGTTCATCTTTTTTTATAAGTACTAAATTAAGATACAATACAGTGAGATATAGTCCAAGTCACACGATACCAAGCCATTCCATAACAATTATCGGTCTAAAACTAATGATGGCGGGACGTGTACAAGGATCTTAATATGAATAATGCTTTTACAATATTATATTTAAGAATGACAGAAATCATGCACAAATGTAAATGTTGAGAGGCTATGGAGATAGCAGAACCAAATTTTATTATTTTATATTTTGTATTGATTGAATAATCCGTGTAAATATTTTGATCTTCAATAATATTGTATATTTTTGTTTAAAATACACTAAATTATTCCTCTGATTTTAGTAGATACTTGCCTGTAATTGTAATTAATTACAATAAATAAATTTTATCGATTGTTAATACTGACTTTTATTAGTAAATCGTTATTTTTTTTATTGCAATGAATGGCGAGACGAGCATGCCGTTCGCCTGATGGTAAGCGTTACGACCGCTCATATACAGTAGCAGAACCAAACACCTTGAATAACAAAGCAATGCTTGGCATTCCACTGCGCTCGCCATCCTGAGACATAGGATGTTGGGTCTCAATATGTCCAGTAGTTTTACTCTGGCTTAAATGTTCTTTAATCCGAAACAAAACAGTGCATTTACACTGCTGTTTAACAAAAGAAATAGACAATGCGGTGGTACCCACCCAGATGGCCTCTCACATTTGAGAGACCTATCACCAGTTAGGCGTATCATTACCACATAATAGGGGTTACACTTCTGTTGACACCCTACACATGTCTCAACAATAAAATTGCGTCCTCTAAGAAATTATTATGCTCTTAAATTGTAACATTTCAATGGACTATAAGCTTTCATCGCGATATTCGATAGCTCATTCTCCAATGCACATGTGTTATACAAATATTTAGCATCAAAAATATGGCTAATCAAAACCGCATAGTTTTTGCTGTAAAAATGATTAATCTATTAACAACCAAAAAAATACCTATATTTTACACAAATCTGAGTCATAGGGGACGTTCAACCTTATAATGCGTGGTCATTGACCAATACACACATAACATTTAATTACGTGAATCGCCCTAAAGTAGAACGATTCACGTAATTAAATAAGTTCAGTTGCGGCGCAGTTGCAGTTACGTTACGATCTTTGGTTACGATCAAACAGCCCTTTTTTTATTCCTGTATAGTCCTCGGCGCGTAAGTTGAACAAAGATGGCTGACGTCTGCGCAGGTACAATAGTAGTGAGAAGTGTTACCTTGCTGTTGCACGCAAAAAAATAAAAATAAATGCAACTTCTTAATCGATTGGTAATTTTGCGTTTTCTGGGAAACAAATAGTTTATACAAACATTCAAAACGATTAGTTTAGTTTTTATTTTAAAAATATACAAAATAAAAACTAATCCGAGGTTTATTTAGTTTAGTTACAATTAAAACCACCTTAACTAACTTGATTTACTTTTTTAAAGACATCGTAGACCATCCTTCTCTCTTGTCTGCTTAAAGTTGGCTGCCGAGCCATGTTATTCTCAGAAAAACAAATTTGTGTGAGAATTTCCGTACGCGACAGTACTCTCGGGCGAAAGGGACGCGTGCGCGGGTGTAGGAGTACGAAAAGACATACAAGAGGCAGTACATTTGTCCCGTACATGACGTCAAAATGTAAGAGCGGCTCAACTTTTTAATGTGTACTACTTCATATTTGTCATTTCATTGGCGTGAGCCGTGAGGCAAAGTAAGCGTAACCACAAATAAGCGTCAGTACGCCTCACTTCAATTGAAGTGGGACATTGTACTGGCTTAGTACAAAAATGAGGGTACTCTTACAAACACTTTTTCAAGTCATGTCCTACTTAACACTACTATGCGCATGCGCGCCGGTGTTTGAGCCGAATTCCGCGCGTCGCACCTCATACCGCACTTCAGTTGGGACCCGAAAATTAGTCACTGCGCATTCAATGTCATAGTTCAACTTATGCGCCGGGGACTATAATACGCTCGCGTCAAGTTCGCGTCACGCGAGCGCTTTAGTGTATTCTACTACTGCGCGTATATGTGAATGTCAAACAAACATACGTCTGACGTACAATAGACGCACAGCTCACGCGCAGCTAAACATTTACAAGAATACAATTTTGTACCAAAACGTAAACTTAATTGTAACCGCACCGCAACTTGATCGGCGCGTCAAGATATTACGTGAATCGCCCTACATAACCTTTTAAAGAACTACGGGGTTACTCTATAAACACGACACGAACTTCGAATATTCGGACGTGGTACGTAAAAAAGAGTTCACTAATGTGTGATATACAAAATGTTGGATTCTTCTATCATACCTCGCAATCATAGTCTAAGTTCGGAAAAAATGATACGTATAAAAGAGAAAAGTATTGATTTTTGCTAGTGGAAATCTTATATTATCTCGAACATCCGAACATTCGAAGTTGGTATCGTTTTTATAAAGAACCCCCCCCCCCCCCTAAGCTACAGCTGTCGTCTTTCAGGTGTCATTTTTGACTATTGTATTGTGACTTGTCAATTGTTACCACAGAGTAGGTACATTCTATATACTGGAGATAGAGTTAACCAGTCGGATTATTGTTATTAGCGCCCTCTGTTGGTATACGACGTTCAAATGGGACATTGGATATTCAAATTATATTATATTAATTTCTCACAGTAATTTCCAAAGCCCGGAATTTTCAACAATTTAGCGATTGTATTGTTTTTATTTATTTTGCTTCTTATGATAATATTTATATGCAACTACTTTTGTTTCTCTCTCTTCATATTTGTTCCAACATCAATAATTACGCGATGTAGAGAAAAGCGACATCTACTGCAAATAGATGAACCATTGCTGTCCAAAGAAAAAAACAATGTATGGACGTCGTTAACAGTCGTCGTCCACTGGTTAGTGGTTAATACTGTTTGACGCGTAGACGGAGAAAGTTTGACGTTTATCATTATCTGTCACTATTGGAAGTAAAATTACGAAAATTAGAAAACTTAGAATCCCATGCCGAATACCGAATAACTTATTCTGGGCATGCAGAAAATGCTTCCGTATTTTAGCAGAAAGACATTTATAACACTGTGTCTTTCGTTTCTGAGACCAGGATTCGCTGTAACATACGCCAACATGTCTGGAGAATTAGAACCAGGTAACCATTGTTTGTTATTGTCCACAAATTAGTTTATTTATTTATTTTTTTATTTTATTTTTTTATTTATTAAATCGATACACCATCGGTGCGCCACCGATAAAATTATATGTTGTTATATATAAGTATTGTGCAAGGTGACGAGCCTTTATAGGTGTATACAGACAGCATTACAAATTATCTTATTTAACAATACAAAAGCACAACTTAATCTAAAACAAATTAACTAAAATTGAATAGAGCGTATTACAAAATAAAAATAGAAATAATAATTATAATCTAGAGACATTTTCAGTATTAGATGATAAAATTTTCGCAACCATATAACATAGTTAAAGTAAAGAAATTACAGCAAACAATGAGATCTAAGCGAGCCTTAACATAAAACTAGAACAATTATAGGAAACATTGTTAATTTTAAAACATGGTGTTACACATATGTCGTATCTTAATAACACTGTCCACATGGAAAATATCAGCGGTGCCACTGCAGTTTAGATTGTTATAAGTCCTAACTATGCGATTCAACGGGGCATTTTGACCCAAATTTGTTCTACAACTGGATAAAGAAAAACTATGTTTTATAGGATACCTCGGTAAAACGCGAGGAACTGTGACATTTAAATGACTTAATGATTCAGGGGAACTCATTTTGCCGTGTAGAAGCTTAGATAGAGTTATAATATCTCCAATTTTGCGTCTATCATCAAGAGATTTCATTTTGAAATGATTTAACCTCTGTTTATAGTTGGCGCGGTAAGGACAATTTCTATCTAAGTAAGCCAAGTATCTGGTGAAGTTACGTTGGACGCGTTCGATTCTGTCTGTATGTATCTGATAGGATGGGTTCCAGATTGGAGAGGCGTATTCCAATTGACTACGCACCAGAGAGTTATAGAGAGTAATCAGGGTTTCAGGGTTTTTGAAGTTTTTACCGATGCGTTTCAAGAAGCCTAGCATTTTAAGAGAGTTTTGTGTTATCTTGTCAATATGTTCCGTAAAGTTTAATTTTGTATCGACTATAACACCCAAATCTCTTATTGACTGCAGCTTCTTCAGAAAAGTGCCATCAATAGTGTAATTTGAGTCAATTGTGATTTTATTTCGAGTTAGCTTTAAGTGATTGCACTTCCCAGCATTTAAACACATTTTGTTGGATACGCACCACGCTTGAATAGAATTTAGATCAGATTGAAGGAGTTCTACATCACTTGGAGATTTAATGTTTTTGTAAAGTTTTAGGTCGTCGGCAAAAATAGAAATACAGCTGTGTTTAATGTGGTCAGAAATATCATTCACAAATATCAAAAATAAGATTGGACCCAAATGCGACCCCTGCGCTACCCCTGATGAAGGCGTAACAGCATATGAACGAAACCCAAGTGCAGTAACGTATTGTTTCCGGTTTGCTAAATATGAACCAAACCAATCCAACAAAGAACCATGTATACCATAATATTTAAGTTTGGATAGCAATATGTTATGGCTCACTAGTTAGTTAGCTCACAATTAGTTGCCGGAAACCGCAAATTACTGCTTGAAAAGCTATTTTTATATAGGTACAGCATAATAATAGCGGTTGTAAGTTGGATAACATAAATTGTAGACATGTAGAAATAATTAAAGATGCTTATTTGTTGTTTGTCCAAAATTCAATCATCAATACTGATTCTTGCTGCGTGACATGAGAAGTTCTAGATACAAAGTTTGCAAAATTATTCAAATATTAAATATTTCTAATAATGACACCAGTGCATACCAATATTACCTATAAAGACCCTTACAGTCCCACAAATAGATCTGAACAATCTTGTACATATTGTGAGCATTAGAAACTACAGAGAATTTGTTCTATAAGCATCAAGCAGAGGCTAGACTGGGCCTATAGGTACAATTGTAGATAACCTCTAGTAAGACATAATAATGTATAATTTCCAACAAACCTATCTGGATTAGGTACACAAATCTGTCATAATTGTAATGATTGGCAAGAGGTGACCATATTTTTCTAATGGAAGCTATTTGGATTACGTTCCACTTCCTACCAAGCACACTATAGTGACTCTTCACTATGCTTGGTGAAGTATAAAAATATAAAAAAATAGTTTTCTCAGCTTCATGCAGTAAACATTACAATATTAACTTCAGTTGTTGATTTTAACACAATACTGTCAAGATTAAATTATTATAAAAACAATCAACATTACCCTGGGCACAGAAAGTATGCTCATGGTTATAGACCTTCGCCAAGGATTTACACAGCAACCTATTGTGATTGACTTGCACCCAGACACTTTCTGCAACTTTCATTCCATGAAAACAATGAATATGAGATCAGTGATGAAGTGACCAAACAAATGCTGATAGCTTTGTGTGAAGATTGAATTATTTTTATTTGTTTAAATAATGTGTAAACTAACTATGTATGGCTTGGCCTAGGGTTCTTTGAATTTTCAGCCGTCCCCTTTATGTACTCGGCTGCTTCTAATATTTCATTGCACTGAATGGCGAGACAAGCATGTCATTCACCTGATGGTATAGAACCACTCAAGAACAACCAAACAATGACATGAATTAAAAAGCAATGCTTGACATTGCACTCTGCTCGCCATCCTGAGACATATCGCACCCCCGGTGCAACAATGTCACATTTGCAAAAATGCATCTTTTCAGGAAAAACATTTGAAACTTTGACATCGTATAAAAATATGATATTTCAAGACATAGACAAGTTGAACAGCTTCTATAACAATACCAACTTTTAATTTACCGTTAAAAAATTATTACCACGTAATATTCTTAAAAATATAAGATTATTTCTTTATACCTTTCAACCTTGCAATTTTTGCATAAGTGACATTGTTGCACAGGGGGTGCGATATGTAAGATTGTAAGTCTCATTACGTCCACTAGTTACTTTGGCTACAATGTCTTTCATATTGGAACACAATAGTGCATTAACCATGCTATATGGCGGGATAAATTAAGTTCCTCTGGCGCATTGTATTATTAACACTTAATATACATATTAAATTAACATAATTATAACTGCCATTTGGAATTAATTAAATAGACATCACCAACAGTTCATAAAGGTTACCTTTGCCTAATGATGTTTTGTAAGACAAAGAATGCTGGTTCCTAAATTAATCACCACAAAATATATTTGATTTATGTGTGGATTTATGTATTTGATCACTTGTTTATTTTTGCCACTGTGGTGAACTATTAGTAACATAAATGTTCAGCAGTAAACTTTCTTTGATTGAAGACATTCTGTTTATTGCAATCCTTTATTAAAAGCAACAAACTCGTATTAAAAAAGCATAACCAACTGCTAAGATATGAAGGTTTTCAATTACTATTAAATATCAAATGTCCATAAAACTTGTTCTGATAAATGTATGTATTCTCTTTTCAGATAAGTTCTCGGTGGCTTATGTGACCGTTCCAAACACTGATGTTGGCAAGACTATTGGCAAAGGGCTTGTGACAAACAAACTGGCGGCTTGCGTCAACATTATTCCTCAAATCACATCTATATATGAATGGAAGAATGAAATCAATGAGGACAGTGAGGTAATTACCGGACCATGTTTTCTACGTCTATTATGCCTACTACATTGTTGTTTTGTATAAGAGTAGGCAGTAAAGATATATATACACATGGTCACATACATAGTGCTGACCCCACACTAAGATTGGGTCTTGCGTCATGGGTACTAGGAACTACTAGAGACTCACGTTTCACAGCCGTTGTTTAACCTACTGCGCCACGGATTCTGTCGTCAACCATCGGCTGTTCCGTAATCCGTATCCGTCAGTGCCATAAATTCGTTAAGTGCGTGGTGGCCTGTTGGAAACGGACCAGAAGAGCTGCCAACAAATTCACGGTAGTTGGAGGTTCAATTCCCACTTTTCGGATCATGTTTGTATTGATATTTAATGACCACGCACTATAAAGACGTAGGAAAATATCGTGAAGAATTCTGCAACCATTGCGATTTGTAAGAATTTCTATTGTATGTAAACTCCGGCAACCCACAATAGCACAGTGTGGTAGAATATATAACCTAACCACTCTCAATCGTACTCTCCATTGTAGAGGAAACCCCTGCCCTGCAGTGAGACGTGTATAGGCTAATACAGTATAATATGTATTTATACTGGTGACAAAATTGACTGCTACTTACAATTGACTTTTAAAATCCTTGAAGTTATTCTTCTGGATCTGATATGGTGAAAAAAATTATACGCTTATGCACGTACCTCATTGTATGACATAGACAGCAACAGAAATATGAGGACAGCACGTCTTCTCTTTTTGGTACCTACACACATTTCCCATTGGCCCTAAATGAAAATAATTTGATGAATTTAAAAAATCTACACATTTGGATACATCTGATGCCATTTAATACTCTGATCACGACGTGCCAGTATTAAAAAAAATGCAGTCATATTTTTATTCTACCACTAGGTTTTGAAAATGGTTTTCACTAGACAAGAACAGGGAAGAAATTCTAATGTTGCCCTTTTCAAAACCAGTTTACAATACAGTCATTATTGTGAAATTTAAATTTGGTTTAGTTCAGAGTAGTTCATAAATTTTTTTAGAACTCATCAATTGTAATTTATGATATGATAAAATGCGATATTATTTTACGAAGTATAATACTTGCGTTTTCTATGATTCCAGGCTCTGCTAATGATAAAAACTCGCACATCTCAAGTGGACAAGCTTACGGAATACGTCAAGGCGAATCACCCATACGAAGTGTGCGAAGTCATATCACTGCCTATACAGAATGGTAACCCACAGTACTTGAAATGGATTGGGGAAATCGTTCCTGATCCCAGCACGAACATCTCTTGAAAGCCTTATATCTGATCTAGAATTACTTTTAGTTAGGGAGTCCTGTCTTCTGGGATTTACTCGAGCGCGTCAGATGAATAAAGGGAATGATCCTCGCATCCTATTGAGTAGCTCCACCACATATCAATATGTAGGAACGTGTAGGAATATCATCGTTCCTACGACGCTCGAATAACTCAATAAGATCGTCGGCTCCCTAACTATTTATAAAACCTAAGACGAAATTATGTCCTAAGTCAAAATAAAAAAAATGATGCTACTATTTAATTGATTAATTATTTCGAACGTTAAAAACATTGTGATGAACTTGGAGTATTTATAATATAGAGGGAGCGCTGTCATACATTCGCGTTTTGAAAAACGTAGATATTTTCTTGTTCGTAATGTTGGTAGCGCTCATATATTAGTGAAAATTGAATTAATTATTTAGCAATAAATTGCTATATATTCCTTTGATAGCCGAAATTATATTTAGCTATTATCCTCTTAAAACGAGTTTGAGTGAAATGAAATAGCCCTAAACTATATATATTTTTTTCCAAGTAATGTATGTATGTTGCACAGCTTGTTCATATATTAGCCAATAGGAGGGCAGAAAAAGGTGGCCCGGTACCACCATTTTTATCTACGTTTTTGAAGTACCAGCGCTGACTCTATATTATAGATACTCTAAGGTGAGGAATTAATAGTTATAGTTCTCATTTTATAAAGCCTTGCAATGAATTTCGCTAATGTGCAAATTGTAACTTGCAGTCTAGAAATAAACCTTTATTTATAAATGTTGAGAAAAGTGTAACAATGAACACTTACCATTTTGTCTTTATGAATGCATTTCTTCAATGACTAGAATACTTGCGAAACCTTATTTAGGTATAGCAAAGTTATGATATTCATAAGTTGATAGGTTGTAAGTCATAAACGTGTTTAAATAAAGTCCTAAAAATAATTAGTCTTTTACTTACAAATTATACATAAGCTTATAAAAACTAGAACTAAGAATAGGCCATACAAAACAGTCATTTTGGAGTACTATTAGGATGCCTGTGAAAATAACGCCATCTATTATTTATTTTTATAACTACCCTATCAACGATCGTTCGATCAACTAGCAAGTGAAGCGTTTTTTACCTGTGGTAGATCGTTTACCTCAATCAGCAGTAGATGTCACTAGCAGTTTTCTCTTGTCACGAGATTCTTAGCTAGGAAAATAAATAAATAACACCCAACAGTCACATACATAGTCCTGACCCCACACCCCACAAGATCAAGTCTTGTGACGTGAGTATCAGGAACGAGGAGAGACTTTTCGATCTCAAACACGCAGACACGAAAAAAATATTTGTGTGCCAGACAGACCGGGATCGAACCCGCGGTCTCTCGCTTCGAAGGCGGCGTCTAATCGCCAGCCCCGCAGAGGCTGTCATCAGGCAAAGAACGAACTTCACTTGATAGATTGCATGAAAAATTACTAAGCATACATAATTTACATAAACCTCACCTTTATTCCCAGAACTATTTGGGAGATGTGCTCTAGGACACCCATATTTCACCTTGTATAGGTTGAGCCTGTCGCGATCGAATCAGAAATAAGGAGATCCGTAGGAGAACCAAGGTTACCGACATAGCTCATAGGATTGGCAAATTGAAGTGGCAGTGGGCCGGGCACATAGCATAGCATAGTTGGGGCCGAAAGGTTCTTGAGTGGAGGCCACGTACACGCAAGCGAAATGTCGGACGCCCGCTTACAAGGTGGACGGACGATCTGACTAAGGTTGCAGGAAGTCGCTGGATGCAGGCCGCTTCCAACAGGTCATTGTGGAGATCCTTGGGGGACGCCTATGTTCAGCAGTGGACTTCCTGTGGCTGATATGATGATGATGATGATAGGGTGAGCCTGTCACTATATCGGGCATAAAATTCTGACTCTGTACTGAAAAACTAATGGAAACATCAAATATCACATACCTAGGTACGCACAAACTAACTTTGCCCTTAAGTTTGACTTGTAGTTGAAAATGTCATCGCCATATATTTGAGAAGTAGGTATTTGTGAAATGAATGGAATCGAATCTTTTTGCGTTGGAAAGGTAATTTATCGAGAAATGCTATAGGCTCTATAAACTCACACTATGTCCAATAGGACCGAAGTAGAGGTGCAAAATGATTCAGAAACTAGGAAATTTTATTCGTTTTATTGCGTGTGCTGTGTGAGCGGTTGAAGAATTGTTCTTCTTAAACAGGTCTAAAGGCAAAAGCAGTGGAAGGTGGTAGTCCCTTTGAGTTTTTATATAAGCTAGTGAGTACGTAAAATATATAACCTACTTACATACATATATTTCAAAAAGTATCTGCACCCGGGCGGATCCGGGCCAAGTGGCCAGTAAGTAATAAAATTAACAATTACATACTATGCCTTATTTCTATGGTAATTAATTATTGAATAAAATTGATTTTTAACTTTGTATCTTATTGTTTCATTAATACATATGTACCACAGAGTACTATTTTATATAGGAAATATGCACCAATATATTCAGGCATATAGTAGAGCAATTCGAAGTATACTTGACGCCTAAATTTCAGAGGAAATTGTAGTGTATTTGTAAGGCTTTATTCCACGAATACGAATAGTGTTTACGCATGGTTGCTATGCTACAACACAACGTCGTATCAACAAGCTATTGGTCCTTCAGTGTCAAGTTTACTCACCACCAATCTTGAATCGCCACACCGTAGTACGTGCATATAAATACTATCTACGTATAACAAACAGACACACTCAAGGACATAACCTTTAAATGGAGTGCTAGAAAATATTTTAGTATACAAAATATTTAAATGTGGGGCGCGTATCATATTGTCTATTACTTTTCCCTGTTCATATATCCATCTGTTTGTCTGACAGAAATTGGCTTAGAGCGATAAAACTGCCATTTGTACATTGTTATGTAATGTGTTATGTGTTGATTGTCTTTAAAACTTATTTGTTTTATTGTGTACAATAATGAATTAAATAAAAAATTGTCGAGTGAAATGTCACTAACTGTTAGCTGAAGTATCGAATCAAGAATCTAAAATAATACCCAAGGCTCAGTTAGTTAAGACGCTGTGAAACGAAAGGCTTGGGTTCGACCCCAGTTCCGAGACAAAGTTTGTGCCATATCCGAGTGTTTCTTTCAGTCTCAGTATTACGAGTATGAGATGGAAAGTATCTCGTAGTTTTTGATTTTCGAAACTTAGGAATTGTTGCTGTAAGAAAGATAGAAAGAAAAAAAAAGAGTGCATAGAAATAACAAATAAATAAAGTATTGACATAGGAAATAGTAGAAAAGAACAAATAAAATAAACTTAAACAAAAACAACCAAATCAAATGTAGTACCGAGATATATTAATATTTATTTTAAATAAATCGTACACCTACAACGCTCACATTGTGACCATTAGATGGCTATCTCAGCAAAAAGCTGTGCAACGAAGATACTACACAGCCCTTGTTTTCAGTAGCCAATAGTGACGCCACGACGCCAAAACCAGACTACAAACTATTAAAATTCTACATTACAAAAAAAGGAAAGGCCTTACCACTCACAAAGCCGATCGGCTAATATTTTTATACGATCTATGAATCTATGAATGAACAGTCAATGTTGTGAGTGTAATTTTATATGTGAAAAATAGTTATAATACAGTCAGTTTTTTGTTTACAAATTCTGAGCAGGGAAATTAGCAATACCAGAAATATAGGGGATGATGAGGCTTCAAAAATAACAAGGTGGCGATGTTAATTTGAAATAGCAGTAATTCCTATTACTAGTGTGAGAGTACCTATTATGGGAAACGTACAGAGTCGACATTCAAGTGACAGGCAGCGCTCTCCATTACGTTGGGTGTTATTTCGCCGACCAAAATAACATTGGTTCGATATTCTTTATTTGGAACTGGGGGCTGCGCTTATACCCAATGTCAACGTAAGTAGATTTTTACGTTTGTTTCAGCTAGTTTACCTGAAATTTTGGTCTTCAATTATGTGAAACTTGTAAGACTATGCTTTCGCTACAATCTGTATCAGCCCATATACGTCCCACTGCAGGGCACGGGCCTCCTCTACAATCGAGAGAACGATTGAGAGTGGATTGATAGTCAATCACCACGCACTAATGAAGGAAAACATCGTGAGGAAACCTGCATACCATAGCGATTTATAAAATTTCTATGGTATGTAAGTCCGCCAACCCGCACTAGGCCAGCGTGGTGGACTACATGGCCTAACCACTCTCAATCGTTCGCTACAATACTTGAATAAAATTAGTGAGTAAAAA
This sequence comes from Hyles euphorbiae, assembly GCA_023078785.2. NCBI lineage: Eukaryota > Metazoa > Arthropoda > Insecta > Lepidoptera > Sphingidae > Hyles > Hyles euphorbiae. The sequence continues at coordinate 15,347,247 of CM041037.1, read as the reverse complement.
AAACTATATAAGAACATTTTGGATTAGAGTGTCCTTAGAGTGTCCACCGGTAACATGTTTACCTATCAACAGTTGATACAGTTTTGCCTGGTCCAAACCGAATTGTCTGGAGGCTGTACTGGACTTGAGAACAACTTGAGTCACCGACAAGCGATCACAATCTTGGTATGGTAATCGCTAAATTTTTTTTATTGCATTGAATGGCGTGATGACGCCGCTCATGGACAGGAGCGAAACCAAACAACACCAATAACTACAAAGCCATGCTTGGCATTCCACTGGGCTCGCCATCTTGAGACAAACGATGTTAAGTCTCAATATGTCCATTATTTACTCTTGCTACAATGTCCTTCAAACCGGAACACAAATGCACATACGCTACTGTTCAGAAGAAATAGAGATTACAGTTTGCAGTGAACTTGAGTGAGGTAAAAAGGATTATAAATATGTAATGTATCCATAAATAAATAAACCACCCAACAGTCACGTGCATAGTCCTGGGACCCTACTATATAAATCCGAAACGAAGTTCGAAACTTCGTGACGTTTTTCGTTTCGAAACCTACTCTATAACACGAAGTTCGAATCTTTGGATCGAAGAATGAATTATTCCAATATATCGGCAATACGAGCATTTGTAGAGTAGGTACATACGTATCGTCACAAACCTCGTTCGTCCGAAGTTTCAAACTTCGTTTCGGATGAATATAGTAAATAAAAATGTAAATGTTCGGATTGCCGATATATGCGTTTTTTTTTTTCATGATGGCCTGGCATAGTGGCGGCATTGCACCTGATGGTAAGTGCCAATGCCGCCCAGGCAGAGTATCCATTGGCATCGGACGGCAGTCCCATGCCAATGGAAACAATTATGCCGGCCTGCTAAGGTGCCTCTTCACACCACGGCGGAAGGACCCAGGATCATAGAAAGGAGGGAACACGTGAGACGGCATTCATTCATTCTTCGATCCGAAGTTCCGAATTTCGTGTTACAGAGTAGGTTTCGAAACGAAAAACGTCATGAAGATTCGAACTTCGGATTTATATAGTAGGGCCCCTGATTCCACAGTCCAACATACTTTTAGTTTTTACTCGATATTAAAGTACAAGTTTTATGTCTTATTATCAGATACTGCGCTGTACTTACGGCTCCAAAAATACCCATACAGCTTAGAGTAGCTGCCTATGTTTACCCCATCATATTTTCCTTCGCCGCAAAATTGCGATACAAGTGTCATATTTATTTATTTGAAAGAGGTATGCTAACAGCGCAATAATTAAGTTATATACTATGTTAACATTTAAATGTAAATATCCATTATAGGCGTACATGGCTATCGCCAAAAAAAAAGTATTAACTATCAAGTAATTTAGTGGTAATGCATGATAATAAAAAATGAATTAGCTAAAACAGTAGTTTTAAAGTAGTTTTAGTAAGTAAATAATGAAAGCCTCTAGACTTATTTACTAGTGGTCCTACCCTTTTTTATTTAATAGGAAAACTATTTAGCTCCCATTTTAATACTCCGGGAGCAGCCGAAAGGGGTATGTCAGTGTCTCTTGTCTTTCAACCCGGTACAAACGCGGATATCGTGGCCGAGCTGCGTCCCTAGTTTTTCAATACCTACGCCAGCATACTGACTCAAAACTCCTCTGGCCTTCTCATTCATTGTGGGCGGCATCGGAGATCCCAGGGCGTATATCGCACCGATTTACAACCCACGCAAAACCATGGTCCTTCCATTATAAGGACCCGGATGGCCCACAGCTACGACTATTTTTGGACGCCCTTTTAGGTGTTATGGCTGCACCATCCCGGCAGTGTTCCCAGTGACTCCGATTACCCCATTTTTTTATTTGTTTTGTTTTTACGACCTTCATCTTCGCTTCTTACGACGGGCAGGGGATATTGTGGCGGAAATTCTTGCAACCCGTACCAAAGAGCAATGTGGTCCTACCCAGTTTTGTCAGGGCACGATTAGAGGTGCAAGTCCGGCCAGAACTTATTTAACTGGTCCTTATAACTTGGCTAATTCACTCAATATGTCATTTGTAAACTAGCCCTCTTCATGTATTCTTATTGTAATTTTTTTATACGAGTTAATCACATGATCACAAGACTACATCGTGGTAACGAAACTTCGGCGGTTTTTGGCGACGCGACGCCACCCCAGGTGGCGCACCTGATTGAACATTTAAAGAAAATGTCAAATATTTCGTAATTCTATTTTCGTAATCGATACAAAAAGTGCCTAGCCTATTTCATATACAGGGTATCTCAAGACTGCTACCGAAAACGAAGCCGGGTGGTAATTTTAGTGTCTTCAAACACAATGCACTAAAAATTTCGCATAGAAACGCGACAATTATTTTTATGATTTTTTAAATATCGTCTATTTGGGTGGTATATCCATAGTTTTTGCTAAAATCATAATTTAAACTCTTTTATACCTTAGAGTATTTATAAATTAAAGGGTGTACACTATTATTTCAGGGAAAAAAATGTATTTACCACCCAAATATGGCCATAGGAAAAAATAACAAAAAAAAATTGTCGCTGTTTTTTGCTACTTTTTCTGTTGCATGGTGTCTGAAGTCACTTAAACTACCACCCGGCTTCGTTTATGGTAGCTGTCTTAATATACCCTGTATGAAATGATATATCTATGTTCTCCAATCTATCCAAATACATTGAAATGATGATTTGTTTACTTCAACAACCAACAAAACATATTTACTAACTTTCGCATTTTTATTGATTTTAATTTTTAGTTATATATGTAAGTAGGATTAAATTATTACAGTTGGGTTTTTTTCATGGTGGTAGGTCTGTCATATGTAAGAGGTCGTCTAGGTAGGCACCATCACATTGTCTATTTCTCACGCCTCAGCATGGTAAATGCGCTGTTGTGTTTCGGATTGAGGGATATTGTAGCCAGTTACTACTGGATATATTGAGACTTAACATGTTACGTCTCAGGATGACGAGCGCAGTGGAATACCGAGCATTGCTTTCAATTCAAGGTGTTGTTTGAAACTATTCATGAGCGGTCGTATCGCTTACCATCAGGTGAACAGGATGCTCGTCTCGCCATCCATAGCAACAGAAAAAATGGCTCATTATCCAAATAAAAAAATATATTACAATATTTATTATATATTTACAAAGCGTTAGTTCTTGATTATTGTATAAGATATTTGCTTTCAGTGACGTTCGATAAAAGTCATTAAATTATTCATATCGAAACTAGGTATGTGCCGCTTCACGCTTCTGAGCAATACGTACTATCCGACAGACACACTTTATTATTTATTTACCTTGAAAGTCCAATAAGCTTTTAAATTCATTCACACGTTCCCAGTTTTGTAATGTTTTTATTGAACATACTAGGTGTGGTAGTCCCAAATGTAATTTATTAAGAACTGCACCTGTCCCGCGTGATATATCTTCGCTGGAAGTTTAATGTAAAAAGTGTCCATTATGTTCTAATTGGCTCATTTATTTTAACTACGGGCGACTCACATAAACCCGAGCCCGTGTGTAACAAAGAAAAGACAAATAGCTACCTTATTATAGCGAGAGGCGCGAACGTATCGCCGCTTTCGCATTTCGCTCGACCAATCGCAGCTCGTAGACGTCTACGAGATTCGTAGCGTCCGCTGACGCAGTAACAGGGCGGCGTAGCGCTACGCTTATCGGGACACGGGCTGAATACATTGACCTTTGTCGAAAACCTCCGCATTCCCCGGATAATTCACTCACTCGACGTAACAGAGCCGGTAAACAGTGTGACGGCGGACGACGGACACTTACAGCGGTGAGTGATCAACACTGTTATGGCATCGATAAAAATCGTGCGAGAAACATCTGCAGTCATAAAAGCAGCGGCGGCGGCGATGCTCGGCAAGCGGGCTGCGGCCTGAGGCGCGTCACAGAAGCGCAGAAGGATAGAGAAGGTAATCTGGGAGAATGTGGAGCGTGGAGTCGACTGGCGGGCGGTAGTGCGCCGTCGCGGATCGATCGGGCGGCATCGACCGCGGGGCGGACGGCGGGGGCGGCGGGGCAGGCGGGGCAGGCGGGGGCGGCAGGCGCGGGCCGGCGGGCGGCAGTGGCTCAGTCGCGCGCGGGCACGGCGTGAGGGCGCGCGCATTGGTGCACGTGCATGGCGCGCCTGACTGGATGCCTCGCGCCCTCGGGGAATGGCTTCGTCCGAGGAAGAGGCGACTACGCCGAACCCTGAAGATGACTGCCTCAGTGTCCGAAAATGGTGGTGTTTCCTGTTGTCGTCGATTTTCACGTTCCTCGCCGGACTGCTCGTGGTGCTGGTATGGCGCGCGTGCGCGTTCGTCTGCTGCCACAAGGAGCCGGAGCTGGCGCCCAACGACCCCAAGCAGAAGGAGCAGAAAGCAGCGCGACAGGGCAAACAAGAGTTCGAGGGACGTTCATGACCGAAGCGAAAGACTGGGCCGGCGAACTTATATCCGGTCAGACCACCACCGGACGAATACTGGTATGTACTGCACATGTTACTTCCAAACCCTTGCTTCAGCGTAATGTGATCTGGCTTAGAAAAGTGAGCACAAATAACATTATCGAGGTATCAACCAACGACGAGAAATTATCAAGGCGTGCGCGGTCCCATTTAACAATCAACGACATGCCTCTCGGTTCATGTGGTCACACCATAGCCTAATCAATAAAAGTTGAAACAGTAAATTATCCTTTCGTCTCCAAGTGGTGTCGTCGCTCCTTTATTTATCGAGGCTCACTTTGGCGAATAACTTCTCCGCATTCCTTAAACGAATTACAATATTGTGTGGGTAATTGAAATTAATCTAAAGTTTTGTCCGTTGAACTATTGGTAAAATTATATAATGCAGCATTAATAATGTTCACTGCGTTTGAATTACTGAGAGTGGACTCCCCAAATTTCCAGAAGGGAAACGATGAGTTGGTAATTAACCTCGATTGGTGCTCGTTTGGCACAACACACCCTTTAGTGATATCAAAACGACCATCGTATTACTCCTCCATGATGTCATAACCGCACATTAAAGAATATGAATGTGTTTATCACCCTATAGCTTTTGTGCGCGGATCCTCTCACTTTATCAACTAGATTCCCATTACGTAACAATGATAATGGACTCTAGTCAAGTAGGCTATTGATTTCATGTATTTGTGCTTCTTTTTTACGCTTTTTTAGGTATGTCTACGTAATTTTTTGTACTGTTCTTTTATTAAATACAGGTACTAATAACTTTTATTATTACTATTACGTATAATGTGATATTACAAAGTAATTATATATTATATAATAGTATTTGAACTATAGTCAATAACCATTTTATATCGTCATTGTTTCTTCTATATTAAATCAATTAACATTTAAATATATTCTTAATAATTATTGATTACCTTTTATCACTTAAGATAACTTGAAACGTTTTAAGTATTCAGAACGAATTTCATCGAATATTACAGTTTTGGTGTACAGGGATTAACTTTAGAATACCGTTACATTGCAAAGATTCAGCGCAGACTTAAATCGCACTCGTATTGAATAAAACATGTTCCTGAAAGACCATACACGTTCGAAAATTCATTTTGTATGAGTTCCGGTAGCCTAATTCACATTCTAGTGGCGAAGGCGTCCGCATTTCCGCCTCCATAAAGGCAACTTTTGCACGTTGAGTCAATTTTTAAACTACCCTCTTTTCAATTGGCTTAAGATGTATTTTAAAATGTGTAACGTTATTTATGTTCATTTTGTTAATTTAAATATTTTTTTAACCTATTTTACTAATGGAAAAAAGTATGTTCTATATTGACAAAAAAATTTGGAACATAAAAGCTTGTTTACCGTAATTCGGTGACGTTGTGAGTAAACATTTGCTATAGTTTTTGCTTGTCCTTTTTCTATATATTTATCTAATGTTATGAGGGAATGACGATATGGCCTAGCTACTCTCAATTGTAGAGGAGGCCCGTACCTCTACAATTGAGTACAATCATTTTAAATCATTAAACAAAACTGCGATTGATACAATGTGCCATGTCGTCTATATGTACTTATATCGTAAAAAATAACACATTTGATATTACGTCATTCGTTTTAAACTGTCGTGTAATATCACAATAACTTCTTTTTTTAACCAACTAGTACTTACCAACTAATAATTATGTCTCAGGATGGCGAGTGGAGTGGAACGCTAAGGATTATTTTGGTTTTGCTACTGTCCATGAGCGGTCGTATCGCTTACCATCAGTTTAATGACAAGCTCGTCTCGCCACTCATAGCAATAAAATAAATACACGGGTATCAAAATGGACAGAATCAATCTAAGGTACCTTCACTCACTATACCAAACGCCAAACTTATTAACCGTGAAAAGATAATGATTTTGACCGCAACAATATTAGATCTTAAATTGGTTTCCCAGTAGCATTACATTCCAAATACCAAAACCTGGTGATATCTACCCAGCCAGCAAAGTCGTGCATAATGTTGATAAACCTGCTACCGTATTTGATCAGACAATATACGTCGCACTGCAGGGCATGACCCTCTTCAAATAAAAGTACGACTGAGAAGGGTTAGGCCGTAATCCCATTATAGTACGAGTAACAAATACGACGTGATTCAACCAGCTGGCATAAATCTACCCAACGATGTAGTACTCTGGTCGATAAAACTTGACTGTAACCGTCTATTTACGCTTCCGATAATTGCCTCTTAAATAATTTAGCGTTCGCGGTAAACACTATTTTCAAAGCTCCAAATTTAAAAGTCACAGGCACGTCTGGATGGGTACCACTGCAATGTCTATTTCTCACGCCAAACAGCAATGTAAATGCACTGTTTTGTTTCGGATTGAAGGACATTGTAGCCAAAGTAACTACTGGACATATTGAGACTTTACACCTTATGTCTCAGGATGGCGAGCGCAATGGAATGCCAAGAATTGCTTTGTAATTCAAGGTATTGTTTGGTTTTGCGACTGTTCAGCGGTCGTATCGCGTACCATCAGGCGACTGGCATGGTCGTCTTGCCATTCAGGGAACGAAAAAAAAAAAATTATGAACGGATACCCTTTATTGAAGTCTCCAAATTGGCCTAGGCCGCCATAATTGTATCGACCGGCGAGAAATCATCATTTTTCTACCTACCCAGATGGCCTCGCACATATGAGAGACCTACCACCAGTGATACCACTATATTTGAATGCACCACATTTATCATGTGCATGCCAATTAGAAAGTGTTGCTATTATAAAAACGATCGTTGTCAACATCGATCATCTAAATATTATGCAAAAATGTTTTTAAATTGCGGCCATTCAGTCGCATCTCATCTCAACAGACCTTTATTAAATTTTTTTTTAACACTACATATTTTGAGCAGGTGGACTAAATGCATGTTAGATGTCTGTCTGTACACAAGGGGACAATTAAATCATTCTTTATTGAATCCTCATCCTCATTCAATACACTTTCCAAATATGCTTTAAGAGACCTTGTACAAACATATACATTATTCATGTTCTGTTTTGCATTAATCAACACAAAACACGGTAATGATATTACTTATATCTAGGCAATTTATTTATACACTTGGGTCTATGAATGATGTTGATATTTATATAATTTATATCTACTAGAATAATATAAGATTATGTGTAAAACTACGAAAAGGAACCCCCTTAAGAGAAGTTAAAAAGTATTACACCTAATTGTATATTCATTTAATATCCCTTTTATTGTTTTAATTCATAAAAAAATATATTTCCTTGTGCAACAAATATTCATTGTTTTACTTTCTACCATTGTTAGGACAATTTCTGTATCAGCCCATATACGTCCCACTGCAGGGCACGGGCCTACTTTACAATCGAGAGTACGATTGAGAGTGGTTAGGCCATATAGTCCACCACGCTGGCCTAGTGCGGGTTGGCGGACTTACATACCATAGAAATTCTTATAAATCGCTATGGTATGCAGGTTTCCTCACGATGTTTTCCTTCACCGTTTTAGTGCGTGGTGATTGATTATCAATACACACATGACTCCGAAAAGTCAGAGGTGTGCCCTGGGATTCGAACCCGCGACCACCGTGAACATGTGGGCAGCCGTGTCTAGTCCTTTTACCAACAGGCCACCACGCACTTTTTTTATAGGATGATAGGACAATGGTAGAAAGTAAAAAAGTCTGTAGTACTATATCAATAATTTTATCAACCTACATAGAAAATGGAAACAGCATATGCCGTAAATCGATTAGGTATTTTTTTATGTTTTGCCTTAAATTTGTTGAAGAAAAGAAAAGACAAGATAACGAGCGACTCCAAATAATTTTGTGCGAATTTCAACTTTCTATTTCGATCTTGTACTTCTTATAATCCCTGAAAGCCTAGACGAATGCGCGTCTTTCACAGAGAACAAAAAACGGTAATCGCTATAAGAAACATAAAACTTTATGCAAACAAAAACTTAGTGCTTTGCAAGCGACCAACGCTTCTCTGGCAACGCCACAAGTCACAACGTAAAAGCACCGCTAAACAATCCACAACGCGTGTCTATATTTTTACCGAGTTTTGTTCACCAAAACTAAAAGTGTATGAAATTTAATTTGTATAATTATGCTTATTTAGTTTAAATAATGTGACCGTATTCAAAAAAATACCCACCCTCTCTACAAATGGGTGATTATACAAAAGTTGGGTAACTTTTGAGGATATTTTGTTTACTATAATAATTAAATCAAATTATAACAAATTCGGGTGCATATGATGACAAATCTAATGATTATATTGTTCCAAATCGGGCCAGTCACTTTTTTAAGTAAATTATGAGATATTTAAAATTTTCTGAATTTGACTGCCAGGGGACTGACGAGGCTAACATAGTACTGATAAAGTACACAATTTTCTAAGAATTATAATGAAATTTAATAAGAATTAGTACAAATCTCTTAGTTTTAATAATGGCACATGTCTTTTAAGTATTCAAATCACTTAGTAACAATTAAAAATAATTATAAAATTAAAATAAACGTAAATACCAATATCTTCGGCAGCTTTAACTGATTTTAGCGATTTCATTGTCATCGGAAAGAACATATTCCTTGTGGGACCAACTCTTCTTCATTGAAATGCCTATCAACACTAAAAATATACAAATAACTAAAATATTTTATAAAAAAATAAAAACCGACTTCAAAACAAAAACCACAAAAAATATTAAAATAATAAGTACCACTGCAAAGCAAAAAATAATATTTATTTCATTGTACTTGTGCATGTTGATTAATTTGCTTAGTGACTTGACTAGCCAACAAATCAAAATATATGCGTAACTTAATATTTTATTATTTTTTGGTTTTTAGTGGTTTTTTGTTTTGAAGTAGGTTTTTATTAAAAAATTTAGTTATTTCCTTAAGTACTGAAGTTTTTGTTTTTCTTTGTATTCCGCTAATTTCATGGGGCACTTTTAATTCTGGCCAAGCGGGCCTTTTCGGTTTCTCTTTTTTTTCTAATCTTCTTCCCTAGTCAAATTGCTTTTAGTGTGCCGTATGATATTCTAAACTGAAATATAAAATAGAAATGCTTATACACGGTAGCAATTAAGATAAAAGTGCTCTAAAACAACAACAAAAAGCAGTATTATGGAGACAATTCAATCATCTGGCGCGATACCTGACAAAGGACTGACGCCAGCGGATTGACGAAAAAGACATAATTTGAGGTTATAATCAAAACTAATGTTTTTTTTGATAATTTCGAATAAAAACAATCTACATTTTAACAAATCATAGTTAATTATGTATAAATGATAATAAACCTCAGATTAACAAGAAAATAACGACCCACCACGGGACTGAAATTTTGACTGGCTTTGCATGTGTATAGAAGACAAACACAACCCAAGAACTCGTACAGTTATGGCGGCCGTCAAATTGTGCTGTCCGCAACTAACTTCATTACGAACATTAATACATAAACAGGGATTTGACCTTGACTCGGTGATATATGGCGAGAATTTCAAATTTAAAGAACACACAACGGACTGACGGATGAAAACAAACACAAAGTTTCTTATTTTTTTTTAAATAAATTGGAGAACATTGCATTATGAAAGTTGTAGTATATAATACTATGTTCATCACAGATTGTAGTAAATTAGTAAGTTTTCTTAAATCAATGATAATGTTTAATAGATAGTCACTTGATTGTTGGTTTTCGGGATTGTGACATGCCAAAGGACTGACATTTTAAGTATTAATTTTGTTTTTTTATTAACTTGTATTTAAAATGAATAAGTGAAATTGGGTGACCATATAAAGGACTTTTCATTGTTTTAAAATAAGTTGTTATTTCAATAAAATATAATAAGACTTTGTATATATTGGCTGATGACAGCGAGTTACCCAATTTTTGTATATTCACCCAAATTAGCAATAATAGTTATTAATAACAAATATAGGGTCCAATTTGACAGTCGCCGAAAAGCTTATCCGTGAAATAAGTTAATAAATATAAAAGTGACACAATTATTAGAAAAAAAATTGAAAAATGCAATTTTCAATTGGGTAATATTATTTTATCTATCGAATGATCCTTTCATTTCTCTTTAGAAAATGAAAATAATTTATTGAATTCATTAAGATGTTCTACATAATTTAGATTCAGTAATTTTTTTTATCTCCTCACTGGTTTGGAGAGTGGTTTTCACTAGTGAAGAACGGGCAAGAAACTCTAGTGTATTTTTTTTTCATACCAATATGAAGTCGGGAGTGTAGTTCCACACAGGATATGGTTGGTAACACGTGTCGTGGCTCGTGGACGGTGTGGCAGGCATAATGCGCGGAACGATGGCAACCCTGCGCGGTGGCCGCCGGTGTTGGGCACGTGACGCGCGGGTAGGACCCTGACCCAGTTTACATCTATCGATGCGGCCCTCCGCTCCCCGCGTAGTTCAAGTACATTTTCCCTTTCGTTAACCATTGATGCGTTTTTGTTGCTCGCACAGGGCTGCGTCGGCCATGTTTGTTTAATGGGTGTGTGATGTCAATTATAGGGGTATTGATTGATGCGAGTTTTAATCTTGACTTTCATTTTGCGCACTATTAATTTTGGTATTTATTTTAGTCGTCTATGATGTTAACTTGGATATCTGACTATTTCAATTAGGGAGATGTATGAAAAACAACTTTTTCAGACGAGTAACACTGTGTTTTGTTACTTGATTGGACATCTATCTATTTATAATATAAAAAGTATTTTTATAATTATTTTAAATGTAACATACTTTGTAAACATACTTGTCATTTTTATTGAAAATAATGAAAGAATACTATCAAGGAAGTACCATTTCAGTTATATCATTATGTTGAACATAAGCATGCTACAGAATATTGTTGTAATTCTTATGTTATACCGGTTATATTTCATTACATGGTAAATAGACACATTAAAAACCACATCGTTTGGAATAAAATAAAGTGTGTAACTAATTACGATTATCAATTTGACCCTTGCTTTCGGCCTCGAGTTTCATTAATCTATGACAGCGTAGAGAAATAAAACATCACATTGTTTATCTTAAAAACTGTCAATCAATGCATCAAATTCATAATATTTTTTTGGGTTATCGTTGTTTTTGTGTAATGATGTTTTGATTTGGTTGTGAGATATTTTTAGAGCAACAATAAAATTGTCTGTTTTCATCTTAGTTTAATGTAATAAAAACTAATAATCCAGCCTAGACGTCCCAATACAGGACATAGGCGTCTTTAATTGATTGAAGCAGTTTAAACCATAGTCCACTACGCTGCCCAAGCCTAGAGCGGGTTGGCATTCTACATGCCACAAAAATTCTTGAAAATCCCTTTATGTAGATCTCCTCTCGATTTTATCCTGCACCATGAATATGCGTGGTGATTGACTATAGATACAAGATCGATAAATTCATTCAATCACCTTGCCCGACCCAGGATTCGAACCCGAAACATCAGCTTTGTAGCCATACCGTAGTACAACCGAGGCAGTCCATAAATTATAAAATCTTAGAATTAGTTAATAAGTACTAAGGCAATAAAATATTCTGTATTATTTCGGTTGTTTAAATATATAGATCCAATGATGCGATACTCGAATGTGTAACACTACGTCTTTGATCAAATAAACATTAGATTATAAGTAACGGCAAGAAAAATAAGAGCACAAATAAGCATTTGATCTTATTTGATTTTAATATGGCTCGAAACAGAATAATTCTTAATTTAAAGGAATAAGTTTTATTGCTACCTGAAGTTGATTATAATTTAAGACTTTTTGCTACATCTTGTAGTTCGAAATTTAAATGTATAAGTATAAGCAACCTCGGCCACTTTTGACGTGTGATTTTGTTCCGGACCCTGTGACTAGTATTTATTTTTTTTACTTAAAGCGGTATACAATTAAATTCATTAAATTCTTAAGCCTAATTATATCTATACATTTGACTACGTCGATATAAATATTATACATAAGAGAGAGGAAAATGAGTAAAATACTAAGGCTTACACAGAAAGAACAGGGAGAGTTGTACTTCCTTTCCGAGAGAAATGTCTTCCGGACTCCGGCCCGTTATGTTTGGCAGCGGACCGAAACCAAGGGGTCGTGGCGTAAAACTCTCTAAATTATGGTTGTAATGTTTTCGTAGTGATTATATATGGAGAGGCTGTATGCTATGTAAAATAAAAACTTATTTTATAATGTAATAAAATAACCAATTGTGATTGGGTATGATATACGCAGATTTTTTAAAGTTACATCTACAATCATCAAGGAATGTTAGTCTTTAGGGGTACGACATAAAATCCAATGTTATTTTTTATGCCACTGTGAGATGAACATGCAGTACACAGATCATTGTGGTGATCAAGCAAATTAATGGGCTTAATTAAAAAATCAACGTGCATTCAATCCACGTACATATTATGTCGTAACAAGAAGACAACCGATAGTGCATTATTTTCATGTCAAAAAATCAATTAAGATAGTCCTGATTAGAATTTATAACATTAACTTTTTTATTCTATGAACAATCAGCCAAATCCATAATAATAATATATTTTTTAAATGTTCACCGCACCGAATATTCCTGTATTTTGATGTTGTGAGTTTTTGTGCCGGCCTGTTAATTATTGGGTCGCGTAAGGCAAGGACGTCTACTATAAAATACATAGATATAATAAAAGACTAAGAACATGTAAATGAAAAAACTGTAAAAACAAATAGAAAAGGACGTAAAATAAATTTTATGTTGGCAATAAAAACAGGTCTTCAGAGTTTTTTAGATGCGTTGGCCGAGTTATGTAAAAACAGCCAATCTTATATTGACTAATCATCGAAATTATATTTATATATTTTTTGTTGTTTTCGAAGATGCATTCATAATAAAAATGTTAAGGAAAATTATATTGATGTAATCTATAAGGACCAGTCATGTTTTAAAGTTACGTAACCTTTGGGAATATAATTTCTAATAATTTCTAGGATAGGTATCATTTTATCCGAACTAAGTCTACGGTTACATTGGAATTCAGACATTTTGTGCCAAATTCGTACAGTTTTACGTAGGACCGTGGTTCCTAACCTGGGGGTAATTACCCCCGCGGGGGTAAAATCTGTATTTTGCGGGGTTGACAATGAGCTGATTATCGTCTTAAGTGAAACAAAACCTAATATTACCAAACTTGTAAAAGCTAAGCAGTACCTCGTGGTACTGTGGTGGTATAAAAATTGTGAAGTGATAGAAATATCAAAAGCATAATCACAGGTTATGTGCAATTGTTTTAAGTTTAATAAAGTCTACGTATAAGGTATTAACACGTCTTGTTTGAGATCATCCTTGGGAGGAGGGGGAAAATCAGTCACCCTAGAGAAGAGGGAGGGATAAGACCGGAAGGAGGGACCTAAAAAGGTTAGGAACCATGGACGTAGGGCATCCGAACATTCGAACTTCGTATGATCATTGACTAATCCCCCAGAATACTAAAGAAAAGTTACATATTTTAGGATACCGCTCAAAAAAGTATCAGGGGAATATTCTAAATGTCTACATTTCTCAAACCCAAGTTTAAATGTTTCCTCGTTCGTGACAACAATTATTGATGGATATAAATGTTCGTCCTACCAAAACGCACATATTTTACCACATGGCTTGGTGAAGCAGTAATAATTCTATATCATTGTCTGCCTGTACAATGTACGTGATAAATAATTCAGATATTATGGTATTATCCGTTTTGTGACTTATCATAAAGAAAATAAACATTACCGTGAGGCTAAACTAAAAAATGATAAACAATATTAAATCACCGTTGCAGCCAAGGGTATTTTATTAAATTAAATGCCTGTATAAGGAAATTAAAATAATATGTATTCATCATGATTAGAATCGTCAAGCACGGGGTCTATCACAAATAGACATAAATAATGATTATATTAAAGTCCTAACTAAATTTAAACACAAGTCTAAAATAAAATGTTGCGCTGCCATTACAAAAGCAATCGCTGCAGTTACGGAAATATCAAACGATTAACCTTTTTTGATGCAAAATTCGAACAAGTTTACTTAGCGTAATAAAAATGCAAGAAAAATGTGAAGCTATTTTGTAGTACACAGCAATCCTTATCCATCAATTCTAAGAGCATTATACCCCAAATCCGAAAGGTTATATCACCACTAAAATAAAGTATAAAGGCAGCCCACTTCCATTTATTTGATCTTGAAGCAGCTCAGCCAATCAATACACACAAGGACGGCGCCGAAACCGTCCAATAAATTTCCAATCCATTTCAGGCGACAGCAAAAATGCATCTAAAATTGTACCTCCCAGACGTTTTGCTCTGACCTAATAACCTTTGAAACTTAGGCCCGCTGTCTGCAGATATTCTAGACTAAGTTTATTTATACTTTGACCGTGGTCTTGGATGTAAAATTAGTTGGTTCTTTTTAAGAATACGAGAATTCATAGTGGGATAACAGCAACAGATGACACACCTTGCACGTCTTACGTGGATAGTGGAACATATAAAGTTTTATAAATATACAACGTTATTCATAGACAGTTTTAAATCGAATATCGAATGTTCTGTCTCTTTCGAATTCATTTTGACCAAACAAGTCAAAAGATTCGATATGTAAAATAGGTTTTATAACTGTTTATTAATGAGGCTGACAATCACTTCTTTGGAAAATACTTTTTTAGGATATAGATTCGAACCTAACTTAACATTTTGTTCATATTATAATGGATCTTAATTCAATTAAAATGCACTAGCCTTTTTAATTTTTAAATTGGTCAACGTTTTAAACGCATAATTAAACACACTTTCGATTTATCAACGGAAAAGCAATTTGTTGTTACACAGCAGTACTACCAATTATTATTACGAACAAAAAAACATCTACGTTTTTGAAGACGCAAATGTATGACAACGCTTCTTCTATATTATTATAAATACACTAAGCTTTAATCCCAAAGAGAATTACAAAAAAGAATAATAGTAAGAATGAACAGTTTCATACAATTTCTTATCGTGCGCTAACTTGACGGTACCATTTGGTTAAAAGTTTTTGAATTTACAAAGTTTTTAATTTTATTTTCGCTTCAATACGACCTAATTGACGGACTTTGTATCCAATCTTAATCATAGATAGATATCATTAATAAATATCAACTTTTTTTAAACAACATTTAAAGTTTATATTGTGTTTTATAAGTTAGTGTTGAATTTGGTACAGTTTCATGACCAGTGGCAATCTATTTATTTATTATGGTTCATCAACAGAAATTGCAATAACATTATTGCTAGTATAGAATACACATTTGTGACACTATGAAATGGTAAACAATAACTACGTGCATAATTTCGCAACATATATCGGAATATAGTTATAAACTCGAAAAATAACTAGGCAAGATAAAAAAAGCATCAACACCAACCTATCAGAAAAGCTGTATAAACATAAATAAACTCTGTAAGGCAAACTGCAAATTAATGAAAACTCATATGACCTTTGAAAATGGTGCCTCGTCTATTTTCACACATAAATCATCCCCCGATCGACACGTCACATCTGTTTAATCTATTAGTGGTCGGATCGAGGTCATTGCAACATTGGATATCTAGACAGTACCATCCAGACACTGACATTTCAGATCTAGGTAACCTATTTCTACATTAACATTGTTTCCAAAAAAGGTTGATGTGCAACTTGTAGGCTTTATTTCAAAGTTGATTTAGACTTGGCGAAATAGGTCGTCTGGAGACGAGTTAGCAACTTTGAGTCTGTTGAGGACAGTTGAGTCTTGTTTTGTAGCGAATTTTATTCTGTAATTAAAATATTATATTTAATTAGGAACCGAGTGGTAATACTTATATTCCTGTTGTTCTGCCTTCACCACAGTTTGCATGTCACACCAGCGTGTTTTCTATATATGTAGCTACTCGTAAAACAGGGTTTACTCTGTGAATATTACTCTGTGTGTCTCGACTATTCGGACGTAAGAGGTTAAAAGAAAGTCATAATTTCCCACTTGTAAAAAACAATATTGCTCTCTATGATACGAGTACTTATCATTCACTCAAACTTAGTCTGTGGTTACGACGTAAGATAGAGGATTCAAACATTTTGTGGTATACGACCACCCGCATTTAAGTTGCAACTGTCAACAAATATATGTAAATCTATTCAGATTGTCCTTTCCGTTATGTAACTCGCATTAAGTAAGTGAACTTTTACGTGAAAAAATGTTGGTAAACGGACTAGACGCGACTGCCAACATGTTCACGGTGGTCGCGGGTTCGAATCCCAGGGCAAACCTCCGACTTTTCGGAGTCATGTGTGTATTGATAGTCAATCACCATACACTAAAACGGTGAAGGAAAACATCGTGAGGAAACCTGCATACTATAACAATTTATAAAAAAATGTATGGTATGTAAGTCCGCCAACCAGCACTAGGCCAGCGTGGTGGACTATATGGCCTAACCACTCTCAATCGTATTGTCGATTGGAGAGTAGGCCCGTGCCCTGCAGTGGGACGTATATGGGCTGATACAAAAGGGAACTTTGGGATGAAATCAATAACTTTATTGGTATATATATATATATATATATATATATATATATATATATATATATATATATATATATATGTAAGCTTTGTATAATGTATGTTGTGTACGCGTCCTAATATTTATACTATATGTACGCCGCCTTAAAATGACGTTGCCACACTGACAGGAGATTTAAGAGGGTTATGAGTCTTGTTTAATAGTCGGTGGTTATGAGAGGTAGTAGAATATAAGCCTACTCGTAGTGATTTTAAATAGCTAACAGTAATTGTGAGAAATAGAAGTAAACCACATAAATTCATTAAGTTTAACAATAGTGTCGATCTAAATATTGAAAGTAAAAACCTATAATTGTCGATTTTTCTTTTATAGGTGAGTATATTATTCAGTGTGTAAAATATAGTGTAAAATATATAAAATATTGTAAGTTTAAAATAACATTAAATGTTTCTTTTATAGATAAATCAAATTGTGGGTTTTTTTTGGTTCCCGTACCATCCAACATATTATAAATCGACAATTGTCAGAGTTTGATTGAATAATAGTAGATCATGGCAAGATGGCAATTTGAGGTTGAGATGGCAGCGGATGAAGATCCGAAGAATAACATCATAATTATAAAATCAATAACAACAGAAGAGGGAATAACATATCTCATACCCCCATGTTTTCAAGCAGCAAAACATCATCTTCAATTGACTAAGCTACCGGAATTTGTAAAAATTAAAAGAACATTACAGAGAAGAGGTCATAATAGAAAAGTGTGGATGTCTTTGCCAAGTGATGTGCTAGAACTATACAAAGATAATACTGGAAATATAGTGTTTAATGACTATTTATTACAAGAATTGACTCAAACCGCAAGCCAACCTACTATAGATGGAAAATTATTAGAAATTTTAGAGAAATTAAGTGATAAATCCAATACTGACAAAGAAAAACATAATCATTTGAGCAGGTTAACTGAAAAATTTATTTTGAAAAAGTTTGACAACAAGGTCAATAATGCCAAGCAATGGTTGCAATGTTTTGAGAGTGAGTGTAAAAGATTTGATTTAAATTGTAACACAGAGAAGATTAGTGCTTTGAGATTATTTTTGAATGACTCAGAAAGCGACTGGTATGAGTCTATGTTAATTAAACATAGTTTAGACTCACTGTGGGAGATATGGCAAGTAAGTTTTCTAGACACATTTGCAGATAAAAGTTGGTCCTCTGTGATCTATGCATTGACTTACAAACATTTAAATGGCTCTCTACTGGAATATGCATTGAAAAAGGAGAGATTGTTACTAGAGTATAACAATGATATTGATAACAGAACTCTCACTGACTTAATTGTCACAGGATTACCAAGTTATGTTAGAAGTAAACTAGATAGACAGGAAATGACAAATCCAACTCTTTTATTTAGTGCCCTACGAATGCATGAAGATCAAAATAATAATATAAAACGGAAAATTACTGAGAAAAAAAGCTCTATTAAATCTGAATCAGAAGGGCGAAAAAAAACACCATGTCAGATATGCTACAAGATTGGAAAAAAAAACAGATTTCACTCTGAGGATTTGTGCTGGTTCAAAGAAGATAAGAACAGTAATAACAGTGTCAAACACTGCAAAAACTTGACATTAGAGATTGATCAATTTCAGGATACAAAAAACTAAATATTCCCCCACTAATAGAAGTTGAAGTAATATTGAATGACAAACTGAAATGCACAGGTATTTATGACCCTGGATCAAATATAACTTTAATAAATTCTAAATTAATAAAAGTAAAAAATTCAAAGATAAATTACTTTGAAAATAAATTCAACACAATTAGTGGTGGGGGAACAACGACAGGTTTAGTAAAATTAAATGGAAAAATACTGAGTATTAAAGAGGAAATAAATGCATTTATTTGCAATGATGAAAATTTCACTCATGAATTGCTTTTGGGATTGGATACAATAAAAAGGTTTGGGTTGACCCATGACGGGAATTTAAACATCCAACTTCAGAAAAACGCCAACCCAAAGTCAAGTAAATATATCAGCCCAATAGAAGACAAGAAATATAATTATGGGTGGTTCTACAAAAAATGGGTAACTTGATGTCACCAGTCCATAAATACAAAGTTTTCGTATATTTACTGGAAATTTTATTTGGATTTAAAATAATCAAATATGCGTTATTTGGTCATCCAATATCAGGTATTTATTTTCATTACAAGTATATAAAAAATCACGATAGATCCTCAAATCGTCAGTCTTTTGGCATGTCACAATTCCAAAACTGCGCAATCAAGTGGCTGTATGTTAAAAATTGCCAATTATTTAAGAAAACTTACTATTTAATCTAAATCTGCGATGTACTTTACAGTGTTTACCAAAGCTTTCAAATGTAATATTGTTGCCATTATTTTTAAAATAAAGAATAAACTTTGTGTTCAGAGTCATTCGTCAGTCCGTTGTGTGTTTTTAAAATTTGAAATTCCCGGTAAATACCTCAGACTCAAGGTTACAATCCCGCTATGCTTCAAGGTTAATAGTGAAGCTAGCTACAAGCCACGCCGATTGACGGCCGCCATTACGATGCCAGTGCTAGAGTCGCGGTTACTCCGTGTGCACGTGGCGGGTCCAGTCAACATTTCAGTACTGTGGTGAGTTGGCATTTACTTGTAAACTTGAATTTTGTTTCGATTCATATACAGTTAATTATAATTTGTAATAATATTGTTTAGTAATATTACAAAATTCGAAAAGGAACGTACTTTCTGGCTATAATTATAAAATTGCATCCTTTTCGTCAGTACTTTGGCGTCAGTCCGTTGTCCGTTAATATGCCAGCGGACTGACATATTTTCCAGAGTACTGACAGATTTTGTTTTTGTCTGCTTTTACGTTAAAAAATACCACGTTTAAGGTCTTTTTTTACTTATTACAGTTAAAACATCATGCCGCCTCCTAAAAAAAAGTTATCTCGGGAAGAGATATTACAAAACAAACGAGAAGCCGAAAAGGCTCGATTAGCAAAGATTAAAAGCGACCCTATCAAATTAGCTGAGTATAAAGAAAAACAAAGGTTACAGTATCTAAGAAAAAAGGAGAAAGGACAAAGAAAAAATATTAGTAAAATGACACCTCGAGAGCAACGAGCAACCAGAAGGAAATGGAAAAAATATTCCTCGAAATACAGGCAAAAGAAACACCACTTAAAGGAAAGTATTAATAATTTTATACGCGAAAATACCCCTGTAACTACTGACGATGAAATGCAACCAATTGTAGTACCAGTTCCGCAAGTGCTTCAAGAAGACAAAAGAGTGAAAGAAGCAAAAAAAAGAAGCGAAAGAAAGAGAAAATCCAGAAACAAGCAATTAAAGAAGATGGCAGTTGTAATTTCAAAACTTAAAACTAAACTGAATACTCAGCGTCAAAAATATAGACGAGTTAAAAAAGAGTTGAAGAAAGTTGTTAAATCTGTTGAAAAAACGCCAAAAACCAGAATTGAAGAGATGAGTGAAGACGCGATAGCGGCGCGTGATAGCGGCTCACAACAAGAAAGTCTTTATAGCAACGGAGATTATGTTTTAATTAAATATATGCTAAGGAATAAAGAGTTTCGTTATGCGGCTATCTGCTCCTCTGATATCGATGATGACGGCGAGATGAGAGTGACTTTCCTTAAAATTTGTGACCAGAATGGAACTCTATTTAAATTGGATGAAAAGGATGTTGCAGACGTACCGTTTGAACAAATAATCCATAAGTTACCTGTACCAGATCGCGTTACAAAAGGAAAAAGAGTATTTTACCAATTTAAGGAGGATATTGATGTTTTTGAAAAGTAAATTTCAATGAGAGAACAAGACTATTTTTGTTGATTAATAAGAAAATGGATCTCATTTTTATTATTAGAAATAATAATTTCGTGTTACAGTTGTTTATTGTTTTTTTTAGAAAATGTATAATTTTTGAGTGAAACTACCTCAAAGTAATTTAATGTTGATTAATGTTAAGGTAATAAAAAAATTCAAGGCTGACTTTAATACTGAGGAAGTTTCGTCAGTATAAATAGAAAAAATGTGATTATTTTATACTTACCTATAAGGATTAATGTTAAAAGAACATGTGATATAATTACATTCTAAGAGAATGTTTCAATGATTAATAAATGACTGATTATTCTTATGAAAATGTGTATTTGTCAGTACCCTGTTGTTTTCGTCAGTCCTCTGGAAGCAAAATTTTGAAAATCCTTAATAATTTAAAAACTACTTTATAAAGTGACTGGCCTGTTTTAAGTTAGCATGTTTATTAGATTATCTATCATAACCACCCAAATTCGTAATAATTAAAAGCAGAAACTCATGTAAACATAATATCCTTAATATTTGCCCTACTTTTGTAGAACCACCCTTATTCAGAAATTGAAACCAAAGAGCATAAATCACAAATAATGAATTATGAAATAAATTTCAATGAGGGCATAGATGTGAATAAAATTGATATAGATACTACTTACTTGGAAGATGACCAAAGAACAAAAATTAATGCATTATTAGATGAATACAAACACATATTTGCGAGAGATAAATTTGATGTTGGACAAGTGAAAAACTATGAAGCATTTATAGACCTACAAATGGACAAATATTGCTCAAAAAGACCATATAGGTGCTCCTTAGGCGATAGAGAAGAAATTGAGAAACAAATTGGTCAATTGCTAAAGAATGAATTGATTGAAGAATCTTATAGCCCATTTGCAGCACCAGTGACGTTGGCATTCAAACGCGATGAAGGGAAAAAGTCAAGATTGTGTATCGACTTTAGAGACCTTAATAAAATTATTGTCCCACAGCCACAGCCGTTCCCTCTAATAGAAGATCTAATGGTGAAAACAATAAACTGTAAGTATTTTACTACGCTTGACATTAATTCAGCTTTTTGGTCTATACCATTGAGGATCAGTGACAGAGCGAAAACAGGCTTTGTCACACAAGAAGGTCATTATCAATGGACTTGTCTGCCATTTGGGTTGAAGACAGCTCCGGCTATTTTCCAAAGGATCCTGACTAATATAATAAGAAAACATAACCTTTCTAATTATGTAATGAACTACATAGATGACTTAATGGTGTTTTCAAAAACTTTTGATGACCATATAGACCATTTATCGAAACTGCTGAATGCAATAGCTGAAGAAGGATTCCGTCTAAAATTAACAAAATGCAAATTTGCGGCACAGTCAGTAAGGTTCTTGGGGCATTTAATAAAAGGTAATACAATTACACCTTTGAAAGATAACCTCAAATCTATAGCAGAATTTCCAGCACCACAAAACAAGAAACAAATAAGACAATTTCTGGGTAAAATAAATTTTTATAATAAATATATTCCTAATGCTGCAATAACTCTTGATCCATTACACAATTTACTTAGAAAAAACATCGACTACGTTTGGTCAGCTGATTGTGAAAAAGCTTTCCAAACAATAAAAAGCAATTTATGTTCGGCCCCAATTTTGGCTATTTTTGACCGAGAGGCACCAACTTTTATTTACACTGATGCAAGTATAAAAGGCATTGGTGCAATACTAAAACAAGAACAGAAATGTGGAGAAATCAAACCAGTTGCGTACTTTTCAAAGAAGTTGAATGAATGCCAAAAAAAGAAGAAAGCTATATATAGCTAGAGAACTGGAAAAAGACCGGGAAATAGCATTTCTGCGAACAAAGAAATCTCATGAATTGAACAAAGCCATTTTTGATAAAAATAGAATAGATCACAAGTTTCAAAAAGGTGATCTGGTCTACATAATGGACTGTAATAAGTTGAATAGATCTAAAATGGATGAAATTAGAATTGGTCCTTTTGAGATAGAAGATATAATATCAAATTCGCTATGCAGAATCAACACCGGCAAGAGTAAAAAGTCCATGGGATTTTATCATGTAACAAAGCTCATTCCTCAGTTTGATTGTTCAAATTAACCTCAGTCAATTTGCACATTTTGGGGGGGAGATGTAAGCTTTGTATAATGTAT
This sequence comes from Hyles euphorbiae, assembly GCA_023078785.2. Taxonomy (NCBI): domain Eukaryota; kingdom Metazoa; phylum Arthropoda; class Insecta; order Lepidoptera; family Sphingidae; genus Hyles; species Hyles euphorbiae. The sequence goes on along the minus strand of CM041037.1, from coordinate 15,324,085 downwards.
GTTGTGTACGCGTCCTAATATTTATACTATATGTACGCCGCCTTAAAATGACGTTGCCACACTGACAGGAGATTTAAGAGGGTTATGAGTCTTGTTTAATAGTCGGTGGTTATGAGAGGTAGTAGAATATAAGCCTACTCGTAGTGATTTTAAATAGCTAACAGTAATTGTGAGAAATAGAAGTAAACCACATAAATTCATTAAGTTTAACAATAGTGTCGATCTAAATATTGAAAGTAAAAACCTATAATTGTCGATTTTTCTTTTATAGGTGAGTATATTATTCAGTGTGTAAAATATAGTGTAAAATATATAAAATATTGTAAGTTTAAAATAACATTAAATGTTTCTTTTATAGATAAATCAAATTGTGGGTTTTTTTTGGTTCCCGTACCATCCAACATATTATATATATATATATATATATATATATATATATATATATATGTGTGTGTGTATATATATGTATGTTTATTCGTCTATAAATGTATATAAGTATGTATATGTACAATACTTGTGTGTATGTATATACAATATGTATTTATATGTTTTCATTTCATTTGTCTTTATTTTACACTGCCCTTTCTTTTTTTCCTGCTCATATATCCATCCCATGGTTGTCTGGTAGAAATTGCCTTAGAGCGATAAGACCGCCATTTGTACTTTGTTGTTTTATACTGTCTCTAAACTGTTATTTCTTTTTACTGTGTACAATAAAGAATTAAATAATAATAATAATAATAACTTTTATTGCAATTTATGTGTGTATTCTATGCTTTAAGCTAAGCTGAAATTATTCCTGCGCTGTTGGACATTAGTATCTTCTGCGGCATATCACCGAGCTCTTCTCTTGCGATCAAATATACGTTATCTGCTTCCTAAATAACCATGTACATAAATAAAAGACTTTCAAACTATCCTTTTAATCTACGAGGCAAAAGGAGTAAACTTCAGGCTAAGGGTTTCATGAAAACGCGCATTTCTAATATGTGTTTTGTCCGTAGGATACAGATCTACAAAAATAAAATTTCTCCATTATCATAAGTTGGGAAGCGGGCTAAGGCTGTAACCTAAAATCTGGGTTGAACAAAGGCTCCTCCCGTTCATTGTGGGCAATTAGACATTCCGATGTGTCCGCCGTTCGTATACGTCAGTTGGACTGGAATTTGGGCTGGATATTTACAGCCCTATGCTATACGCCTCGGCAAGCGTAGTGTAGGACGCCCTCCAACGAGATGGAATGACGATATCCGAAAGATCTGTTGGCTAGCAGCGGTTGGAGACTATGGGCTGTAGATCAAGCCCAGTGACGTGCCATAGGAGAGGCCTATGTCCAGCAGTGGACGCGAATAGGCTGATGATAATGATTATGACGATACTATGTAAGGAGAATTAGCTATATGTATTGGCAACAATAACTTCGTACAAGTTCCAGGGTGATTACTCTGGAACAAACTCTGTTCAAAAACGATACGAACTTCAAATGTTCGGATGTTCGACGTCCGGAGTAAAAATATTTTTTCAATTTGCACCACTAGTTGCTGAAATTAGGGGTAACAAACAAACAAAATCTTCAGCTTTATATATTATTTAGTATAGATTAAAAAATGTATGAAAACCCAATCACACTCCAAGCGTTTTACGAGCTACGAAAATGTTTGACTCCATTACAATAACCCCATACAGCCTTGCGGTAACACGCACGCCTTATTAGACATTCTTTTCCAAAGTTCATATAACACCCACACACGCATATTAATAATCCATTTTTTTCGAACCATAGGTAGTTAGGAATATATTTCTTCCGTAGTAAATTCTCTTTATTTTGTTAAAAATATTGTACCTACAAATAATTCCAGAAGTATTCAAGTTCTAGTCTCTTGATATTTCTTGCTAATTCGAATTCAACAAGTAGAATCGATACTGTTATAACCCTTGATCATGACGGTTTCTGAGAAATCAGAAAGATCAAACCGACGCGAAGATCATTGTCAATGTGTGGACTTGTTACTATTTGCATGAAACTTAAAACTAAGGATAGCCCTTTCAGTACATTCGGAATTTCAAAAATAAGACCGTGAAAATCGCGTTAAAATAAATGTCAAAATTTAATTTCATTGATTTCGTTTAAAGAATGATAAAAAAAAATATTCATTTTATTAAAATTTCTGTCATCATACAACACAAGCTAGCATTCTCAAAATCTTTGTGAGCAACGACTTATTTCAGTAAAGCTCCACTAGAGATGTACTGGAGCTCGCGCAACACTTACGTCGGAACTCTTTACGCGCTTTCCTCCCTGTCTATATATTCATGTCCAATGACTATTTGCTATAAAACCTCTTCGAAACCTGTCCACTGTCTTGTTTTTTTTTATCTAAATCTATGTTTCTATTTAAAGTGTATCATATACTATCCTCTACCAGCTGACCTATGAATTCTTTCATAATTTAGAAAGTCCTCGCCATAAGGTAACCCGTAATATAACTTGTAATAGGAGGTCCATATATAGTGTAATTACGTCGAAATTGAACAGCCCTCAAAGCTTTGTCGCAAAACGATCCCTTTTAACACTTGCGTCCCGCGAATATATTAAAATGTTAAAGTACGACTTTCAAAGACCTCCTTCAATAAATCTCATATCTTCTTTGAGCTGAGTTCCTTTACGGACGAAATTCGGAAATTTTGACTTAAGATTTTATTTATCTTAAAGAGTAATTATTGTATATGGTAATTACTGGTGGTAGGTCTCTCATATGTGAGAGGCCATCTGGGTAGGTACCACCGCAATGTCTATTTCTCCCGTGAAACAACACTGCTTAAATGCACTGTTGTGTTTCGGATTGAAGGACATTGTAGCCAGAGTAACTACTGGACATATTGAGACTTAACATCTTATGTCTCAGGATGGCTAGCGCAGTGGAATTTTGCTACTGTTTATGAGCGGTCGTATCGCTTACCATCAGGCAAACGGCTTGCTCGTCTCGTCATTCATTGCAATAAAAAAAAATATATATATATTATCCATTTCCCGTGAATGTAATTTATAGTCGCTTCAAAAATATGCAGCATCATAGTATATGTATAAAATTAATTTAAGCCTCTAATCTTCCTTTGGGCCAAAATGTCATAGAACATAATCGATGCTCATCAAAATTCAAAGTTTGCAAATAGCATAAAAACTACTATCAACATTAAATGTGCCAATTTTTCCATACGAATTATACCTATAAGCAAAATACGGGATGCAAAGTTGAAATAACAGTTATTCCAGTGAACATCAGCGTACCAACAATGTTATGTCACGTCAGTTTATGTAGTCGACCCATATGTCCACTTCCAGTCCAATTGGTTATCCAAGCCAGCGATCCAAATACGGCGCGTCGTTTGCCAGATTATCGCTACTACTACTATAAAACGTGTTTCTTTGCCAGATTTTATGATCTCATTTTAATGGCAGACGGGTGGGTTTTCCTAGTTGAAGTTCATTGCCTGTTGCCTTTCCGTTGGAACGATTTTTGTGGTTCTGCCAATGTTTCCGGACTCGTATGGTGTTGTTCAGTGACTCCTAGTAACCTTCTTATGTTTTCACTGGGAAGCCAGTTATTTGATCGTACTATGTTTTGCTTCGGCCGCGTTCCTAAGATAACTCCAAAATAATGCATGTTCCTATCTCTATCATTAAGACTTTGTAACAATTTGTGCATGTCAGTTGGCGGAGCTTTTATGCCGGACGCATGTTTTTTTTTTAATACCTTCTGATAATTATTTATCTATCTTTCGGTATAAATACTTATTTTACGGTATGTAGAACCCCATGTCCTTCTTTACAGCCTTGTAAATGTGTTCAGTATGATTGGTTTAGTAAAGATGTGATGGTGAAATAAAGTCTCTAAGATACCATTCGCCTGATTGTTGGCGACACGATTGCTTGTGGTCAGTAGCAAAACCAAACAAAACCATGAAATACAAAGCAATGCTTGACATTCCACTGCGCTCGCCATCCGGAGGCATAAGATGTTAAGTCTCAATATATCCAGTAGTTACTCGGGCTACAATGATCTTCAAATCGGAACAAAATAGTGCATTCATACTATTGTTTGGCAGAAGAAATAGAAATAGCAGTGGTACCTACCCAGATGGACTCTCACATATGAGAGCCCTACCTCCAATAAAATACAATATTAACTCAAACAGAGATAAGTCACAACCAATTTGCTGTAAATAGATACGTCCAATATTCAAATACTTTCCAAGAACCTATCAACATATACAAAACTATAATGATTTTAGTATAAGTAGAAATCAACGCTTACTTTACACAAACTTGCTTTTATGTAACGTAGACTAAAATACCGAAGCGATTCCTTCAACGACAAATGTAAAAACATTCCGAAACATATCCGTCCGTGCGGATTGAAATCTAAAAAATACAGCTCCTTCAAGATCGAGAAACGAGATAAAATAGCCGCCGGATGAAAAAGGGTTCGCAAATTGCGAAGAACTGAGTGGAAGCGCTCAGGGATTCGCTTTCACCGACATTAAGTAATCTTCACATGAAATTCAACTTGCGGCGATTCAATGTGGATATATTTTCTTCGATTACGTCATTTACAAAGTCATACATTTCACGCGTTCTATTTTCGTTTCAATTAATTAAAATGTCTTCTTTGTTTCAATCTACTTACCATTAGGCAATAATTACTACTGAATTTTCAATGTTGATAAAAATTTCGTCGTCTTCATGGTGTGAATTCAGTAAATAATAAATGGCGAACCTAATAAAACGGCATATGAAAGTACGTACGTGCTCAGTGTAATATATCAAAATCATGAAGGCGGGTAGTAGAAAAAGATATGTGAATAAGGAAGCGGCTGCGGGCTGTTTCGTGGAGCGGGGCCCGTGTCCTCCTAATCCCGGTAAATAGGTCAGTGGGTGGAGCCCTATCGATTGCCGGCACTTGTGCGGTTCGCAGGATTCCGTCGCGTTTCATTTGTACGCGGCCTTCAAAGGAATCTATGAATTATTTATTTCTCATATTTATAACAACCTTTTAAAATTAAGTAGTGATACTCAAATGTTGCGATTCAACAGAATTGTACGTCAAAGCCTTTGAAATGTCGCTGTCTGAAAAAACCTTTTCTTTGCATTGACGGATTGTTATAATTGCCAGCGCCAGTGCAGCCAACAAGCAAATTATTCTAAAAGAAAACATGAGCCGCTTTCATTTGTGATAAAATGAAATGCAAGCTTAATTAATTCAGTGAAATAAATGTTGGAAAACTTGACAATTATGTTTTGAAACGGCAAACTTAATCCATTTGTTTCATACAGGCGTACAAAGTTTAGCAACTAGCGCATCGATTAGTCGATCAGTCTGATAGTCCGCCCCACAAGAAGTTTTAATGAAAAAAACTTCGTAAATAGGTGACCGGAATGTTAGTTTTGTGGAATAGAAAACACATCCGAAATCCATCTTGTAACCTAATATACAAAAGAGGACGAACACTGATGACAAACGGCGCCTGAACATGACGCGCTGCGGTGAAAGAGCGATAGAGAGTTTTGTCACCTTCATCACCCCTCTGGAGCGACAGAGAAGGCCTCTGGTGACGTCACACGCGTACTCGTAAATTGGCATAGTGTGGGCATAGTATATTTCGTCCAATTTGGAATGGCCTGCGGATGATATGTGATGGGATGGGAAGCGCGGCTCATGCCAAATTTGTCACAAGCAGTGGTTGGCTTCCTGCCACCTCAGCTGTCCCCGACGCGATGTTAAGTGTATTATTTATAAAATTGTATTTGTTTTGAATCATTACGGTCGTGCCAACATACACGTGACATTATAATTAACATCATATTAAAGATGTTTTTAAAAAAAACTTGTTATTGAGTATTTTTAGACAATTATTGGATTATAAACTCGCGCTATTGATATGCAATGTCATAATCTACTAATAGTACTCGTATGTGTTGATAGCACGAGGTCGTGTCTTCTAATTTTGGTCTGCATTACTTCATAAAATTGCGGCTTTTAAATATTTAAGTTATTTGTATATTTTATAACTCTCATTGCCACATTTACAGTCGATAACCCTTACACTGAATAAGATAAAGAATAATAAGCCGAGCCAGAATATAAAATCCTTTTTACTCAAAGTTCCAACGCGTCCCAGTAACAGGGATTGTACAACAGCTTCCCTTTGGGAATTTAGGGTTAAATGGATGAAAAGATTAGTATGAAATTTGAGGTTTTAAAATAGTTTTTATATACTTTTAACTGTTGGACGCACAGAAATACGATTTCTATGGTTGGGTGCCTATGTTAGACATTGGGTTTTCTTTCGTAGATAGTACGGACTTAATTTGTTATTTCCGGTAACTCAAGTTGCTTTATTAATTAGTTTTATACTGATTGAAATAAAACTATAGTAACTGTATAAAACTAGGGATTTTATCACGGATTTGGTTGAATTTTTACATTTTTTAACATCCGTACATACGTGGTTACGAGCCGGACAGATGTATTAGCCATCCGCCCAGTAACTGTTACAATTTAACTACCTTATTTTGCAATTATAAAATTAAAAAGTCAATTAGTTTTTTCTTTCCGATCTACGCATAAGCTCACAGTGTCTTGAAAGCTGTAAAGTAAATGAAACGTCGGGAAGTTAAAAAATGTAAAATTAAACCAAATCCGCGATAAAATCCCTAAAGAAAGGATTTTTTTTTTAATTTGTAACATTTGCGTAAATCTAAGAAACAATTACGTTTTATACTGCCCAATTCTTATGGAGAAGCATACTTCTCCACTTCTCACACTCCTCTTCTTCACCATAGTTAAGCGCGCATTAATTTTCCAGCTGATTGCATCCGCCACGACCTGTTCTAGTGGACTTCATATAATATGCATACGGATTTGTGCTGTGCGGTTACCCACCTTAGTCGACGCCCGGCATATTATATCAGAATATTCCAGTGGCTTAAATGTATAATAGGATTCATTTGTACACCAGTCATAAATATTTCCTGTGGAGGTTCTAAAGTATTCACTATTTTCTCCGTTAAATTATTACTAGTTTATTATTCACATATATACTATTACAGTCCTATAAAATGTAGATTTACGTATAAAATGAGATAACTCATACATTTTAATTGAATAAAATCTCTATTTTATTCATTCAGAGACACGGCCTTATTCAGAATTGATGGTTTTAAAACATTATTAACTACCGAATATTTTGACCCTTTCTAATGACTTGAAATCAGCGATGAAGACAAAACATTCGATAATTAAAACTGTATGAATAAGCCCGACAAACTATTCACAGATTTTCGGTTTAAAATCCAATGAGTTGAAATCCAGAAAGAGATCGCCTCGAGCGATAAGACCGCCTTTTGTACGTTTTTTTTCTTCTCTTGTTTCTATTTTGTAAGTCACAGGTGTACAATAAAGTTTTAAATAAAAAATAAATGTTATAAGATACAAGGCCTGCGCCCTTTTCATAGAAAAGGAGGTCCGTATCCTGCAATGGGATACATGGGTTAAATTAGTAACTTTTGTACGTACTAGAAATATTTACAGCATGAAAGAACTAAGCTCCTAAGCGGTAAGATCCTATGTTTGGTTTCGAGGTCGTAATGCATCGAAAAAAAATATATACTTAAACGTGAGTGGTGACCTGTTGATAACGGACTAAACGCGACTGCCAAAATGTTTACAATGGTCGCGGGTTCAAATGCCAGGGCGCACCTCTGACTTTTCGGGAGTCATGTGTGTAACGATAGTCAATCACCAAAAATTATAACGCTGAAGGAAAACTTACTGAGGAAACCTGCATACCATAGCGATTTGGAAGAGTTTCTATGATATGTAAAAGTCTGCCAACCCGCACTAGGCCAGCGCGGTGGACTATACGGTCTAATCTGTCTCAATTCTACTCTCGATTGTAAAGGAGACTCGTGCCTTGCATTGGAACGTATATGGACTGATTCAGATATGGAATTGATTGAAAGGAGACCGAAAAGTCTCTCGTAGTTTCTGATACCCACGACACAAGGCTCGATCTTAGTGTGGTGTCAACACTATGGATGCATGGGAGTATTGGCTGTTACTTTTATATTTACTATATTTAGGCCATGAGACTTAAGTTTAAGAGATTTAAGTTCTGCATAAAATCTGTACATTATACTCAGAATCAAAGATTTTTACCACCATATTCATCTTCATAACACAGTTGCAAAAATATATTAATCACTTATAAAAAATATTTACTATGATTCATAAAAGTGTCCGCGACGTGTCAACCAAGGCCGTATTGAATCAAGCGAACATTCGGAATATTTGACGAATTTTTATGAGTCCGCATTGCTGGACGGTCGTAAATATAACACAATGGCTCGGGAAACATTTAAAACGCAATCAATGCATAAGCCACTGTTGTGTGGATTATGTGTTGACATCGTTTTCCATAGCTGCAACTTGCAGTAATTTCTGGATACAGGCCGCTTACAACAGGTCGACGTGGAAATCCTTGGGGAGGCATATGTTTAGCAGTGGACTTCGTGTGGCTGAAGAGAGAGATAGTTTTACATAAAAGTATATGAAAAGTGATAAAACAGTAAACATAGACTTAAAACCTAACTTAAGACTTATCCCAGCCAGATCCATACCAGCCAGAATTATGAAATAGGTCTCGGAACTGGGTGAAATATGATATTAACGATTATCTAAAAAATAGATTCGTAATTATCATTACGTAATTACATTACGTATAACTATCATTAAAGAAAGTGTGAAGGAACTCTGTATCTTTGATATAGTACTTTTAGAGATGAAACCAACATCATTCACTGATGAGTTTAATGCTTTATCATATTTTAGTATTGTTTAGCATTTATAACACCGAACATGGATTGATTGACAAGTGTCGACTTCACAATCAGAAACACATTTTAAGAGTGTATGTATTTAAATTTTCATTCCATAAAACGAATTAATAATAAACTTTTCGATACTTTCAACCATTTTTGTACTACTTTGTACATTTGTACTTACTTACGAGTACAATGTAGTTTTAACTTTTAATTCCCTTAATAGGCATGATGACTGATTTTGAAAAACTTCTTCAGAATGTTCGTATACATTAACAATACTTAAAATGAGTTTAATTTTTGAAAAAAAAGTAAAGATTTGCGCGAAAAATTACGTTTTAAATTTCACATTTTAACCTTTGCTCAAAAACGCCGTAATAGTATTGGCGTCGTGTGTGACGTCATGCTTTTTTAAATGCTTGCTCGTGCAATGTTTACGTGTATATTGTGATATATACATTTTATTATTTTTAATAGTAATGCCGAGTTTTAATGTGGAGCGATGATGTGTAGTTCCGCAATGTAATAATACATCGATACAAACTCCGAGCAATTTGTTTATTAATGTTTCAATAGATAAAAGAGTTAGAAATATATGGCTAAAAATGGAAAGGCAAGATCCAGGATCTTTATCTTTAAATTCGATGATTAATTTCCGTGAACACTATTTTGACGGAAATAATAACTTTATTTACAATATCCATAATGTTTGACGTGTCCAGAAAACAACATATCAAAATTTAAAATTATTATAAATAACAATAGCGATAAATATCGGAGCTACGATTCATTTATTTCCTTTCGGTGTTATTATCATGCCAATCGCTGTGTATATGAGTACTGAAAAACGTTATTAATGTTCCAATTAACCAGTGATAATATGGAATATCGCATAGTTCCAAATTTTGAGCTATTTGCGATGAATCCTTATTCCAAGAGTAATGTTCCTTTTTGTAGGTAGCATAAAACTGATTGCATTACTAAATATTAGATAAATATACTGAATAACATAGAAATGACCAAACCTAGCCAACAAGTTCGCGTTATGACTAAGTAATATTTACGAAAGTGACACGTCACTCGCTTCTGATTGGCGTTTCATCTAATATGGCGGATCCTTAGGTTTTGTACTTTTATTTATGCAAAAATATAATTAATCTTAATTAAAAACTAAAGCAAATGTTTATTTTGAGAATCCTTCTATTATACATTATTATATTAAACCATAATTTCATTAATTCGTTGTTACTGTCATCATCCCCATTGTAAAAATATTTTATGATGTTTTATATACAATAAAGAATTAAAAATAAAATACTAAGTTAAACCAAAGATATTCTTCAAAAGACGTCGCAAGAAGAATTGTATTGTGAATATCTGAATACAGGCCATCTTCCTTATTGATAAGCATAATACGTGCCGTGGACGTACTGGGCGGATGCCAGATAGAGGTCATTCTAGGAAATAGCTTTTATCCGTCCACCAATTTAACGGGAAAGAAACCCGACCTCCTAAGATAAAAATAGCTAAAGGCCGACATTTTTCGTCAAGTAGACAATATAGGCCATTTTTGCCCTCTCGTAAAAAATGACAATGTCCGGACGAAAGTACGGGAGTTTGCTCTTTATATTACAGTTCTTTTGTTGGGGCGCTTGTAAACTTCGGTAATTTTGAAAGTTGTAATAAGACATAATAAAATAGAAAGCCTTTTATTTTACAATTATTACTCTACTTTACAAAAGACAACAATATACTACAACTAAATATGATCTAAGAACTGAATTATTAATGTAACTTGAATGGTTGAAAAGCCCTACATAGTAAGCCATTCATATAAGTTAATATGAATGAGAAACCTGTTTAATGTTAAACAGAGGCAATTTTGTACATATCCCCTAACTCTGTTTTCAACTAATTATTTTTGTCAATACTAATATTATAAAGAGGTAAAATTTGATTGCTAGTTTGCATTGAATATGCTCAGAAACTACTAGACCGTTTCAACAAAATATTTCATCATTGGAACCTCCATTATCCCTGCTGAACATAGGCAAAAAAATATTTTCAGAGAAATGTATCTGCACCCAGGCAGAGCCGGGCCAAGCCGCTAGTTGTTATATATGAACAATCCAGTGACTACAAATTAATTGATGATAAGTGTAACGCTATCCATTGTATCCACCAGCTTAAGATAGTTATTTTATCAATCACACAGATTGGCTCAATGACCGAATTAACCCCAAATTCGAATCATCAAATTGATTCAAATCTAATCCTGAAATCCCGAATCGGTTTTCTCTAGAAGGATAATTAATTTGAGCCAGCTACTCTATGATTGATTACGCCTTTATTAACTAAACTTGAACCTTAAATTCATAGGAATTAATGCTTCTTATTAGACTTCGATGAAATTAGCCGACCTTACGACGTATATTTATTCCAAAATTAAAAGGTTCAAACTAATATGTTTACTGTCGAAAATAGGTACAAAAAGATGATATAATTTGGCAACCAATAGGTTAGTAGAGACATATATTTGTGCTCGCAACATTTTTTTTGTCCACAAAACTGTACGTACACAGAAAGCAACATTATTGAAATATTATTTCTAAATAATTACAAATGTGTGTAATCGTTCTCGATGTGGACATGACTTGCATTAAAGTGTTACATACATAATTTTTATAAAAATATTTTTTTTAAAATAAAACATTAATTGAATTCAGGGCAGATGGGACGTACTTCGACTAATACCGCGGGGTCAGTAGATAGCAACCTCTTCAAATAATAAACACATCTTCATTTTTTTAAACTAATACAATTCTTCTTAAGTCTCATAACAGAACCGAGAAGAAAAAAATGTAAGGAACATTTTCACGATTGGGATCGTATCTGCAGCCCTTCGTTTCACAGCCGGTTTCTTAACCAACTACGCCACAAACTGCCAATCCACTGAGTAGCCATTAGTCCTGACTCCACACTCATATAGTCTTGTTTCGTGGGTATCAAAAATTACGAGAGACTTTTCGGTCTCACAAACACTCAGACCAGAAACAAATATATACCCGAAACATAAAACTAGTTCTTACATGAAATTAATTCCGCCCCCTGTACTAGCCGAGGAAATTTTATTTATAAATGACCATTAATCCAAGAACTAGATATATAACGTGATAAATACGACGCGTCACACTGTCCTTTGATCTCAAGGGTCGTGATTTATTGGTCGCCGTCGAAAATTTATTATTTGCTGTAAGTGGAGGTAACACCGTTTGCTGTCATGAATGCGACATAATACCGATGAAGTGGGTGATTTCGGACTTCCTTATTTAGTCTATACCTACAAGGAAATTAATTTACCCGACTGCCGTATGATGGTAAATGGGGCTAGTACATAATGTGAATATTTTATATTGTCTTTCTTTGGGGACTTATTTTCCAACACAGCTAGTTCATTGGTACGATTGACAATAATCGTATCGACGGGTAAGAATATTTTTTTGCCTCTAACCCGTGACGTGTTAATTTCTTTCCACACGCCAAGAATTACTGAAACAATGATACAATAACCCGTAAACATATTTTAATAACACATAAATCGTACAATAAATCATTGAACGCACTCTGCGCGACCACGACCAAAGCATCGTAACGTTAACCCGCTCCGAGAGTGGGCTATATATACCCGGGGCTATATTTAACCCTCGTGTCACATAGCGCGACATCGCGCCGCGTTATTGCTACTCGATTATTGCAAGCGCGCGAATGTCAACCCTATAACACGGGCCACGGCTGGTTCTGACAGCTTGGATCGGTTTGCACTTTATGCGATTTCAAAATGACCGGTAGTTGAAAGAAAGTTAGGAATTTACTTTGTTATCGTTTATGATATTTACAATTCTAAAAGAGTTAACTCCTGAAAGGTAACAGTGGAATTGTAATGAAAACTGTCCGAGATATTTTGCATAAAATAATTTCGACCCCATATAAATATGGACAACTTCAGTTGTTTTTCTGTACAGAAAGTGTAAAACTGATGTGGGCATCATAAATATAGTTAATTGGGTATTTATACTCTGTATAACTGTTCGAAATACATAGATATCTATTGTTTAGACCAGGCTGATATAATTTCAACCGAATCATCTTATACCTTTGGATACACCATTTGCATTTAATTCCACATGAAATTATGTGCATTAGAGTTATTTGTCATAGTAGTGCGTGTGCTTTTCTGTATCAGCCCATATACGTCCCAATGCAGGGCACGGATTTCTTCTAGAGTGTTTACGCCATATACTCGTGTTTATGCCATATAGTCCACCGAGCTGCCCTAGCGCGGGTTGGCGGACTTTACATTCATACAAACTACTGTGATATGCACGTTTCCTCACGATGTTTTCCTTCACCGTTAAATTTAAATATGCTTTTATTTTTTCATATATTCTGCATTCTCCAGAATGCAGCGGATGCAAACCGCGTCGTGAGAATCCTTTCTAAGTGATTACAATCGGGCGTTTCACATGAAAATATTGAAACCATAGATCTTTGAGAGAGGAAAGAAAAACAGGAAGAGGAAAGGGGTACTGGTCATCAATAACTACCAGTATATAAAAATCGCTACTACTTTGGCATTTGCGGTAAAACTCGTCGTTTATTGAAATAATTGATGTCAATGGCCTTTTCACAAATATATGTATCATACCTGTGACTCGGAAACATTAAACGATAATATCTATGTTATATTTTACGTGAGTAATAACTAGCTCCATGTTTAATCTTCCAATTATTTAAATGGATAATTATGTGTACATTAAACATATTGTCCTACATTTAGATAAGGTCAGGCGTGTGACGTCATTCTTGGAATATTCAGTTCTGGCTAAATATTACCCTGATATGCTTAACCATTCGGTTCGCGTTTCGCGCCCAGGGTTCACTTGGATAAGCAAAGCCAGGATTGTTGTTTACACCGATTATGGGCAAAAATACATCAAGATAAGTAAAAGCTCGACTTACAATTATATTCAGTATAGGCCGTGCCAGTTTATAAATTGGAAACTTCTTATAGATTATCCACCATCATAATAGAACCTTGAAGCTTACTACCAGTACGCTGTAATTAGGCAATTGCCTTATCTATGGATTAAGTTGTCTGGTGTCACAACAGTAATTATTTCTAGCGGGAGAAAACCCCGCCCACAACCCCTGTCAGTTGGTCGGAAAAGCGTGTCAACCTAAATAAAAAAACATCGCAAGTGATTTACTGTTCTCTCTGAAATACATTCTTATTTATATAAAATGGCCGGTGAAAAAATACACATTTGTTAGACCGGCTCATACATGAAAACCCCTTTAAGTTTAATAGGTAGACGTATTTTATATTGCGTAAGTTATTTTTTTATTAAAATAGTAGATATAGAAATATCCAGAAAAGTGGTGATCCATTGTCCGCCAACCTCTACGGATTACAGACATACAATTATGTATGAAGTAAATACTAAAACACCTGAAAATCCTGTTAAAATACACGAAACCGAATGTGTATTTCAAACAGGCAAAACATCAGCAAACCTAGTAATATCTAAACACTAAACAGAATAACATTTTAGCAGTGTATCCGAATTGCAAATGGCGTCGGACCCCAACAAAGGATATTCAGTGCATTGTATGCGGCGACAATGAGGTCGCGATGCGCCGTGCCGCGCTCGCAACTTTTGAATCGCAGTAACCACACACGAGAAGATAAGGAAGTACTGGCCCAGAAACGTTAAAACGGTCACGTGTAATTAAAGTGCTTAGGTAGCGCTGCCATATATTTTTTTTATCCTGTACCATAGACAAAGACAACTCGCTATAGAGTCAGATAGTGTCATGTTGTTTTTTATTATGACAGGACTGAGGACAAAGTTAAAATAGATCATCTACGATCTTTTAGTCTCCGAATGCGTTGTTGTCATTTTTTTTATTTGCAATAAGCATGATAAGCGATACGACCGCTCATGAAAAGTAGAAGAACCAAACAACACCTTGAATTACTAAGCAATGCTTGGCATTCCACTGCACTCGCCATCCTGAGTCATAAGATTTTTTTTTTTAATTGCAGTTAATGGCGAGACGAGCAAGCCGTTCGCCTGATGGTAAACGATACGACCGCCCATAAACAGTAGAAACATTCCACTGCGCTCGCCATCCTGAGACATAAGATGTTAAGTCTCAATATGTCCAGTAGTTGCTCTGGCTACAATGTCCTTCAATCCGAAACACAACAGTGCATTTAAGCAGTGTTGTTTCACAGGAGAAATAGACATTGCGGTGGTACCTACCCAGATGGCCTCGCACATATGAGAGACCTACCACCAGTAAAATGTTAAGTTTCAAAATTTCTAGTCGTTACTCTGGCTCCAAAATTCTTCCAACTGAAACACAACAGTCCATACTGCTGTTAGCGAGAAAAATAGACGTTGCGCTGGTACACACCCTAGCGGCGTAGCCTCTCACATATGTATGAGAGACCTACCACCAGTAAAATATTTGGAATAGTTTTTTCCGTTTACATTTCGTTATATTGGGCATGTCAATATTATTAGAATACGAGTATAAACGCTTGTTATTCATATTATGAACAATATATATCCATCAATGAAATAAATATATGTGTATATTAATGAGATTTTATTTTTAATTCCTAATTTCGCCATTAATCAATAGAATTATAAAAACTGATCGATACTGTCAGCGACACGTGATTGCTACCTTTCGCCTGTCGATATAATTATTTCGACCTCATTGTGTCTGGATAAAACACGGGGGCAGATACGAATATACTACCACGATAGGCGTTTGAGAAAGGGTGTACTTTTATAATATATTTTTCAAGACGCGTTTAAAATTATTAATTTAGCAAAAGATTTACCACCCAAACACGATGATATTTAAAAAATCACAAGAAAAAATTGTCGCGTTTCAAGCGCGTTCGCGTTAGACTCTACGAAGCTCGCACGTACAACAGTGAATATCTGTACAATTAATATCAAAGAAAACAAAGGAAAACAAATAATGCAAAAATTAAAAAAAATATATATATAATTACATACGTTGATAAAAAATTGCTATGCAATAGCTTCACCGCGGCAGTCTCCGAGTGCTACACGTCTTTTTAGATTTTTTAGATACTATGCTTGTAGTCACTAAAACTACAACCTGGCTTCGTTTTCGCTAGCAGTCTTGATATACTCTGTATCTTATTAAATGATCGCGCGTAATGATCGCCATTGAAGAAAAACATGGCCTTTATAACGATGTTATATTAGAAAATATTTACGCTAATATTTAGAATTAAAATGCTATATCAATGTAAGTCTTGATTTGGCTTAGTAAGTCCTTTGTAAGTTCATTGACAATTAAAAGTCCGATATAAATTACAATCTATAGTGTAAACGTTCAGATACAAGCAATTTCATACATTAAGTGTGTGTGTGTTTTGAAACAAACGAATTTATGATATTCGTTATTTTCGTTTCGTATGTTATGAATAAATACTTTTTACTTAATCCATGGTACAATCCATAACTGTCATATTTATGACATAAGCAACGATTCGAAAATAGAAACGCATTGACATTGATGTATCGACGGATATCGATTGCGAATAGTAAGGAAAAATATAGACTATTTTGTTTGTTTTAATCGTACACTACTTCAAAAATAAATGTGAATAAATGTGGGTGTTGTAAGTTCTATTTAAATAGTGACACAAAGATCTACACTTCCCGTCGTAGATGACAAATGATATGTTATAAATATCACAGTATCCCTGAGTGTCGTTCAGATGGCCTAGTATCAGAGTTTTTAAGTTATTTAACAAATTTAAATTCATTTATTTGCAGAATACATTGTATTGTTTAGAAGCACCTTTATTTAGTCAGGCAATATAGGAAAATAGCAACATAAAACATGAAAATTGATATTGACACTTTTCGCCTTGTATTCCGTCCCACAGAGTGATGCAAAAATCGCAGTATTTTCATGTCAGTATTCCTACGATGATTACAAATATCAATTATTAGTTGATACCGAAATTCTACTACGCTACAAGGTGACAATTCAACAAAACACATAAATCTGACATTTATGCGGTTCAATTGGTCTATTTCGCTTGCTTTCATATCCTTCTGAGTTATAGAATTTTGCTTTGTGCTGGTGTTGCTAACAGTAGTTTCATCTTTGTTCTCTAAAAGCGAGTCGTAACATCTATTTCATTTACAATACTTCAGACTATAAGAATATTCATTATCAAACTAATTAAGGCACAACATAAGTTAGAGATATACTCAGAGACTTTGTCAAAACGGCCTGTATACAGCGAACTCCTGTGAAATAATATAAACCTTACATCAGAATAATTACGGAAGACCTTAGGCAAAATAATTACTGAATTTAAAGCTAGGTATTTATTTTATTTAGTACTGCGTCATTATAATAATTATACATATGCCACACATAATATGAACTGCCAGACATAATATGAAGATCTCTCCAAGTTTAACTGTACGCCAATGAGGCATGAGCTACCTCCTACAAGCCTCATTTACCTAATCGGCTAGAACTAATTTTCAAATTCTACCTACAAGCTGTTTTCTCAAAATCTAGACCGCAGCCAGGGGAAGTTACTCAGCGATGCTTTGCACAAAGTGCTGCTTCTACTCACATATTCACAGAGATAAGTTCCCTTTCACATTTCCTTGGTTTTGTTTTTATTATTTCGGGGCAAAATAAGCGACGGTTACCCGGCCCGGGAGGTTACACAATCAAAACGATACGTACTTCGAAAGTTCGACGTCCGGAGTAAGATATAAGATTTCCACTTCTAAAAATCAATACTATTCTCTATTATATTCATAATTTTATCCGAACTTAGCCTATAATTGCGACATACGATAAAGGAATCCAACATTTTGTGGAGCATTTAGGCACATTAGTGAAGTATGGCATCCGAACATTCGAAGTTCGTATCGTTCTTATAGAGTAACCCCCCTGACGTGCGCGCATCGAGATAGTCTCCTTGGCGAATCTTGTGTAGGTATAGACAAGTAATGACAGTGGACACCGATTATTAGTTTTACTGCCTCGGTGAAGACATATAAGAAGAAAATCTATAGTAACGCATTGCCTTTAAATGTACCACAGAAACCAACGCTGAACAAAGGCATTGTATTATTTGGTGGATAATATTACCAGAAATTTAATGCCCATTTCCTTACTCCGTATTTTTCCTTTCCACTTCGATAGGGCGGCAAACTATCTATCGACACACGTGGTGTAGAAGCCTAATGGGCGGTGGAAATCACTTACATTTACCGTTTATTCGCTTGCAAGACCCAGGCAATTAAAAAGAATCTGCTAACTTTCGTTCGTCGCTCAATTTCAAATCTATTAGTTTATTTACAATAAAATCTTCAAAACAGGATGTGTAGTTTAAAATGTAAATCTTATTATGTTCAAATGCGTAAAAATACAAAACGCAAGCTCATTTAATAGTTTACTATATCGACTGTCGAAGTACGTACATGACAGCCAGCAACTTTTCTTTCTGTCTCTCCCCCTCTTCTCTCTTCAGCCACAGGAAATTCACTGCTGAACATAGACCTCCAAGAATCTCCACCTCAACCTGATTAAAGCTTTCCCCTACTAATATATTATTTCAATAGTTTGGAAAATAACTACACGCCATAATAATCATAGACATAATGAATATTCAAATGTGTGCATGTACCATAATTATTTTTTACATTTGTTTTCGTTATTCTTGTGTAAGGAACTTCTTTTGTCTTCCTTAGACAAAAAATATGATAAAAAAACTAATTCTTAATAAACACTTTAATTATTTTTCCGGTAAATAACTACACTGTACTTATTATTATATTACTGTAGTATTGTCTTAAAAAATGACGCCATTTTTCATCCAAATTCATGGGCTTTTCACATTCTAAAATTAAATCAACTTCAGACTCCATTAGAATTTAATTTCGTAACATATCAATCTTATTTTAAATTTATACGATGATGGAACAGCATGTAAACAAATGTTCACATGAACCGAACGAAATTTGTTTTTAAACAAACATATCACTCGTATTGAAGTTTAATATAATGATCAGCGGAAATCCCGAAAGCGTATACTTTACTACATTGAGTATATTCGTTGATTATGTCTTACGGACATAAAAATACGTAGATATGTATGTCTACTTATGTACACAAATCAAAAGTTTTACTCCTTTTTATTGAGAATAAAGTCACTTATATCACGATTTTTTACAATGGCTTATCCTTCACCATCTAAGATAATATTTTAATCACATACACACATGTATATTTATGAATAAATATTAAGGAATTTAAAAAAATACCGATAGTAAACCTGAAATCTATAAATGCACTTCATTCGCCTCGCCCGATCACTCGTTTTTCACGTCACACGTCAGGCAGCTTCCAACAGGTCGATGTGGAGATCCTTGGGGGAGGCCTATCTATACTAATATTATAAAGCTGAAGAGTTTGTTTGTCTGAACGCGCTAATCTCAGGAACCGCTGGTCCGATTTGGAAAATTCTTTCAGTGTTGGATAGTACATTTATCGAGGAATGCTATAGGCTATATATCATTACGCTATGACCTATAGGAGGGAAGCAGTAGTGACATTTCTAGCAAATACGAGGAAATTTTATTCGTGGTCCGATTGGTGGATATTCTATATTGATAGTCGGAATAGAACATTTTGACCGCCATTTTGAAACGTGTATCTGCACCCGGGCGGAGCCGGGCCGGACCGCTAGTATTCAATAAGAATAGCTCATGTAAATTAATTACAAACAAAACGAACGTAAAGAGTGTACAAATATGTAATGAATAAAAATATTTTAAATATCGCAGACATTCATTTTGCATTCAACTCTCGCTCGGCGTTGTGTATAATTCCACTTTGCAAACTCTAAAATAAAAATATATGTTTTGTTCAATAAGCCGGCAGATCGTTAGCGTTTTCCATCCTGAATATCTGTGTCAAGTCCTTCCCGTTTTAACAGAAATGCATTGAGTTTTAAATACTGCTGTTACATTGAATAAGTTGAATGCTTATTCATATTTTATGTTTTATAGTTAATAGGATAGTCGATGACCGTCCGGAAAAACATATACGAGTATGTATTATAATTTACTAGCGGCCCGGCCCAGATTCGCCCGGGAGCATGTAGATTTCTCTACAATAATAAGCACGTATTATACACATAAATCTTCCTTTTGAATCACTCTATCTATTTTTTTTTTTATTAAAACCGAAAGCGACTTTCTTTTATACTATGTATGTAGTGATTATCTTACTAATAGTAGTCCGGCCGGGCTTCACCTGGATGCTGATACTTTTTGACAGGGAAATAGTTTTTGCAACATGTTTTTTTATTGCTACCCTCCTGGTATTTATAGCGTGATGTTTGTGATTATTAGAAGTGGAAATCTTATATCTTAATCCGGATGTCGATCATGTGAGTATTAGCATGTGCCAGCATCCGTGGTGCAGGTTAGTCGCCGCCGCTAAAACGAGAGGTCGCGGGTTCGATTCGCGAACCGAGAGAAATGTTCGTGCGACACACAAACGTTTCTTTCGAGTCTCGGTGTTTGTGAGATCGAAAAGTCTGTCGTAGTTCCTGATACTCACGAGACAAGACTCGATCTTAGTGTGAGCCTTAGAACTATGTATGTGACTGTTGGGTGTTATTGATTATTATCAGCGGAAAATTTTCTAAGGTTCAGTAAACTGGACCTCAGAACGTGACGTTTCAGTCTATATACTGAGTCCAAAAGTCGGTTAGAACTATTAAATGTAGGAATAAAATACGTTTTGTCATCGGGTGGAAGCATAGTGTCCGTCCGAGGAAGATTGATGACGTCAGGGAATAAGTTTTTTTGTGAATCCGAACCTTTTTGCGCTGAAATCTAGTTAATAGCCTTCCGCTATGGGTAGTAGAAAGGCGATATGTTTCTCGGGGTCACTGACCTATCATAAATTGATTTTGCTTTTCGCATATAATTTATTCTAACTACTCTTTATTCAAACACTGAAAAGTAATTCTGGAATCCATTCAAGGCAACACAATTGTTATTTCAGTAAATCAAAATAACATTATGTTTTTGGGATGTAAGTACATAGTTTTATAAAAATCCGATTCCTAAATATTTCCCAGTGCCAAACTTCGTAAATTAAATTAAATTCAACATGAAATCATAGTACCATTTTTAAAAAGTAGATATCTCATATTTATATTAATTCGACACCATAAAATAATTACTTTTGTCGGAAACTGTCAGCATTCCGTATTTAAAAAAACATTCGGCGCATACATCGCGTAACAAAATTTACCAGTAACATTCACAGAACCGCATTGAGGAACGTTAAACCGTGTACACAAAGGGATATTTACAAAAACACGAAACGCAAATATCGGATCGGCTGGATAATTGGATTAAAACGAAGGGAATTAAAAAAGCCAATAATCACGGCTTTGATCTCGGCGGTGGCGCGAGTGCCCACTTGACGGGACGGCGCGGCGGCGGCCCCGCGGCAGGGTTGCCAGCTGCCATACTAATTTATATCTCTTATTTACTACATAATCTAAAACTACATAATCTAAAATACAATACTACATAATCAAAAATTTATATATCTTATTTACTACATAATCAGGCCGTTGTTAAAAGCTGCATGGCCACATACCTTTGACTAAAATATCCTCTCTAAATTTTTTTTTTTTTTTTTTTTTTTTTATATTGTTGGGGGCAAACGAGCATGCGGTTCACCTGATGGTAAGTGAACACCGCTGCCCATGGACATCTGGACAACACCATAGGGCATGGAGATGCGTTGCCGGCCTTTGAGGTGGGAATACGCTCGTTTTTTGAAGGTCGCCAGGTCGTATCTGTCCGGGAATGATGCCGCTGGCAACTGGTTCCACAGATTTGTAGTACGTGGGAGAAAGTGCCTGGAAAAACGTACTGTAGTAGATTTCCAACCTCCAAGGTGATGTGGGTGGTATTTGGAGGTAATGTTCAAGCACAGAAAATTAACTGCTGAAAAGGACTCCATCAAGTATCCGGTTCACGGCCACGGGTGGGTAACACCGCAATTTCTATTTCTCCCGCCAAACCGCAGTTTAAATGCACTGTTGTGTTTCGGATTGAAGGACATTGTAGCCAGAGTAACTACTGGATATATTGAGACTTTACATTTTATGTCTCAGAATGGCGAGCGAAGTAGAATGCCAAGAATTGCTTTGAAATTCATGGTATTGTTTGGTTTTGCTACTGTTCATGAGCGGTTGGATCGCTTACCATCAGGCGAACTGCATGCACGTCTTGCCATTCATGGCAATAAAAAAAAACCACCTTGATCTGCTGGAGGATGATTATACTAAAATATTTTGTTCTGCTTTCACGCATTTATTGTTTAGCATATTATCCGCCAGGAAACGCAGCGTGAGACGCCATGAACAAAGTAAAGTAAATACAACCTTATAGAGGTTGTCTATGGAAATTCATGGCTTATGTTCAACCCTGGACGTGTGGCTGAGGACGATGATAATGGTAAATGAACCAACCTGACTCGAGCAACTGTGGAAAATTCTCATTTAACACAGTTTTTCCGACACGTTTCTTTGCCTCACTGAAAATAATCAAGTATTAGTTTGACAGCTGCTTTTCGTTCTTAAAATTGGCGATGGTCCAATACAATCTTTAGTCTTCGCTCGTATCCAATTGTAAGCTACTAAGTACTATGCTTAGTTTGCCTGTATTCTTCCAGCCAGCTATTTTGCGAGGGACCTTGTTGCACTAAGGTGCAGTCTCTGTGGACATTATAATACATTTGGCGAGCCACGCTCTCCACACAAAACACTTGTATGCATATGTTTTCTGAACTACTGCCCTTTTCATATACTAGCGGCCCGGTCTGGATCCGCACGGGTGCAGATACTTTTTGACTCCAGTCCACATCAGAAACATATTATTCCGTGTTCAAACGTCTATTTACACTCAACGTGACTACCGTTCTCTACTGCTGATCCCATCTCATGCTGTTACATCCAGTCCGGTGTCCCGTTACAGCTTTTTAAGAGGAATCCCTTCATTGACAGCGTCCGTGGCGCAGTCGGTTAGACGCCGCCTGTGAAACGAGAGGCCGCGGGTTCGATCCCCGCACCGAGAGAAATGTTTGTGCGGTCCACAAATATTTCTTTCGGGTCTGGGTGTTTGTGAGACCGAAAAGTCTCTCGTAGTTCCTGATACCCACGACACAAGACTCTATCTTAGTGTGGGGTCAGAACTATGTATGTGACTGTTGGGTGTTATTTATTATTTATTTATTTATTAATGATTATAGCGTAACTTCAACCGTTTACACAGCACACGCAACGAAAGCTCTCTAAAGGAAAAGAATGACCCCGTTTTTGAATCATTTTTACCACTGCTCCGCTCCTATTAGTCATAGCATGATGTTATATTGCCTTTAGCAGTCCTCGATATATTATCTATCCGATACAAAAATAACTTTTCAATAAGAACCAGTAGTTACTGAGAAAGCGGGCACAAACAAATAAAAAGCCTTCAGCTTTATATATTTCTGTAGATACTGCGTATGTATTCGCAAAATATATAATTTTATAAAACTTCCCTAGTACGCTTCATGTGATAACCCTACACGCGCCTGTTCATAATGTGCACTCTGTATTAATTGAATTCCAACTCTTATTGTGTAAACAAAAGTGTAAAATAAACATTTTCCAATGGATTTTATCGGTCGTATTTTATTTTATGCGGATACCGCAGCGTCCGTATTGAGCGAAGTTCTCGGAAAATTCATTGAAATTTTCATTCATATTGTGCGTGTAGTAACCGTGACTTCCGGTATAAACTTGCAGGTTAAGTTTTACTACCTCGGTGGCGTAGTTGTACTAGGTACGATTTCAAAGCTGAGGTCTCGGGTTCGAATCCCGGGTTGGGTAAAGTGATATTAATTTTTTCTACTCAGCCCAGAGTCAGAAATTTGTGCCCGATATGGCGATACGCTCGCCACCGATCACATCGTGGGACGGAACATACAAGGCGAAATATCAACAAACAATCAATGAAAATCAGTGCTGTTGTAAAACAGCGTATACTGAGCTGGTGTCCATTCTCCACGCATATTACAACAAATACCAGAATGGGCCTGTTAACTGGTATCTTATTCTTAACTTACTTGTATTTTTATTTTGTTGTATTATGTGTGTGGAAGAAATAAATGGTTTAAATGGTTTAATGGTTTAAATATGGGTGTCCTGGCACCAATGATTAACCATTCTGGGAAAAAGGCGTGAGTTTATGTATGTATGTATGTATGTTAAGTTTTAGTGTAGTTACGTTTATTATACCTACTTGAGGTTGAAATCACGGCTTATTTCCTATAGGTATCAATCAATGTATGTCTACTGCTAGGTACAGGCCTGCTATACAATCGACAATACGATTGAAAGGAGTTGCGTCATAATATAGTATATTTGCGGAATTGTATCCTTGACTTTAGATGTTTATTTTTCGTAGATCGTAGATTCGTATCTTTAGATATTTATTTAGTGTGTCGGCATGTTATCATTTTGATGGTGTTATTTTACAATAATGGGTTTTTGTATCAGTGATATTATAACTTTTTTCCGTCATAATGATTTAGTTGCGAAAGTCCACGAGCACCGTGCTGGTCAGCCGCTATGTTCTTTATAAAGGTACATCAGATAGCAATACCTTTAAACAAAATAGAAACCGCAACAAGTACTATTGAATTTCATTAAAATAATTTCGGCGCGATTATCGAACCCGCGGCCTCCGATTCCAGACTACTAACCAACTGCATTATTAAGGCTTTGTCGTATACCTAAAACATAAAGGGATGCACTTATCCGCAGAAGGAAGTCGCAGTAAATATTAACGATCTATAAGAGAAGTGTGTCAAGTTGTAAAACAGATAGGATTTAATAGCATTCCCAGGCGGACGCCACAGTAACTCGGCAGTAAATGATGCGAAGATACCTCGTAAATGCGTCGAGATAAACATATCAACTTGCTTTCAAAAGTATCGATTATTAGCCAAAAGATATCGATTAACTTCTTTCAAGAGTATCGATTATTAGCCAAAACATATCAACTAGCCTCTTTCAATAGCTATCTAATGCAGCCAAGACAAATCAACTAGCTTCTTCATAGATGAGCTTCTTTCAATATCGATTTGATGTAGCTAAAAAATATAAACCACCTTCTTTCAGTATCGATTATCAGCCAAAACATATCAACTAGCCTCTTTCAAAAGCGATTTAATGCAGCCAAGATAAATCAACTAGCTTCTTTCAATATCGATTTAATGTAGCCAAAAAATATAAACCGTTTTCTTTCAGTATCGATAATTATCAGCCAAAACATATTAACTAGCTTCTAAGTATCGATTAAATGCATCAATCAGCATAGCAACAATCATGCACATTCAAAATATTGTAGTCGCTTAGTCTTACAGGTTTTCAAAAGATTCCATGGCTAACGCTGGCATTCTTCAAGATCCACAAAGGGACTTCAATGTCTCAGACATTCAGGTTCGGATGAGGCTTCGTATATTAGTACCATAAAGATATCTGGTCATCCAAAGATCTGCACGAAATGGCTGTAAATACTCGAAACACCCAGTTCTAATACCCTTCGATTTGAAATCCACACAAATATTCTATAGCTACGTTTTAACGGAACCGCCGGGCAGGCGAACGACCCGGATTAATTCCTAAGTCATTTTTTTAAATAAATCTTAATATAAACATTTTAAGTAACCGAAATTTACCCGCGTAAATACGCATTATCATGTTAACACCTGGCAGAAGATCGGATCATCAACCAAATTATTTTTGCAACATGCAAATAAATCGGTTGTATAAAGTGCAAGAGCAAAGTAGAATAAAATTACACCGCAGCATTTGAAACATTTCTAAAGTTGTAAATAAAGTCCGGGGAGCGAACAAGTCAAAAGCTGCGGCTAGAAGCGAGTGCTAGATTAATGTTATGGTTCATTCATTTATCGCTGTAATTTGTGTTACTTCATTGAGGCCAGATTTCAACGGAAACCCATTCACAGTTCATTGAAATATTTTAAAGCAAACGCGGCCGCTTCACAGAACTGTTTTTGCTTCAATCATAATTAATTCTACATCTGAGAACATTACATTTCTTTTGAAATTGTTAACTTTATTTAGCGTTAACTGCTTACTACATTTGCGAGAAGTATTCATATTTTATGATTATTACGTTTCCGATATTGTATTGTTGCTGCAATACAGTTAGTTTATTTTAGTGGTAGAGCGCTGGTGTCAGGCATGACTCAGCATGAATCGCAGGTTAGTCCGGGGTGGTACCACTGTCTCACAGGAGATCTAGCTTTGCTATCGCGTTTCGTTCGGTGATTGAGATTGCCGGATGCTCAATATAGTTTTGGAATAAATAGCAATAGCAATCACAAATTATTTAATATTTATTATAATTATAATATTTATTATTATTATTTGACTGCCTCGGTGGCGTAGTTGTACTACGGTACGGTTACAAAGCTGAGGTCTCGGGTTCGAATCCCGGGTTGGGCAAAGTGATATTGGATTTTTCTATTCAGTATCAGCCCAGAGTCAGGAATTTGTGCCCGATATGGTGATAGGCTCGCCACCTATCACATTGTGGGACGGAACATACAAGGCGAAATGTGGGTGCCCTGGCACCTCTGCCTACCCCTTCTGGGAACAAGGCGTGAGTTTATGTATGTATGTATGTATAAATAAGCTAAATTTTGCGATTTATGATTGTGATTCTCAATGCCGATCGGCTAACATATTTATACGATTTATATTGATTTTCTGTAATCCAAGAATGAGTGATTTTTTTTTCTACACGAACCCATTTAAAGAATAAACTGAACAGTCAATTTTGTGTGTGTAGTTTTAGATGTGAAATGAAATGGTTATAATATGTGGTCAGTTTGTTTTTACAAATTCAGTGGGGGGGAATTAGCAATAGCAGAAATATAGAGCATGCTAAGGTTTCAAAAATAACAACGGAACAAACTTTATAGGATATTATGAATAAATTTCCATCAGCGACGCTATAACGTAGGAATACGAATTACGAATAGGAATTACGGATATCTTAATGCCAGATTTCTATTTACGGCAATCTTATTTACCGAACAATGATAACAGCTTAATGATTTAGTGTAATATCAAATATATTTATGTTAAAAGAACAACGTAACATATTACACTGCAGCACAAGTATTTAAGACGCATTAAAATCTATAATTATAACAATACAACATTGCAGATGGGTAGGCTTTCCGACTGTAACCAACACTTTATTACAGTTTATAGGAAAACGATTGAACATGCAAAAGTGCCATCATACATACGTTAGGCGATACAACTGTATGCTTTTACATTCATACCAATCCCACTTACAGAAAGAAAAGAACAAGAGAATATTTTTACAATTATTATCACAATATTATATCACAAAACAAAATAATTGCAGGTCAAAATTTGACAAAAGTTGTGCTTTGCCAATTTGTATTAATGTAAGATCCTGCACGAACAGTTAAGCAAATAAAGATTATGAGTTCGAACGACAAAAATTAATTAAACGGTAATTACCCCCGCGGGGGTAAAACCTGTATTTTGCGGGTGGTAACAAAGAGCTGGTTATCGTCTTAAGTGAAAAAAAAACCTAATATTACTAAACTTGTAAAAGCTAAGCAGTACCTCGTGTTACTGAGGTGGTATAAAAAATTGAAACTAATAGAAATTTCAAAAGCATAATTATTGGTTATGTGCAATTGTTTTAAGTTTAATAAAGTCTACGTATCAGGTATTAACACATGTTGTTTAAAATCATCCTTTGGAGGAGAGGAAAAATCAGTCACCCTTAGATCATAGGGGTAACGGACCTAAAAAGGTTAGGAACCACGGATTTAAATTAAAATACCAATCTACTACAGTCCGTAGTAACAAATTTGATAAAACCATTAAAGGAACTATTTGCGGTTGAAAATCGGTTTTATGTTCAGAGGTAAGGTACGTTTGACATAAAAACTTTATTAGAAGAACGTGAATGCGTAAAAATACATAGTACGATTGATCCAAACGAAATGCCTACGTCCGACCTATACCTATTCTCTGGGCAATAACCTTTTTATGGCTCGACATAGTCCTTTGGGACTATTCATAAAAAACTTTGCGATTTTTGCTGTAAGCCAAAAACTTGATTCTGCCAAATATTTGTGATACTCTGTGATGTCTGGCAAATAATAATTAGACCATTGAATATGTAAATTTTGACTAAGAGAAGGATAGTCAGGGACAAGCAGGACACGAACGGTATTAGGTGAGTGGTAACTCACTAATGCATGGGATTAACAAAAATGCTTTTCGCCAAGTGAGCAAGTATGGAAGTTTGGCTGGGCATATATCAAGGAGTTGTCAATATAGGGCGTATTGCTAGATAATTAGCCCCTTTTAGGTTCAGGTTTAAAAAAAATATTCTCATAAATACATACAGTTCACTTATGATAAGATAACAAATAAATAATAATACAAGTACTTAATTTATATCAAGGCCACTAGGTGATAAATATAGTTCCAATGTGCGCTTTGCTTTTAGGCATTTTATCCCATGGTACCTCTGGCTATACTTACTAATATGTATTGATCGCGTTATAAACAAACATAAAAATTATTTATGTATCTGAAACACCTCAAGGACTGAACGTAAGATGGGTGTAAAATATTCACTTCACTACTTATTATGAGAAATACCATGAATAGCAAGCAGTATTTACAGCTATAGTTTTATGGACTTTCGATAGTCTCATTAGATTATGTCTAGACAGTCCTAGATAGAAAATGCCTTTTAGTGAAATTCCTTACAACAATAAGAGGACATAGATACAACAATAAACATAAATGCTGTTTCAAAAAGTCCTCTCAAACCAAAACGGTATATTTCTACTTCGAAGTTAATAATAATAAAGATGATTATTACACCCAAAGAAATATATTGTTTAGGATGCTACAGCTCGCAATAGTTTCGCGTTCTTTAGTAAGATTGTATGCTCTTGTAACACCATCATGTGTTAAGTTTTCGGTTTCACTAAGAGACTACAGTCTCACTACACCCAGGTCCAACATAAATATACATTACAAAATACATTGGCTCTGTGCTGGAATATTACCCCCCTCTCCCCAGCAAAGGCTGTCCCTAAGAAATAATTGCAACGTGTTCACGTATATTTTACATCTGCCAATATAGACAACTAAATCAGGTTCCGACAGACATCACACATATTGCCTGGACATCATCTTAAGATGTAAGATGCCTGGTGGGTAAAACTACTAATACTATAATACTAATGTATGACGATAATGAGCACACAATATGCCTGCGTTTGTGCTCAAAACCAAACAGGTTATAGAATCAGGATCACAACGTGGTGTGAGATTAGACTTAACGTTAAATTTTAGTCGTCACTGATATGTTAATCTATGCCCGTATATTTATTATCTATCGATACTTAATTCCACGAAATATGTAACTTAGTAAACAACAATTTTCAGTTTCATTTTCTGTTATTACAGCTCTAACAACTTGGCGACATAAAACTGTCAGCGCAGCTGTAAATGTCCATATAAATTATAGAAACTTATTCCATAAATAACATTATGAGACATCACTGCGAGTTTGTGGCGCTACCACACAAACCTACGAGAAATGACCATCTCTTTTATTTAATTTATTTAGCTTCTATTCCGCTCGCTACTTTCCTCGTCTGCCTAAGTTAACTTAAGATTTCATAACTATGTATATATAATATTTTCTTGTTGTGCTCCTTATGTTATAAATATAACTTCAGTTAAATTCCTCATTATTCCTTTACTTAATTGCTTAATTTATTAGTACTTGTAAATTGATTTTCTTTTTGTTTTTAATTGTTTTTTTTCTGATTTTTATTGTATAAGAATATGCAAGTGCATCATTTACAATATACCTGTTGTAATCTTTATTGGATTGAGTTTAGCCATATTTTTTCTGTTAATTTTAATAGTAAATTTTTCTAATGTTCATTTCCCATACTTCAATAATTCGGTTAAAGAGCTTTTTCCTAGAAATCGAATATTCGTCCAAGATACCACGAATACCTGTTCGTGATTAGATTAGATTCGATATTCGTGATTAACTATAATTCAGACATCAAATTGCATTTAGTTCATGTTAGTAAGCCGAGTTATGTCAAACTGTTTTTTTGTTTATCGGATTACGTGGATTATTTTTTTGCAACTCTCGGGAGTGGTATTTGATTTCTGGAACTAACTTATGCTCTTTTCTATATTCAAAATTTCATAATTTGTAATAGTAGCTATAAAATATAAAACTTGTGTTCAGATAAAGCAAATTAAATTATTCAATGCTAAGAATGCAATATATTGTGGTACATTCTCCTCTGCTTATCATGAAGTAGCCTTTGTAACAATTTTCAAGTAAGTGCATGCTATATTAACGAGGTAGTTCGAAACTCGATTGAATAGACATAAAACTGGTCCAGTTCATAATTGTGGAATAGGAACTATTTGAATAATAGAACATACGTATAGTCTTCCAAAAAAACATTGATTGTGTATCGGATTATAAAAATACTAGCGGCCCGGCCCAGCTTCGCCCGGGTACAAATAGATTTCTGTACAATAATATGTACGTATTATACATATAAACCTTCCTCTTAAATCACTCTATCTATTAAAAAAAACTGCATCAAAATCCGTTGCGTAGTTTTAAAGAATTAAGCAAACAAAGGGACATAGGGACAGAGAAAGCGACTTTGTTTTATACTATGTAGTGATCATTCCGCCTTAGTTTTCGACACACCTCGTCTTTCTGATGCCTGCTCTCAATATTTGGCGGTCTTCATTATACCAATCATACAATCAATTTTACCATACACAGCTTTTCAGTAACTCTCATCAAAACAATCCTACATTATTATCTAGGAAAGACATAAAATAATAACATTAAGCAAAGCCTTCAACTTTAGGTACAGTAAAGCGCAAAACAAAGGGTGAACGAACTACCAAACGATATCAAATGAATTGAGAATTCTTTTGGTAACATGACGCAAGTAGGTCGACGATAAATAAAAAGCTACTACCCCGCACTGGCTCCAAGTTATTTCGCTTTAATGGTTTTATATAACGTATATATTGTAATACCCTAATACTATCCAAAATACGAAAACTAACAGTTGTTTTGTGTAATCTATCTTTAACGAGAGAATTCATTAGATATTTCGATGCATTTTATGTTTCAGTTAACAAACAGAGAGGTATGGATAAGGAAATATAATAAATAATTATCGGTAGTTAGATGAGATAAATATATACGTCCATTTCTGCTAAATGAAGGGTAGAATTGTACCGACATGACATAGTAATGGTAACTATTTAACCGATAAGATACGACATAACAACCGTACGAAAACCAATAAAACATCCGTCCTTATATCCTTACATATAAGAAATGTAACATGTTGTTTACATTCCAAAGTGTTAGTTTATTACAGTTTCATGCTCTAACCGATCATTAAACAGATATCGAGGGCACAGGAAATACATTGAGTACTTTCCATAAAAAAAAATATTGTCCTAAAGGGGCATAAAATAACTGGCTTACAGGAGTTACAGTGGTGGGTGTGAGGGCGGGACAATCTCCTAATATAGTGGTTTTTCCTATAAACAAAATGATAGTCCTTACTAATATTATAAAGGTGAAAGTTTGTATGTATGGATGTTTGTTACTCTTTCATGAAAAAATGGCTCAACAGATTTTGATGAAATTTGGTATAGTGACAGCTGACACCCTGGATTAACACATAGACTACTTTTTATCCCGAAAAATATAGTGTTCCCGTGGGATGAGTCAGGAAACCAAATATACATATTTTCTACTCTTTCAAATTCGAATAGTTGGCACGGGATAGGAGAGGACAGGATTGAACAGCATTCAATACGGACGGGAAATATAGTCGACGGCACGCGGGAAATATAGTTAGTAGACACGCGAAATAATATGTTCTTGATGTGGATTGGACTCAAAAACTATCTGCACCCGGGCGAAGCCGGGCCCGACAGCTAGTAGACAATAATTTAGTAATAAGCCTGAGAAATTACGCTGACAAAAATTTTCTATGAATCTGGACAATGAAACAGTTGTGTGAAATAGAGCTTACAGGGCGACACTGCCCAAGATCGCTGTAAGGGCGACAAATAAATCTTAGCGTCTTCAAGTCAAGGCGGCAACCTTGCCAGACGCAACAAGGATAGTGTACCAACCTTTCAATATAATTGGATATGAACCTGTGTAAATGGATTAGCCTTCCTATGTGCACTCTGAGCTGTAATCTAATAATGTGTGCCATGTTTTCCGGTGTGTAGATTAATTTATTATTACATAACTGCTGTAGTAAGCGTAGTAGCTAAACCGTTTGACCTTTTGAAATTGAACTGAGCTGACCCGACCCGCCGCCGCTCAAGGTGTTGATTGAAAATCTTTATACAGGTGTACATAAACTTATAATTGGGCTGTTTTTCATTTGTATTTAAATTTTATTTTAATGAATCGACATTAATATAGTTGCAAAGAAAGACACGAATGATGATAGATATTAATTTATATCCAACTTTAGAAATGCTTAAATGACGTCTTAATGAAAACACGTTCTTATTCAAATTAGCCTTGCAATGCGCATAGTTTTACGCTACCCTGTTTTACGCCTTTTACGCTACCCTGTTTTACGCCTTTTACGCTACCCTGTTTTACGCGGATTTGGAGTTATGCGGTTTTTCCTACACATTAGCTTTGGCTTTCCCACTCTGTCCTGCCAGTGTTCGTTTTACGAAAAGTTCGAACGTATTCCGCGTGGATTATTTTACTTACGCAGTTTATCAGCATATTGTTGATTTATCTATACTAATATTATAAAGCTGCAGAGTTTGTTTGTTTGAACGCGCTAATCTCTGGAACTACTGGTCGGATTTCAATGATTCTTTCAGTGTTGGGTAGTCCATTTATCGAGGAAGGCTATAGGCTTTATATCATCACGCTATGCTATATATAGGAGGGAAGCAGTAGTGACATTTCTAGCAAATACGAGGAAATTTTATTCGTTTTTCGTGGTCCGACCGGTCGATATTCTAAACTGATGTCGGAATTGAACGTTTTGACCGCCACTTTGAAACGTGTATCTGCACCCGGGCGAAGCCGGGCCTGACCCCCTAGTATTTAATAATGTCATCTTAAATAGTAAATAACGACTCAATTGAACCTTAAAAAAAATTCAAAATTATTTCCTTGTAGTTACAATGTTGAACCCCGAGTTACGCCATTTCGAATTACACGGCTATCGCTTGGTCCCGCTCATCGTGTAAGTCCGGGGCATTACTGTACCTCAGAACGAAATTATTAATACAATTTTTTTCACATCAGTCCTTTTGAAACTAGTAATACCCTGAAATTTATCATGGGGGGACTTGCAGTAATTCAACAGCTCTTATTATATGACAGCAGCGTCTAGACATTAATGAGCTCTAATAGAACGAAATTATTTAATTGGGTGAACAATCATTGTCGCGTTATGACCTTGAACCACAATCGTGGATTTGCCTTCCGCCTATTATTCAAATTAAAGAAATCAGACGTGTGTGAAATCATCAATTATGAATACAATGTTTGAACGCGTATTCCCTCCTTCCTATGATCCTGGGTCCTTTTGCCGTAGTGTGAAGAGGCATCTTAGCAGGCCGGCATAGTTGTATCGATTATCTTGGGACTGTCGATTACTCTGCTTGGACGGTAATTGCGATTACCATCAGGTGCAGTGTTGTCACTATGCCGGGCCAGTGCAAAAAAAAGGCCAATCACTATAATTTTCTTGTTTATGTTGGACGCGTGTGCGACGTCTAAATTCTTTGGTAGCCTTCAAATCCCCCGGACACCTTTGACTTTTCAGTCATGTGTGTACTGATAGTCAATCACCACGCATTGTTATAGTTGTCTGGAAGAGATTGCTCTTAGCAAAAAGATCGCCAGTTGTTCACTACTTGGAAGATTATTCTATTATTTTTTGTTATTAATATGTAATATGGTATTCAATAAAGCGTTGAAGTGTATTATTACGGAAAAGAAAACATAGTGAGGAAACCGGCATGCCTTAGGGGCTTATAAAAAAATATATGGTATGTTAAGTCCGTCGACCCGCCTAGACCATAACGGTGGACTATATGGTCTAGGCCCTTTCAATCGTACTAACAGTTGTAGAGGAGACCCTTACCCTGCAGTTGAATGTATTTAGACCTCTTTTTGGCGCGTTGCCAATTTCAGATCTATTTATTGACCCCATAATCAAGCCACACAGTAAAAATCAACATAAAAAAGACATTTCAAGTGACAAACTACTTCATGGCCATTGCATCCTCTGAGTCAAGCGACTCGCGTGAATTCTGAAGGCAAGTTGCCAAGACCCGAAGTGATAACTTGATGCAATTTCTAACTTTCCACCACTTTGATGCTTCCGTGCACTTGAGCATGAAATGAATTTATTAGAAAATTTAATTACGGCCAACTATATTAGCGAGCAGGGAAGAAAATTTTAAATTACCATCACGCGAAGGCGTGAGGCTGCCTGCTATCTGAACCGCACAGCATTTTAATTTATTCCAAGATAAACAATACATTTACAGCTTCTACAATTACTCCGAGAATTTTAACTCTTACAAAAGTTACAGTATGTGTATAAAAAGCTGCATTTATATTGAAATTAGTAGGTACCTAAAATAATTTAAAATGCT
Organism: Hyles euphorbiae; assembly: GCA_023078785.2. NCBI lineage: Eukaryota > Metazoa > Arthropoda > Insecta > Lepidoptera > Sphingidae > Hyles > Hyles euphorbiae. The sequence goes on along the minus strand of CM041037.1, from coordinate 15,289,214 downwards.
CTTCTTTTTTAAATACTAACTATGACGTACCTAATGATAATCCATTACAACCTTTTCTGTGGAAATCAGTTTAAAAGCTAAAATCTTTTACGAAACGCCCTTTTACTTTTACTACGGAACTAAAAAATCTACATAAAGTTTTCTCTCCTACTTAGAAAATTAATTTTCAATAATACTTATTTATTTCTTTCATAAAACTTTTCTGAACTAGCGTGTTCCTAGAATTTATGCCATTGGTAGCCAAGGAATGTTGTTTTTATTAAATAAATCGATATCGGAAGGCCTAACAACTCTCAGCCTTTCATTTTTATTCTCAAAGGCAGTCGTTGCGTCTAACTCCCCTTCTTTAGCGGTTATTCATAGGCGTAATCACTTAGCTATTGTGAGCTATTTCCTCTTTCACCGTTTTGTATAGTACGTTTATTTATAAACAAGAAGCTAATAACTTATCCCGTATAGTTAACTTTCAACACGATAGAAAAGCGCAGTCTATTCTGTAATAATGTGCATTCAATTCAGTCATTTTCTCCTGCCACACACAAAAAAATTAATTTACCATCCAAATACGAACATAGGAAAAAAATAAGAAAAAAATCGTCGCTTTTTTTTCAACATTTTCTGTTGCAATGTGTGTGAAGTCACTAAAACTACCACCCGGCTTCGTTTTCTGTAGCAGTCTTGAGATATCCAGTATATTGACATCTTTTTATAGCAATGAATGCAAAAGCAAGCATGCCATTCGCCTCATGTTAATTGATACGACCGCTCATGGACAGTAGCAAAAACAATATCATGAATTACAAAGCAATGCTTGGTGTTTCACTGCGCTCGCTATCGTGAAACAGAAGTAGTTAAGTCTCAATGTGTCCAGTAGTCTGCCTACAATGTTCTAATCGGCACACAACAGTGCATTCATACTGCTGTTTGGTGGGAGGAAAAGACATTGTGGTGATACCTAACCAGACGGCCTCTGACATACATTTGAGAGATCTTCCATCAATAATTTGTACTATCAGCTCATAAACGTCCCACTGGGCACTAGGGCACGAGCGTCCTCTACAATCGATACTACGATTGAGAGGAGTTAGGCCACGCACTTTAACAGTAAAGGAAAACATAGTGTGGACATCAGCATACCATAGCAATGTAAAGTCCACCAACCAGCACTAGGCCGGCGTGGTGGACTATATGGCCTAACTAGTTATCTGCAAGTGAAAGAAATTGATACAGACAATATCACGAATGTAACTGTCTATTTTGATTTATTTTATGTTTTAAATCATCAATACTGCTCAAGATAAGCCTCCTTGAAAGAATCTATATTTAAGTATTTTTTGAGGAAGCTGTTTGTTAATATTCGCCAGTGGTCACGCTTAAGCAAGTAGCCATATCATCCCATGCTGTTCTACCACAGTTTTAATTAAATTAAGCAAAATTATTCACTATATCCTTTCACGTTTAGGTACTTGTTATTTGTTATAATCGCATGATTATTCTCATGCATAATACAGTAACAACGGATAATGAATGGAAGTAATTAATTTGCATTAATTTGTTTGCTGGTTCCATTTAACCAGTATTAGATAACAATTCATATAAAGTGCATTTTGTGAACGATAGATAATAAAATAATCTATTGATAAATTGGAATTTTATCTTTGTTTATAAACCTTAGTTAGACACTTTGAGCTACGTTGAATATTAAATGTCGACTAACTAGCCCCACACTTTTTGACAGCGGCCGTGGCGCAGTTGATTAGACGCTGAGTGTGAAACGAGAGGCCGTGGGTTCGATCTCCGTACCATGCAAGTATTTGTGAGACCGAAAAGTCTCGTAGTTTCTGACGCCCACGACACAAGACTTAATTGATCTTAATGTGGGATCAGGACTAAGTATGTGACTGTTTACTTTGCTTACAGTAAGTTAATAATAAACGATACATTTCTTGATATATTTCTGTGGATATATTATTTGAGGTGAAAAGAAACCTGCTAATTTCCTGTACAATTAATCTACTTTCAATAGCCATGTGGTGTTGGAACAAGAAATAAAATTTAAAAATTATCTTTTCAATTAATCTTTAATCAATCTTTTGCGTTGTCAATCTTCACATTTAAATAGATTGGATGTGGTAAAGAAAATGATAACAAAATTACTAAAAAGGAGCGTACTTTCTGTTTAACAGCCGCTGCCAATAAACAATCCCAATCCAAAATTTGCCGTTTTAGATTGACAGCTCAATCTTTTTTCTGATACTATATTGCCAATAATCAATCTCAGTAGTGAAAAAACTATGGCAATATGACAAGAGACCAATCGAAAAGTAGAAAACAATCCAGATTGACTTCAATCTAATTTTTTCGATTGATTATTGGCATCGGCCGTAAGACAACTCCAATTACAGTCCAATCATTGATAAATATTTAAAGTTGGAACGATCGATGTGTTTTATTAACAAAAGAGTTATATTTAAAACATAAACTTTATGATCCTCGTCATAAGATTCAGATCCAAGTACCAGAATATTTTGCAAAAAAAACACACAAGATAGTTTCCGCGCTGTAGCAATAAAGTAATTAGAAAAACATTCAGATCTTGCCAATAGTACATGAAACACGTGAACTATCTTTCAGCAATTACCAAAGTCGAATAAAAGTAATATACTATTTTATATGAGCACCATTTGATAGACGCACGTGAATATTTCAATAGTATTCTGTTTAAGTTGAGGTCATTGCCTGATTCACCTTCACATGACATCATATTCTGAGTGGATGAATTTATACGCAGCGGTTTCAATCCTATCGTCTGTTAATAATAAAATCGTGTTTTTTGTTCGTAAACTATATTCCATGGCATTTTACCCGCAAAATTGCTTTCATGGTATATTAATTCGAACCAAGAGGATTGCTAGTTCGTAACAACTTCATTATCATACATAAATACATAAACTCACGCCTTTTTCCCAGAAGGGGTAGGCAGGGGTGCTACCAGGACACCCACGTTTCGCTTTGAATGTTCCCTCCCATGATGTGATAGGGGGCGATCCTATCACCGTATAGAGCAAAAATATTACTTTTCCCGATCCAGGCTTGAAACCCGAGCTCTGCAATCATACCGTGGTAAAACTACGCCACCGAGGCAGTCAACTACGTTATTAAGTTGTGAAATAGTTTTATGTTATTTTTTTATTTATTTTTAAATTGTCTCCTCTTCACCAGAACTTTTTCGGCACAACGTCCTTTATATGCATTGCTATTAATAATCTAAGGATTCCTGGAACATGTTTTATAACATTCATTAGTTTGCACTTTGCAGAGATTCTTGGGGACGATGGATTACGGAAGCACTGGTATTTTCTACATCTCCATCCTATGCATTCAGTGGTTTGATAAACGTTAAGTTTATTTGGTATGTATTTATCCCATAGACTATATCTACAAATTGTGTGTTATTAACCGACTTCAAGAAAAGGAGTAGGTTCTCAGTTCGACTGTTATTTTTTTGTTTGTTACCTCATAACTCTGTACCGAGTGACTCGATTTTTAACACCTATTCTTTCTATGATTGAAAGCTGGTGCTTTTCATTTGGTCCCATATATAATGGTGAAGATCCAATGATCGTCTTCGGACCTGGAGAGTAGAACTCCTTAAAATTGATTTGTAACATTTCTTATATTCCTTTCGTAATCCTTGTGCCTACGCGTCCATACGAACCAAACTTGCAAGTGAGTCATGAATATAATGTACGCAACAACACATTCACAAAATTTCAAAACAATCTGCACAATTGAATGCCTTTTTTCGAACGAGTATCCACTAATACATTTAAAAGATTCGTATTATCAGCAACACGACTTCGATTATTAATTAACAAAGATTTGACCACATAAGATTTTTTTATCATATTACGAGTATTATAAAAAGATATAAGGTAGCCCGCCTACAATGTGGACGGATGACCTGGCTAAGATGTTTGTAGTCACTAACGGCCAATGCCAATAATCAATCGAAAAAATTAGATTGAAGTCAAACTGGATTGTTTTCTACTTTTCGATTGGTCTCTTGTCATTTTGCCATAGCTCAGCAGTGAAAAGCTGAGATTGATTATTGGCAATATAGTATCAGAAAAAAGATTGAGTTGTCAATCTAAAACGGCAAATTTTGGATTGGGATTGTTTATTGGCAGCGGCTGTTAAACTACCACCGTTTTCGGTAGCAGATATAGTCTGCATATGAGTAAAAACCAAGTAAAAACCCTCGTTACATGGCAACCACTCACGCTTGCAGATTTTTTGCACAATATGACAGCTCAGTAAAGTGCAATACAATTTGATACGTAATTTGTTTTTAAAGACATTTAAAATACTTCTTAGTAATCTGTGATTTGTTTTTTGTTATCTAAATCTTTATTATGTGTTCTAGCAGACAGTTTTTTGTGATCGCAAAAACATCACGGTAAAAATATTAGTTTGGTTAACATCTTGCTGTCTTTATTTAGATCCATCATCAGTCTTTAGAAGTCCAATGCTTGACTTTGTCTGTATCAAGTATCAGCCCATATTCATCGTAGTGGAGGACACGAGCCACCTCTACAATCGAAAGGGCTTAGGCCATATAATCCACCACGCTGGCCTAGTGAGGATTGGCAGACTCTACATACCATAGAAATTCTTGCAAATCGCTATGGTATGCAGATTTCTACACAATGTTTTCCCTCACCATCATAATGAGTGATGATTGACTATCAAAGCAGTTCAATTGTGGAACGCGCTTCCTGTTGTGGTGAGACAGGCGCTGTCTTCATTGAAGAGGCAAATTAAAGAACATTACCTTTAAATAAACAGTTTTTAGTAGATAATATTATTTCCTACTTCTAAATTATTTTAAATTTGTATTGACATATATTATACATAGACAATACTTTAAGCGATAAGACCGCCATTTGTACTTTTTATTTTTTTTAGTCTCTCTATGTTGTATTTTTTTTATGTGTACAATAAAGATTTAATCTGTATCAGCCCATATTCGTCCCACTGCAGGGCACGGGCCTCCTCTACAATCGACAGTGTGATTGAGAGTGGTTAGGCCATATAGTCCACCACGCTGGCCTAGTGCGGGTTGGCGGACTTACATACCATAGAAATTTTTATAAATCGCTATGGTATGCAGGTTTCCTCACGATGTTTTCCTTCACCGTTTTTAGTGCGTGGTGGTTGACTATCAATACACACATGACTCCGAAAAGTCAGAGGTGTGCCCTGGGATTCGAACCCGCGACCACCGTGAACATGTTGGCAGTCGAGTCTAGTCCGTTTACCAACAGGCCACCACGCACTTTAAAGATAACGATTTAAATAAATAATAAATAAATAAAATAAATATCAATATACACATAAATTCGAAAACTCTGAGATGTGATTTGAACCCGCGACCACCGTGAAGCTGTTGGCAGCCACGTCAGGTCTGTAACCAGTAGACCACCATGCACGTTGCTTAACTTCAATATAAGTTAGAATTATTATTCCATTAAATCAGTGCATAATGCATACACGCTATGTAAACTTGGTGCCGTATGACTGTTTGCTAAACCTTCAACTGATATTGTACTAACTAATCCTCGTTAAACGTGTGCAGCTACTTAGTAAACTTTGTTTTATTATCGATGCTTTGCTAATTATATCATTGCAGCTATTTTTGTTTTGATAGTTTGTATATGCGTATTGATAATTATTATTATAATATATAATCAGTAACCACTTACTAAAACGCTAAAGGAAAACCTCTTGAAGAAATAATTTCTATGGTATGTAAGTAAGTAATATATAGTCTGCCAACCCGCATTAGGACAGCGAGGTGGACTATATGGCCTAACCACTCTAAATCGTATTCGCGATTGTAGAGAAGTTCCCTGCAGTAGGAGGAAAGATTTCTTAGTTATCATTAGGCTCTGAAACAACTAAACCGATTTAAAAAATATTTCTGTACACGCGATAGAATATTTACAAAAAAAAATATCTGCGCCCGGGCGGAGACTGGGTAACACATATAAATATAATAAATAGTACTGCAAGCCATCCATGATTAACATCAGGTTTTGCTAAATCTTTCTTTAATATCTAAAACCTAAAAAACCATATCAAATTGTGTTACAGTCATAAAACCATCGATCACGTCGACCTAAAATATCTAGGCATTAGTAATTCCACATTCTATAAAGCTATTGTCACGTCTATTATGAGCACAATGCGTAAGTACGTAGGTGACTCCAACTTGAGCTCGTCTGCATGATTAAATTGTAATTTTACTTGCAGCATTAATGTTAATGTATCCGTAATTGATATTTCGTTTTTCTACAAAGTTTTTTTTTTTCTTTTTAGAATCGGCAATCAGTCCCTCGACTATAAGCTGATGATTTGATGAGCATCGGACATAAAGACGATGAGGCCAGCGCGTCACCTGTCTTATCACCATACATCTTTCCTTTTTAACCTTTTAGGTGTAGGAGATGGGTTCAGAAGTTGAACTGCCAGGGTATTGGGATGTGCTGACAAACGTTCTGCGTATTTTATTTTATATCTTTGAATTTCTGATTGGACTGTTGGAACATTGAGATATTCGTGGATTTCCTCTGTTCTAGAGAACCATGGGGCATTTGTGATAGTGCGAAGGATGTTATTTTGAGCTCTTTGTAAGCTCATGATATTACTTTTACTAGCGGTACCCCATAGTGGAATGCCATAGAGCCAAAGAGGTTTCAGAATTGCATTGTAAAGTAAGAGTTTGTTGTCCACAGACAAGGCTGAGTTTCTGCCCATTAGCCAATATAAATTCCTGAATTTATGGTTAATTTCATCTCTTTTCTTCCGTATATGTTGACTCCAAGTTAGCCTTCGATCCAAGGTGAATCCTAGGTACTTTACGACCTCTGCTTCTGGTAGTGGATCAGCTCCAAGTTTGACAGGTGGGCCTGTCGTAGAGTGAACGTAATGTGGTGGGACTTTTGAGCACTTGCTCGTATACGCCATTTTTTCATCCATGCACGGGTTTTGTCTAGTACAGTTTGCAGTTTGTTGCTAGCCTCGATTGGGTCTCTATCACTGGCAAGGTAGGCAACGTCATCAGCATATGTTTTTCTACAAAGTATTGTTTTTTTTATTCATTTGCAAAAAAAATCTTCATTAAACAAACAAAGCATATTTAGAATAGTTATAATAGGTCATTCTCTATCGCAGACAGTTCTCTATTAGTCGACTTCCAGACATGTTACACTATCAGTCATCAGAACTAGTGAACATGCAAAAGTACCATCTGAAACAACTCACAATCGATCAAAGTAACAAAACAAACGCATTTCCTCATTTACCATTAATCAAAGTGATTTATCTCATCCATCAGACCTATTCTCGTCGCAAGTACTAAATCCTACTAATATTATAAATGCGAAAGTTTGTTTGTTACCTCTTCACGCTCAACCCGTTGGACCAATTTTGGCGTAATTTGTTATGGAGGTAGCTTACTTCCTCCCTGGAATAACACATAGGCCATTTTTTAATCCGAGAAAATTTAGAATTTTCGTAAGATGTGCAAGGAATTGAAGTATATTCGATACTCTTTCACACCCAAAGGAATGGGGTGGGAAGTTCTATAGGAACTTTGAGTTTAAATATTCAAAATTCTTATCAAGCGAAATTGTTCTTGTTTCTATAGTGGACTAGACTCAAAAAGTATCTGCACCCGGGCGAAGCCAGGTCGGACCGCTCGTATACTATATGTAATGATTCAACAAATGCTCTAGAACTTGTATGATGAGCTCAGAACTTACGAGATGGTGTGGGACGACTTAATTAGTAACACAGGCGTTTATTTTGACTCATAAATCGATGCTTTGTGATCCGCTGCACGTACCTAATGATAATGAAACTTATTTGAATAAGTTTGTTTACTTCCTGGTCTTGATTAGTGTTGGTTGCAACTGATTGATTTAGATCTGAATATATTAAAGACGTATCTGCATTTTATATTTGTGTACATAAACGTATTGTAGCAGGATTATACTTATAACCCTGAAGGAGTAGAGGTGCCACCAATGTTGTCCACAATTCGTTTTCTTTCTCTAGATGTTACAGTGCAAGCAAGTTAACTATAATCCCGGGCAACTTTGAGGAAATTTATAACAGTAAAATTAACATTAGGTAGACTGGCTTGGAAATCAAAACCAGGACTCTCTGTGACTAGAATGTACATGGCCTTGTGACTACGGCATAGAAAAATGATATACTGTTATATTTAACCCAATGTGCATATAGGAGAATTTTATCATTTGTACTGATTTTTTGGTTGGTGTCTAGCAATTCGGAACCAATTTAAATGTTTTTATAGGTAGTTGTAATAAGTCTTTTTATTTTCTTTGGTTAATTTGGTTACGGGTTTACAACACATTTTTCTAACCAACTACACCACGTCAACCAAAAAAAATTATTGGATTGTGAACAGACTATTCAAATAATGTTCTGCTAGAGAAAAGGCTCGGGACACTTCATGAAAATGTCCTTGTAAAACTAATTGATAAATTGAGTATTTCATTTAACTATGATGCAATCATAGAAATAAACTTCAATGACGCTCAAAATGAAATAACAGCTTAATTCAGTTACTACTTATCCAAATCAGTATATTTCACTACTGACCGGATTCTCAAATCAAATTGTTCTACATATATTCTAGTAGTCTTTACAAGATCTTAACAATCCCCTGGTTAGTACTACTAGGGCTTCAGAAGGCGTAATCTCTGAAGTGTAGAAACAATACGAGAAATAACGCAACATGAGACGTCATATATTGAATAATTTTATATTGTAACTAAACAGGCTTGGGCGTTTCTTTACTACAATGACTATTGCATTCTTGTAACTACAAAAAATATTTTATAACGCAAAAGTAATGAATTACGTGAATGTAGCGAATTGGCCAACCCACTTATTTTGACATAGATATAGAGTTTGTGAAATTAGGCATTTCAGAGTTAGGGCGTAAAAAGTAAGAAGTTTGACTCTACATGAGATCTGATAAGGTTTTGACAGTGCGAGTCATATGGGAAATAAATATATGGACAGGGTGGAAAACGCGTTAAGTGTTTCGACGTAAAGGGTGCGCGCACAGAGCAGATGAATATGGTTAGAAGGGAAATACAATACAATGAGGAATGTGTTCTTTTTATATTGTCGGCTACAACCATAACTATTGAAGATTGCCCTCCCCAATTTTTTTCATGATTTGTGGATAATATGTTCTTTGTGAACATTTTGTAAAATAGTTAATTTTCCGTGTTCCAGGTAGTGTTGGTGTTCATTCTGAGTATAGCATCGCTGATCATCTACTTCATTGACGCGTCCAGGTAAATATCAAATCTGTACAATAAAATGAAATACATTTCGTAGCTAAAGTATTAATTCAATATATCTTACAATAATGCTGAAAACATAAAGGAATACGTGAGTTGAAACCGTATAAATGTGGTCCGAAGTGTCTTGCTGGAAATATGTTATAGTTTAAATGTTAGCTTTTGTTTTATTTGTCAGCTGAATATTGTACTTAGAAAGTGGCTTTCCGTGATTTGTTATTGTACTTGTTTTGTTATGACAAACATAGTGGCACTCTAACCGACTTCATGCCTAACGTTTACAGTGAGGAGGTGGAGCGATGTCAGAAATGGAGCGACAATATTACTCAGCAAATCGACCTTGCCTTTAACATATTTTTTATGGTCTACTTTTTTATACGAGTAAGTTTCTCTTCGGTTTATGGACGGTCTCCTTTAATGAAACAATAAAAAGGCAGTAAATTGATGGATTTATTGCTTACCGCAAGTTTGGATCGTTTCTTTGGTGCTATCTTGACTACGTATTAAACGGATTAATGTCTGACTGTATTTCTGTTTCAGTTTATAGCAGCTAGTGACAAACTATGGTTCATGCTCGAAATGTATTCATTTGTAGATTATTTCACGATACCCCCATCCTTTGTATCAATATACCTGGATAGAACGTGGATAGGTGAGTGTATTACTGTATATTTCTTCAAAAATATGTTAATAGAATGTAAACTGAAATTGTGTATTAGAAAGTTTCTATTCTATTACAAAAATAAAATAGCTAGCATAAAATTCTATTAAAATATTTGCAAATAAATTTAAAGTGGCGTTTTCTATTTTCTAAACATTTCTGTCGCTTTTTCTTGATATTATCTCGCTTATTCTCGGCAAAAATGTTTCATCTTTGTCTTTTCAGTTTACTCTCTTCTAATTGGTTGTCCATTTGTTTCCAGGGCTGAGATTTCTCAGAGCTCTACGCTTAATGACCGTGCCTGATATTTTGCAGTACCTCAATATATTAAAGACATCGAGTTCAATTCGGTTGGCGCAATTAGTTTCTATATTTATATCAGTATGGTTAACTGCTGCCGGCATTATTCATTTGGTAAGTTCATTCTACATTCTCATCGATTCTCATTCTTCCTTCCTTCATTCATTCTTAATTTTATGGGGTTTATTATTCATACTCAATTCTGTGGGATAGATTTCAAAAAAACTTAAGTTTTTAAAGTAAATTAACGTCAACAATCATTGATCATCGCGAAACTAAGAGTCTGTTTCGAGATCATATTTCTAGTAACTACTAAGTTATTAGCATCTAGAAAGAAGACTTGATAATTTGAAAACATGTTTATTAAGGGAAGAGATCCTCCAAATGCTAGGTTAAATTTATTTTATGCTCTTCAAATACTTCTCAGATCTACATACAAAGGTAGATTAAACTAATACTATCTCGCTTGCAAACATAGTTCTAGTGCCTTCGCTTACTCTTATAGTGAAATTGCTTGAGCGGTAACTTTTTCAACTAGTTGTGTGTTAATGTATTTATATAAGGTGACTTGTATGCGTGTTTGTTTCATGTTTGTTTTGTGTGTTTCAGCTGGAAAACTCTGGAGATCCGTTAGAGTTTGAGAATGCGCAGAAGCTTTCATATTGGACTTGTGTATACTTCCTAATAGTCACCATGTCCACAGTAGGTTACGGTGATGTGTTCTGTCACACTGTACTTGGCAGAACGTTTTTGGTTTTTTTTCTCCTCGTCGGCTTGGTAAGTTTCCCTTTCACTTATTCTCTATTACTTAATAATAATTACCTACTAAGAATAATATGAATATCACAAATAAAACTATATTACTGTATTAACATTGTGCAAGGAGAGGCAAGTTCTAAATGTAATCTGTCCACACAAACACTGTATACTTTTATTTTATTTTTCTAAAACGTAATCTTGCCGACTTTTCTATCGGACCGCTTGCTATTCCTTGCGATAATCTGTATGTATAACAAAGCAAAAAAAATGTAATGAAACGGAGATTCGCCATGGTGGTCGGACGGACACAAAATAGATCCGCGTGACTTGCTAGACAAGCGTACTAACTAACGCACAGCTCGTGAATGTTCGTAAGCCTGACTAGAGCACCATACTAGAGCATGCACTTCGAGTGCGCGGACGAGACGGTCCGCTCGCATGGTGTATGTCGTTTCTTTTGCTTTGTTACGTGAGTATGATGAGGACGAGCTGCCGGAGGAGCTCGGCGCGGCTCTCGCCTCGCGACTCGCGACTCGCGCCGGTCGTGTCGTGTCGGCAGCAGCGCGCCCGGAGCCCGGAGCCCGGCGCCGCGCCGCGTCCCACCCCTCCCACCTCGCGATCTCTGCATGCCGCACCTGTGCCTGGCTGTGTTCTGTTGCTCACATCACCGGTAGACACACACTCGTTCCTTTTATTTTTATTTCGCTCCGCTCCCGGCCACACTTTACGACTCAGCGTCCCCATAGAACGCGTACCGAGACTCGAGGTGGACATTGTCGTGCACCACGCGACGGTGTCCGCGTGCGCTCGGACGCCACTTTCCACCGACACCGTGGTCTGTTGCAGGCAATGTTCGCTAGTAGCATTCCCGAAATTATAGAGCTGGTAGGAAGTAGGTCCAAGTACAGTGGCGAGCTGAAGCGTGAACACGGAAAAAGGTATCATTTTGACGTATCAATCCGTCACCGAAAGCGAAGGCGAGCCATATCGCGCGCGACGCGCCCGACGTGGGTCGCCCGACCTGTCGGGGACTCTGTGAGATCATCACCTATAAGAAAGCTTGCTCAGTGCCGTCAGATGTATTGTGTCATCTACTCGCGCGCACCCGGCGGCCCCGCGGCGGGTCGCGGCGCGCGGCTCGCCCTGGCACTACGTGGCCGGACCGGCCCGCCCGGACCGCGCCGGCCCGGACGCCGTAGCGCCAGGGCGAGCGCGCGCCCGGAACCCGTCGCGACGCCCGCCCCGTGCTCGCGCTCTACCCAGCGTCTATATCGAATGCCCATCGATTTAGTTCACGTTCCGACCGACTATCTTTCTTTTTGATTTCCTCTCATCGACCAGTTAGCGTATGTATATCCTTAGGCTTTGCATGCACCCGGTCACGAGTCCCGTCACGGCTTGCGCCGGACACAGCTCCCGCCGCTAACGTAGCTCGGCACGGCACCCACGTCCCGCACACCCACAGCCCACACACACGCCACAGCCACCACTCACAGCCGCAGACAGACGACACTCGAGCCACAGCCTTGTGCGACGCGAGGTTCGCGGCCGCGGGCCGGCCGGAGGGCGGGGCGGGGCGGCGCGGGGCGGGTGCGGGCGCGCGGGGCGGGGTGGTCGCTCACCTCACGGTGTTTGCTGTGTATCGTAGGCTGTGTTCGCCAGCTGGATCCCCGAGATCACGGAGCTGGCGGCGCAGCGGAACAAATACGGCGGCCGGTACAACAAGGACGTCCGCCGCAGGTACCCTGCTCTCACGCCCCCGCTCCACGCGGCTTCCTGCCTTCCCACCTCTCACGGTTTCGATCTTGATTGATTGAATGCGGAGTTTGCTAATGAAATTTATTAATCCTTCACTAGAATCGGTCTCTCGGTGCCGTGGCGCATGCTCGGAGAGTTAGTCCCGGCGGCCGCGCCCCTCTCCCCCGACTAGAGAGACAGGCGCGCGGTCGACCGACGCACTACTACATGCCTTTTTCGTAATCTCACTCGAGACACCGTTGAGCTTTTGATCCTTCTAACGAGACTAGATTTGGAGAGAGCCGATGTAAAGTTTTGTAATGCTGTCGATGAGTAGTGTTTGGTTTGTTCGCTTGCACACGATGCCTGTCGCCACGCTGTAGCGCTAGCTCCGGCACCTCGCCACGAGTCCCGACGATCACACACAGCCAGTGCCCGCGCCGCCCCCCCGCCCCCCCACCACCCCACTCCGCGCCGTATCCGCCGCGAGCGCGCCGTGCGCCCGGGCGCCCCGCCGCGCCGCCCGCGCCGCCGCCGCGCGCCGCGCCCGCGCCACCCGCGCACCCCGCGCACCCCGCGCCGCCGCAGGAGCTGTCGTCGCCTGTCGGCCGAGCCGGCCGCCGTCCGCGCCCGCCGAGCCGCGGCCGGCGGCCGGCTCGCGCCCTGATCCGGTCGATTCAATGTGAACGTCTTGTTTTGTCTGTCGGCGTTTAGGCGATATTTGCCAGTTGTATCCCAGAGATAATTGACTTAATCGGCACTAGACCCAAGTACGGCGGCACCCTCAAGAATGAGCGGGGACGCAGGTGAGCCGCTGTCTTCACTCCGTTCCGTTGAATGTGTTCCGTGTTGTGAAATCTATTCTTCCTTTTCCTCTCTTAGCACGCTTCTGTGTACTCACTTATCTTTGGCGGGACTCGAGTCCCGCGAGTTGTCTTTGTTTTTATGAGTCGATAATGATTGTGAATTACCTTTGAATTGATTTGAGTTCAGTTAAAATAGTGAACCGCAGATAGTGGCTAGTGTTATCGCTCGTCATATAGGTATCATGATTATGTTCTGTTAGTAGGTAGGTAAGGAATGTTATGGTAAAGCTTAGTTGCGGAAGTTAAATGTTGAGTGGTACCGTACCGTAGTGAGTTGTTGGAGTTATGGTGTGCGTCGCGCGTCGACAGCTCCTGGCGCGGGCGCGGCCCGGCGGCCCGCCGGCCTGCCGGGGGCTGTTGATGCTCCAGCATCCTCTCCCCCGCCCCTGCCGCCCCCGCCACTCCGCCACTCCGTCACCTCCGCCACCGACTCCCCGCCTGCACGACTCTACCGTATCTGTACTTCCATGTTGCCCCGATTTGTTGTTGTTGTTGTTGTTGTTGTATATTATTTAATGTATCTTTTGAGTCGATCCCCTCGGTTATTAGTGTAATGTATATTTTGGTATTTATATAATTCATAGAGCGTGGCAAGGCTGTGTGCATTGAGGACGTTTTGACGCAAACTAGCTTAGTGTATCGACATATCATTCGACATGATCGACATCATCTAGCGGCGACACACCCCTCATTATAATATACAACATTTTCAATTTATTGATTTTTCAAATTGTTAGCAATTTTCGTAAAATATTAATGAAACCAAAAGGTAGATAATTTAATATTTTTATTGATTTTGAAAATAACAATGAAATCAGTTCCTTTGCCACACCTTAGATGAATAATAGTTTGCATGGTTGTGAGTAGACAGAACGACTTGCATTTGTTTGTATCTATCTCCTTCTGGCATACCTTCATGAGTTTAGTGTCTGATGCCCTTCCTGCTGTCGTTTGTGTATGAACGTTAACATCATTAACCTCCATCATTGTACCGACTACAGATAAGCATACTGTCAACACTTCCACTATCTCATTTAACTATATTTTCAATTGAACTCAATAAGAATTGAGACTGCTCGTACACCTACTCGTATTACTTATGTTCTTACTGTTCGTATAACTCTATACTTCTATGAACAACAAAATGTTACAAGACGCAAGCTTAATTTAAGTGTAATAATGTGATGAAAAAATTAATTGTGTATCTAGACACATTATTATTGAAAAATCATGTAAACTTTAAATATTATACTTAATGAATAACACAATATTGAAAAAACATATTGTGTCTAGATCTCAATTTCACGATTACTCTGTCACACTATCACTCAGAGCCCATTATCCTTGCCACAAACGCTGTTTTTTCTTATTCAAAGAATTCCCAGCAAGCGTCAACCCTAATACAATCCCATTCCCGATAAATTCGTGGTCTAGCTCGGTAGATAGTCACACAGTCCTGAACGAAACTGAGCTTTCTAGTTAAGATGGTTCATTTCTTTGTGGGTTCAAAAACTTAAATTCATTTGAATATGCGAGTTTCAATCACTTCATAAAATATATCAGAAACTTCATCCACAAACTGATGAACACAATAGTAAATTATGGAGGTTATATCAAAAGCAACGTCTTTGATTTCCAAAATTTCATCATTTACGCGAACATCAGCACCGTCGCCCATGCCATCAATGTGTTTGTTTTAGGTGCTCTGCATAATTTGGCTTTAAACCAAAGGCGTTGTATGTGATTAAGTAGTTTTTCACGCTTTCTTCACTTATTGTTTTGTTTAACCCTGTTGCGACCTATTTGATTTTTTTTTGATTTGAACTTTGTCCATGTGGTCCCAGGTGTTAAATAAAACTTCAAATTGCTGTACTTCTATCTTTCCTGTCTTTTATATATAAGATTCTGTGCTTTTTGAAACTTGCTTTTTTAAAAATAACTTGAGCAAATATAAATTTTCACTCTCTGAAAGCTTCAGAGCTTAAATTTTTGATCAGCAAAGGGAACAATTGCAAAAATTTTGGTAACATTATTTCAAATGTATTAAACAGAAGCTTCACTTTTTGATAAATTTGCTTCAACAGCTTCTTCATACAATTTGCAATTATTTTCGTAGATGCACCATTACAGCGGATGCTTCCAAGATCGATGTTATAATATTTCAATTGGTTTTCAGGCATATTGTTGTTTGTGGACATATAACATACGAATCAGTCAGCCATTTTTTAAAAGACTTCCTACATGAGGACCGGGAAGACGTAGATGTTGAGGTTGTTTTTTTACACAGGTTAGTACACGCCACATTTTTATTCATTTATAAAATTAGTATAGTATAAGTGAAGGTTTACAATGAGATCTTTACCAAACAATTCGAAAACGTAATTGATTTAGCAATAAGTATCATCTGAAAACTTTTGAAACTCGTTATTCAAAATTCAAAATTCAAAATTAGTTGAGTTAAAGCAGTTTATGAACAGTTGGTACATGTATAAGCAATATGGGTGACTAAGCTACGCCTACCATGTAACTGTGCCTAGCACATGCTTGTACGAACTTGTGCGAACATTGCCGTTCGGCATGTAAAGTAAATGATGAGGCGCGTAGTGATCACGCGTTGACTTCAAATAGTATAAAGTATTGCGTGGAGGTGGTGTGTCATGCATGATCCAACGACGCTTTCAGAAAAGAGCCCGACCTTGAGCTGGAAGGTCTACTGAAGCGTCACTACACCACCGTCGAGTTTTTTCAGGGTACAATGATGAATGCCGTCGACCTTGAACGAGTCAAGGTTAGAGTAAGACAAATAGCGCAGGCATTAGATTGCAGCACGGCCGTTTATATCATTGATACGCGTCTCAGTGAATCAGTATATTTTTATTTATTTATATGTGCATATAAAACGGACTTTTCCTTCTGTAAAGACGCTGTTTCATAGTCACAGTAGGTTTTTATCACTTTGGTAACGTTTATCTTGTGATTATTTTGATGCAATCATTGCTTGTCACGGCGGTGCGGCGGCGCGCCGGGGCGCCCCCACCACACCACGACTGCGTATGTTGGTAAATAGTAATGCATGGTAAGGCCACCACAGGCGGCGGACTGTCCCTTTACAAGTAGTGTTAATTGAGCGTTGATGACAGGAAACCGCCCGACCTGGAGCTCGAAGGCCTGTTCAAGAGACACTTTACCACTGTGGAATTCTTTCAAGGCACCATTATGAATCCAATCGACCTACAGAGGGTAAAAGTAAGTAGCACTGCACACACGGAGATGTGTTCTTTGGGCGTGGTGTCGGTTTGAGCTGTACAGACTGTCATTTCTCTAGACGTAGAGCGTATGCTCGTTCACTAAGCTCTTTCGAGTTGCTCTCGGAACAGTAACCCTTCTGATGTGTTGACCTGAGCGCTGTCTGTACTCGTACGTGCCTGTCGCTACTCAGTGTGTGGCCCGGCCCTGCGCCCGACGCGTCCTACGGGGCCGGGCGCGTTGTGTGTTCCGATATCCGATACCCCTCTGATCCTTCGCCGTGCGCAGACGCGGCCACCGTTTGTCTGACTGTACCGAACCAATTATGGGTGTTGTATGCGATGCTGGCCCGTGTGTAAATTCGATATCGATTGCACTGTACATAAGAGTTGTATTGGCATTAATGGCTGCCGAAGAAAGGATTTCCTTTTTCAAAATTATTACTTTCCTTAGTCTCAAGTACAGTTGTCGATTGTCGATGCGTTTTGCGGTAAGTGTCGATGCATGGCTTTCCGGAATGTCGGTGTGACGCATGTGCTTGAATCTCATTCAATTGTTTGCCTGTAAATGAGCACTGCGATGTGTTACGGTAACCTTTGAATTTAAATCCTGCTTCGAAATTCCTATTTGATCGTAGTGGTCATTTTGTAGGCAGACATTCTGCTAACTGTGGCATGGAATGTACTCGCCTGTCCTTCGTTTAGATGATATTGATGCTATACGTTTGTGTTTATATATATATCATTGTATTAAGAAATTTTATGGACCATATAATACTACATTTTGGGGTGAGTGTCCTTTCATTCATATTATTACAATTCAATTAAATTTTAAGAAACCAAGTTACTCATTGCTATCAGTTTGGAGTCTAAAATTTGGTATACAAATAATGTAACTTTTTGTGAAATCGCCTCATGGCGCATGTTTACTAACTTAACAAATTATTTATTTATAGAAGAGGCTTAGTTGCAACGATTAGATAGAATTATTTGTGTGTAGGTCCACGAAGCAGACGCTTGCTTGGTGCTAGCAAACAAATACTGCCAAGATCCAGATGCAGAGGACGCTGCCAATATTATGAGGGTCATCTCCATCAAGAACTACTCCGACGATATCAGGGTTATTATACAACTGATGCAGTATCATAATAAGGTAACATGTCCACACCTTTATAATACGACACTTTCTATACTTGCCGATTCAAATTCAAAATTTGCCACCACATACACCTACATTTGAGAATTATTTTGACAATACAATAGCGTCTTATTGAAGTTACAATAAAAATTTGAAAATATGCTCAAAGGTAGTTAATATTATGATACAAATGAAAAGCTGAAAGTAAGAGAGTGTCGTAAACACTGGCCATCATTTTCAGGCCTACCTGCTGAATATCCCATCATGGGACTGGAAGCAGGGCGATGACGTCATCTGCTTGGCGGAACTGAAACTCGGTTTCATCGCGCAGAGCTGCCTCGCGCCCGGCTTCTCGACCATGATGGCCAACTTATTCGCTATGAGGAGTTTTAAGACGGTCAGCTCTCACATTTGTCATCTCATTAACACTTATCTATTATCCATTAGTCAGTACTTTCAGAGATACAAACCTGATCGGCAACAATCTGCGAATTGACAAATCTCTGAAAGTACTTCAAGTTTTAACGTAATGTGCGGCATTTCCACAGTCACAAGACATGGCTATATGGACTAATGACTACATGCGCGGTACCGGCATGGAGATGTACACGGAGACGTTAAGTACCACGTTTATCGGGATGCCGTTCAAACAGGCGACAGAGTAAGTGGGCGGCGAACGAGACGCTTTCAACATTGTGATATGAAGACGTCACACAATCAACTGTTCTATTATGTAAAAGTGTTTGGCCTTCATACCGCCGCGATCGCGGGACAAGCGTCACTAACCGACTACTGAAACGCAACGCTTCTCTCATTCATTGTTTATGTACATTTTTTTTGCCCGCTTACAATCTGTGATTTGAATCTTGGTGTCTCTTTTCCAGTCTCATTTTCCTTAGGTACTGCACTGAATAACTGTGTAGATGTTAGTGTAGTTCGATGCAGGGATACTAATTGTATAGATAACTGAGGAAGAGGATTGCCGAGAGGTAGAGGTCGCAGATGGCTATGACTAACATAGCACGAGCTTCAGCGTGTACCGTTGGTTGTTTTCAGTCCCCTGACACACAAGCATGGCAGAACGATTACCTGCAGGGTACGGGATGCGAGATGTACACCGAAACACTGTCGACCTCCTTCACGGGAATGAGCTTCGCTCAGGCCAGCGAGTAAGACCCTCTCGATCCTTGGGCCCGCCTGCACCCGCGCACCGTAGACACTGTGTGCCCAGTCGCTAACCCTGGCTAATGAGTGTGCACTAATTACCAGTACCGACAGTAGGAAATCCATTGAACTCAATACGTTCTCTGATTTCAGAATAGATTGTGCATGTTGAATGGGTACATGATAGAATAGCGGTATGTAATGTTGGCGTAGGCAGTCGTCGTAGCTCCTTTACACATCCCACTAGTTAGTTCATTTAAATCGTTTTTATTGATCAGAGTATTTGGATTCGTTCATGATAGCGCCATCAAATTACTTCAGTGCAGTAAATCT
This sequence comes from Hyles euphorbiae, assembly GCA_023078785.2. Lineage (NCBI taxonomy): Eukaryota > Metazoa > Arthropoda > Insecta > Lepidoptera > Sphingidae > Hyles > Hyles euphorbiae. The sequence continues at coordinate 15,269,607 of CM041037.1, read as the reverse complement.
AGGTGGTTGTCCGTGCAATCTGCATAAGTGTCATCAGAAGGTCATTTTGCATCTGTCTGTGCATGTTTTACTAACTGTACTACACTCAATTTATTGCTTTTGAGCACATCTCTCTAATACTTGCTAACTTCAGCATGGACCCCGGCTTGCGGAGCTTCGTCCTGTGTGCTTCCTGTGACGTCACAAAGAACAGTTATGGAAGCCAAATAACATTAGCCATAAGCAAATTTTGACAAAGCCTTGCATTAAAATCATGCATAAAGTTTTAATAAAGCCGCATAGATAACATTTTTGTCATGACAAAATTTATAAAAAGTTCGCATGAGTTTGAGTCACTAACACAACCGATTGGCAACATAAATTAGGCTTATAACGCTAAGTAATCCAACAAAACAGTAATTGGATGAGTTTATTTTTCAATTTGTGTTTGGCTTATTGAGAACTACAGTACAAACTATTTGGCAGGTTATGCTTCACAAAGTTGAAGTTGTTGCTCCTGGCAATTGAGATTAAAGGGGAGGAGGGAGCCGACAGCAAGATCTCCATCAATCCTCGAAACGCGAAGATACATGCCAACACGCAAGGGTTCTTTATAGCACAGTCTGCCGATGAAGTCAAGAGGTAACATATTATTATGTAGAGTGATGTACCAAATGGGAAAACAAATAAAAATATAGTGAGACATCCTGATATAGATCAATCGAGTGATCGAATGAAAGGAGGTGCTTTGATAATAATGTTGTGATTGATAATAAAGCGTCCAGCCTGGTGGACTTTACGGCCTAACCACTCTCAATCGTATTTTCGATTGTAGAGGAGGCCCGTGCCATGCAGTAGGACGTAAATGAGCTGATACAGATTGATAATAATACCTATTGTGTTTGAAAACAACGCAGCAGTAATGGATTATAATTAAACCGGAATAATTTTATTGTTTCCAGAGCTTGGTACTACTGCAAGGCCTGCCACGAGGACATTAAAGACGAGACTCTCATCAAGAAATGCAAATGCAAAAACTGTAAGATCATTGTATTACTTTTTATCCTGACCAATACTATTAGTCTGTAAAAACAATAGCTATCTCTACTAGTACGAACGCCTATCGACTAATTCAAAACGTAACGAGAAATTCTGTGACATTCTTTCTGGAGATCTTAACATACATATATATTTATTATTGAGAGTATCACGAGCTGTGTCCCATAACATATGATGAATCACTTGGACGCCGTGTTTGTAAACGTTGTCACTTGTATGAACACCGTAGGTACTTGTACTCAAGTACACCGACACAGACTCGCTACAGCTACCAGCGCCACACCGTTTACTTTCTTACTTGTGAGACATTAATGGAATATTGTTCGGCTAAACTTTTAGTGACCGCGCACCAGCGGAAGGTCGGAGCCGACATAGGTAACTTGCACCACACCTAACCTCACAAATTGACGTTTTCCGATTATTTTTCGTGTCTATATAATTTTGTTGAGTTGCTTTAGTGGTGTTGCGTCCGTACCTCACAGACTGGATCGGCTGCAAAGCATTATCTTGATCCGTGCTCGTTCACACCCTATATAATATAATTTAGCATTCATTGTGTATGTCCGCTCGCTCGTGAATGAATACCGCCACAAGACAAACCACTCCGACACTTTACCATTTTTCTATGCCTTTTGAGATTGTCGCTCTGATTTATATCGATATCGGCAGGATTTAGTGCATCATACAATATCACAATGCATTAAACGTCACCGAATTAGGAACCGTATGAGATTGACAAGAGCAAACATCACGTAACTAAATTGAGCACGTATCAATGGTGTGTATAGAGATTGATATGATGCACTTGAAAGCCCAGCACAGACAGTACATTGCATGCGACATCAGATGGAAGTAGAACTAAGTTTTGCAAAACAGCAAGTGCACCGTCATTTTACCCTGACACATTAGATAATATTAATATGTATCCACGAAAGCATGTCTCAGAAACGAAAGTGAAGACAGAGTGTTGATAGAATTTGCCCCAACGAGTGAGCTTCCGAGGACAAAGACTCATAAGACAGTTCTGGCTTGTCTGTGCTAACGAAAGTTATGACTAATGAAAAATAAAAACTAAACAGTCACTATCATTTATCATCCACACTATTGATGGTATCAAACATATTTGATGGTAACTTTGATCTTGTCAAATGCAACAATTAATCGATAGCCAGCAGCAATAGTAGGACATGTTTCAGTTTTTGGATTTTTACAGATGTCGGAATGATGATGATGCAGACTGGAATGGTGAAACAAAGTCTTAATACGTACCGTGCGTGTCTCGACGGTACGGAACGGATAAACGCTATTCCCTATTACCGTACCTTACACACGTATAATTTGTTTGCAACAACTAACCATTGCTCATGAGAGAACGTTGGGCTACAGAACGCTAATACACGATTAAACGACACACGCAGCTATTATATTGCAGCTGGGCTAAGTCACTAAACAGATGGATACGCTTTTATGTTTTACGAGTACGTTAGGTTCCCAGGGGACAGATATCAGCATCACCAAACCCATAGGACATTTCATACCAACATTTTGATTGCGGGAATCTGAAACACTTTTCTTTAACTTGTCTTATCAATTAATAAAGCCTTAATAACAAAAGTTTAAGACGCCCGGAATCAAAACTGAGCTAAAGGAATGGCCACATCTTCCTATCTACGATGGAACTGTCCTGAGCTTTGCATCTCTGTCTGCATAAAAACCTTTGATTTGCGTTTCTTCCGTAATGTCCACCATATAAAGCAGGATGACTAAATTAGACGCAAGTTAGTTTAAAGGTGTTGTTTCTCGGTTCAGTGGCCACATTCAGGAAGGGCGTACGAGCCGTCCAGATGGTTGGCAGGGCAAGTACGTAACCATGTGTATAAGATTCAGTGTAAATGTCTATGTGACTATGTGATGTTACACGGGGCGCGCACGCGGTGGCCGAGTCGCAACCACGTGTCCTGTTATCATTGTCTTGTCTATTATACGTTACTCTATGTGCATTACTGCAGTTAGATGTTTGCCTCTTTATTAGCAAATATATTGAGACAGACTTATTGTGATGTCTATTATTTATTTTGGTGTTGTTGTTATTACATATATCGACAATTTTATATTCCATAGGAGTATTTTGAGCCCTGATTTCTGCATCGAAATAGACCCTCTGATATTGATGTTGTGAAGTTATAGTTTTTTATAAAGTTTATAATTTTGTAAATTTATTACGCTTATGATATTGGACTAATGTAATTGTTTTTGTTTATCGATAACCCTCTATAGGGATTTTTATTAGATTATCCCGCCTCGATAGAACCGTCTGGATTTTGCAGTCATTGGCTGCTGCGTTTGTTCCGTCGGTACATACGGTATATTTTATATATTCCATGCGCATCTAAATTTTTGATTTCATCGACTCCAGTAAAATTTAGATAGCTCGGTATCATCCGAAGTATCATGCAGTAATTTAGGCCCCATATCTAATCCCATTCGAATGTAGGGTTCTAAACTCATTTAAAACTAACAATAAATTCATATTAGTAACGCACATAATGCTTGTGTAATATTTATATATTATTTTGTGTCGTAGCTTTGTTTGCATGTCCGGTGAATGGTTTATGTGTTTGTATGTATGTATGTATGTAGTCTGTAGTTATTGTAACAGTATATATTGAATTTTTATAAACAATTCGGTTTCACTTTTGGAATGATGCCGCTCGATTCGGAATGCTCTGAATGTTAAATATCACTCAGAAACTGCATTGAATTAATGAATCAGGCCGTTCCGAAATGTAATGCTAACTTCCACGCCTGAGCGCTATGGGCTAAGCTTGCTTGACTTGCGCCAAACGCATCAAAAGTGAAACCGAATGGGTCATGGAGGCCGAGCCAGGAGTAACCGCTGGCGCGAACACGCTGTATATTGCGATGTGCCTGTAGGTACCGTATCTACTGAGTGGTGTACCGGAATGCGATATTGTGCTGATGTTTTGCAGATGATCACCATCCTCCCCCCACCTTCACGCCGCCAGAGTTGCCCAAGAAGGTCCATGTTCGAGGTACATCTCGGCCTTTCGGGGCTGAGTGATTTTTTTTTTGTTTTTACTTTTATCATCGGCCCACACTTAACCATCGAACGAGCGGCAATGTGCTTCGTCCCAGGTTACCGCGAGGTACCGCGCACTTAGATGCTTGATCACGCATACTTCATAGCGAGCACTGGTAAACTGCAGCGGCCGTGGCCGTGGGGCTGGTCGACCGCTTGTCAGGCATGAACCCGGCTGAATCTGTAGTTACCCAAGTCCTGTCGCTTCTGCGAGCGAATTTTCACTGACCGGTTACAACCTTAAATTTAATTGTTCACGAAACGGGATGTTTTTCTGTTCCTTTTGCATCACATGTTACGAAGTAAGGTTGAAATTTACGATCATCGATCTGTGCTTCTTGGTAAACTCTAAAGCGGATGTATTTTTCATTTGTGGTTTGTACCCTTGCGCCGAGCATTGCAAATATATCATGGCATTGCATCTATCCGTCTATGATATGCCCGCCATATTTGTTGTTTTTGAAACGGAGTTGCCAATTTTCGGATAGTCAGCCGAAATTATTGAGTATTGCCACATCTACTTTAAGTTGGGCCCTTTTCCTAAAACACACAGTAGTGTTCTCACCTAGATTAACACAGTAGATATTATTAGATTTTTTCACTATGAGAAAAAGTCGTTATTAGTATCCAAAATTGGCGACACTTAATCATGAATGCGACGTATAAGCTTTTAATGTAGAATTATTTTCAAAATAAATATATCTCAACAAGGTAAATATTAACATTCAATTTTGTAATATTATTAAAGAAAAAAATATTAACGAAAATATAAATATACTTGGATAATTTGATTTATCAATGCAATTTGTAATACTGTTTCAACAACTTACAGGTGAAATAGCTCGCGAAAGAGGGGAAGACACCAGCTGTGAGTAATATTATTATAAAACAAAATACTATATTTATAATAATAGAAGTACGTCTAAAGAATATAACATTAATTTTAGAGTTATGTTCAGCAAAAGAGCAAACAGGTTACTTGATAACAAGTAATCACTGCCGCCCATGAACTATCACGATACTTGGATCATGGATGTGTTGCTGGATCATCAAATTAGGAGGATAGTCAGCCAATTGGCAAGAATAAACAGATGGCCCCGGCACCGCCATTATGACTAGGTTTTTGAAGTTTGACATGACATTTTTCTTCTTCTCTCAAATGAATTTATAAGTCTTTCGAAAGGGACAACATATCCGATAGCTAAAATAGTTTTAAATAGTCGTCGTTCCAAGAAGTTTATATCGATATTATTTTGCAACGCAATAACAGAAGATTTAAAATAATTAAGTCATGTTGATTAAACGCAGTATAACAAAATTCGTTATCTACAATTTGTAACTGACCAATGTTTGCAGATAGACGATATGTGATAAAATCTGTTATGGGACAATGTATAAACGTAATAGAAAAGTAAGAATATGCTTTTTTTCTATAGCTTTATAAGCTACCGCCCTCCGCAGTAATTTCAGTAAATACAGCATTATAATTTACAAAGAACTATGTCAATGGGACCAAAATTAGTAAACGTGGACGAGCAGACTCATACAGCACTAGCACTAGGACGGCGCCGGCGATGTGCGGAGGGTCCCTTCCCCCACACATCACCTCATACCCCGATTGCCATCTCGACCAATCACCTACTATATATAAACTGTACGTCTGAAATTTACCGTTGTACGTAGTGATAAATCGCAACCACCGCAACGCGGCGCCGACGGCGTTGCTGTCTCCGATGGCCAACCAGCTGATGAACACCACTACAACGAGGCAGGTCAACAAGGTCAAGCCCAATGTCAACAGAGCACCACCAGACACGTGAGTTGCACACAGAAATACTTTCAATATTAATCTAGGATTTAAAACATGTTTTGTTTTAAGATTTGAAAACGGAACGAAGTTGAAAGGATTTTTTTTTGAATATACAAATGATTAATTTAAAATTGTAGCGACATCTATGTTTGATGTTTGCAACTTAACTGTGAAACTTAGAATTTATTTCATAAAGCAATTGTCACTATGTTTTTATGTATAGGATTTATGAATAATTTTAAAAAAAATACGTTTTTTTTTATTATTTACGATACGTATTTTATGTGTGAATAAATGTTTTGAGTTCCGCTTTAGGCCTTCAATGTGCATTATATGTTCAATCGAATCACTTAGTTCTATGTTGTGTTGATCAAAAACGTCCACGGGTTCGATTCCCAGAATCGGACAGAAATATGTGAAAAACCATAATATCTGCTATAACTGTATTACCAATCAAGACTAGGTATCACAAAACGATCAATTCTGAGTTCATTAATTTATCATTCTTTATATTTTTTCCTAGTATTGTAAAATAATAAATGTTTATACATATAAAATGTGAAATATATTAATATTATGTATGGTCTCTTTACTCCATGTATATCTTGTAGTTCTATATAACTATTCTATCACTATCGGCACATCGTGCACAAAGCACTCAAGATATTAGATATAAGAATAGTAATATCCCGATTTATGCTACCCTTTGATATTTTTATTGGAAGTTACGCGATGCCTTCATATTTTAAAAGCGTCCGTCAATGGATACACTACAGCAGTTTTATTATTCCTGAATAAGTGATAAAAACAGTTATTATATCCCTTTTTCAGAAACTAAGTGTAAAATAGAGTTTTAAACGTGTTTTTATGATTTTTATACATGACATAACCACTCTCAATCGTACTCTCAATTGTAGAGGAGGCCCGTGCCCTGCAGTGGGATGTTTATGGGCTGATACAGAAACGATTTTTTATTTTATTATAAATATCTAAATTAAATGATAATCCAAACCAATTTCTTTAAATTGCTGTCATAGGTGTCACTACTGTGTGGGATTTCTCTCCAATAACATAAAGCGCTATTTATACGGGGAGAGTTTTCTTCGAGAATCGTATACTAATATCGGATGACACAATAGCCTTAAGATTTGTGGTTGACAAATGTTTACACGACGCAACTTTTTTATACCGGGTATATCAAGACTGCTACCGAAAACGAAGCCGGGTGGTAGTTAAAGTGACTTCAGACACAATGCAACAGAAAAAGTTACAAAAAAGAGCGACAATTTTTTTTTTATTATTTTATTCCTATGACCATATTTGGGTGGTAAATACATTTTTTCTTAAAATAACAGTGTATATCCTTTTATTTATAAATAATCTAAGATTTAAAAGTGTTTAAATTATTGAAGTGAAAACTTCTTTAGCGGCGTTGAGCACTTTTTCTGTAATGGGTATAAAATCTTAAACTCGCGTCAGGACACGTGACCTGATCGTAAGACGAAAAGCGTAAAGGCCTGGTCTGTCGAAGGATACGCGCGGCACTGCGGTAAGCGGCAACGTCGTGACGTCATACAACGTAGTTCACATAACAAAAAAGGTGGTTCATATAGGTTTTACTCTGTGCGTAAAACCGTTGACCAATAGGAGAACCGTTCATTGACAACTAACGTTACTGTGACAATTTCGCATTGAAGTTTTCTTGAATTTCCATGACAACAAATAACAATCATTTATGTTCGAAAATATATATAATTTCTTAAAAAAAATGTTTGTGCGTCATTTTAAATAGACTGGGTATATATGTTTACGAGATAATTTGCGCAATATTGATATGTGATAAAAGTGATTCGTATCATTCTAATGAAATACGCGTCTGCTGTATACATCTTTTTTCGCCTAAACAACTTATTGTTCGATCAAATTAAATTTCACTGGGTTTATGTAGATATCCATTCTTAAATTATCGTTATCGATCGTACCGTACTTGGGTAAAAATAAATTCCATAACGATTAAATTATTTGCCTATAAAATTTTCACAAGCAAAACCTGGAACAATACTGATAGACACTTTTTACAATAATAATTTTATTCTAGTATTTAACAGAATTCATGACACAGAGCTCAAAATATATATGCATAGGTGTAAGTAGCATAAATTACAATATACATAGAGGGGGTTCTGATGGAGTAAGAATGGAAAAACGGGGAAAACACAGAACTTAATACTACGTTGAGGAACTACATATTTAAGATTGCACCATATCGTAACATGATGTGTGCTTGATCTCTCCTAGGTGCTAGGAGAGTGGTGCTAATTGTGCCGAATGGCGATAGTTCTCTTGTAGTAGATCTTGTAGGTGGATTTTGTAAATAACTACAACGATAATATACAACCATTATGCATCGAATGTATGTATATGGGCTGATACACAACTCATATAAAAAGCGGGTGCACTTAAACGATTGATGTTTTTATTGGGTTTGTTGTTTGTATTTCTTTCTATGCACATATAGGGATAAGGCCAGCTAGCGCAGTGGACTATAGTATGGCCTAACCACTCTCAATCGTATTCTCGATTGTAGAAGAGACCGGTGCTCTGCAGTGATATGGGCTGATAAAGTGCCCTGCGAATAGGGATAAAGACTGAATTTATATAGATACTTACTAATAAATCGTCTCCAATTATATTCCAATTGTACCCTCAGTTGGGAACTAATTCCATTGCTATATTTTGTTAAAAAGCATGGAGTACTAGGTACTTAGAACAATTAACATACAGTTCCGTATGCCATTTTTATAACAATAAAATAAATGTAATTGACTCCATTTTATAATCATATACTTATTAAATTCTAATTATTTTTACTTTTTAACTGTATTTTTTTTTACCAACACAAGGTTTTAAAGTTGTATCCCTACGTGATTTTATATTGCGCCATTGTCATTGGGAACGCACGTGAACTGTATTCAACGTACTGCGCGGCAGTACATAGTCGATGGACGCGCCATAGCCTAAACAAAAGTTAAACCAAACGAAAATTGATAAAAATATTGTCCTCAAATAAATCCATTGCGCAAGTACGCTTACCGCGACGAAATGATGAGAATGACGGCACGTTGTGCGGTGTATCCGCCCCGCACTTCACCTCACTTACCCCTCTATACCGACGCATACTGTGACAGCACCAAAGACCAGTCTACCCGTCACCCGGTTGACCCCTTATCGCAGACGCTGGCTGACGCATACTGCGGCGGAACGTCATGTCAATGTCAATGTTTTTCATACAAAACCGAGTTTGACACCGCATTCCGCGCAACGCAACGCTGTGCGTAGCTTCGACAGACCAGGGCTTAAGACGGATGGAGAGTAGACAGCTGTCAGTTAGCTGTCAGTTTATAAAGCTTTGATGAATTGCCAATGATTTTGAGTGGAGATTTCAACATAAACTTCGCAGACGATAAAAATCAACTATTAATTGAATTTTTAAATAATGAATTTGGTTTAACTATGTCGAATGATCGCAATCTTAGCACAACGAAATACAAAACTACTATTGATGCGGTCTTTATTAGACATTTAAATAGGTTCGAATCAAAACTGTTCGTTTCTTACTTCAGCTACCATAAACCTATCGTATCAGTTTTAGAGATTGGCGATGATAGTTCTGGTAATGATGATGGTGATAAAGTCGTTGAAATTATGGATGAAAGTTGATTTTTCGGAGAGATAAACTTTTTAATGTAAAATAATTGTAATAGTTTTAAAGTGTTAAATTTTTAATGTAATATAAATTGTCATGTTTGTGTACGATAGCGCAATAAATGAATATTGTATTCTACCACATAAATGATAGTACTTTTATACTGATAAAGCAATTGGTGCAAAATTATTCCCTAACCATTCCAAAATATCAAACATGCTCAACGTTAATAATCAAGTTTTCACTCCTGCCGGCACTCCCGGAGTGCAACCCGTCTTTTTTATTTTAGCAAAAATTATGGATTTGCCACCCAAAAATGACGATATTTAAAAAATCATTGTCGGGTTTCTTTGCGAAATTTTTAGTTACATTGTGTTTGCTGTCACTTAAACTACCACCCGGCCTGATTTTCGGTAGCAGTCTTGAGGTACCCGGTATACTTACGATTATCTCAATCAAGGCGAGAAACTGTTCCCGTTTCAATAGGGCTTGTGAGTCGCCGTGGGTTGTTCATTATATTATATAATGCAATGGTTCTTGTATGACAATATACAAAAAGTCCATTGTAGTAATAACGCTAATATTATAATGTAATATTATTAAAATTTTATAATAAAAAATATGTTTGTTATACAGGCGCAAACGCAGAATGTAAGTTAGAATGTTTTGAAAGTTTTATTCCTTGGTAATCTAAAGGCGAATTCAATATCCCTTCACAAAGTTTGTGTTGTCCACTTGTGGTAATCCGGTTTGGGGGTGTGATTATCAAATATACGTATCCTTGGTTTTATAGAAATAGTCTGATTGGATGGATTCAGAGCATGCCAATTATTAACTAATAAATCTTTAATTATCAAAAGTATCCGCGATTATTAACCCTGTGATTAACAGCACAGAACATAATTTACAAAGCGTCGCCTGACTTCCAACCATACTGTATAAAGCACATATATTCCTTTTAAAATCTAAACGGAAGAAGATATTTTGACCCTGTGTTACAGGAACCCTCAAGATCAAGACACAAATTACCAGGCTTATCATCTTGCCTACGAAGTGAAAAAGCTCATGTAATTCAAAAAATTATATATCAGCTAGATGAAGTTCCATTGTAGTGTTTTTTTATGATATGCAATGAATTAGTTTCACTGCGCTTGAATTGTTTGTTACGGTCTAATTTTGAGGAAACTTTAAAAATCTGTAAATATTATTGTCCTTGTGATTCCCTCATATATTTTGGAATGAAATTAAGTTCGTTTACGTATATGCACTAATCCTTCCATCTCTGGTGTACTTTACATACCACAAAGAAAATGATATTTTATTTTAAATATTTAGAAAATTCGGCTTGTGATTTGATTCATTATTTAAATTTTGTCAAATCAATATTGGTATTAAATATATTTATAAAAAAGATTTTTGTATTTCGCGACCCAATAAATATATATTTTTTTAAACCTTTCAATATAACCTAATTTGATTCCCTAGCCGTATTTATTTTACATCGTAACATACAATTTAAGTCCTTATTCTAAAGTAGTGTAGTGTAGTGCTTGCCTCGCAGTCGCCATTACCAAATTTACTTTTCAACTATAGTAATTAGCCTTTTTCGAAGCACGTCGACTATGCACGGCACCATACAAAATGTTTTCATACAAATTATTTATTTAAAAATTCATGGAATGTGTGTAATTGTCATGGCAGTATTTTTATTGCATAAATTGTTTGCACTATTTATTTTATTATTTATTAAGACTCTTGCTATTTTTTTGTAATTTAATAAAAAAACTACCGGATATTCTTAAGATAAAATGAAATATTTTATTTAGTAAAAAACGGGTATACGGTAACCGGGAATCTAATCGGTTTATACTTACTTAAGAAGTTAATCTACAATTAAACAACTGTATCAGGTGCAAATAATTCTTGCCCTTCTGATTTTATATTAAGTATTTATTTATTTAAATACAGGTTACTTGCTTGCAGTGGAAATATACTTTTTTTTAAAATCACAACAATTTAGCTTTCAAAATCAAGTTAGCATTAATTAAATCCAGCGTATTTTTACTATAAATTTTGTGAAAATGCTTTGTAAAATTCAAGTAGTAATTTGTACACTAGGTTCGTACAAATTAAACCTTTAAGACATTAACAAATGCGTGTCTTTTATCAAAACACTACACAGTACATATTATAGTATCAACACAGTAGCTTGATAGACATTGCAACATGGAATACTAACTCTATGCATTGCAATTCTACATACACATTTATAATAAATTTTGTTCTATAATATGCCTCCTGATTAATTGATTAATACACAAATGTAAAACATATCTGTTTTAAAATAAAATAAAACTTTTATTATATCGGTATTAAAACAACCAGGATGAAGCCTCAATTTCTTTTTAATTATTCCTGTAGGGCAGTTCGTGAAAAACTTCGCAGACTAAGATGATTATAAAATTGTTGTTATATAACACCTCGCAAAATTAATAAAATAAACCACAATCTGTCTATTGGATTCTTTCTTATTATATGGTGTAACTGCCAGGTCAGAACCCAATATTATATTTCAAAAGAGGTTATTCCTGCTATCCGCTATATGACAGATACATAACCATAGTATACAAAACAATAATTAGCACTATATTAAACAGCAATGTAGTTATATGATTAATTTCGTATGAAAACCGTTGCGGCACTGCCTGCCATTTGCCAATCTTAGACAATTTTATTGTTAGTGCAGAGACCTTTTCATGTAACATCCTTTCTTGTGATCAATGAACTTTGACATGCACACTGGATATAAGAACAATGCGCGAAAATAATAACGCAAACACTAGAAACCTATGTTCAAAAAAATACACACTTTACAACAAAGGTATTTGTCATTAGTCTTTATTCCCTTAGCATTAGTTCAGAATGTCAATTTCTTAGCAGCATCAGGCATTTGAACAAATTATCGCTTATAGACAATTATTTACTACAACTTACTGCACATAAATCACCATTCATACTTCACTTTCCAACTCACTAAACTAGAACAATAAAACAAATAATAAACAGATAATAAACACGCAACAGAGCACCGAATATCTCAAAATGACTGAGTTGATTTTGACAAAGCTCTTTCGGGTTTGTAGGCCGACAAGCAGGAGTAGCGGTGGTAACCAGAACAGCAACGGCGTGAGTCTACCGGCCGGCCTGGCCGACGACCAGTCAAAAGACTTTGACTTCGAAAAGACTGAAATGAAATACGACTCTACTGGCATGTTCCATTGGAGCCCGGCGAGAAATCTAGAGGACTGTATATTGGTACGTATTTATATACTTATATGTTACTTATTTTACTAGTTATGCCAATTACAAATTCCATGTAATTGGATTCGTTTCTAAATAACATTTTAGTATCTCGTCATTCGTCATATCTAGATACCATTTATTTCTCATTATGTTGCTTGAATGGCCAAGTAGAAAGATATCAAAGACCTATTCTATGTGACCTGACTCCATACAAAATTTAATAGTAAACTTTCTTGCTTTCCATCCAAAACTTAGTTTCATTGATAATATCTAGTCATCTTTACCATAATGATGTTCCGCTACAGAAAATATTCTTAACGAAACAAATATTTCTTTCGGAAAGATAAAAAACAGTTATTTCAATTTAAAAATGTTATCATTTATAGACGTAATTTTATAAGGAGCAAGATCTATATTCAGTAGTCGACTATCTTTGTTGAAGATTACAAAAGCGGTAATTTCATAAAATGAAATCACGATGTGAAACGAGAGGCTGCGGGTTCGATCCCTGCACCGACACAAATGTTTGTATGACCCACAAGCATTTGTTTCGAGTCTGTGAGTTTGTTAGATCGAAAAAGTCTCGTAGTTCCTGATACCCACGACACAAGACTCAATCTTAGTGTGGGGTCAGGACTATGTATGTCTGTTGGGAGTATTTATTTATTTATTATTCTAGCTAGCTTATAACAGACAGGATTTCCGCCTCCAATATCACAGGACCAAATTGAAGTTGCAATCTTGAGTTCCTTGGGAGAGCCCTATATTGTAGAAAGAGAGATATATATATAAATGTCAGGCTATCTTGGTTGGTAGCCAACGTATGATGAACAGAGTCGATTTATCGACTATACCACCGGTTACCTATGATGGGCCACCTATTGCATGGTGCTCTGTCGTGAAGGATCTTGGGCTACTAGTAAACTCTACACTAAGCTGGCGACCCCAAGTTATTTCTATAAGTCAGAGAGTCACTAGTGTTCTCATCAATCATGTATCTTCTTATCGTGCCCAACTTCAGTGGTTACCCATTCGTCAACGCCGCAGCCTGCGCGCTCTCACTACGCTCTTTTTTATATTAACATCTCCTACTGCACCATCTTACCTAACACCTCACTTTCAATACCTATGGTCTAACCACGATAGAAATCTCCGCTCGTCTCATAGTCTCCTTCTTCAATGTCCAACCCACTCCTCCTTCACGGTGCAATCCATTCTTTTGTGGAATTCCCTCCCACTCGAAATTAGAGCGGCCACTAACCGTTATGTGTTTAAGGTAAGAGTTCGGGAACTGTTTCTTCAAAGAAAAGTTGCTAAATTGACAGATTAAGTTCTATATATTGTTGTATGTATGTATGTGTATATATTCATATATATGTAGATATATATTATGTTGTATGTATAATGTATGTATGTTCATTTTAATCTTAGTACAGTGTACACTTATTTAAATATTGTACCATTTTTTTCTCCCCTATCAAAATGTAAATAAAACCTGCTGTACCCCATTTCTGCTTCACCCAAAGGTAGACTGTTAGAGAATGCCCCTGGCATTAAGTCCGTCTGTATACTGTTTGGTATATAAAGTTAATAAAATAAATAAAATAAAAATATATAGATATAGTGAAATTAAAGTGTAAGCCTCAATCAAAAAATTGTTCCACAGGACAGAAACCAAGCGGCGATGACGGTACTGAACGGTCACGTGGTAGTGTGCCTGTTTGCGGACCCTGATTCCCCGCTGATAGGCTTGCGGAATCTGGTGATGCCGCTCAGGGCGTCTAACTTCCACTACCACGAACTCAAGCACGTGGTCATCGTGGGTAGCGTCGAATACATCAGAAGAGAGTGGAAGATGTTACAGAATCTTCCTAAGATATCCGTATTGAATGTATGTGGATGTTTGTTTCATTGTCCCAAGTCTTTTTTTATTGCATTGAATGGCCAGACGAACATGCCGTTCGCCTCATGGTAAGCGATACGTCTGCTCATGAATAATAGTAAACCAAACAACACCTTGAAATACATAGTAATGTGTGGCTTTCCATTGCGCTCGCCATCCTGAGACATAAGATTTTAAGTCTCAATATGTCCAGTAGTTACAATGTCTACAATGGCTACAACAGACTTATATATCTGCTTTTGAATCTGAGTCACACACTTCAATCTATAGATAGTTATAATGTTTCTAGCCGGCCTCTACTATTGAAATAAAACTATAATTTACTGGTCCGCCCCGTGACCAAGAAAGCTGTAAAGTAATCGAAACGTCGGGAATTCAAAAAATGTAAAAATTAAACCAAATCCGAAATAAACTCCGTAAATAATAGTTTTATTTCAATGTATAACATTCGCGGAAATCTAAGTAACCATTACGGCCTCTACTAATTATTTGTGCTCCTATTTCTCTTGCCGTTTTTAGGCCATCACATATGATCACGTGTATATTTGATCGAAAAGTAAAACAGTGTAAAAAGACTGAGAACCTGTCGGTTATTCCACAGGGTTCACCGCTAAGCCGGGCCGACTTGCGTGCAGTGAACGTGAACTTGTGCGACATGTGCTGCATACTGTCGGCGAAGGTGCCGTCCAACGACGACCCGACGCTGGCCGACAAGGAGGCGATCCTGGCTTCTCTGAACATCAAGGCGATGACGTTCGACGACACCATCGGCGTGCTCAGCGCCGGCAGCGCCGCGCCCCCCGCGCCGCCCGGCCAGCCGCCCGCGCCCGTGCTGCTGCAGCGCCGCGGCTCCGTGTACGGCGCCAACGTGCCCATGATCACCGGTACCTAACCACACTAGCACCTTGCCCACACTATACGCCGCCCGGCCAGCCGCCCGCGCCCGTGCTGCTGCAGCGCCGCGGCTCCGTGTACGGCGCCAACGTGCCCATGATCACCGGTACCTAACCACACTAGCACCTTGCCCACACTATACGCCGCCCGGCCAGCCGCCCGCGCCCGTGCTGCTGCAGCGCCGCGGCTCCGTGTACGGCGCCAACGTGCCCATGATCACCGGTACCTAACCACACTAGCACCTTGCCCACACTATACGCCGCCCGGCCAGCCGCCCGCGCCCGTGCTGCTGCAGCGCCGCGGCTCCGTGTACGGCGCCAACGTGCCCATGATCACCGGTACCTAACCACACTAGCACCTTGCCCACACTATACGCCGCCCGGCCAGCCGCCCGCGCCCGTGCTGCTGCAGCGCCGCGGCTCCGTGTACGGCGCCAACGTGCCCATGATCACCGGTACCTAACCACACTAGCACCTTGCCCACACTATACGCCGCCCGGCCAGCCGCCCGCGCCCGTGCTGCTGCAGCGCCGCGGCTCCGTGTACGGCGCCAACGTGCCCATGATCACCGGTACCTAACCACACTAGCACCTTGCCCACACTATACGCCGCCCGGCCAGCCGCCCGCGCCCGTGCTGCTGCAGCGCCGCGGCTCCGTGTACGGCGCCAACGTGCCCATGATCACCGGTACCTAACCACACTAGCACCTTGCCCACACTATACGCCGCCCGGCCAGCCGCCCGCGCCCGTGCTGCTGCAGCGCCGCGGCTCCGTGTACGGCGCCAACGTGCCCATGATCACCGGTACCTAACCACACTAGCACCTTGCCCACACTATACGCCGCCCGGCCAGCCGCCCGCGCCCGTGCTGCTGCAGCGCCGCGGCTCCGTGTACGGCGCCAACGTGCCCATGATCACCGGTACCTAACCACACTAGCACCTTGCCCACACTATACGCCGCCCGGCCAGCCGCCCGCGCCCGTGCTGCTGCAGCGCCGCGGCTCCGTGTACGGCGCCAACGTGCCCATGATCACCGGTACCTAACCACACTAGCACCTTGCCCACACTATACGCCGCCCGGCCAGCCGCCCGCGCCCGTGCTGCTGCAGCGCCGCGGCTCCGTGTACGGCGCCAACGTGCCCATGATCACCGGTACCTAACCACACTAGCACCTTGCCCACACTATACGCCGCCCGGCCAGCCGCCCGCGCCCGTGCTGCTGCAGCGCCGCGGCTCCGTGTACGGCGCCAACGTGCCCATGATCACCGGTACCTAACCACACTAGCACCTTGCCCACACTATACGCCGCCCGGCCAGTGCGTTCAAACATACTCTTCAACTTCTTATTAGAATAGAATTATAGATGTACTGACGAATGTTTTGCAGAGTTGGTGAACGACAGCAACGTGCAGTTCCTGGACCAGGACGACGACGACGACCCGGACACGGAGCTGTACCTGACGCAGCCGTTCGCGTGCGGCACCGCGTTCGCTGTCAGCGTGCTCGATTCCCTCATGTCCACGGTGAGATCTCTCTCTCT
The DNA here is from genome assembly GCA_023078785.2 of Hyles euphorbiae. Taxonomy (NCBI): domain Eukaryota; kingdom Metazoa; phylum Arthropoda; class Insecta; order Lepidoptera; family Sphingidae; genus Hyles; species Hyles euphorbiae. The sequence continues at coordinate 15,252,315 of CM041037.1, read as the reverse complement.
CACTCCCTATCTTATTTGATCCAGCTAAAGTTTGGAATTCAATTCCAAATATATGGCTTCCCAAATAAAACGCAGGGTCTATTAGAAGCGGCCTGCATGCGACGACTTCTTCCATAACTAAGTATTCTATACTAGGCGAACGTCTGACGTCGTCGAACGTCTAACTTGCTTCCATATGTCCAACTACCGCCGATGTACAGCTGTGGTTGGTGCTCGAAAACTTTTCTTTATATTGACGTTATTTTCTTCATAAGTTATGAGGAATAGCTTAATCAAGAATATCACACGATTTATTTTCGTAGTTAAATTATCATTCACTGCAATACTAAACGGAAAAATTTAAAGACTGCACCTGAATGCTCCCTTTAGGAGTTTCAAATGTATTTGAAATTTAATTAGTATGAAACTACTGTGGTGGAGTAGGAGAATTTCGTGATCGAACAATAGGTTTGAATACGTTTTCGTATTATTTCAGACTTACTTCAATCAAAACGCGTTGACGTTGATTCGTTCGCTGATCACGGGCGGCGCGACGCCCGAGCTTGAGTTGATCTTGGCGGAAGGCGCCGGCCTCCGCGGCGGGTACTCCACGCCAGAGAGCTTAGCCAACAGGTAACTGACACATTTCTTTTTGTGTTGGATATGTAATTTATCGAGGAATGCTATAGACTATACATCATCACGCAATGACCTATATGAGAGAAGCAGTAGTGAAAAATCTAGCAAATACGAGGAAATTTTATTCGTTTTCGTGGTCCGATTGGTCAATTAATTTTTTCTGATTCTGAGCATTTTGACCGCCATTTTGAAAAGTGTATCTGCACCCGGGCGGAGCCGGGCCGGACCGCTAGTAATAAATATGAGTAGAATGTAACGTTAGACGAATGACTGATGTGGAACGTGGTTTGTGTGAAAGACATGACTAATGAAAGTATTTAAAATGGCAAGAGTTAGAGGATGAATGATTAAGATGTGGAAGTACGGAAGGACGGCAAAGAGAACAGTCTGGAAGACGAATTATAGAAAAATTCATTATCATCATCATCATCTCAGCCACAGGAAGTCCACTGCTGAACATAGGCCTCCCCCAAGGATCTCCACATTGACCTGTTGGAAGCGGCTTGCATCCAGCGACTAAAAGAAGAATTAATAAGACGATAATAAATTGAAGACTATCCAAATGGTTTTTGTCTGATTTGACTCGACGGAACCACCACATACATAAAATGTTTGTGTTTTGCCAGGGACCGTTGTCGCGTGGGCCAGATCTCGCTGTACGACGGTCCACTGGCGCAGTTCGGCGAGGCGGGCAAGTACGGCGACCTGTTCGTGGCGGCGCTCAGTACGTACGGGATGCTGTGCATCGGCCTGTACCGCTTCCGAGACACCTCCTCCTCCTGCGACGCCAGCAGCAAGCGCTACGTCATCACCAACCCGCCTGATGACTTCTCGCTGCTGCCCACTGATCAGGTGAACTACCATTGTGTATCTCTCTCTCTCTCTCTCTATCTTCAGACAACGTAGCCTTCCATGTATATCCGTCTCTCTTCAGCCAAGGGAGTAATGCTGAATATAGCCCTCCTCGACCTACTGGAAGTGGATCACTATTTCCAAATCACCTAGATACACCATTATATTCCTGACCCCCACAAGTAAATCGAGTTGTGAACAGTGAAACTATCAAAGACACTGCGATCCCACAAACACTGAGACAGACACTCAGACCTGAAATACCTGTGGATAGCACAAATATTTGTCACGGTGCGGGGATCGCAGCGGTCTCTTATTTGACAGCCGATATCTGAGCCATGGAGACGGTCTTATTGGGTTATTGGTTACATAGCCCGAAAATTTTAATTGGTATGGCTTAGGGCCGTGAATCGTTGTATTTCAGAACTTTGGTTCTTCGAAACTCAAGGAGACAGAATTCTTTAAACGTAAAAATATTAAGCACTATTTATGGGTGATCGCGTTGACGTTGAGTGGACTGATGTCTGTTGCAGGTATTCGTCCTCATGCAGTTCGACCCGGGCGTGGAGTACCGCTCGAGCCGGCGCGCAGGCTCGGCCACGGGCAGCGGCGGCAAGGACGACGCCTCCTGACTATTGCTGTGCAGCGCCCTCACTGACGGACCCTACTCCTACATCTAGGCTGTAGGGGCCGCTCCACATCACTCCGACAATCCTACCCTCACCTCCCACCGGCCCGCGGGATGTAGCTCGTGCACGGCAACGAAACATGTCAACTTAAAAGGCTGAAATGTCATAAAATGAAAAAAGAAATATTTTGTCTAGTTGTAATAACTGAGTCAATTGACTAGTCCTCGGGAGACGCACACTCCCCGGGAATAGTGGATACAAATATTTAGTTCAAAACGGACTCCGCTCCAATAATAATGCTACATCTCGTCGCGGCCGAAGCACACTCTGTCCCTATTTTAAAATTTGATTTAGCATATTACATAATTCAACCTTCCACACCTCACAGTGCACCGTTAACACACACACTCTTCAGCCGCACCTCTGTGACAAACTATTTTGTGTTGAACGTTATGATTTCATTATAAGCAACGAAATTATATTGTGAAAATTCCAAACTACACATACGGTAATTGATGAGGGCAACACTGTTAATTTTAGTGGAGGAGCTTGCAGCCATGCACTGATAGAGGGGCAATGATATGGAAACTGCACTATATAACAAAAACACAAAATTCAAATAATTTACTAACTTTTAGACGGTTGTAAACGACTTGTTATAATTAGGTTTAATAATATTGGTGGTGGTCGAGTTTAGTTAAAGTTGTAATATATTAATATATTGATATTATACAAAGCACACGCCTTGGAGAATATGACACGCCATTTCTTGCTTCTTCTCACTCCGCGCACTGACATTGTCTTCGCTACAGTCCTGTCTTCCTCATGTCTATCACTCACTCTTTCGTATTTCAAATACTACAGCCATTTTGCTCGCCTTCAGGTCCGTCATTTTGTTTAACGTAACATCCGCCCTCTTGTACGACCCGAATAAAAACGCGGCAATGTGGCAAATAACTTTCTAATAACTATTCTATACGTTAAAAGTAAGCGAAGACCTAAACATAAAGAAGGTAAATGCTCAATAAGGGACACTTTAAACTTTTAATTGCATGACAGTTACAGATGTGTAATAGTTTTTGATCTTAAGCTACTATACTAATATTTTTCTTCTTTTAGATTTATCCATTCCTTATTATTGAGTAGATTTGTTTCACGTTTCACATATTTTAAGGCGCTATTATACAAAGTATAGACGTAAGCATTTAATATTTTCATCGACTGATTGGTAAGCTGGTAAGCACATCGTATAGTGCAGGTTATGTTGTGATTGATATTAATTTTAGCAGTTATTGTTAAGTTACGTTAGTCGTTTGAGTACTGAATTCACATTGAATTCTTCGCTTAGTTGTAAGCCGCATCTGCCATAATTCAAATGCACGTATGATGGTAGAACGCGTACACATTGCTCATTATGATTTTGATTTGTAATACTTAGGCTAGACACAAGGCGGTCCACACTGCTCGCCACTAGGACCATGATGCATCAAGTGTATGTGTCGAGGAGTGTGGATCGACTGCTATATACATAGTCACACTCAATCTTACCCCTATAGTTATGTTTATTTTTATTTTTTAATAAATTTTGATTAGCTTTTTAAGTTTTATTTTGTTTTTATTTTATATTTTCCTACTTCGGGCGGGGGATTGTCAAAGTGGACGTGAATAATGGCGCTGCACATGGAGATACATACGAACTGATACATATTATTATACGATATAAAATGCCATTGCGTGATCGGTTGAAATAAATGAAAAAATGAGTTTTTATGTTGCGAGTGACACTGAGTGCAAGTGTAATTTCGCTGTAAATGTGTGATATTATTTTCGAAACGTCGTTGTTAAATAGGGCTTTTGAAGCCTGCGATGTATTTAGTGTTAACTCCGGGTGCTTTGACGATTGTGGACTCTCATAGTTTACTATGTTGTTTGTATTAAATAAGGACACTTTGATCGGCTGCACGGCATTACGGAGATTATTTATAAACGAATAATACTAGCCCGCTAACTAATCCCTGTGCAGTTGGTTAAAGGCCATTTTTTAGAATTTACTAGATATTAGTTACATTTGCATCACCGATAGATTCATCGCTACAGTAAATTATAGATAAAGATGCAATGATTTATTATTGAATACACGATGTTTGATGAAGTTCGAGCATACGATCACGTGCACACTCGCGCGCCGCACCACCTTCATTTAAAATAATTTATTATAAATAAACAATACCTCAATATAACTGATAGTATGTAACGTTGTATGGACATGTGAGTTTGTCAAACATCATGTAAATATATGATTTTTGTCACGTCATGTATCATCCATTCGTATAGATTAGGCAAACCGGCCTTAACTACAAATAGTTTAAATGTGTGTGTCGAAACAGATGAGTATGTGCAAATATTACGAAAACGATTCCAACCGTCAGCTGTTTACCAAGTGTAACGTATCATTCGGTCCATAAATGAAATAGTACACGACCCTAGTGTAAAGGAATTGAAAGCAAACAAACTGCCATATTTTTGTAATCATCAATCCGTTGCGCATTAAAATGAAAAATAATTTCATAATGGACTAAAATTATAAATTAGCACATACACGGGATGCATAGCAAATGACTTATGGTTTCGTCGCTAGCAACTCTCAAAAGAATAAAACATCTATTCAAAGAAACCCTTATAGATGATACGGTAACGGACAAAGCACAAACCTTACCAAATATAATTTTTCTGTTATAGCATTGTTGTAGATTTCAAAATTTTATTTATACGAAATAAACACCGCTAGTGCCCAGATAATATATAGGGCATAAACGGCCTTATTAAGCCTTTGTTGACGTACCTAATTAAATATAAGAAGAATCAGATTAACTATTCTTCCACATAATAGATCTAGATGCTTATTTATTCAGTGTAGAGCCGCGGCTCTAGCTATAGTGACGTTGCAAAAATCGTCAAAGACTGCTCCTGTCAAAACAAAATTATAAAAATGTTAAAGCATTAAATATATTATAATAGATATTATAGGCTAGTCATTTGCTATAAGGCGCCCTTAAAGATTTTAGCAGCAAAATCCCTATTGGCGAGAGATGCAAAACGCGTCTATGTGAATACGGTTGCTGTTGAAATCTTCCACAAATCGTTTGGCATCAACAAATTAACCCTAAGTATTCGTGTCGACCTCTAGTCTTATATAAAACGCATATAAATACACGTAAAACGCCGAATGTAAAGAAATTGTAAAGTTTCGAGATGGTTGTGCACGATAGATTTATTTATGTAATTATAAATCGGTCTGTCCATAAAAATATTAATAAAAAAAAAAGAAATTAAGGGGCTATCTTCGATTACCGATGGTAACGGCTTCCCTGACGCCAAGACGCGGTCTGCGGGACTAGTAGGGATGTACTGACCACCTCAGAGCCGGAAGCTGTAGTAGTTATAAACGAATATTCAAATAGAAATAGCGTACAAAACGGGCACGCCCTTGCTTGTCGCCATGATTTCCATAACAAACAATACGCCTATATTAAATATTGACAGCGTATTAGGCTCATATATGTATGCAATTCAATAAAGCAGATGCTTGAATGAAGATTCATTGACAAATTTAAGACGTAATTAGTAACGTACGGCGACGACCGATGCCGCCAAATCGAAATTATTACTTCGAAGAAATTAAAGCTTTTCTAAACTGTTAAACTTTATATAAAAAAAATATTTAACCGGCATATATTTTAGATTTACATACAGTCGACTTTATAGTCAAGTTAATTAATCTGTTTCGTGGGTATCAGAAACTACGGGTGACTGGTCTCCCAGACCCAATACAAATATTTTGTGGGCCTCACAAGCATTTATTTATTCAAGGCTATATATAAAGCCAGTCAAGGCGTTAAATAAATATAAAACCCACATGTAGCACAAAAAAATGAACACTCCAAATGAAATATAAAAAAACATTTGATGTTTATATTTTTTGTTTTGCTATAGCTACGTACATTGGGCTTCGCTCATAGCAGATTCAAATTGGAACGATTTGAATATAAAGTAAGAAGGAGCGGCGGAGCCAGGGTGTGCCCGGCGTTTGAGCTTGATATATCGTACGTAGAGATCCATGCATGGAGCCCTAGACGCCAAACTAGGTACCTAATATTTAGAGTACCGCAGTGTGCTGCATTCTACACACAATTTTAAACACTTAATTAGCTAGTGTTGTATATAGTCAAATGTAATTTTGTATGTTACGTAAGAGTTTTTCAATATACGTCTCCTTTGCATTAAAATAGAGTGCTACGGTTAAATTAACAAAAACTTTATATTCGATATACTATGGTGTGTAGTTCGTTGTGGAATAGGCTTCGGTGTCACTGTATGCTAGTTAGGTATACCGTATAGAGTGCGGACGTGTCAATGTAAAAATGTAAAATACACGCTATCGACTTGGGATTAATTAATTATGAATGTTAAAAAATAAGTATTGATAATTAAATGAACGATTTTTCCTTTAATATTTTTATACAGCATTACAAAAAAAAATATTTATCGCAATTAAAAGTTTAGAGAGGTGGGTCAGTGTGCAATTTAAAGAGAAATAGTATTATAAAATTTGTATAATCGCCTTAACGAGAGAGAATATAGCTGAGTCCTTCTGCGTGTTTGCTTGGAGTCTAAATTTACGATTACCGTTTATTATGCATTGTGTATGTGTTGTATGAGTGTCTCACGAGTCACGAGTCACTGTTCAGGACTCGACTTGTTGCTAGGTGAAACCTTTTGTCGTATAAAGGCACCGTAATATTAAATGCGTACTCGCCGCTATAACAAGGCAAACGGAAAATCAATTATCTTCACACATCTTCATAATTCTTTTCTAACATAATTCGGCACATTTTATCATCACCGTTTTTTATTCACGACACAAAAATGTATGACATCACGTCCTCGGGCGGGAGAACAACATAAAAATATATTGGAAATGTCGTCAATACCACCCGTTATTGACATACGACTGTCCTTAACAGACACCGAAACGCTTTTATAAAAGATACGCCACAACTAACTGGGCGGTCAGACAAATATAAAATACGCAGTTTAAAATTTCAATATCTAAGTAATTATAAGAATCACATAGAAGCGGCTCTACAAGCTAAAGTTAAAAAAAGCTGCAAATATCACGAAAATTATCTCTCATTAAATACTAGTCAGTTTACATAGAATATTAGAAATTTGAATAGAAAATATAAAAGTAATGAATTCTCCCACCCGTTTGTCTTTACCATCCAACGATCATTCACGAGCTACTAAAACAAGGTACACTATAAAAATTAGTAATTAAATAAAATCGCGAAAAATTATACGCAAACTAGTAAATTCATGTTCTGTGTGCATTAAATCTTAGAATTAACAACATTGTTGACTATTGCTAATAGCTTGAGGTTGTTAACGTTTTTAGAAACGGAAAAATGGTGAATTTTTCATGTATTATATATTATACGTACATATATCTTTAACGCTCTATAACGAATGTTCGCTAGCCCCTTTTGTAAGCTGAACGCCATCTTAATGTGTTGTCACACACTAGTCCTCTTATTAAACGTAGTATCAATATATAATGATGGCTGTGAGATTAATAAATATAACAATTTAAATTTATATTGTGTAAATGAACAAAGTAATATATTAAAATAGCAACATGGAACTCGCTCTGTCGCAACGACTGGTCTTATGCTGTACCTTCGCCTCTCTTAGTGGAAACAGAAAAAAAAACTACAATTATATTGAAAAATATTATGTAACAACAAGTTTATTCCAAATTCTTTTGTTTCCATTAAGAGTGGATCTACAATACTGTATTGGCATTGCATGTCGTGTTCTTTTGACGCACAAGAGAACGTATAAAAGTAATGACGAAAGAAAGATAAATATATGAAATATAGTTATTTTTCATTTATAGATAGTGACGCGTAGATTCTTGTGTTATTAAATACATATAAATGGTAAAAATATTTAAAGTGCAATGCCAATATAAATGTAACAATTATTACGTAAATAATTGACGCCTTAAACGTTATCATGCAATGGGTTGCCATAGTAAATTAATTCAAAATGTTGGCAGTAATAAACTTTTTAATCTAGATTCCCACATATTCGATTCCAAGTAGCTCGTAGGGAATTTTCTTTTTAAAATATCCCCTATTCACGTTTTAAACTTTACGCCTAATTCTAAGCACATTTTGTGCATAATTAGTTATCACCTTCTTGTGGCAACCCAAGACTCGAAGCTCACAGCTTTCTCCGCAGTTGCTCAAATTTCTCAGCGTAAATTATAAAACCATAATTCACCGCTTCTAGTTAACCATTTACAGGAATAAAACCACCACGTACCTTACGTAATATTACACAGCCCATCACCTCGGCGGCCATTTTGTACACCTATCCAAACAAAATGGCGCCCAGGGATGGGTTCTGTAATATTATTAGACTGTTCGAAATGTATCACCCACGAGAACAAATTATTTAATATTGTTGATGTTGATTGTTAATAAAATGCAAATAATGTAAATATCAAAATAAATTCTGTATTTGTATTTGATTTATTGTCTTGCGTTCTTGTTTACTTTTATGTTTGAACCCTTTACAAAACCATCCCAATTAATTCCCTCAAACGTATAAAATAAATATATAAAAAAAAATATAGCTATGTATTCGTATCTACACCTACTTCAGCTCTCTCAACCCGAACATTGCATTTCTTTATAAAGCTTTATAAATAAATCGTACAACAGGAAGAAATGCAAACACCACTGGGTTCAAATATTCTTATATACCAAAAAAATAAAAGCTCTCTTATAGTAAAGTATATATTTCACACTTGTGGAAATAACATTTCACGTTACTCGAAAACTCTTCACAAACAAATCATCATTATGTACATTAAAAAAATAGTGCATAAATTATTTATTATCTATGAAACAGCCTCAGACTAGAGTTAATTTATATCCATGACTACCCTCAAAACCTCCCAATCACACACTGCCCACTAGGTTAACAACTACTGTAATTCAGACATCAGTTTAATACTATTATAAAGTGTAGTGAAGTTGCGACTAATTCGTGTTGGTACTCTTAAGAATCAATAACACAACTTTAAGGTCAATATATAATTACGATTTAACAATACACTATTTTGCTTTATCATTTTTTATCCAAGTGAAGTCTTCTTTAGGTCATATGAACACACAAAATTATACGAAAATCAAAATTAGTGGTTATTCTTTACCTTATCAATGTGGCATAATGATTTCGTTCCTTTTCGTGTTTTCAAATTATGCTTTTTGGCGGAAGTAACTGGCGCTACTCTCTTTTTATCATCTTCCAAAAATAAAGGTGGTAACGACACTTTTCTTATACTGCACTGGTTGGGAATGCTGTTACTCAACTTCGACATATCAGTTGGACTTAAATCAGGGGTGTGCAGCGGTTCTAGTCTAGTCAGATCCCTGTGCCTCGCCGTGACAACCCTACTATTCATTATATTATTTCTGTCAGACGCACTTAAAGCCGTATTGCCATAGTTCCTAACATCTAAAGAGACGAACGACTTTGCACTATTCCTGTCGCAATTGAAGGAGGAATCGGGACGGGAGCCACGCATCCATCTTGATGACGCTACTTCGGACCTTATGATGGACTGGTTCTGACGCTTCCTTGCACCTGGGCTGTGTATTTGCAACGGCGTGATGTGTAGTAGAGAACAGAATGAGTCAGGGAGATCAGGATCATCATTGAAGGTGGAAAAACTGACTCTGTCTCGCATCAGTCTCGGCTCACACAAGTCTTCTACAGAGACTCTGGGGGAGTTTTGTGGTGTGACGTCACTGCTGCTCTCTGACAGTCGTTCCTCGCTCTCGCTGAACTGCTCGTAGTTGCTGTAATGCATCACGATTACCTCATCATGCTCCACTTGTCTGTACGACAGACGCTTCTCAGGTACCTGTAGGCCTCTGCCAACGATCCTGTAAAAACCAATAAATATCAAGCTTAACATTTAATTATCATCATCACGATCTACATCTGCGACGTCCATTACCCAATAAATACACCCAACAGTATATACATAGTCCTGACCCCATCTTGTCTTGTGTCATGGGTATCTGAAACTACGAGAGACTCTTCGGTCTCACAAACGCCCAGACCCGAAAGAAATATTTGTGTCCTGCATAAACATTTCTCTCGATGCGGGGATCGAACCCGTGGCCTCTGTTTTAAAGGCGGCGTCATAACGACTCCGCCACGGAGGCTGTCTGTCGTATGATGGTATCGAAGAAAATGTACTGTGTATACATAATATGTGCACTTTATATATGGTGTCCGATTTCAAAAATATAACACTGTAAATACATTATTAAATTATTGTCTACCAAATTCAAGTTGGCGAGCTGGACGTATGCACCAATCATGTAACAGTAGGAATACCTGTATTACTACAATTATACTTGATATGCCTGGAATCGACTAAGCGATTTACCGCTTTACATTAGGAGAGACTGTACAGCAATGAGAGTTGCGGCCCCACATTTAAATGAATATGATTGTAATAACGTGTTTGCGTCTTGCATCGGGCTACAATTTGAATTTTGAAATAAATTACATACATACAGTAAATATTTCTTTTTGCTGCTAGCGAAAACAGTCTTTCGTCAAGCGTCCTACATTAAAGGTTGATAAAGATAGTCGCCCTACCCACGGCAACGTACATCTATCTAGTGTCTATGCCAACCTTAAGGCTGCGCATTGAGGCAGTAGAAAAAAACGAGAACATCAAGATGTGAATAAATGTCTGTAATATCATGTTTCTCATCTGTGTCATCAGATTAAAATAATATATAAGCAGCCACTAGATAATAAATATTTAGTTCAGTATCAACCAAGACGCAGTTTCATCATACGCTAAACAGTTTCAACTGTGTCCATAAATCAAACCTACGTGAAACGCCACAACGTGTCTAATCAATAGTCATAAATAAATAACGTCGTGACATCTTTGACCGTGAGTTTACGGCGTATAAGCGGCGCTAATTAAAAATTGACGCAATTCGAAATGGACACCCTAGCAAATTATTCCTTGGGGCGCCAATAATATAAAAAATGGCACCTTTACTTAACTGTACTATCAACTGCACAGTCTAAAGCCCACTACACAACGCAACCAAACACAAAGCCGCCAATCCACCGGCATAGGTCGACAACTTTTGAGGGTTCCGTAGCCAAATGGCATAAAACCCTTAAGGATAACCCTAAGTACTAAATATTACCTAAGCTGAGGATGTAAATGTCTCCACTGCTTACACTCTTCAATAATTTGAGGTCTGGTTGATTTCTCTCCATCTTCATTGTATAGAGTTCTTTCTATCCTTTCCCACTCCTCTGACAATATTTTAGTGGCCTCCTCAGTGCTTCTCTGTAATGCTGATCCTGCACTGCTATCACTCTCTTCACTGCGAAAGTCAGGAGTACCTGGAAATACCACATTTCAAAGTTTAACAAGCAAAAAATATTGACTGCAAGACATGTGGCATGCTATTTTCATCATATTTATTATGCAGTCTCTGTGATAATTATTATGGATCAGGACATTGTGTTAATATACGTGATTGTTGGGACTTGAGTGTAACTTAAAATTTTTTAAGTCCTTAAAGGCTTTATGGCATTCAATTTATACAGCTTGATGTGAAGATAACAAAACAAGTTGCATGTCTTTTTTGAAATAAAGTTTAATATATTCCTGAACAAATAGTGAAAGTTTACAAAAATCCAATAACACCATATAGTATCTAGTCTTTTTATTTCAACATCAGACCCATTGGTCTGTGAGACTTCATGTACAAATAAAATTAATCATCCATAATTTCCCTTCATTCCCATAATATAAAAAAATCATCAAAAATGGTTTCATTGAGGGGCAAAAATATTCACACCAATACTATTAATATGTGATTTTTTATTATCTTATCTGTCTATGTAACAAAGTCAAAGGAACTATTAAAAACCTCCACATAAGAAAAAATATTGCTTATATCTTGTAACCCTTGTCTGATGACAATAAAATTAAACAATAATATTGTCAAAGACATATATTTTTTTATTTATGATTATTTTGCTACCTAGGAGTGTCGATCGCCTATAATCCCAGTTATTTTAGCATTCCATATTCCCGGATTCTTTATTCGGGACACATTTAGGTAACGCATAATCCGTGATAAAAGAGCTTTTACTTTATAGTTATTGTTTTTTTTTAAGTCTTTGTTTTAGCTCAACTTGTTTTCAAATCAGGCCCATAATTTAAATTGTTGAAAAACTTTATGCTATGCCGCTCTACAATATACAGCCAATTTAATTTACCTGATTCACTCTCAGAAAAGAAGTCCGAAAACGGTGTACCAGCTCGATCGACACTACTTAACGCGTAACTTTGTAAATCGTAAGAATAATTCAAATTTCTATTCACAAAATTGCTCGTATTTGCCGATAACGGAGGCAACTCTGCACCTATTCTGTAGCCAAACTTCTGCTGATTAATACTAGGTAAACAATCATACAATTTTCCAATATTTTTATCACGAAGAGACAAATAATTTCTGGCGGACATAATCAAGGACAACATAAAACGAATAACAGTGTTTCTATTCCCATTATTACTTGAACTGCAATTAATAATTTAATTTAAATTTTGTATGCTGTTTACTTCTCAAACAACGAGTGAAATTGACAATATTGACAAGCGTGAACAGTAAAAACATGTCAATAGTAAGTTTCTGAACGATTTAAAGGTAACCATACAAGCTAAGGTATTCCTGACAGTTTTCCTGTACAGTTCGATGGCACAGATAAACCGGAGTGTAGTGTACGTAGGTAGTGTAGCATAAAGCTTATACTCAAATGGAGATTGCATTCCGTATATAAAAGTGAACACAAAGTCATGTTCATTCATAGTCACTCTAAAGAAAAGGATAGCAGGCAACAGCAACTTCATTCAAGGTCAAATTTTGTGCTTCAGTGTTTTATACGTAATGCAATCTCCATTTGGGTATAAGCTTCTTGCATAATAATTGTGGCAGTTTTTACACCTGTGTAGGCAGCTGAAAAATATGTTTTTTTTATTGCAGTGCATGGCGAGACGAGCATGCCGTTCGCCTGATGGTAAGCGATGCGACCGCTCATGAACAGTAGCGAAACTAAACAACACCTTGAATTACAAAGCAATGCTTGGCATTCGACTGCGCTCACCATCCTGAGACATAAGATGTTAAGTCTCAATATGTCCTGTAGTTACTCTGGCTACAATGTCCTTCAATCCGAAACACAACAGTGCATTTAAACTGCTGTTTGACGGGAGAAATAGACATTGGTGAACATTGGGACGGTGGTACCCACCCAGACAGCCTCTCACATATGAAAGAACTACCACCAGTATGTTTTTTTTCGTGGCAACCAGTGGCACCATCGTGTTTGGGTGGTAAATCGATAGTTTGTCATAAAATAATAATGTTAACCCTTGCGTATGTACCATAGCGTCTTTAATAATAAAAGAGTGTACATTATTCTTCTTCTTCTTCTACCTGGCGTTATCCCGGCCGGTGCCAGGGTCCGCCTTCCGGCAAATTCTCCTCCGTTTCATCCGATCTTCGGCATCCTCAATAGTAACGCCATTGACCCTCATATCTTTCTAGAAGACATCTAGCCCGCGCTTTTCTGGTCTACCTCTCGGTCGAAGTCCGTGAATATTGAGGCTCAGGCACACATTACCGATGTACTGCTGTGATTTCCTTAGGACGTGACCATACTTTCTCAAGCTGGTTTCCTGGAGGGTGTACATTATTATTATAGGAAAATCTGTCTATTTACCACCCAAATCCCATGATAGGAAAGACAATACAATATGTCGCATTTTTTTGCAAAGTTTAAGTTATATTGTGTCTCAAGTCACTAAAACTACCATCTGCCTTCATTTTCAGTAGCAGTCTTGATATACCCTTTATACTAGAATATGAATTATGTTTAAATTATTTGATTGAACAACAAAGTTAATTAAATCAATATTTATATTTTTGCAACACAAAATATTTTTAATTGTATCTCCGATTAAATTATTTATAAATAAAAATCACTATAATTAAAAAATACTACTGCAAAGTAAAAACAAATACGATACGTACTTGTTAATTAATGATTGACTTGAATAGCCCATAAATCAAATTATACTATGGGTTAAGTACATATTGTAAGTGGGCCGCCACCATCCATGAACCAAACGTTCTATCTATGCCTTATGATAATTTAAATATTTAGGCTGATCTAGGCAGTCTGACATAAAAATCCTGATTTAATTAATATTACCGTACATAAATTTTATGTACAGACAGCAATATAAGTCGCTACACATTCAAGAGATTTGGAATTGTATTATCATCCAAAATAATAATTATTTTCAATATGGCACTTCTCGGCATAGATAACATCACTTGCTTATATTTTAAGACTACAAAGTAGTACGTACAAATATTAATTCATAAAAAGGTTATCAAAAAATGTGAAGTGTTCAGCGACTTATGTTGCTGACTGTACACGTTCAAATAGCAATAGTGATGGGTAGGACACGTCAAAAAATTGAGTTTGTATGAGTTACTCATTATGTCAAATGAGGTGGGACAATGTACCACCTCATTTGAGGGGATCCTCAAGTGAATGAGTAGTATGTACAAAATAAGTAATGAGGTCTTTTCTGAAATTTGAGGTAGATGAGGTTTGTATTAGTACATAGCAAAAATAATGACCTGAGACTTAAGCTTGAAGATGCAAGTTTCTGTTACTCGAGTGTGACATAATAATGTAAAAAAAGAAAAAATGTTTTAAAATAATAAAGTATTTATTGAAAGCAAATTTACATATTATAATTTAAAAATAGCAACATATTAGCTTTTTCCCCATCAAGGCGGTTTCTTCGTTCCGATATCATTTGGCCTGATTTCGAGAAAATGCGTTCAAAATTAATATAATATTAACAAAATATAAAACAACAAAATCAATTAACTAAGCAATAATAAACAAAAGTAATGTACGTAACGAAGTTTACTTCAACAGTTTAAATACAAAATTTAGCAGACGTCAAATGTTACGAATGTCGTTCCATAATACATTCACTTCAATTTCCTAGTTGTTAAGCATACGAAGATTGAGCGAGACTGACTTCAAAATACTACGCATACGTTCGCTCACTCATTCTTGCAAGAGGTAGCGACCATTACAATTGCGAGACAGCGACATTTTCATTACGTACCTCATACCTACTCAACTATTTGAGGTGGTACAAAATTTGTGTTTGAAGTCATGGGACAATTTATTCCTTTGTGTGGGACATTTGAGGTGCTTCATGTATGAGGTACCCATCGCTAAATAGCAATATCAATTAATTGTGTGGCAAGTCAGGCTTCAGTCATCTTATCAGTACTATAGATTTCATTTTGCAGTCAGCACTCAGCAGTCAGTCATTGTCCGTTGACTGTGGTCCTGCGGTCATTGATGATTGATCTGTCAGTGTCATTGAAACACTGGGAGGAAAATTGATTTTTCTACACAAGTTTATTTTAATTAAAAACGCATTAAAACAATTATATAAATTAAACAACATGTCACAAATTATCACGAAGAATGGAGACAAATTCCCAGATGATGTGAGTATTGTTAATTTAGTAAAATTTTATTAAATAGAGGCTTTACCGCATGAGACAAATAGTTTTATCATTATAGGCGTATTTTAATGATACAAGCTGAAGAAAGGACAAAACAAACAAGTTATAAATAAGAAGTGAAATGATGCAATGGCATTAAATTAATTGTTTTAATACTGGCATGTGAGTTTAAATGCAATTAGATAATTGATTGCCGCATATGGTCTATGATTTTGTATTTGTCAGAAAATAGGAGCTTAAGATGAGACAGTCTTCAATAATTTCCGATGCTTCAGTGACATGAATTAGCAAAGAAATAAAATACATTCTAATAGAGTGATCTAATACTATAGGTTATTCTTTTGGTAATTTAAGCTAATTCTGTTTTTTTTTAAACCCTCATTTTTTTTCTATAAGGTTTCGATATGTAGAGTAACAAGGAGAGTTCTAAAAATTAATTTAGTATCATTACTTTGCATTATTTTGTATCTTTTGTTAATATTTCATAATGTTTAATTTCATCAGTAAGTAACTATTGCTGACAAAATACATATTGTAATGAAACACGACATATTTGTCAATGTATATAAAAATAATTTCTGCTCAAAAAAAAATCAATTTACTAGCAGTATCATATGGAACACATACATTAAACAGTTTTTTAATATATGATATTGATGGCTTAATTATAAACGTTTGTAACTCCATATTTTATTTCAGAATCATATTATTTGCCATCTGGCATAAAATACTGTAGATCAAATAATTTATTGCATTATTATATTGAAATGAGGACATAAACAATTAAAGTACTATAATAATTAAAAAAAACATTTAATTTTTCCATAAAAAAATTACAGTGTGTTTCTTTTATATATTTTATTTGTCCTCTTGTAAGATTTAGTTGAATGGAGTCACAATGTCTGATAATTAAGCCATCAATATGTAAAAAATATTTGTGTTCAATTATTATTGGCAATCCATTACTGGCAATATAAACTTGTTTCTTACTTGAACCTTAAGTAATAGGAACTGAAAAAAAAAACTTCATTTCATGAGAATGCATTTAGTGTTACTAATTATTAATTAATTACTTTTTGGAGCACATATGCCTATTTCTCCCACCAAACCGCAATTTAAATACACTGTTGTGTTTCGGATTGAAGGACATTGTAGCCAGAGTAACAACTGGACATATTAAGACTTAATATCTTATGTCTCAGGATGGCGAGCGCAGTGGAATGCCAAGCAATGCATTTGTGATTCAAGGTGTTGTTTGGTTTTGCCACTGTTCATGAGTGGTTGTAACGCTTACCATCAGGCGAATGGAATGCTCGTCTCGCTATCAACTGCAATAAAAAAAGGATGATAAAAAGTATTGAAATTAAATGAATGAATTAGCAATTCAACCTTATAATGTTAGGTAGGCTAAAAATGTCACATGCCCATTTAATTTTAAATTCATGTAAAAATTTATTGAAGTGGGTGCTATTATTATATTATAATTTGGTGATATCAGGTTTTTTCTTCTGCAGAAAATCTTGACGCCCTTCATGTACATCCAACAAGTACCAGGGAAGCAGATCCGTACAAAACTGGCATCAGCTTTCAACTACTGGCTCAAGATTTCCGAAGAGAAACTCCGTGCTGTAGGAGAGATTGTGCAAATGCTCCACAACTCCAGCTTACTGTAAGTATTATTAGAATATTTAATATTTGGCTTGGTCTGTTTGTCTCCAACATTTTTCCATTGTCCACAACTGTTCAAGAATATCAGGTCTTTGCTTATTATTCTAAGATAGTCCCAGCACTTTGTTCTTGAAGTAGGCAACCACTTGTCTATGCCCCTGGAATTGTTGAATTCATGAGTAGTAGTTGTTGCTTACCAACTGATGGGCCATAAGCTTGTATGCCTAAGACCATAATAAAAAAAAGTTTAAAATATGAAAATTTGAATAAGATATTGTGCCTGGTCTGGTCTTCAGTCCAACAATAGTTATATAACTCACTGTGCGAAATTTTATTTGATAGTTTGTTCCTTTTTTTTGTGTTTACAATCTTACATCAGTCATATAGTCTATAAAGGGATGTGCTGTTGGGTTCTTGGTGTGTAAGGCACAAGCTTGTTTAAAACTGTTCCTAATATTTTGACAACAGCATGGCATTATCACATTCGGACCGCAAAAGATCGTGGATCTATCTATAGCAAACTGTACTTAAATGAAGCGAAACTGAATTGCTGGTTTGTACACAGGTTTTTTCACGTAGGTGTAGATGTACAAATTTAACTGAAAGGAAATGCGAAAGATATGGAAAGGTGTCACGAACCCGATTTTGATGTAAAGTAAAAATTAAAAATGCATACTTGAGTTTTTGTAATATCAATATTCCTAGCTAGCAATCGAACCCGATAATATTAAAAAAAATCACACCTGTAATTACACCATTCAATGGTTAATTGTACTGACAAAGATCAAATTCTGGGAAGTAATGACATACAGCTAACCAGAAAATAATAATTTTTAGCAAAACATTTTTTTTTCTTTCTTTACCTTAGCTTAGCGTTGAGAGAAGCATTCTTAAAAAAATGAACTAAGATGTTCAATTATGTGACTTGAATATGTATTTAATTAACGATGGTGGTGATGGTCTAATGGAAGCATATCTAGGGTGTAATGTGGTTGGATTTTTATTATTATTTTCTAAACTCGGAAGACTAGTTTTTTTTTTGAGCTATTTGGCATGGATTTACTGACCGCCCGCCCTAAAACAGGGTTCAGTAACTCCATTATAAACAATTTACTTAGAATCATTCAAGTTTCGATTGCTTACTACTGTAGGAACTAAGATGGTAATGCCTAGAATATAATGAAATTAATATCAGTATTTCGTTAGGCTTTATTCTACTATACTAGTACAATCTACTGCACTGTATTGTATCAGCCCATATACGTTCCACAATAGTGCACGGGTCTTCTCTACAGTCGAGAGAACGATAGAGAATGGTTAGCCCATATAGTCTGCCACGCTGACCTAATGCGGCTTGGCGGATTTTATATACCATAGAAATTCCTACAAATCGCTATGGTATGGCAGGTTTCCTCACGATGTTTTCCTTCACCGTTATAATACGTGGTGATTATGAATATCAATAAACACATGGCTCAGAAAAGTCATTTCAATCAGTCGAACCTATTACTTATTATTAATAATGGTAAAGATAAATTATGTATAGTATAAGTTGTTTTGGCAAAAATATAAATCTATACCCAAATCAAAAACAGACCAGTGTAAAATGAATAATAGTAGGCAAGCCATTTGAATCAAATATTCGTCATCATCATCATCATCATCATCATCATCAGCCTAAACTGTTGTCCACTGCTGGACATAGGCCTCCTCCAAGTTGCGCCATTTTACCCTGTCTTCGGCTTGTCGCATCCAGCATCTGCCAGCGACCTTTCGCAAATCGTCACTCCACCTAGCCGGTGGGCGTCCTACACTACGCTTGCCAAGACGCGGTCTCCACTCAAGAACACGTCTGCTCCAGCGGTTGTCGGTTCTTCGTAACGTTCAAATATTCGTAACGTGTCATATTCAAAAATAGTTGTGTGAGGTTTAAAAGTAATTCTATAAATAAAAACGAAGTTGTGTCTCTGCCAACATCTGGGCATATGGCGGGAATACAGTTCTCGAACAGCCTGTCGCAATAAAAACATATTTTTATATTTTTTTTATCTCTTAAACGGATGTAGGTATTTATAGAAAGAATATAGGGACACTTTACGCATAGCGACGAAATATTCAGTTTACCGAAGTCTGCCTTTATAGCACTATATTAAAGACCGTGTTTCATTGGTTCGATTTTTACTTTTGTAGCCTAATGAACCACAAGACGTGGATTCAATACTAGCGCCCTTATATTATTTGCAATACTTATATTATTTAGGGCAACATATTCACTAAGTGAAAAAGCCCTAAATTTAGAAATAAAAAAAAAAAAAACTTATATTATTACTTTAACAGCCTCAGTGGCGCAATCAGTTAGACGCCGCCTGTGAAACGAGAGGCCCCGAGTTCGATCCCTGCACCACGGGAAATGTTTCTGCAGTCCACTAATATTTATTACAGGTCTGGGTGTTTGTGAAACCCAAAAGTCTCTCGTAATTCCTGATACCCACGACACAATACTCGATCTTAGTGCGGGGTCAGGACTATATATTTGACTGTTGGGTGTTATTTATATTTATTTATGTAAAATGATATACCTTTTGTAACATAATTAATTAAAAAAACAAATCGAAAAAAAATCTGCATGGAGGTCATCTAACAACAATGCTGATTTTAATGACATCAAATAGTGCTGACTTGTGTCATGTTTATAAATATCTGGAAAATAAACTACATTTTTCCGCATGCATATATCTACATAAAGTACTTATAGAAATGTATTTTAAGTACTGATTCATGTTTTTACGCCGGCATAGTGATTACTGTGAAATATAGATGGGTCATACACAAAACGAGGCGAAAAATTGTATAAAAAAAACATGGTCGGGATTTTTACGAAATCAGTCTCATTTAATATGATATTATCAGAATATTAAAATTAAAACATAAAACAAGATCGTTTCCTCGATTAGGCTAAAAAATGAAATTATAATAATTTTTTTTCGAGCACAGAAGTGTGTTGTGTTTACACAAAAGAACAAACATATCAAAAATAGTTACAAAGCCAGTGTCTCCATCGCTGAATTTATTTTTTTGTTTTTTCGATGGTGCAATTGATTTATCTGAATCACTAAAGTTAAAGAATGATGAACGGCATTCACATAATTCGCTATCATATGGAACATGGTTTTATTCCGATACTGAGTAATAATTTAATATTATTATAAGCTAAATACATTACTATCGAGCCCACAGCACTCCACGTCTACGTTTACAGGCAAGCAAAATACTGCTTTACTTGTTAAATCATTATTACTTATTTTTTTCTGTAGACATTGTCTTTTGTGTGGACTTATAAATCCACAGAAAAGATGTCCACAGAAAGGACATTCTTTAAAAAAAATTAGCAATGCTAATTTAGTTTTGAGGGTAGCCAAGTAGGTAAATTTATTCCACAACTACTCCCCTTAAGCTATTTCGGCAGCATGTGAATTAATAAAACTAATAATTATTTACTCAAGTACACAAGGAACAGAAAAGAAGCACCGATCTTTGACAATAACACTATTAAAGATCTCAATATCTTAATGAAGAACCTACGCTGGGCTCAGTCATTAAATCCAATGTGACCGATGCCACCCGTCAGTGTGGCCAGTTTAATTTATTTTTTTGTAAAATAGTATTTTATTCAGGCCAATTTATTCGGTTGAATTTAAGGTCCACAGAAAAGTCGCAGTACCGTGTAACCAACAGTTTATTGAAATTTTTGTGGAGTAACTTTAACATATATTAATTTACTCAGTAAAATTTTAATAGTCAGTATATATACTAATGATATTTAATATAACTTAAATAGATAACGCATATCAAGTATGAGAAATATCTATCAAAATATGCCAAGTGCGTTTACGAACAGTCCACAGAAGGGGACATTTGAGGAAATTTTTGTTGTTATATTAATCATTTCTGAAGATAATTCATTATTTGGTATATGTCTTAATAGTAATACTTGTAAGTCATTTACCAAAATTAAGTCAGAGAATCAATCCAGAAATTTGAAGATAATATTCATTCTGAACATGCGTATGTGTATGACCCAGATGCTAAGTGCGATATTATTTCAAAAGTAATCGATAAAATTGTGCCGTGTTGTTTAATTAAGGGTTTACATCTTGCGTACTTCCCATTTGACTTCTAGATTTGAAAACTCATAGAAATTGCCTGACATTGCAACTTATGCACATTATGACTAACCGAGAAATTAAATAAGTTATGCAGAGCCAAAGTCCGCTTCCTTAGCCTAGTGCGAGTTGGCGAATTGCACATAAATATCATAGAAATTATTTCATTCTCTTGGCTTCTATAGTATATAGGTTTTCTTATGATGTTTTCCTTCACCGTTATAGTGCGCGGTCCGATACAGGACATTACGCAATATTACAATAATAAGCATGACTAACTATGTGACCCGTCTGCTCAACCCTGTAGGATACTGGCGTGAGTTATTTAAGTACAGCGATTAACATTAAAAAAATACAAATATTCTGCCATCAGGAAATAATAAGTTAAAAAATATCGCCACCGTTTTGTTTTTCCATACAAATACAAAGCACTTTAGAATTTACAAACAATACAAAAGGATCGTAGTAGGACTCATGGGCATAAGTATTTTAACGATACGTGCTTTTGTAGTCCGCTTTAATGACGTCACAACACCCTACCGGGTATATCAAGAGTGCTACCGAAAACGAAGCCGGGTGGTAGTTTTAGTGACTGCAAATACAATGTAGCTTAAAATGTTGCAAAGAAACGCGACAATTTTTATTATTATTTTTTAAATATCATCGTGTTTGGGTGGTAAATACGTAGTTTTTGCTAAAATAATAATTTAAAGCCTTGTGTACCATAGAGTCTTTAAAAATAAAAGGGTGTACACTAGTATTTTAGAAAAACTATGTATTTACCACCCTAATAGGACGTTAGAAAAAAAAATAACAAAAAAAAAAACTACCACCCAGCTTCGTTTTCGGTAGCAGTCTTGATATACCCTGTATAATTACTGCGCAAATGAACACCTAGGCATAAGACAATGCCTTCGTTATTTAGACATCTGCGTTGATCTAGCTTCAATGGAAAGTAATAAATGATACACGCCTGACTTTTATTAGGAACATTTTATATAAGTCATAAATCATAATACATACACCATTTTGGTTATTTATTAGTGTATGGTGGGTTAAAATGTTTAAACTGAATTATCTTGCTAATTGATACGATATGTACTTAAGCGTAATATGCCTTCCTTCGCACTAAAGCCCCGTCGTATTTCTTTATCCCCTTCAAAAGAAGGGGTAAGTTTGCCTTAATCTACTAAATCTTGCAATTTATTTTTATTTCACATCTTCTAAACTAACTATGCATAGACACTTAATTCTCTAGGTGTCACGGGTTGTCTCAGTCA
Source organism: Hyles euphorbiae (assembly GCA_023078785.2). Lineage (NCBI taxonomy): Eukaryota > Metazoa > Arthropoda > Insecta > Lepidoptera > Sphingidae > Hyles > Hyles euphorbiae. The sequence goes on along the minus strand of CM041037.1, from coordinate 15,229,354 downwards.
ATATCATGCATTAGTTAGCTGTGGGATTATTTTCCGCAATTAACTGCATTGTAATGCACAAGCCCATAATCTTCAAATTGCCTTTGCCAATACTGAGCATAGGAGTCTTATACATAAAACAAGCAAGAGTTCAATTGTGCGGGCTTAGGCAGTCCACCACGCTGGCCCAGCGCGGTTTGGTATACATCGAATTCTCTATGGTATGTAGATAGGTTCCGCTCCGTTCCCAACAGGCCACCATTTACTCCTAAAGAAAAGATTTCGATATGTAATAACATACAATTAACCTTAGTTATACCAAAAATATAAAAAAAAACATACAGTAGAATTGAGATTATTTCTCCTTTTTTTGAATCTGGTTAAAAATGGGTTAAAAATGATAAGTAAAAAGTCCAAAGAATGCATGAAATTTCTTATATTTAAGCACCTATCTTATTGGGGGTTGGGGGTAAATTGTGATTGTCGCATGTATGCATTTAATGCTTAGTAATCATAATTATTTAATAAATTATAATGCGGAAAATAGGAGATCGTAAGTCAATTGGTGAGACTTTTTTTGTGTCACTTCCTTGTCGGAGGTATTGTAATAACTTGCCGATGAATAGAGACCTGTGAACTTCGGTTCCGTAAACGATTTTTACTTAGGTGTGTTATTCGAGGAAAATTCCAAGTGTACCAAACCCGAAGAGCAATTTAATCTACATATTACTGGATTCGAAACCAGGTCATTTCAGTGCAAGTTTATTACGCATAGCATTTTCCTTTATCATTAACGGGTTTTTGGTTATCACTCAACATGTTATATCTCAGAATGGCGAGCGTATTCGAATGCCAAGCATTGCTTTGTAATTTAAGGTGTTGTTTATGATGCTACTATTTATGATCGGTCGTATCGCTTATCATCAGGCGAACAGCATGTCACGCCAATTAATGCAATAATTTTTTTTATTAAACTAATACCTTAATCATAGACACTTTTAAAACCCACTTTAGTTACCTAATGTTTGGTCCCTTTCGAACAAAATAAAACAAAACGGTTCGAATCCCAGGGCACACCTCTGACTTTTCGGAGTCATGTGTGTATTGATAGTCAATCAACATGCACTAAAACGGTGAAGGAAAACATCGTGAGGAAACCTACATACCGTAGCGATTCATAAGAATTTCTATGGTATGTAAGTCCACCAACCCGCAAAAGACCAGCGTGGTGGACTATATGGCCTAACCACTCTCAATCGTACTCTCGATTGTAGAGGAGGCCCGTGCCCTGCAGTGAGACTTATATGGGCTGATAAATGAGGAGAAGAATTTGACAACTAAAATTATATATTCGAAATAATCTTCCGGAGATGTAGCTATATCGGTTAGTGTATTTGAAATACAAGTGGTTATCGCATACAAACAAACATTGTGATGTGAATGAGAAACCTTTTTTTTAACTCGACATTCCCTAGGAACTATTTTTAACCACTGTTACGCTTGCACTCCGAAAAGATTACATTGTCACATAAATAATATTATAAATATAGGTAGCTTTTTTAACTTTGTAATATGTATTAGTTTGTAATAAAAATTACATTACTGCTGGTACGGTGCATCATCATCATCATTATCAGCCCATTCTGTTGTCCACTGCTGGACATAGGCCTCCTCCAAATTACGCCATTTGACACTATCTTCGGCTTGTCGCATCCAACATCTGCCAGCGACCTTTCGCAAATCGTCACCCTACCTAGCTGGAGGGCGTCCTACACTACGTTTGCCAAGACGCGGTCTCCACTCAAGAACACTTTTAACCCAGAGGTTATCGGTTCTTCGACAGAAGTGACCAACCCTTTTCCACTCCAGCTTGCTAATACTAAATGCTATGTCTAAGACTTTGGTTCTCTGGGATAAAATCTCTCGGGTACGGTACGTACCTACTTAGCATACACTTCTTTCAATGCTAACCTATTTTGCATGAATATAAGGTGAATATTTTATTGTACAATAACAACCGCTTGCAGAGGTATCACCTCCACCTGCATTTTATGCAAACAATGTGTTTTAATGTATTTCCATTATTAATAATCGATTGCTTTCACCTTCAAACGATTAATACCTACTGTAAATATAAATGACGTCAACGTTGCTAGTTACTAAACAAAGTGTGTAGGTAAATTATTACATGTATTTTATCTAAAAATATTCGCAGTCACAATGGTGACAAAGACATCACACCACGTGAACACATGTGCCTGTTTTATATGAACGTTTCTTGAGGACTAACAATCCTAATTTATTCGAATGCAAGTTATGTTAGGAACGAGACTAATAGTACTAGAGAATATTTATTTACAAACTTATGACTCCATTCTTATGCCGTAATTTATTGGTCGCGGAAATTTTTGAATGTAAACATATTATAGCCCTTTTGCGGGCTTTCCGCAGTTCATCTAAAATTGCTTAAATTTTACTGAAGACGTAGCTTCGTCTAGACTAAGTGTTAAGTATAAATAGTAAGTCACAGATATTTGATCTTTTATGTGAAAATTAATAGAATCGTCTACTTGGCAGCTTGACTAAAACATTGGAATTATTATTCGAAGATTCTATACGGAAATAAAAATTATTGATTATTATTTTCAAGTAATCACTTTGAAAAAAGTGCGTGGTGGCCTGTTGGTAAACGGACTAGACGCGGCTACCAACATGTTCACGGTGGTCGCGGGTTCGAATCCCAGGGCACACCTCTGACTTTTCGGAGTCATGTGTGTATTGATAATCAATCACCACGCACTAAAACGGCGAAGGAAAACATCGTGAGGAAACCTGCATACCATAGCGATTTATAAAAAAATCTATGGTATGTAAGTCCGCCAACCCGCACTAGGCCAGCGTGGTGGACTATATGGCCTAACCACTCTCAATCGTACTCTCGATTGTGGAGTAGGCCCGTGCCCTGCAGTGGGACGTATATGGGCTGATACAAATACAATCACTTTGACGGGTGCTGTACTGTATGGGCAGAAATATGTCTTAGTTAGGCATTAGGCAATACATTCCACCACGCAGGCCTAGTGTGTTTTGGCGGACTTTACATAACATAATATGTATGCAGGTTTCCTCACGATATTTCCCTTCATCGTTATAGTGCGTGGCGATTGACTATCAATACAGTCATTACTGTGAAAAGTCAGAGGCTCAACTCTGACTGGTGTCATCTACGTACCTGAAAAATAATGTATTTTAATGTTAGGGCGTTTGTTTTAGACACATTGTGGCGACCAAGAACGCTTTAGCGGCGCCTTGCCTGATTGACTTGTATTGGTAAGCAGTGGGTTCGGGGATTTGGTAAAATATTTACTTCGGTTGTGTGGTATTTGGCTATAATGTGTACACGTTTGCGCTACTCCTGTTGAACTGACGTACAGGATAATTCATACGGCATCTTGCACAATACAAATCCTATAGCACATCTGTGGTGGTGGTATTAAATATACCGATCATTCTAGATTCTGGTAATGGAATATTTTGCGCAATAGCTCAGGAATTGCACGGTGAAATTGAATCGTATTTAACACTGTTATTGCCGCGCTTCATGATGGTTGGGCCATAGCGCTCGGGAAACACCGGAGAGAAGCAGATAGTTCAATCAGAATCAAGCGCGTCCGTCTAAAAGATCGACGATAAAGTATCGTGCGAGGACATAGTGGTTCTGGGTGATATGGAGGATTTTCTATGATGTTTGCAGTCTGTTAACCATCACTAGCCCACCTTGGTGGACTATGGCCTATGAACTCTCATTCGTACTCTGGGATATAGAGGTCCTTGCTCAGTAGTAGACGATTATAGGCTGATACACATACCGGGTATATCAAGACTGGTGGTAGTTTAAGTGACTAGAAACACAATGTAACTAAAAATTTCCCAAAGAAACGCGACAATTTTTTTATTATTTTTTAATTATCGTTGAGTTTGGGTGTTAAATCCATAGTTTTTGCTAAAATGATAAATTTAAATCCTTGTGTACCATAGCGTCTTTAAAATAACAGGGTGTACACTATTATTACAGAAAAAAACTATGTATTTACCACCCTAATTCGACGATAGAAAATAAATATAAAAAAATCATCACAAAATTTAGCTGTATTGTGTATGAAGTCACTAAAACTACCACCCAGCTTCGTTTTCGGTAGCAGTCTTGATATACCCTGTAAATTTTATTAACCACAACAAAAGTATTAGTAATTGAAAAGGATAGAAATGTTTCGTAAACACAAGTACCCGACTCGACTTCCCCTCCCGCGGGTGCACAGTGTAGTGACGTGTTTACGTGCTCGTCATTAATAATTGTGTTTTGTGTGTTTTAACGGCGATTATCGGTTCGTGAGTTGTTTATTGGTGTATGGTATCGTATTGTCAGCAGTGATTCGTAAGTTTTTTAAAGTTTTAAATCGTTTATTAGTGGATTTACTCAAAGTTATTCTCAGTAAGTACTTTTATTTTTGTACAGTGGGTATTGCGAAATAAAATATCGCCCGGCCGGTCAGTCAGCTGATTTGTATAACATTAATTAGTTCGCCTTAGTGCCAATATATATAGTGAATTAATTGCATTTATTTCTGATAAGTAAATGTCGGTTCACAATGACGATCCGCCCGATCGGGGCCCAAATCCTTTCGGTCAAAGTAGACTCACGCCTCGGTCACCCAGTTCGGCCAAACGGTTATTCAGCGATGTGAATTCGCCCACATCTGTTTCCCCCGTTCAATCGAAACGTCTACAACTATCAGAATCGGCAGATACTTCGTCTGTAGACAACGGCAGCGACGCGAGCCGCGCGGACTATTGCGATATGGTGTTGGAAATATCGAGTTATTTGTCTAAGATAAACGAACTCGTTAATGACCAGGGCTCGCGCATGAATATAGCAAATAGGTCGGCGGTCTTAGATATTACACAACGAGTGACTGCAATCGTTTCATTACTTGCACTAAAATCATCGTGTAATGAAACCAAGTTGGCTAATATGCAACGCGAGTTAGATCAATGTAGACGTGGTAACGTTTCCACTAAAGATTGCAATAAAACTTATTCGGATAATTTAAAATTACGTTTAACGAAACCCACTCCGGTAGTGCAGCCGCGCGCCCCTGCCCCGTGCGTAATAGCTTACCCGACGAGCGAACGCTCAGCTGACTTGCAGACGTCATCCGCGACGAAACAGGCGCTCTTTAAGGCAATTAATCCGAGTGATGATGGGTTCCAAATCGTGGGAGTTAAAAAAACCGCTAAATCTGGTGTTGCTCTGCGCCTTGCTAATGAGGCACAAATTAAAAAATTACAATCTGTCGACGCGATAAAATCGGCGGGACTGCGTCTCGAAAAACCGAAGGGTCGCCGTCCCCGTATCTTAGTTAAAGACGTGCCATCCTCCATGGAAGACCGCGCCTTCTTAACAGCGTTGTACCGTCAAAACATCAAGGACGAATTACCCATAAAGGAGGATGACTTTACAAAGTCCGTTAAAATAACCCGCAGGCGGATTTTAGATAACGGTCGTAAATGGATAGGCTTAGAATTAGACTCAGAGATTCGAAAACATTTAATGGACACAAAAGATAAAGTTTTCATTGATTGGGCCACATGCCGTTTTAATGATGACATAGAAGTAGTTCGTTGCTTAAACTGTCAATATTACGGGCACGTTCAAAAGTTTTGTACAGTTAAAACACCAACGTGTGCCATTTGTGCTGAGTCTCACGAAACTAAGGCGTGCCCGCAGAAATCGAACCCGGAATTTAAGCCAGTGTGTGCGCCTTGTAAAAGATTTAAAAAATCACATGACCATCGTTGTGGGTCTCAAGAGTGCCCAACATATAAAAACAAAATCGAGCAATTAGTTCTGTCGACCCAATATTAACTAAATATGGATAAGTTTACAATCGGTCAGTTAAACCTTCATAACGATAGGGTAGCGACGTCAGAATTAGACACGTTAATTCACGATTATAAATTAAATGTCGTTCTAGTTCAAGAGCAATACCAACATGCGCGATTACGTAGTAAGGTAGTACAACTCGATAACAACTCACGAGCAGGTATTTTTGTGTCGGGTTCAAATCTTACCGTTACTTCAGTGCGTAACCTTATGACGTCACACTGTGCTGTCGCTGAGGTGTCTAGTCCGATTTTTAAGGTTTATGTTGTTAGCTGTTATTTTCAATACTCAGATGCTGTGGGTCCCCACCTGCATCACCTCCGCTATGTCTTGCGGTCCCTCGCTGGCCATAAAATTATTATAGGTGCTGACGTTAATGCGTCATCTGTCCTTTGGTATGGCAAATATCGCTCCACCGATACCGAGCGACGTTGCGCTGTAGAAGATTTCATTGCAGAGATGAATCTCGAAATACATAACACCCCCGATGCACCACCTACTTATAGTAGCCCTATGGGCGAATCTTCTATTGACGTCACACTTTCTAGTGGAGACGTCCGTATTGATAGGTGGCGCGTCCTGCCGGACGCGTCATGTAGTGATCATCGCCTGATTGTGTACGAGTTCTTGCCTAGATTGACGCAGGGTCCGATACATAACAATTTTAATTTTAGATATAAATCTAGAGGCGCCAACTGGGATTTATTTAGCTCGATATTTGCTCGGCATGCCGGGGACTTCACTCGCAATGATTTGTCAGCTGAAACCTGTGCTGAGATTATGTCGAACACGTTTACATATTGCGCAGACGTTACCATCGGTCGAGGTTCCATCACAAACACTCGGAGGTGCGATTGGTGGAATGACTTACTAGTCCAACTACGTCGAACTTTTCGCAGAGCGCGTAGGCGTTTTAACGGACTTAAAAGACGTTTTGTTACAGGGGAAGCATTAACATCTGCTTTAAATAGACTGAGAGTTGCCAGATCTCATTATAAAGCCGCCGTCCAAAAATCGAAAGGAAATTTGTTACGAAAAATTGTGGCTAGGTTAGATAGTGAAGGTCCGTGGTCTCCTTTATACCATGAATTTAAAGCAAATAGGTCGATCAATTTGGCTTATATTGAAAATTTAAAAATTGACAACAACTTCACCACTGGTATTGAAGAGACAACGGAAGCTCTGTTACAATCATTAATTCCGGATGATAATGTTGAAAATGACACAGAATACCACAGGCAGATTAGGATGTGGGCCGTAGAACTGCCGAACTCTTCAGATTCAAATCTCTCGTCCTTTGATGAATTTAGTGAAATCGTACGATCTTTGCCCCTAAACAAGGCTTCCGGTGACGACAAAATATCCAATAAAATGATAAAAGAAGCGTGTAAATCGGGCGGCGATGCATTACTTACTGTTTATAATAGATGTATTGCTGAAGGAGTTTTTCCGCGAGTATGGCGTACCGGTTTCATTCGGATAATACCCAAGAGTGGCGATAAATCCCCGCATGATCCGAAGTCGTATAGACCTATTACACTCTTGCCGTCGCTAGGGAAACTTTTAGAACGTCTTATCGTCCCTCGATTGCTACCGGGTGGACCAAAATTTCACGAAAATCAGTTCGGATTTACTACGGGTAAGTCAACCGTCGACGCGGCAGTTTCGGTTAGAAGAGCGGTAAGTACATCGGTGCGCAAATATGTACTTGGTATTTTCCTGGACATCTCCGGTGCTTTCGACAACGCTTGGTGGCCAATGCTGCTTCTTAAGTTGAAATTACGAGGTTGCTTTAAAAATATATATTCACTTATTTACTCGTATTTCTCGCACGGAACAACCAAACTTAAACTTGGACACTATGCCGTGTCGAAACCACTGACGATGGGTTGTCCACAAGGCTCAGTCTTAGGTCCTTATTTGTGGAATTTAGGCTTCGACGATTTTCTTACGATTCCCTTACCGTCAGGGTGTTCTTTGACCGGATATGCGGACGATGGTCTCTTGCTCATAGAATCAAACAGTAGGTCGGGACTAGAAAATAGTGCAGACGCGTGTTTAAAATTAATATGTGATTGGGGCCATCGAAATCGCTTAAAGTTTGCACCACATAAAACGTTCCAATTACTTTTAAAAGGAGGTTTACAATCACCGCCGCGATTTAAATTTAATAATATCACTGTTAAGAAAAAAGAATCGGTTTGTTATCTTGGTTTAATTTTGGAAAGGAATTTTTCATTTCTTGAACATATTAAAAACGTCGGGGAAAAGTCGAAAAGGAACTTTTTTGCGTTGACAAGAATATCAAAATCAACATGGGGGCTATCTTTCAATACACTAAAAATCATCTATGGAGCAACTTACTTAGGATGTATTTGTTACGGATCTCCCGTATGGGCTGATAGGGCTACTATCGGCGCTGTGCGAAGAAAACTGCCCCAGAGCCAACGCTTGGCCTTGATATTCTTGTGTAAGGCATATAGAACTGTTAGTACCGAAGCTTTGCCTGTCCTGGCGGGTGTACTTCCAGTCGACCTGGAGGTGCAACGTCGCGCCGCCATGTATTACTCTACTAGGGAGAATATGGATAAAAGTTTTTTAACCGCACGTGAACTTTTAAAAATTGATAGATTATTTAAACCGCTTTCAGTGGTATATAGCGAACTATTAGATGAATGGCAAAATAGATGGGAGGTATCGTTGAAGGGACGACATCTATATCAATATTTTCCTTGCGTTCGTGACCGTTTGACAAAGACTTGGTTGGATGTCGATTATTGCGTATCACAGTTTCTCACGGGCCATGGTAACTTTAGGTCTAAACTTTACTCTTTTAAGCTTGTTGAATCGCCTGCGTGCCCATGTTCAACACCTAATTGCGAGTATGAGCAGTCCGCGCATCATATACTTTGGGAGTGTAGTCTTTGGCAGAATGAGCGTAAAACTATGCTGGATAGTATGCAGATATCATCTGGAGTCGTATACTACATGGACCTTGTAGAGACTAGGAAGAACTTCCGTGCTTTCCGGCGTTTTTGCCATACTTATTATTGGAATCAAGTCTAAAAGCTCACATAATAGGTCCCATTTAAATGTAATAATGATATGATCCGTGGTGCTTTACAGCTGGCTTCTCCGGCTGTAAAAGTCTTTTTACGAGGTTATTTACCTGTTTAGTTCATTGTTTTGTCGCCCGCTTTGCACGGAGGGAAGTGGACAATAATTTATTTCCAACTCCTCCTATTAATTTCACTTTCTGATTAATTTCGTTGCGGGTTAAAGACAAGTTAGACATTCCCGGAGACTCGCCGAGCTTCAATGCTCGGTGTCATTACATTGCGTGCCACTGTTGATCCTGGCTCACAGGAGTTACAGTGGTGGGTGTGAGGGTGGGACAGTCTCCTAAAAACACAAGTACCCTACTAGTAATATTTATATCACAATACAAAACTAATACTTCAGTTGATTGAAAAACGAGGTTTCTTATGTTTCATACCGCCGCGCCGGGCCACCCCCATAGTGTGTAGGAGGCATTAGATCCCTATTAACATTTGACACAACTGTGATCTGATCGAAACCGTAACCCGGAAATATTAGCACTGGTTTGGATACTACTGCAATTTTTACGCCATATATACTACTGGGAAGGATATTAACTAGTATCTTATTTCTTGGTTTGAATCATCGTTATTGTCTGTATAGCGAATGATTTCTCACAAAGTAAATTACCTGAGGTAATTAATATTTTTAAGAAGATTATATCTCTGACAGACTTTTATTATTTTAATATGAACAATTAAATTAATTTTATGTTTTGTTTTGGTAAACATTTCTGTATTCAATGAAAAATAATCTGTTTATTGCATGTAGCTTTTGGGGCATTCCACGCGAAGCGGACAGGTAAAAAATCTCGATGTTTCTGATTTCAGAAATATTTGAGTATGTTCTACCTATATGTGTCCTTGATTCGTGTATCAAATATTTTTCTAATATAGTGACTGGTTAAAGAATTAAGGAACTTTGAAATTTTGACCAATTGTTTCAAACGGGCGTTTGGCGCGGTGCGGTGCATATTTCTAATATAGCTCGTAAATCACTTCCACGCCCTTTATAAGACTTGGCAAGGATGTTCTATACAATACTAGCGATTTTCATAAAAAATATAAAGAAAATCGAAATGGTTTAAGTTTGTGAAAATCGAAATTAAAAAAAAAATAAAATAAAAAAATATGGAAATAAACAATTTATTTTCGTATCCAAAAATGCAATGAAAAAGCTCATTGAATGAAGTTTTAAATCCAGTGGTTTAATTATTTTAATCAATAATTATATGACTAGAAAATCGGCTTTGAAGTACTGTATACCCACCAGTTGGTCAAAATTTCCAAGTTTCTTAATTATTTAACCAGTCACTATATTAGAAAAATATTTGATATACGAATCAAGGACACATAGGTAGAACATACTCAAATATTTCTGAAATCAGAAACATCGAGATTTTTTACCTGTCCGCTTCGCGTGGAATGCCCCTTTTATTAAAAATTCATTTTCGATATCAATCATATTATATGACAGAGATCTTGTATGAGATTTTTTGTACTATCCACATAATTATAAAATAGCGTTTTGCATTTATTTCAGAACAAAAACAAAATGTATAGCTTGGCAAAAGAGGAAAGCAAAGAAGGAAAAACATGTTTCGCCTTGTTTTGCATTATGTCGAACGGCTGCCATGTCGCCGACAAAGTTTTCCGACTAGTAATGAATAAAGCCGCCAACCATTGTCGCCATCAAAAAGATTCCGACACAGGCCGGCGCACAGTGATTCGTCTAGAACAAGCTAGCTGGACAAAAACATTTGAGTGCGTATGTTGGTTGTTTTGGCTATGTACAGTAATATTTTAAAGGAGAAATGTGTTTCTTAAAGTTTTTTTGACGTGACAACGTCTTAAATTAGGTTGCGGCTGGGAGTCACTTATGAAAAAGTGTAACGCCCGGTAACGTTACGATGAGTCACCGAACGAGAGAGAGGCCCGCCGAATGCCTTGCGTCTCTCTCCCACTCAACTATGATCGGTCTGCCGCGCGCGCAGCACTAGAGAATTAGGCGCATTGAATCGGCGCATGCTTGTGTCTCTGTCTTTGTCTTTCTCGAACGTTCTTGGCGTTGGAAAAACAAGAAAGCGTCACAATACAAGTTCACACGTGTGGTTAAAGTATCGTCAGCTGTGTCTGTAGTGAAAATATGGAGTGCTTAGATTCGTCATTACATGTACAATGTTTTAGTAAACAAAATATATTTCTATAGTTAAAATTTGTGCAATTCTTATTTTCATTCAATTCCTTGTTCCTATTGTGCAATTTAATTATATTCATATCAATAAATATTCTACCGAGAAAAAGACGTTGTCACGTAAAATCTTCGCCCGTAAAACCGACTTTACAGGCAACCATTTTTTTTTTTAATTCTGACCCGGTGAAGTTGCCCTATTGCGCCTGATGGTGAGTGCAAATACCACCCAGGCATAGTGTCTACTGGCACCGACCTGCTAAGATGCCTCTTCACACTGACCCAGGATTAAGAAAGAGGGATGATGTGGACAGTCAAGCCATGGCTTCGCAAGCCAGCACGCTTGGTTCTGGTTAGCAATGGAGAGGAGGCTTTTAGGATAATAGTAATTAGAACACAAATTACAATCGATGAAAAACTTAAATATAAAAATGGCAGCATAGAAAATAAAATATAATAAAAAAACAAAATAAAAGCATATGTGCATAATACGACTTAGTAGTAAAAAAAATATATAAAATTATTAAATAACATTTTAAATTATATACTAATAGATAAATTAAGTTCACCTATACATAAATTGTATGCAGTGTTAAAAATAAAATAATAAAATAAATAAATGAAATCCTGACCATATGAATTATCACTCTCACAATCAGACGAGTCAGTTACCAAGTAATCATCAACGTCACATGGCGTTAGACTACTTGATGCCTAAGGTATTGGTATTGAAGGCGGGATTACCAAATTTAGCACTTCTGATGGTAAACAGTCTTTGTTTCTTTTTGGGTAGTTCTCTGAGTGTATTAATTACAGGATCTGATGTTATTAAAAGCATATTCAATAAATCTGTATTCGTGGCAATACGTGACTGTTTCCTGGTATGAAGTTCCCAAAATCTACGACAGTCTTTATTTCGAGCCTCTTGAGCTTCTTATAGTTGCCCTATTGGGCACAATACAAGATTTAACAACCTCTGTACTTTGCACAAGAATTTTATGCCCAGTGACAGGCATATAGTACCACGAATACAAACTATCAAGTATATTTATATTTATTTCGTAACCCGAAGATAAAGTCGTAACAAAATATCGATTTTTTAATTAAATCAACATGACCTTGAAGCCTACTCTCCTCTGATGACCTGGATGAGCAAGGTCTACACACAGAAATGGTAAAACTTATGTTCTCCTTCTAAGCAATCTTTATTATTAATTAAAAAACGTTCCAATGCATTATATGATGCCGCCCATTTTTCAGTTAGTTTTGACGACATACTAGATACTTTCTGTTTAATAGCCCTTAACGAATCACTGGTTATATTACTAACACCAAATTTAAGACTTATATGTTCCAATAAACGAACATTCCGCTCTTCATTGGAATGTTTTCGTCATTCTTCAAAAAAATCACTTTTCGAAATGGAAAAGACACATTCTGAAAAATGAAATAAAATCCTTTAGTGCGGGAATGCGGTGAAAAATTATATCTCCTTTTAAAGGTGAGTATCACTACTATATACTGTAAAAAAATTGGACTGGATACATGTGGATACAAAAAGATAAATACGATTAAAATTTCGGAACTTGACAAAAAAATAATATTTTTCAATAATGTATTCCAAGTTGTAATGGACCAAAGTTTCTCATATTAGAATCTTATGGGTGGTAAAATATAAAAGCACTGACCCTCGACAATAGTATCCATCACAAAAATCACGGTTATATATCACATAAATTGAATGAGATGTTATCTAAAGCACTGCAAAAATGCAACTACTCAAATTAACTTAATGCAAATATTACATTACTTACCTTCGCTAGTCAATGACTCGTCCCTGTGAAATGTTATTTACCATTTCTACTTGTTTTTATGACATTGGGAGTGTTGTTTACAATATGTGACCACTAATTAGTTGATTCTTGGAAGTGACTTTTGTCCAGCTAGCTAGTACTAGGCGAATCACAGTGCGGCGTGTCGGCTTTCGTGTGTAGAGCGTTTTAGTAATCTTTTGATAGACATGTAAGAGTAGTCATTCGAACCTGTTATTAAGCTCAAAACACATTATAGGTTTTCGTCTTACGCATAGAGTAAAGAGCGGTAAGTACGGGGCCAACTGACCAATCAGGACAATGGAACGTACAAGGTTCTTTCTATGTAGTCTGTGGTCACGTCTTAAGCGAATGACCTATAATGTGCACACAACAAAAGAATCCATTGTTCAGATCGCTCTAAGACGCGTTGCTCTAGTATTTATGGCCGCTTCTTTACTCTATGCGTAAGACGAAAACCTATAATGTGTTTTGAGCTTTAATGTGAGGAAAATAAGCATATTACTATTTAGAGCATTGGGTATCGCTATTGAAGCGGAAATTGTGGGCACAGAATACTCAAGTGTGGGTGTGATAACGTTGCCTAATTTCCAGATGTGTTTCAATGCGTTTTGTTGTCATTTTTTAATGCATGTTTAATTATTACATTGACCATCTTGTTTGTAGACGTATAGTTGGCAAAAAAGAGTAAGTTTTTAATGAAGGCGCTAAGTTCGAATTTAATATTAATATGGCAACCCGCTGTCCTACAGTGGAAAATGTTGAGATACTTGTTGTTCTTATTAATTGTTGTTAACAGTCTTTTTGTCTATTTTAAATCACAAAACTAACAATAACGGTACAAAATTGTGTAGAAATTCCCACCTATATTTTTTTAATGTTATTGCCATGAATATATTTCTTTAACTAGTTATATCTTATAACTAAGATGAGTAACAGAAGAAAATTAGCTTCAAGACTGGCAGTTTCAAGTGGTCGCCTAAATCGCTTTCGTAAGCCAACGAAAACACTCATCAAGGTAAAAAATGACTCAGTATTTTGGATAATCGTTTATCAACTTGAAAACTGATTTAAAAAACAAAATGATACAAAGAACTCGGTAATATTTATGTCTTAACTCTTAACCTGTACTGCGAGAAAACAATGAGTCAAACGAATTGAGTATACAAGCAACGTATGTTTCGTAGAACCACCTTTTTGAATTTATGAATGACATTTGAAATTATAATAAGCATCTCATCAATAGCATAACAATTGTAATTACATAATGCATTGCGTTTTTATGCCTGGTGTCAATGGGACCGTTATCCTATATCAGGGGCCGTGGAATCGATAGCTTGCTTAGAAACGAACGGAACTGCTAAGATGGAGATCAAAGATTTGAATACAAGGCAGTAGGTACATACATTATAACTGATTTGTCGAGAATGCTTATTATGTATAAAGTTATTTATCGTCAAATTAATTGGAGGTGGAGATCATCGAAAGAATAAGAGTTAATTAAAATTTTGGACTGCATGTGGAGTTGTGGACTCTATTTAGAAGCGGGCGTAAATTTTCATTGCATAAATATTTAATCTAAATGTAACGTAAAATTTAATACATACATAATAAACTCACGCCATTTACCCGGAAGGGGTAGGCAGAGGTGCAAACAGGACACCCACGTTTCACCTTATGTGTTCCATCCCACGATGTGATAGGGGCGAGCCTGTCGCCATATTGGGCACAAATTGATTCCTGATTCCGGGCTGATAATATAATTAATAGAAAAATACTCACTTTGCCCGATCCCGGATTCAAACCTAAGACCTCAGCGCTACCGAGGCAGTCACGGAAATTTAATGACCCCGATTATAATGGGTGTATAATATTGTAGTTACTTTCAACGCACATGTTCAATTTGAATCAATCAGAACAATTAATTGTCCTAATAATCGTTTCATTGATCTCATGATGGTCTGCATACTTTATAGATTAACATTGAAGTTGTAACATCGTTAACAAAGCGGTAATTTACTATTTATTTAGCGGTAACTATGGCGTGCGAGTTATATAATATAAAAAAGTAATAAATAAATACACCTAACAGTCACACACTAACGGCCGATGCCAATAATCAATTGAAAAAATTAGATTGAAGTAAATCTGGATTGTTTTCTACTTTTCGATTGGTCTCTTGTCACGTTGCCATAGTTTTTCACTACTGAGATTAATTATTGGCAATATAGTATCAGAAAAAAGATTGAGCTGTCAATCTAAAACGGCAAATTTTGGATTGGGATTGTTTATTGGCAGCGGCTGATAGACCTCATCCTACACTAACCTCTAGTCTTGTATCGTGGTTATCAGAAACTACGATCTCGCTTGATACAATACCGACCCGAATGTATCCGACTACACAGACTGAACCTACATATTACGTAGGTCTAGTCACGCAGTTACGTAGTTTTCATACGGGCGCATGCTACCATCAAAAGTTTACTATGACCTATTGTCCCCAGCATCGACGACATTCAGGATAACAGCATTCTGAGGCGGGGCATCCCAGTGGCGCATTCAATCTACGGCGTGGCGAGCACCATCAACGCAGCTAACTATGCCATGGTCATAGCTCTACAGAAGTGCCTAGAATTGGAACATCCTTTGGTAAGTAAGTAAATTTACCACACACACTTGTTAAGTTTTACGTGATATAACTGGAATGAGTGCAGTATTCTATGTATAACCGTACTATTAACGTATCAGGCAAATAAATAGTTTTTTTAAGAGCTATTAAGCTCCCCTTTAGGTACCCCGAGAGAGAACGAAAGAGGTATGTCAATGTCTCTGGTAGTGACATTTACAAAGTACTTACTACATGCTAGTGTTGCATTAAATAGCAATCACGAATAGCAAGAGAAGTTGATAATAACATTTCATAAGTTATATCAATGATCTTAATTTTGCGATTTGCGATTTTTTAATTCACAAAGTCGATAGGCTTAATATTTTTAAACTATTTACTGTAATTGTATAAACGTTAAATGCAGGAGTGAGTGAAATAGCCGGCATACATTCCGCGGATAATACCGCTTAGCAATTACAGTCAATTATGTGTGTTAATTTTAGATGTACAAAATGGTTATATGGTCAGTTTTTGTTAACAATTTCTGTGCAGCAATAGCAGAAATATAGAGCATGCTAGGGCTTCAAAAATAACAAGGATTGTGTTTTGAAACATTTGAAATAGCAATAATTCCCATTACTAGTCTCTGACCTTTCAGCACGGCACGCTATAGATTGTAGTCGCGCTAGGTCCCTAACCAAAACCTTTGCCAGCATATCACAGACACGGCATATACACACTAAAAATCCCAGGGTGACCGTCATATGCATTATCTGCGGCACTGGACACCCCAGGGCGAGAAGCACCCCCATTTACGTCCGCGTAACCGCCCAGTGCAATAATAATATAACAATACAAAACCATTGCTGGTCCATCTATTGTGGGGGGCCTAAATGCCCTGCACTTATCACTGTTTTTGGACGCCCGATTGATGTGGGCGTCCACGACAGAAACTAGCCCATGCGCTTTATCGCATCTCCGAGTTATGACGGTGCACTGCTCTCGTAGTTTGCCCAACCATCCCGATGATCCCTTTAGTTCGCCTCTTACGACGGGCAAGGGATATAGTGGCGAAAGACAAACTGTATGCTGTCTACTAGACCTTATTAGTTTTATGCTACGTTATTCTATGCAAAGATCTAAATTCTGCAACATAGATTAAAATGTAATGTTGTGTCTACCCCGTGTAGGTGTTAGATAAAAGCAGATACAAATAATATTCACAAACTCGAGTCCCTACCGACAGATTTTAGGTATATCAAGATGAATTTTGGTGTGAGATAAAACAAAACTGAAAAAGTCAAAGGCAAATCAAGTCAAAGTCAAATTAAAATTAAAGTCATTAAAGAGTAGGTATCCGGAAGACGAATAACAAACAGCAATTAAAGTTGCAAAAAACAGGTTTTAAATTTTCATGTCTAGATCTTTAATTAATGTAAATTTACTCAGATTTTTAAAGTAACGTAGATACTATCAAAAAGAGACAATGATGATATTATTTTGTTCAGTATCATGTAATGACTACGTGTTATGTCAAGTTAAACAATTTACCATATTTTGTCATACCTCGGGTCCAATTTATTAATTGTTCCTATGAGTACAATATTAATTATAACGAAATAAATATACAGCTTTCAAGATTACAATTTAAGATGAGATAAGTGTCTTTCATTTTATTATTATTGTTATTCAATTGATTGATTAAATCATTTGTGAACTGCTCTGAATTAAACTAAGCTGCGATTCTTGAGTTCTAATCTCGAGTTTCTTGCCCGTTCTCAAGTAAAGACAGCCTTGTGAACCGGGTGGTGAATTATAACATAGTATGTAAATGTGTAACCCTTTAAACTGAATATGTAATGTCTTTTTGTTGCGGTTCTAAACATTCCCGCCTGTCTGAATGGGCCCTAAAAGTGTTTCTACAGCAAGCATGGTGATTTCAGGCGACCACAGTGTACACAGAGCAGTTGTTAGAGTTGCACCGAGGTCAGGGCATGGAACTGTACTGGAGGGACAACTTCCAGTGCCCCTCGGAGGAGGAATACAAACAAATGACTATCAAAAGTAAGTATACCAATCACCATTTTGGTAGTATTATTTTGTGATAAGTAATTTAAATAAGTATAAATAAGTCTACCAAATCAAATAATCTATATTTATTTATTTATAAGATGAGTTTTTCTATTCAAGTATGGTAAGTTATTATCACCAAACGCTTGTCATGCGCCAAACAGAGCAATTATGCCGGCATACTGGAAACCTGATGTGTCCTAAGTGAACCGTAACGCAACACACTCATAGATTACCACGATTTCACACCTCATTAGGGCGATTATTATCTCATGACCAACTATGAGAAATAAGTAGAAATACATCGAAGTCTGTACTTACAATGGCAATCGTATAAGATCTTAGGTAATTAAATCAAGTTTATTAAATATTATGCAATCTTCTTTTTCTTCTACCTGGTGTTATCCCGGCCGGTGCCGGGGTTCGCCTTCCGGCAAATTCTCCATTTCGCCTGATCTTCAGCATCCTCAATAGTAAGGCCATTGATCCTCATATCTTCCTTGACGACATCTAGCCAGCGCTTCTTTCGTCTACCCTGCGATCGAGGTCCGGGAATATTGAGGCTCAGGCACACATTACCGACGTGTTCCTGCGGTTTCCTTAGGTTTAAGATTAAATATTATGCAACATATCAAAATATTTTATTTACTATTTTTTACTGATCGACGTCTGGACATGGAAGATATATTTGAAAATCTATTATGGGGACTATATAAACGTCATAGAACCATAAGAATGGTCCCACGAAACCGGGCCTGGGTTTGACCGCTGAGGTGGTGAGTCTCATTTACATATAAATGTACAAAATATTTGAATATGACATTAAACAAAATAACACTTTTGACATTAAAATTAAACAAAAAAAAATATTACTTCTAAATTTTAATATAAAAACAGGATATCACTTTAAAAAATAAAATTAAACAAAAATATCGCTCCCAAACATTTAAGCAGAAAACAATACATCAGTATAAAATTAAAAATAAAACAGAAAATTCATTAAAACTACACCAAATCGAAATAAACTCAAACTGTAGGTAAAGCAAAGAAGCAAAGTAAATATGCTTTAAAATCTACCGCAGTTATTTCGATCTACAACAATCATATATACAAAGAACAGTTTAGGCGGGATTCAAATCGATAAACGCGGTCGGTGCGGACTTGTGCAGCAATAATGCCTCCCCTTCTTTGGATGGGTGTTGCGATCGTCAAGTGGAACGCACGGTATAAATAAAATAATAATAATAATTAAAATCGATCAAATGACACAAACCGTGCGTTCGTGTCCTGGCAAGGGGTTCTACTCTATTAATCCGAAACGAAGTTCGAAACTTCGGACGATCGAAGTTTATATACGATACGAATGTACCTACTCTGTAAAAGTTCGAATTTGTATAACGTACATCGTCTATGCCATAAGTCTATGGTTACGACCATAAGTCAATAACGACCATAAGTATATGTAGGTACATTCGTATCGTATATAAACTTCGATCGTCCGAAGTTACGAACTTCGTTTCGGTTTAATAGAGCAGGGCACCAAAGACACCCACATTTCGCCTGCTGAGAAAAAGGCGTGATCTTATGTATGTATGTATGTTGCATTTATTTAATTGTTTTTAGAGACCGGTGGGCTGTTCATGCTGGCGATAAGGCTTATGCAGTTGTTTAGCGATAACAAGTCGGACTTCACAAAACTTTCCGCGATACTGGGACTGTACTTTCAAATTAGAGACGATTATTGTAATTTATCTATGCAAGAGGTAAGTATATTTTTGGGAATATTGAAACACTTATAAATCCAACATTAAAATATTATTTACTTACGATAATTATCGATACCAGATATTTAAAAACCTAAATAACTTTACTACTAATTATAATTGATACGTGTGAAATTCGTAAATAAGGATATAAGTGTACAATAGGGTATTTGACTATTATCGATTTTTGGTATTATTTCGCTTACAAACACAAATTCGTTAAAAATAAAGCCTTGCTGTCAAAAAAGTATTAAAGTAGCTTGTAACATAAGGCAAATATTAACATTTAAAATAAAAGAATGGGGGTGTAGTGGGGACATCTTGATTCTTGCTGTTTCTTTCACACCCGCACACTGTAATGTATAATAACCCTAGTGACGTCACTATCTTGGTTTTGAATTTCTTTTCTGTTACCCCCACTACAAGATTTAAAACGTTTCTAACTTGTTTAATTCTGAATGGATTTATAAATTTCTTTGTTTGTTAGACCATCGCTATGGAAACGTTTTGATAAATACAATAAAAAACATGGAGTCAAATACCCTATTGAAAATGAAAAAAAATATCAAGTTTTTTTTATATTTATACTTACACACGTCATCACTACATAGTATAAAACAGTCGCTTTCTCTGTCCCTATGTCCCTGTCCTTTTGTATGCTTAAATCTTTAAAACTACGCAACGGATTTTGATGCGGTTTTTACACGCTTTATATTAGCTTCACTTGTATGTTTGTATGTTTGTATGTTTGTATGTTTGTTTGTAACCGACTTCTTTGGGCGCGATTTTGACCCACTTTAAACGGCCAGATTTCGTTCAAATTTTGCACACCTGTCAAAGACCGATGACAATACAATAATTCGATTAAAATATATAATTATCCTGATTAGATTCGCCAGGATTAATTATTCTTATAATTGATGACCATTGCTACATTCATCGCTAGATGGCGTTAACATTGTATTCTTCCAAGAAGCTTATACCCAAATGGAGATTGCATTCCGTATATAAAAGTGAAGCACAAAAATTTGACCTCGAATGACGTTGCGACTGATTGACTGATTGATTGACAAAAAGTCATTTTCATTCATTGTCACTCGAAAGAAAAGGATAGCAATCAGTCGCAACGTCATTCGAGGTCAAATTTTTGTGCTTCACTTTTATATACGGAATGCAATCTCCATTTGGGTATAAGCTTCTTGTATTCTTCAAGTGTCAAATGTTACTACTGACCAACAGATGGCGTTATTGATTGGAAATACAGCCGTAGATGGATGTTTTTAGTCAAAACAATTAAATAATAGTTAAAAAAAACTAAAATACACGCTTTAATAAGATATACAACTAAAAAAGTAAAAATAATTGATACTGAATTTAAGATAAGAAAATGGAGTAAAATACATATATTTTATTGTTACAAAGCGTGGGGTGCAGGAGGATAAGTAATTGTTGTAAACACCCCACGCTTTGTAACAATAAAATATATGTATTTTACTCCATTTTCTTATCTTAAATTCAGTATCAATTATTTTTACTTTTTTAGTTGTATATCTTATTAAAGCGTGTATTTTAGTTTTTTTTAACTATTATTTAATTTTTAATAGATACAGTAAGAGTAAGAGCCAACCCGCACTAGGCCAGCGTGGTGGACTATATGGCCTAACCACTCTCAATCGTATTCTCGATTGTAGAGAAGGCCCGTGCCCTGCAGTGGGACGTATATGGGCTGATACAGAATACAGAGTAATTCAAGAGGAAGGTTTATATGTATAATACGTACATATTATTGTACAGAAATCTATTTGTACCCGGGCGAAGCTGGGCCGATAATATAAAAATGCCATTTTGTTGCAGTACACTGAGAATAAGAGTTATTGCGAAGATCTAACTGAGGGCAAGTTCAGTTTTCCCATCATCCACGCCATCAGAAACCAAGAGGGGGACAACCAAGTGCTTCGTATCCTTTTAATAAACCTTTGTATTTTTAATTATTTTACTGGTAGCCGTAGGTCTCTCATATGTGTGAGGCAAATTGGGTAGGTACCACCGCAATGTCTATTTCTCCAGCCAAACAGCAGTGTAAATGCACTGTTGTGTTATGGATTGAAGGATATTGTAGTCAGAGTAAGTGTAGTAACTGGACATATTGACTTAATATCTTATGTCTCAGAACGGCGAGCGCAGTGGAATTCCAAGCATTGCTTTGTAATTCAAAGTGTTATTCGGTTTTGCTATTGTTTATGAGCGGTCGCATTGCATTTAAACTGTTGTTTTGCCGGAGAAATAGACATTGGTGTGGTGGTATTATTACATATAGTTACAACAATCAACTGCCTCGGTGGCGTAGTTGTAGTACGATATAATTGCAAACCTGAGGTCTCGGGTTCGAATCCCGGGTGAGTCATCGTGATTTTTTTTATTAATTATCATATTTGAATCCCCTTCTGGGAGGCGTGAGTCATATTTGAGTCCCCTTCTGGCACTTGTGTGTCTGTGCGTGTGTATTCTGCCTAGTATGTCGGGCTCGGATTACCCCTACCGACTAAACCTTCATCCTCTGGTATCTCTGTGCGTATGTGCGTGTGCGTACATACGTGCGTACGTGCGTGCATACGTATGTGCGTGCATGTGCGCGTGCGTACGTGCATGCGTGCGTCCCCCGTGCGATGTGATAACATTCCTGAGCGTGCAGACATCTTGCGGCAGCGCACTCGCGACGTGGAGGTGAAGCGCTACTGCATCACGCTGCTGGAGCGACTCGGCTCGTTCGCGTACACGCGCGCCACGCTGCACGCGCTAGACAGACACGCGAGAGACGAGGTAACACACACTATACTGATATACGCTAATTTAACTTAAAAAGCTTTGTTGTATAAGTGCCACATTGCCCGCGCTAGATAGACACGCGAGAAACAACCACCACACACTATACTGATATACTCTTACCACTATACTGATATACTCTTACGCCCGAATACTGGAACGCAACTTAAATATTAGTTGCGTTAAACTCAGTTAATCCCGTTCCCCTCGTATCCCATTTTTGTTAGTTTCGAATCACAAAGCAAACAAAAAGTTACTCTTTTTGCCAAATAAACTTAGTGTGACATAAATAGCAATAGCAAATACAAATAGCAAGTGAAGTCGATAATAACATTTCGCAAGTTCGCAAATAAGAAAAAAATTGCGATTTGTTATTATGATTCACTAAGCCGATTGGCTATTATGTGTATACGATGACGTGTAATCTATGAAGGAGTGGATTTTTTTTACGAAATAATTTAAAGAATTTTACGTTTTAATTTTAACACATTCCATCGTGTGTCACATTTAATCGTAGCTACTTTGAGTAACACATTTCTTACGCCCGAATATTCGAACGCCATTCACATAATAAGTTGCTCTTAACAGCGCACGACCCACTTAGCCAGTATATTTAAGCGGGATTTACGTAGTTAAGTGCAACATAATATTTAAGTTGCGTTCCAGTATTCGGGCGTTAAACTTATTTACTAATGACACCTCAATTTTGTTGTAGGTGAACCGACTTGGCGGCAATCCTCAGTTAGAAGCCCTACTCGACGATTTACTCACGTGGAGGCGGGAAGGAGACGACATTCCAGAAATACAAACCAACTGCATTTAAACATTTCACATACTGACTCAGTATTGGACCATTTGAAGACATTGTCAGGTTAGAAAATATTTCTCAAACTTACGGATAATTTTATCTTTGATTTATTTAAAAAACGCTAAATGGTGCGACTAGCTGTGGGACTTACGTGCACTAATTTAAATATATATTTAATATATTTCCATTTTTAATATATTTCCATGTTTAAAGTAGTTCCAATATTATTTCTCCAGTTAATTAACCCTATCGGTTTGAACGACACAAAATACCTTCAAAAATATAACGTGCATTGTATTCCACGAATAGTGGAGAATTAAGTGGTTTAAATACATTAGATAATGACAAAATGATTTTGTTTGTAAATCGTTATAACTTACACGTCACTGCCAAGAACTGAAAATGGTGTGTTATGCACAAAAATGTGTTTCAGATTTGGTTTAGTAATTTTGTTTATTTCTAGACATTATCACCAATTAAAAATGTATTTAAACACAACCTAATAATCGTGCATAATATGATTGCAATTGCTAGGTAGTTAAGAAAAAACATGAATCAATTATAATAATTTATATTTTATATTAAAATAAATATGCCCTATAGGACATACCATTTTCCTTTTGCATTATAAAATATTTTTCATATAAGTGCTTATAACGTTATGAATAAATTCAACTGAATTTGCGACAAATATCAAAATGATAATTACTAGGTTTTATTCAAACATTTGATATTATACGAAATGCATAAAAATCATGTGAAATTAAAAATAACTATATTATTTGTTGCATGTGGGTAAACAAAAGAGGCTAAGATATTATTTTCAATACATTGATTGTTTAGCCTCGACCTTGATAATGTTTTGGTACCCACTACGCAATGGAATACAACCATCAAAAAGTTAAAAGAACGGCGCTTGAGGTCGGGACTATTAATAACTAGGTTTGTTGCGGATGTCGATTTTTTCACATCCGCGGATGCGGATGTTTAAGATCTTATATAAATATAGTATATGAATGAATATTGAAATTAAACTATTATTTACGGATTTTATCGCTTACTAATATTTATCGATTTATTTATGTAAATTTTTTATATTTTTAACTTCCCGATATTTATTTATATTTCGATTACTTTAAAGGATTCATGGTCACGGGGCGGAATTTAACTACCCGTAATTTACAATTATTAAATTAAAAAGTTAATTTAAAACGTGATTCTGTTTTTGCATTTCGGTCTACGCAGAAAAAGCTCACTGAGTCTTGATGTCGGGCAGTTCGACTTTTGGGTTCCGATATAATTAAATGTAGAATTCGATCCCATGCTTGTGCAAGGTTCTAGCCATCTTCTCTATTGATAATTAAATGCATTACCTTCGTTTTGAGGCTTGGGGCTACCCAAGAGGTCGCAAAAGAACACCGTTTCATTTATTAAGTATAACGCCGCGCCGCCTTTTCTGATAACAAAGTGGTTAGAAAGAGGTTCGTAAATTAAACCCACGCTGCAAATAATTGTTCGCTAGGATCACTACTTAGTGGAGAGGATAAAAATCTTTGTGCTATCGGCAATAATATCTTTAATTCCTCTCGATAGACACTATTTAAGAGAATTTTCATCCATATAGACTCTTTTTTAATGGGGTAATAAAGAAATTCTTTTTGGAGTACAGCTTAAGTCCTACCATTTTCTGGTATTTCTCGACTCTCATTTTCACTAGAAGAATCTAACATCATAGCAACAACAAACGCCGCGGATCATGTCACTATTTCTTTCTCTCCCATTGGTGAATGTCACGTGCGAACGGCACGCGCCATTCGTTGGCACCGCCAAATTTCTAGCTTGTCTCATTTTGTATTACATCCGCATCCGCATAAACATCCGCATCGATTATTGCGGATGTGGATGCGGATGCAGATGTTCAAATCTGTGCGGAAGTTCTGCATTTGCGGATGCGGATGCGAATATTCGCAACAACCCTGTTAATAACTATTGTATGTATATTTTCGGCAGATATTCAGTTCTGAATCTTAAGCATCTTACATATACAGTAGAAATAGTGTAGACCTAGTCTTGTTCACAGGATATTACTTAGGTATAATTATTTTATTAGCGCATTTTATTGTTCTAACTTAATATGAACGCTTAATCAATATGTACTTATAAATCTCGATTAGGTACATTTGAGATCTATTATTATCAGTAAATACTGAATACATATTAATATAATATGCTTCTACTATGTGTATTTTATGTATTACATTGTTTTTTTTGCGATCAATGTGAAAGTATTGTATTTTTTCCATCATGTAGTCAGATAAATATTTGCCTTTTATTTTTTGTAATGATTTTATTTATGTTAGGGACGTATGTTATTTCTCATTAAATATAATATATTTTTACGGCATCAGGATCATATTATTAAAGCTATTCATATAAAAATCATATTTTATTGGAGTAAAATATTAGAATTTTTTTATCTCGTGCAGAGCACAGCTCCTAAAATGTATGTTTTAAATGGATAGCTTTGATATCTAACGGTCTTATTCACAGACCATTTCAAAACCTATTTTGGCTATTCCTTTGCCTTTTGAAATAGTTTTATTAAAACTAAAATAGATTTTAAAACTGGTCTGTAATGCCGTTAGTATTTAAAATAGTTATTACTGTTCAATAATCTCGTCTCATTGACAGTATAAAGGCTTGAGGCAAGGGCGTCGCCAGCCGATGGCCTAGGGAGGGGCAAATATTATGGAGAATGAGAAAAATGTGATTGCAACTTACACAATTTTGACGGCAGCCCCCAGACGGTAAATATTATTGTACAATAGTATGATATTTGCAAAAAAAAAAACCGTATCGTAAGACAAGCCAAGTCAAAGATTTTGGTTGCTTTACATTTGGCAATTTTGTTTTATCTCTAGGGGGGGGGGGGCAGCTGCCCCTACCTGCCCCCCCTTGGCGACGCCCTTGGCTTGAGGTGTGAGAGTCCTGTCTCACTTTCCGAGTCAGGAAATGTTTTGTTTGATACTGTTGTTTTGTTTACTTCGATAGAATTTGTCTAGACCAGTTTTATGTGCGTGTGGGGATATACTGTTGGGGAAATTTATATGTGATTGCACCTCATTTTTTGGGGCTTCATTTACGATTATTTATGTTACGTTCTCCTTTAAGATCGCAACACATCTGGATCTAGCTGTGTTCCTTACTAATCATTTGTGATACAAAAATATTTAATGGTACAATGTCTAGTTGAATACTACATTGTGTTTTTTATATTTATGATAAATTCAACTATTATTAACTGCTTTCAAATATTTTAAAATACAAGGATATTTCTTTTTGCGATTCAACATATTATTTAAGTTTTGACATGATTTTACTAATATATAGATATCAATTATATTAGGTTTAGTAGGTATTAAAAGACAAATATTAGAAACAATAAATTTCACAGCCTCCGTGGCGCAGTCGGTTTGACGCCGCCTGTGAAACGAGAGGCCGCGGGTTCGATCCCCGCACCGAGAGAAATGTTTGTGCGGCCCACAAATATTTCTTTCGGGTCTGGGTGTTTGTGAGACCGAAAAGTCTCTCGTAGTTCCTGATACCCACGACACAAGACTCGATCTTAGTGTGGGGTCAGGACTATGTATGTGACTGTTGGGTGTTATTTATTATTATTATTATTATTTGGCAACACCAAAGAACCGCTCAACAGTGTTGCATTCCTCAAAAATGTTGTAACAGCAAAATAAAAGACTTTTAAAAACGTATCATAAATTATCGTTCTCTTTAGAGGCGCAAAAATCCAAAAGGAATTTATTCTGAAGGTAAAATATAAGTTCAATTTATTTTTAGGATCGATTTGTCAGTTAATGCACTTGTTAAGCAGATTAAAACAATTTAGTGGCAATAATTCTGAAAAAATGTCTATCTGAAGCAATATATTATATGCATCTTCAGAATAATTCCTCAGGAATAATGTTGACCAAATATTGTACCAGTCATATGTAATTTAAGGATTTTTCTATACTTCTAAATATTGCTTGGAACATCAGTCGCTTAGCGGTGCTTGTAGGTTTAATAACTTGTAGAATAGATGATTTGGAAGTGTAGATGATAAAATAAAGATTTATAGTAGTATAAAAAAAATGCGGCTTTTTAAAGTATGATGCAAATTTTAGCCACTTTTTTGGCCGATTGTGTTCGATTTTGTTAGCTCGCAATTGTTCAATGATATTTTGTGATGTAAGGTGTTCAAAAAAAGTGTAAAGTAGAATAGCATTTAAATATGCAAAAAAAAAACATTATGAATTCGAAAATAAAGTGGATAATAAACATCTTCATAACATTTTACACTATTATTGAAACACACTGTTTAAAAGCTAGTATTTAAGTTGATCTCTGCAATGTAAAAAATGATTTATATTTTTTTATGATTTGCATTGTATGTGTAACTTATGTAGCTTCAATCTTGCAATATCTAGGACTAAGTTACTAAATATGTACTTAGCACATAGCTAAATAAATGTGCCATGGTAAATGCAAATTTGAAGGTGTGACCATATACATAAATATACATAAATTATTATTATCGAATAGAAAAGTTTATGTTCCTATTTGTGAAAATCATACAAATTATTTTGAATAATAATTTAAATAAAATAATACATTCACCTAATTATAATTCAGGTTTTGAAGTGTTACATATAACATAAAAGAGTAAAATAATAATTTTGAATTTGGTCACATTTACTACTAGCTTATCAATTTAATTAGATAAAATGAATTTTCTGCAATACTTTATTCAGCTGCCCGTATGTTCAATGGAGTTGAAGTACCACTTATGTAAACGATATACTGCATTGTTCATTGTATAAAGTTTGGTATCTTGCACATTTTTAGACTCTGCACATTCCAAATGGTGATTTTTGCTCTTAAAATTTAATGTAGTTGGTAGAACTTAGGCCTAATTGTACTTAGCAGGCACACAATGCTACCAAGCTAGCCAACATCGACAATAATAATGTAAGGTTCTAAAATGCTAATGGTATCGGTTTTTGTAATCAAATATGGTGACAATTATTTAAATATTGTTTATATCATTGTTGATACTGCATCTGGACGCAAATGATCGATTTTGCGGTAAATGGAAGATATGCATCGGTTCAATTATTTTTAAAAGGTTAATTTTTCTAAAAAATAGTCTTTGTTCGAGACTATTTTTTAGACTATGTCTAAAGAATGTACACTATGTATGCCTTTTAACACTTTGAATAAGGCACTCTTCGGTTATGTTAAAATTTCGTGACTTGAGCCACTTAATAAAAATTTGAAAACCGGCATGTGAATTGTATTTTACTTGACGATTCAGATATCTTAAATTACCATTTTGAAAGTTTAATCAATGCATCTCTTCCAAATACTCATTTCGTGTTCCTTCGCAATTGTTTCATTTCTAATAAGTAGAATATTATGTCGGTTAGTGATGGACATTTATTTAATAAATAACATTATGATAACTTGCTAAAAATGTAACATGAATTAAGTAATAAAATACAACGATATAAATCATACTATAAAATCTAAAAGTCCATCACTAAACACTGTTGATTTGAAACTTCAGGTTTTAATGTTGTTTTATTTGAAAATAAATATTTCCTCGCGTGTTCGTTGTGTTTTATTTCACTACACAAACTGTTTTCACAAGTTATTTGATTTGCAAGACATGTAACAAAATACCATAAAAATGACAAGTTACTGCCTGATTAGAGCGTTAATTTGTACAGATTGAAGGCCAATGTATTTAATTTCTTAACACTGCATTTTAATCAGTTTCCCACACTCCTCTACAGTCTACCCACTATGGAATTAAAAATAATAAAAATCAACGACATTCTACCCTCAGTGATTAAGAACAGTTCGTAGGGTACCCACCTCACAGTCGATAAAAAATAAAATTATTATATCGGTAACCTCCTTCCGTTTCTGCTGTCCTAGTACTTTTAAAATTGAAACATCGGAAAATATTGTGTCTTGAGTACAGTCTCAACAAGTTCACAGAAACTTGTCAAATATAAAAATAAAATCATTATGTACCCTCTGTTATTTCATGTTCTCCTAGTACTATCTGAACTCCAGTTTGTCAAATCAAAATACGACCAATAAATATCATGTAATTACCCTCTTATTATTTTATGTTCTCCTAGTACTTTGCGTTAGACTTTGGCTACTCGAGTTCGATAAATAACAACGAGCAAATTATGAATTACCCTCTGTTATTTTATGATCTCCTAGTACTTTGCTCTCGAATTTGCTACTCAAGTCTGATATTATATGTCGCCAAAGAAATTATTAATTACCCTCTTTCATTTCTTATTCTCCAAGTACTTTGCTCTAGACTTTAGCTATTCGAGCTAAATAAATGTCGAGGAAGAAATTATTAATTTACCCTCTGTTTTTCAGATATTATTTATATGCCCTCCATTATGTGTAGAGGGTTTGTGTTTGCCAGTTTGATAGTTGAATTGCCAATAACAGTGTTTTTCCTAACACTATAATATGGATTGATGCAGAGGAGTGTTTTAGGTGTCCTAGGCATCTGGGATGGGAAAGCCGTCCAACCGCTCTCAAGTGATGCACTTACCAACAAGCATGTTCTTTAATAATTATTTATCATCGCTTTATACATATTTAGTGTTATTTATTACTGATGACAGCGGGAAGGTGAAATTAAAACAGAATCGGCAATATTTTACGTACTTTATTAAGTTTTTTTTTTACATTTGTCACAAACTACAGAACTGCGACCCTAATAGTCAAGGTTTTCGTTGAATCAAAATGCTCCTGAACTTTAATATCAACATAAATAACTACAATTAAAATTAAGTTTTATATTAATTTAATTATTTTATAAATCATTTTCATAAATCGTCACAATAAAAGAATATTACATTTTAAAAAATCTAAATTCATATACAAATAATCTCTCTTATGGAAACTAAAAGTCGAAGCTGTATTTTTATAATGGAAAAAACATGATGTTTTATCACAATGTTACGGACACTTAGTTCCCCAGTAGATTCACTATCAAATATACATAAAGTTACAATTTAAACATAAGCATTTTTATTTTTCAAGAAAGCAGAAGGTCGCTCGCCATGTAGAGCTAATCTGCATTATGTATGACTCCGCATTGGGCTATATATTACTCTAACATCGACTATTAAAAGGTACAAAATTTGTAGAACGCTGAAGGCATACGACACGTGACTACACACTGCGAACAAAACCTAGTGCTTTATTGAAATATGTAAAGTTAACTTTGCTCTCCATTGACGCAGAACATGGCTTCTCTTACGTTACACACATTGTATCTTTCCGCAGAAAAATAATTCATTTAACAACTCATTTAAAAACAAAATAAATTCTATTCGATTATTAATGAGTATTTACTAATAATAATATCAAAGAAATACGTCAAACATTTTTATTTGCTTTTACAAATCAGTCAATGTTAGTTAAAGTGAGTAATTTGAACTTAATGTCCATTATTGCACTAGATAAGCGTCAGAACAAGAGAAGCATGTTTCGCATTAATGGAATGTGCACATCTAAAATATATTACAATATAAGAATAAAAATTAATACAATTTCATTAGCACACTATAATAAGAATTAATTGTAAAACGTACGTCATTCACGCATAGACAAGAATTGTCATTTTACTTGCAGAACAAGCAGCGGCAGTTCTCAAAAATAAATGTAAAAGTTGTTATACTAATGATTTCGTGTTTAAACATATAGCTTGTAGAATATAAATGTAAAGTCCTGTTGTCTATGGTCACATAAAATTCATGTCAAATGAGATTTCCACTGCACGTTTTCAGTACTAGTGATGGACCTGCCACCATACTAGATTTCTCATTTCGTCGTCTATAGTTCGGTCGTGTAATAAAATCACAATTCTTGTTGGCACACAGCATTCGTCACACGGGCACACATGTCAACTGTCCGTTCGGATCTTTGTGATTGTGTGACGTCACTTACGTCAACAAAATATCAAATCAGGAGCCTTTCACACGATCTTGCACTAAATTCACTAGCAGCACCGTCTAATTTTGACAAGCGTAAGGCAACACCTTTACTTAACATTTAAGCATATTTTTATAGTCCGTAGTCTATTCAAAAGGCTGAAAGGTAAGGCTAAGCTACAAATATACTACCGCGCTACGCCAATTACCGAAAAATATCAAATTGTTTTTTTTTTTACTTTTCACAGTATATTTTAAAAATCGATATTTGTGAAGAAAAAATAAAATATTTTTTCTACAACCGCATTTATGAAACACTCAGAAAAATCATTGCAATATTCTTTGAACATCCATACACAAAAACTAAGACAGTCAAAATCTTAATAAAAACATAAAAACCATGTTTTTTGATACATATAATAATTTGGTTTTGGCACAGCACGGCAGTGTAGAGGCGTGGTGGTTGGGTGGCACACAATCACAAAGCTGTGCGACAGTGCGGGCAGGGATGGGGTGGTCAGGGGATCCACCCCACCACGTAGCTGCGGCTGCGGGTGAACTGCGTCAGCCGACGAATGCGACCACCTGAAACACACCACGCTCAATTTAAACCTGTATATATTACATATTTATATATACACTATATTTTTTACAAAAATACATAAAATTTAAATTTATCATCAAATTAAATTCTTCAATTAACTGAGTCCATATTGACGAAATCCTTAAAAATACAAAAGGTCCAATCCACATTGAAGATTGTGAGGAATAATATAGTACCTGAAAAAATTATAGTTTTGTAGAAAATTTACAAAGACTTTGTGTAGATTATGCAATACTATATTGTATAGTTTAAATCTAAGTGTATTTCAATTATTTTATAATACTAATTATAATTAAGATAAAGATTGTAAATGAAGCCAAAACACGAATATAAAATGAAATAAATGCATTTATAAATATATGGTATATAAATTGTTAAAATATTTGCAATAATAATATACTTAATAAGCATGATCTGTGCTCATACTCAATTTCGGTTAGATGGGCATTGAGTGAGTTGGGTTAGAATATTTAAATACTATTCTGTTTTTTTTTTATAATGATATCACTCTTTTTTTTATTTTAACACTGTCTGGAGGATTACTCTATACTTCAACACGAAATTCGGATATTTAACGTCAAAAAAAAATCCACGTCTAAAAATCAATATTATTCTGTATGAAACTTATCATTCACTTCGAACTTAATCTAATATTATGAATTACAATAAAGAATAGAAATATATATTCGAACATTTTGTAAATTATTAAGGCACATTCTTACAGTTATAGGTGACGTTTTCGAAAATTCGTCGTGTCGAATTACAGAGTAGTCAGACTTAATTAATATATGGATTTTAAAGATACTCAAATACAAGCTTACTATACAATTTCTACATTTCAAAATGGAAAAATAAGTGTATATTTGAGTAGCTTGGATCTACGATATTTAGAGATAATCATGCGCAAACATATAGATACAAGGTGCAACATAAATATATACAGATAAAAAATATAATAAAATGTTGAGTAAAATGATTTCGGTTAAATGAATATAATATTAATCCTTATGTTAAATATCGACATTTTTTATTAAGAAAGTTTTATGATTTGAATTAAATATTATTTTTCTTTCTCACTTGTGTAATGCATTATGACAGATAAATGTAGTTTTAAATCATTTAAATTGATATATTGTGATTGATTGATGATAGAGATAGCTAATAGTATTGGACATGTGTGCACTTACCATAGGTGGGAGGCGGGGCTTTAAGCGCTATTCTGGCTCCGGCGCTGCTGGCGTACTGCAATGTATACACAGGGATACAGGGCACAGGCCATTACATACAAACATAACATATACCGATATTCGCTTTATATAGCTTTTTTTACAAATTTTGATTACCTTATAGTAAATTAAGCTCCAATTATTTTAATTAAGAATCGATTTATTTATCGATTGTTGATCGATTAGTTTACTTAAGTAGTGAACATGGTAAATCATTAGAAATAAACAAATAAAATTTTGACAAACATCACTAACTTTTCGAGATCCATCGGACAAATCCAAGATTTAAAAATGTAGTTTATTATTTTAGCATAAAACTTATTTTACAGTGAATATCGGTAAAATCCGTTACGGGTAAAATACATCAAATAGGATTAAATTAAAACAATAAAACAAAAAATCACATCACAGGAGTATATTATAAAAACAGTCATGCTTTAATTTATCATCATCACTGTTCGTTTAGTGTAACAGGACTCATTCAGGGCATTCGGTTAGTACTCACACACATGCGTGTAAGACTTGTTTCAATGGATTAGTCATTGCGTATCAAACTCTATTGTCGATAAAATTTAACTGTTTTAATGTCGACAAACTGATTTTAGGAGATTTTTGATCGATAGTCCAACTAAAAGTTTTATTGAATTATAGAACTTCAAAAACACTACAATCAAGCTAACGACGTTAATAAATGTTGTATTAAATTGAACTGTGCTTTTATCTAATAAACAGCTTATTTTCAACGAGTTATACTTAATTCAATAAATAATGCACTAATTAAATTATCGACTCGGACATCTCCTTAAATCAGTGCTAGTCATACTATGGCGATATAATAAAAAAATAGGTGAACACACATAGCCTATCCTGTCTTATCCGGAAGCCCACAGAGGGCCGAAGGCTCAAACGCGCTTGATTAGCAAAGCCTTTCTCTGTGGAAAACACATTATTCCCCAAAAAAAGTAGCACTGCAAATATTGTAATCGGCCTTATGTGCAGCACATCCAATTAAACAAAAAACAGGATTTTTACCGATGTTATGCGGCCGTTTCTATATATTATCATTCCGTTCTACGCTCCCCTCTCGGCTAAAAATCAAATTGTTAACTGTTAAAATTGTTGGAAACACATCGGGGTCAAGAGTGTATTAGTTAAAGAATTCCATTTCAGAGAGACAGAATGAGAGCAGATCTTGTAATATTGAGAAGAACTTGTTTAGAATAGAGTAACAGTGTGTTAAAAGTTGTCAACATGCCACTATTGCCTGCGGATTTTACTGTTTAAAGTGACACGTTTCATTAGAATAGATTTTAATTGGTGCAGTTTTATAGAAACCATCATTTCTAATGATTATACGCCAAAATGATCATATATTCGGTTTGTAAGTTTTCTTTTCTTCATATTCTAATAGTTATCGACATTATGTTATTTTTATTAACCTGATATGATTTGTTTAAGTTGAAAATTAAATATCCTTCACAAAGTTAATCCCCATTAAAATAGCTACAACCGTAACCAACCAAACTGACATGAGTACTCCGAACCGAAGTTTAGTGAAATTTGTACTTATTTGCTGCCCCTAAGTTATGATCATTTCAGCCTAGTATACTTTCAGTTATATTTTATAAAGCGAATTAATGGAATAAACGGGGACTAAAAAACAGCACCGTGTGAGTGTGGCACTCAGTAAGTGGCACTATAAGCTGCAATAAGCGAAGTATTGTTATCGCGCGTGCTCACGCGTTGCCCGGCGGGCTCTGACCTCGTGGCTATTGGCTACGCGCGCCCTTTTGCAGGTTGTTAAAGAATCTGAACTGAAGTCGCAGCGTTAGGTCTTTCCGTACTGTAATGGAACAACATATACTCTTCAACTACTGCAAACCATGGGCGCTCTCGATGACACATTCAATGTCGATTATGCTCCACGTCGAACAGATATTTTTATCGATATTTATCGGTCACATCACTATTATAAATGCATTGACAACGCTCCAAAATATATCTGAAGGAGTTCGTAAAAATCAATATTGAGTGCCGTAAAAATATCGATAGTTCAAAACGTCTGTTCAACGGCAGCGACATAAACCTAAACAGAGGTAACTGGGGGAGGCACGCGTGAGTGTGTGTGCTACTCACGAGTGCGGGTTGGGGTTAATATCGGGCCTTTCCGCCTTCACGAATCGGTCCACTAGTTCGCCGGCGCGCAGTTCGACAGTCCTTTCGCTTCCGTCGTCGGCGGTCTCCAGTTCGGTGGCGACGGGTATGACGCGCTCCTTGGGGAATACTTCGCCGTTGTGGGGCGGCTCTGTGTGTTCTTTGGCGGGTATGACTAGGGATTTCTCGACGGTTTCGGTGACGACTGGGCGGGTGAGGGGTGGCGGTGCTGGTCCGGTGGGGGTGGGTGGGGACAGCGGCACGGCACTGGGCGGCGTCATGAGCATGGACAGGTCCACGCCCACGGCTGGCGGCGGCCCGCGCGGCAGTCGCAGCCGCAGCGACGCACTCGCGCGCTTTAGCACTCGACAATCTACGCACCACGCCCACGGTTATGCAACCACCCATTGTCTGATGCGATCACTCCATATCGATAAAGCATTGATGCTTTTACATATAAGCATACATAATTGCGAGCCCTTTCACATTCACCCCTCCCAAGAAACATCGATAAATTTATTTGACTCGCGTCAGACTCGGGCGTTGTTTCTGCGACGTTTATGTACACGTGTTCTTTTACGTCGATGCGAAATTCATGATGTCTGTTAATAAGCTGAGAATGATCTTAAAACATCAGTCACATCATATGTGCATGTGCGAATGAGCTTTGTACATCGCATGTCGAATCAGTAATGTAACTTCACTCGATTTTATATCATCCAATATATTGTAATTTAAAGCGATTTGGCATAATTAAATAATTTATAATTAATTGCTACCGCATAAAAACTTTGATAAGCTAATGCCAACTATACATAGTGAGCCTACTTTGAATTTTAATATATTGTTATGTCGAGTGAATTACATACTTTTGGTGCTTATGATGTGTGGATTAATTTTCGTATATGAGAGTTTAAAATGCGCATATCTTCACTGCTGTAGCGGTCTTCTTAGTCCATGCACATTCATCTTCCACTTTCGATGAAGTATTCATATCTTGATGGATGTTCTCCGAATGGTACCGGTTCGGTTTATCGTCGAACATAAATGGTTGTCATAAAAATGAATCTAGCGATAGTTGTATCATGTAATGGCAAGGCCGAAAACACAAGATTTCGGTAAAATTATGATTTCTTATGACTTTTGCAAATTATTTTACTATAATTAATTGAATTACAGTAACACAATTCACAATAATCATAATGAGATATTACCACACAATATGGAGTTATATAATACAAGAAACCTGGAATAAAGTATTATAAACTGTCCAAAACGGAGCATGACAATCACCATCGCCGTTTTGACAAATTCAGTTACCAAGTAAAAAAATATCGTGGAAGGTAATATTGTACTATTTAAATTTAAAAAAATCGTTTTTCGTATGTCTATACGCCTGTCTTGACACAATATATCGGTGTCACCTCATTGTATAGGTGGTAGCGACCCGGTTGTGCTACAGACCCGCTATTGTAAAGATCCATGATGGCAACCGCTTACCAACAGACGGGTCGAATGTTCATTAGGCAATAATAAGTACACCCAACAGTCACATATATATACTATATAGTCCTGGGCGTAAGTGCGTGGTGGCCTGTTGGTAAACGGATTAGACGCGACTGTCTGACTTCACGCCAAGTGGATCGAAATTTGTCTAGGCTCACTGACCCCACAATAATATAAAAGTCTTGTATCGCAGGCATTAGAAACTATTACAGATTATTCAGTGTCACAAACACCCAGATCCGAAATACACGGGGGCATTTAATCGAATTGGTTCATGGTGGCCTTAAAATAATATTAACAAAAAATAAAAAAGACGCCGGCTGTGAAACTAGAGGCCCTGCGATCTCCGCATAGAGACAAATGTTTATGCGTTAAACAGGTTTGCTTCGGTTCTACACGTCTGTGACACCACAACTCTCCTATTTCTCCTTTGTATTGAAATATCCTAGTCATTTCGTTTTCACTACAATGTCGATAAAAAAATTGTATACGATACTCATCGACACTGTTAAAACGTTCAATAATCGATATGACTGAAAAAGAGACACCAAAGGCACTAGGAAGATTTCAATACAATCTTACGATACATCGAATATCGTTTTTCGCAGTAGCCCCTATGACTACGTACGTGACTGTTGAGTACATTTTGAAATGACATACGCCCGAATACTGGAGCGAAACTTAAATATAAGTTGTTCTTAACTACGTTAATCCCGCTTAATAAATGGGCCGTGCGGTGTTAAGAGCAACTTATTATTTGAATGGCGTTCCAGTATTCGGGCGTCAGTGTAGTATAACACACGTGGTACTGACTTCTATCGATGTTGCGTTGCAGATGCGAGGCGACACGGTGACGCGCGTCGCTGTACTCGAGGTGAAGGCCGAGACGCAGCAGCGTGGGATTCTGCTCCACCAACTGAGTGATCTCCATCTCGATCTTGTTGCCCAGCACTTGCGACCGCTGTACAGTATACAAGTTATCTACGGCCGTTCTCTATATCCTATCTATCTTTAACAAGAGGTTAAAATAGATACCATTACTAGGTCGGTACAATTCTACACTTCAATAAACTAAGATTGAAATATAGGTTTGTCTTAACTAGCTATCTTTAAACACGTGGACAATATTTAAATCTCTCTATCTTTGTTAACTGAATCACAAACTGTATCGAAATATCTAATGAAATCTCTAGTTAAAGATAGATAGATTATAGAGAACGGCTGCTAGTCGATAATTTAATTGTCGATAGCTAACACATACGATGTTAACGTTTTGGACATTAACATAATCACATTTAAGGGGTGGTTTATACAATTATGAACTGCTAAGTTCTACATTCGATATTTATTGTTATCACAAACATTTTTATATTCGATATTGAACTTTGAATATTGTAACAATAAATATTTTTCTTTCTTTCTTTATATTTATTATGCCAAAAAATATGAGAGGTATTTATATTAAAATATAGAGTTGGTGCACATAAACTTGAGGTCCTGCGAGTATTTCTTGTGGCTGAAGAGACAAAAAGAGGTGTGTGAAGGAGGGGTATACTGTACCTGGTTGGAAGCGCGAAACTCCTCGATGCAATTAGTATGGAGCAGCGCTGCGACGAGCTGCACGACCCCTGGCGGCGATATGAAGTTTGTCTCGACGTTGAGAACTCTAAGCGAGTGGTTTGTACGAAGCGCTTCGGCCAGCGAGCCGGCCAGCCGGTCCGTCAGACCGACGTTCACAAGCGAGACGACTTCCACGTGACTGTTGTTCGCCAACGCGGTGAACAGCTTCTCGAACTTCTCCTCGCTTATGTTCTGGAATGTAGATGCAATTTTGGTTATATTTAACGGCCTTTTTAACTTATATGGGCGTTTCTCTAGAAACTGGGCAACTCATTGTCCCAGGCTAATTTTGTTAAAAAAATAAAAGACCGTAAATATTTCGTATATAATTCCAAAAAGTAATACCTTAATCTACCTCTGCTCAACATAAAAAATCCACTAAAATAAACTTTATTATACTAAAAACGTTTTTATAGTTCTAAAAAACCAGTCCCCTGGCATGTCACCAAAGCAGTATAGTTACTTCAGACTAAATTAATCGAGACAGTATCTATTGAAATTAATCGAATTGTTGTATTATTAAATCAATATTGTTTGATTGTTAATGAGACCTATTTATTTTACATAAATATTATTTTACAATTTAAAGAAATGCAATGAAATGTTGTCTTCGCATTTAGTGAACAGTCCCCCTGTATATATTTTAAATTACGTATCACGTAGCCGAAAGGTTAAACAACGCCTTTTATGCGTGTAACGAAATGCAACAAGTTTGAAGTTTGCGCTGTAGCCGCCAAGACGACCCGAACACCATCTTATTTAGTAGTGTTCGACCGTCTTTCCGTGGAAGTCGCGTTGTAACCTGACAGCCAACAGTCCTCTGGTAAGGATTATTTTACTTCTATTTATGTATTTTAATGATTCCTTCAAATATTTAAATTGTTACAATAGATACATACTTCCTATGTGCAGCAAAGTAGCATATATCAATTACATTTTATGCTACTCATCAATGAAATCAAATTAAACAGTCCCCTGTCTCTCTAAAAGACAGGGGACTGTTTAAGCATCTAGGGGACTGTCTAAATTATATTTGTTGTTGTTTTAGGTTTGTTTTGAGAATTGCACCAAAGAAAAAAAACCACTAAAGAAGAGATTCTACAAAAAAAAGGGAAGCAGAGCGAAAGAGATATGAGAAGATTAAAAATGACCCTCAGAAAAAGGAAGAACTTAAAGTTTGTGGTTCATCTGCCTTATATTAATAAATAGACAGATACTTGTTCCCTGAATAAAATTTATTACATTATGAGCAAAAAAGTTGCCTGGACAGTTTTCTTAGAACGAGTTGCCCAGTTTACAGAGAAACGCCCATATACATACTTTAGTTACTACTTTATTTACTTATATAAAATCACGCTTCATCCCACAAGTAGCATAGGTGCAATACAACCACGTTTCACCTTGTATTTGCCGCCCCGCGAAGGGGTTAGGCAAAGGTGCTGGTAGCAACCAATACACCCTCATTTTGCCTTATACGTTCCATCTCATGATGCGATAGGGAGGGTAACGCCATATCGGACACATATTCCTGACTCCGGGCTGGTAATGAATTGAAAGATTCATCACTTTGCCCAACCCGAGATTCAAACCCGAGATCAGATTTGTAATGATAGCTTAGTATTACTACGCCGACGCAGTTTTTTTTTTATTTTCATTTCCCGAATTTTGATGGCCAGGTTTCATGGTCACGGGGTGGATATGGGATCTAACATGAGCATAAAAACAATTTGATATTTGTATTAATAATCTACTGTACACATTTATCGACGCTAAAATTACGTTCAAATATATGCAACATAATCTAACCTAGAATCTGATACGACAGTAAAAAAATTCCATAATTTATCTTAAAATATAAAATCGAGGTAGCATGTCATGAAAAGGGACACTTATTTATGCCTAGTGTTAGGTTAAATACTGAATCAAATCACCTTAATATTATTCCAATTGAGATCAGTTAACGTCGGGTCATTTTCTTGCACCCTCTTTATAGTTTCGTCGGGGTCTGTGTCGTTGGGAGGGTCCATTGGGTAAACCTGAAAGGAACATTATATTTCCATTAATATTTAAAAAAGAAACAAGACACAGTTTATGTTGCTAAGGCGGCTTCTTATGGAATTTTTTCTTTTACTCTTTCCAAAGCGGTGGTTTTTTTATTGCAATGATTGGCGAGACGAGTATGCCGTTCACCTGATGGTAAGCGATACGATCGCTCATAAATAGTGGCAGGACCAAACAACACCTTTGAATTACAAAGCAATGCTTGGCATTCCACTGCCCTCACCATCCTGAGATATAAGATGTTAAGTCTCAATATGTCCAGTTACTCTGGCTACAGTGCCCTTCAATAGGAAAAACAACAGTGGATTTAGACTGCTGTTTGACGGGAGATATAGACAGTGCATCGCACTGTTGATATAAGAATCGAATAGAACCTCCTCCTTTTTTTGAAGTCGGTTAAAAATATTTGTAAAACTTTAATGTAAAGAATACAAATTGATATAACTTGATTTAAACATGGCAATCAATCGGTAAAATGTTGCTGTAACTATTTACAGTTGTGACTAGTTTTATGTGACGTGCCCCAATGAGGGTGATAGAAATATTTGTATTTGAAACCCTCTTAAAAAAATAAAGAGAAAAAAGCTACTTGCAGTTGCCATAAGATTTAATAACTGTAAATACCTTTGGTTTGGTAGCTTTGGTGATGCCGTCCCACCCGAGGCCGACCGGCTGTCCCTTGTTGAGCAGCGACGCGTGGTACTGATCCTGGTTCATCATCGAGTGGAAGCCCAGGATAGCTGGAAAACAAACAAATGGCATTCATTACAAATATCGATAGAAACTATCGATATAATGACATCGTTGTTTTTGAGCTGAGTAGTCTCGCCTTTTGATTTAAATAAATAAAAATAAATATATATTATATTTATCTACATTTTGTATTTTATTATTCCATTAATTACCAACCCGCATTAGGCCAGCGTGGTAGACTATATGGCCTAACCACTCCCAATCGTACTCTCGAATCTCGATTGTGGAGGATGCCTGTGCCCTGCAGTGGGACGTTTATGGGCTGATAAAAAAAATCGATTCTTTGATCAGGAGACTTGGTGTTTGAGTAACAAAATTGGGTCATTACTAATTCTAAATCAGTATACAGTATGTTGTGTGTTTGTTTGTGTGCATGTTTCTTTTATTTTATCTATGACTTATGACTTGCCAAGAATCGAACAGCCTAGACTAAATATCGATAAAATCTAGGGACAATTTATAAGCATCAATATCGTAATTTAACAGTTTATAAAGGCGTGTACAAAACAAATTATCTCCAAGTGAAGAATCTTTAAATAAACCCATGTTACGACACAGTTGTGACGTAAATAAGAAATTTAATAACAGATGCATACTCTAGGATATAATGCCATGTTTCCCGCTAATTCGCAGATAGTTAGTGTCACGTGTTCGATATTAGTGCAATAAATTTTACATTCAAAATTCATAGCGGTAAATGTTTTATGCATTTTTTTCAGATCACACTGGCGAGCGAGTGTGGATATATAAAATCTTGTACGTAATTACGTGAGCCGTTGTGACAATGCTGGATTTTTGCCAAATTGTCATAAATTTAACACATGCGGTTTATTACAGATGTCATGGAGATGCACTGACTCATGCTTGGATGATAAATAAATAACCCTTACTCTTGTGTCATGGCGGTCAAATTTCCACCTCGCTATGAAAACTGATACCACGATAACTTTATTTCTAAGTTATACAAATCGCCTCCATCAAAAATTGAGACGATGGCACAAAATATTTTCACATACAACGTCATTCGTCACTGTCTCAAAGGTAACTGGGTCGTCAAACTCTGCGAGTGTTAAAATTTTTATGACACTAATAAAAACATCCGAAATATATATGATGGCTATATTATTACAACAGTGCAAACACCACAAGAAAATCGTTGAAACGACCTATACAGTGTAAAAATATCGTTTTCGGACCAACCATTTTAAAACAAATTACAGGTATGATAATTCATATAAATAGGAAAATATGCATATAAAATGTCAGCGCTTTTTATTACTTAATAATATCTAATAGTCAAAAATCTATTATAATCCAGAGTAAAATATATGTAATTCATTGGAACATTTTTATTGTAATAAATACGAAACTATGCTGTAATGAAATCGATATTTTCAATTTTCATATTCATCTTCTCA
Source organism: Hyles euphorbiae (assembly GCA_023078785.2). NCBI lineage: Eukaryota > Metazoa > Arthropoda > Insecta > Lepidoptera > Sphingidae > Hyles > Hyles euphorbiae. Next base: position 15,186,866 of record CM041037.1, on the reverse strand, counting down.
TTCTTAGTATTGTTCTAGCTCCTACAGATTAGAATGTTCTAAGTGGATTAAGTAAATGGAGCCGTTATCAAATATGACTGGCTTTTTGGTCATGCCCGTTTAATCTCCAGACATAGTTTCGCCTTTTATCGATTGAAAAGTAAAGGACCTGGACAGTTTCTGCCTAGTTACTTTTTATCATGTACAAAAACAAAACAATATTTGAAAGATTATAAAAAATCAAATATTAATTTAAGAATATGTCATATTTCTGTAGAAGTTTAGGGAGTAATATAAAGTTTAATAAAATTTTGCATTGATTGATGACCCATTTCCGTCATTGTTGGCCCCGCATAAACGTTTCGGTCGCAGTAAAGCAAGTGTAGGAAAAAAATGAGAACCATGCACCACCAGAACCATGCTTTGTTTATTTGTTTACATTGTGACACAATTAAAATACGTCTCGGTGTATATTTTGTGTAACTTATAAAATATTAGTTCCTTTAAATTCCAAATTCGATGATAAAGCATTTATGTAAACGTATTCTTATTAGATTCAATAAATTGACGGATAACCTACAAAACCTAACCTGAAAATAAGATATGTTTTTGTAAATATCTAAAAACCCTGAACTTCATAGGCTTTGTAACTTTTCTGTATTAATCTTGGAACAAACCTTACCCCAACAATGCAAAACTAATTGATGTAGACGAGATTCGAAGTACATACAGCGCCATACAAAAACTGGCCATGTCCTTTATTTATTTAATCCTTTTTTGCACAATACAAAGATGCCATCAATATAGAGACTTTCCCGCCCTCACACCCGCCACTGCAACTCCTGTCAGCCAGGATCAACAGCGGCACACAAAGATTTGACACCGAGCTCCGGAGCTCGGCGAGTCTCTCAGGGACACTAGCTTGTCTTTAACCCGCATCGAAATTAATCAGAAAGAAAAAAATGCCATCAATATATTAAACAATAAAAATTATAGTATAAGTGGCAGCCTTATCACACTAGGTAATTTCTCACAGGCAACCATGCTCTCAGTACGCCAGTCAGTTATTAATAAAACTATAGCGACACATAATACGATTCTGTTATAAACATTCGTATTGTGTTACGTTTTTTTGTTCCAGATTGCCGTCTTGATTTTTGGCAAACACGCACGAGTTTAAAACTTTAAATAATGAGTGATGTAACTAGCTCTTATATTCCTAGTGACAGTTCCGGAAACTTTCGCGTTTTGGCCTGGAAGTTAACTTATAAATAAAAGTTCTGGATTAGGTCCCTATTATCCTACTTCTTCAACGTATCCGGGCTTGCAGTTAATTTATCGATAACTAGCTGTCGGGCCCGGCTTCGCCCGGGTGCAGATAGTTTTTGAGTCCAATCCACATCAAGAACATATTATTTCGCGTGTCTACTAACTATATTTCCCGCGTGCCGTCGACTATATTTCCCGTCCGTATTGAATGCTGTTCAATCCTGTCCTCTCCTATCCCGTGCCAACTATTCGAATTTGAAAGAGTAGAAAATATGTATATTTGGTTTCCTGACTCATCCCACGGGAACACTATATTTTTCGGGATAAAAAGTAGTCTATGTGTTAATCCAGGGTGTCAGCTGTCACTATACCAAATTTCATCAAAATCTGTTGAGCCATTTTTTCATGAAAGAGTAACAAACATCCATACATACAAACTTTCACCTTTATAATATTAGTAAGGATAGTTCTGGATTAGGTCCCTAACTTCCTATTCCTCGAATGGAAAGCTCTTCGAGTCCCATTAGTATCTAACCTGATGATATCGGGAACGAAACTGGGTTTCCTACAACCTATACCTATTGGTTTTAAATGTACATCGTTTATATATTATAGTGAGGGTACGTAGCGCACGTGAGTATGCAACCTGTTCCACACTCACACCCACCACTGCAACTCCTGTGTGCCAGGATCAACAGTGGCACGCAATGTAATGACACCGAGGATTGAAGCTCGACGAGTCTCCGGGAATGTTTGACTTGGCTTTAACCCGCAACCAAATGCGTGTGTGGTCTGCTTAAGACTAGGATGGTTGGCGTATTTTTGGCGAGGCCTATGGTGGCAGAGGCAGTGAACTGCGATGGGCTTTGTATACAAAGTATATCTAGACTGCTACCGAAAACGAAGCCGGGTGGTAGTTTTAGTGACTACAGATACAATGTAACCTAAATATTTGTAAAAAAGGCGATGTAATATTTTTTCCTATCTCTGTATTTAGATTGTAATGTGTGTGCGTACATGCGTGCGTGCGTGCGTGCATGCGTGTGCGTGCTTGTGCGTGTGTAGTACCTGCAAGGTCGATGATCTCCTCCTGCGTGGCGCTAGTGAGTGCCTGCTCGTACTCGTCGCCGAGGTCGATGGTGATCTGTTCGTCCGCGTCACGCACCTTCTCGGGCGGCGGCGGCGGGATCCACTGCGGACGCAATATAGTACATACTTATATTAATACATGTAAAGCACATTTTAGAATAACCTCCAACTTATTCCACTACCATAAGATAGGATATTATAAATATATCATCGACATATAAATATTGACAACTGGCAGAGTAGAAATGATTATATCCTACCAATTCAATTTCGCTGGTGTGTTAACGTTGAGAATTATAATAAAATTAATTATATAAGACTTATAATTTACCCTACGTAACTATTGCCGAAAGAAAGTGAGGAACCAAGGAAGTGCAATCCACATGTACTTAAAAAATATGTCCGAAATTTTTTACACATATGTACTCACTAACAAAAGCTAAAATGCTAAGAAAAACAAGTCATTATCTTAAGTAAGAAAAACAAGTCATTATCTTAAGAAGCAATGCTAATTGACTTAGGAGGTATTTAAACGTGCATAAATGGCACATTCCCAAACCATATCTGTGGAGGATTTTGTCCGATAACACTCCTTAACTGTGGCATGACTAACTTTGTTATCACACTTCTCCTAATATACACGATCATCCAAATTACGTCAGAGCATTCTCATGACCCGACAGTGCAAACAATATACTATGAAAACATCGTTCAGTAGAATCTCCTCAAATATATTAAGACTATATTTATATCAACTACAATGTTTATCACTTCATCTCTATTGTTAACCTTTGTTTACGATAAAGATACTATGTACAGTAATAATGATAGTTACAACACTGATACCATATCTTAGAAACCACGGATTATCAATTAAAATTACGTATACGGCGTAATTAATGTATACGGCCTTATTCAGACAGTTTTAAAACCTATGTTAGCTATCGAATGTTTTGTCTTCTTCGCTCAAACTGAATTCAAAAGTCGTGCGAAAGGGACAAACATTCGATAGCTAATATTATACTTGAACTGTCTATGAAAAAGGCGATAGAATTTAAATATAAGACAATTCTTTCGTTTAAGCTGGCAAGAGTTACATCTATAAGTAATAAATTTGATAGCCTATTTAGCGCAGTTAGTTTTGAGCCTACTTTGAAACGTGACGCCTCGGGTTCGATTCCCGCACCGATACAAATATTATTTGTGTGTTCACAGTTATTTATTTTGAGTTTGGGTGTTTGTAAAATCAAAAAATCTCTCGCAGTTTCTGATATCCACTACACAACACTCGATCTTAGTGTGGGGTCAGGACTATGTATGTGACTGTTGGTGGATTTATTTAATTATTTAGTTGCTATAATAAATTTCGAAGCCACAGTAGCTACTTACGAATCGGAATATTTTTTAGTAAATAAACCAATCAACAAATATTTTAATTCCATTTATACATCCCGAGACAGTTGATTGTGTCAGCATCACAAACAAAACAGCTGATGAGCTGACGAATGACCAATACGTCTTAAGTAAACTTTTTATTTCTAGCTTGTGTATTAGTTGTGGTTACTGATTAGTCACGGCGCGGGGTGGTGGGCGGCAGACGCGTCGGTGGGCGGGAACCAACAGGACACCTAACAAATATACGTGTTGGTGGCGACAGCTGACGTCACGCGACCGACACATCTCGACGCCGCTCTCCAAGCATTTTTACACGCTTTATATTAGCTTCACTTGTATGTTTGTATGTTTGTATATTTGTATGTTTGTTTGTAACCGACTTCTTTGGGCGCGATTTTGACCCACTTTAAACGGCCAGATTTCGTTCAAATTTTGCACACCTGTCAAAGACCGATGACAATACAATAATTCGATTAAAATATATAATTATCCTGATTAGATTCGCCAGGATTAATTATTCTTATAATTGATGACCATTGCTACATTCATCGCTAGATGGCGTTAACATTGTATTCTTCCAAGAAGCTTATACCCAAATGGAGATTGCATTCCGTATATAAAAGTGAAGCACAAAAATTTGACCTCGAATGACGTTGCGACTGATTGCTATCCTTTTCTTTCGAGTGACAATGAATGAACAAAAAGTCATTTTCATTCATTGTCACTCGAAAGAAAAGGATAGCAATCAGTCGCAACGTCATTCGAGGTCAAATTTTTGTGCTTCACTTTTATATACGGAATGCAATCTCCATTTGGGTATAAGCTTCTTGTATTCTTCAAGTGTCAAATGTTACTACTGACCAACAGATGGCGTTATTGATTGGAAATACAGCCGTAGATTGATGTTTTTAGTCAAAACAATTATATAATAGTTAAAAAAAACTAAAATACACGCTTTAATAAGATATACAACTAAAAAAGTAAAAATAATTGATACTGAATTTAAGATAAGAAAATGGAGTAAAATACATATATTTTATTGTTACAAAGCGTGGGGTGCAGGAGGATAAGTAATTGTTGTAAACACCCCACGCTTTGTAACAATAAAATATATGTATTTTACTCCATTTTCTTATCTTAAATTCAGTATCAATTATTTTTACTTTTTTAGTTGTATATCTTATTCTTTTAATTACTGAACTATTCGCAATTGAGACAATAATGAGCGAGTTGTTTGTGTCACGGAGAGTTATTTCGTAAGCGCGTTTTTGTATAAAAATAATAATTCATTTTAAACAAGCTATTTCACTTCAGCATTCAAATATGAAATCATAAATATGCAATATTGTATTCTGTCTACGATAAAAATGTGGTATTGCAAATGTTATACTTGTTTGTTTATACAATTTTTGAGAACCATGTTTAAAAAAAATGTAGAGATTACGAATTTAAATTTAAAAAACGTATGAGGGTTAAACTTGTAACTGACACTTATACCTTTGGGGTAAGCCTATGGTCAGCAATAGACTTTCTCATTTCTATTACTGAGGATGTTTTTCATTTATTGGCACTAGAATGCGACTGCAATGCAGTGAGAGATAACCATCGTTCGCCGGTCGAAACAATGCCAATCTGATCGAAATTAAAGTCTTATGTCGTGGGTATTAGAAAATACGAGACCTTTCGGTCGCATAAAATCGTAGACCCGAAAAAAAACGATATATTGGCGTGATACTATCGTCTAGGTATGAGGATAGCCTCAAGTCTTAATTCATAGACGATGTCCAACCAATGTTTGATCTATATCAGCCCATAAGCATCCGACTGCACGGCACTGGCCTCTACAATCGAGAGTTCAATAGACAATGTACGTACTCTCGTAGTTCCTGATACTCACGACACAAGACTCGATCTGAGTGTGGGGTCAGGACTATGTCTGTTGGGTGTTATTTATTATTTATTTATTTATGGTTACCTTCTTTCCTCGTACGACACCAGCCACGTAGGGTTTGACCTCGGGCCGGTCGGGGGTCTCCAGGGCCTGTTTGTTGATGTGCTCGATGAGCTTCTTGCGGTTGAGCGGGCCCGTTGGGTCCTTCTCACACGCGTAATTGTTGCGTTGTGACGGCGGCAGAAAGTTGTCCTGAAACCACGTGTTTATTACATTTATTTATTGTAAAATTGCATAAATAAATGTTCAAATTATAATAGTAGGATCTACATGTGATGCCATTACTATAGCGTGCAATATATTTAAACGTTTATTGATATTATTGTAACAAACAACCGTCTGAATATGACGATCTGGTTAAGGTAGCAGGAAATTACTGGGTACAGGCCGCTTCCAACAGGGCTATGTGGCGATGTGGATGCCTTTATTCAGCAGTGAGCTTCTTTTGACTGAAGGGAGAGAGAAATGAATTTGCACGGCAATACAATCGTTCATGCGTTGTGAAAATTAGAGAGCTTAAGGACGGAAAGATGAAAGGGATATTGGGTCTCCACTCTCCAGCAAAACTGTTTAGTAATCATAAAAAAATACAATTTATATAACCTATATTAAAGTTCTGTATCAGCCCATATACGTCCCACTGCAGGGCAACGGCCTCCTCTATAATCGACTACCGATTGAGAGTGGTTAGGCCATATAGTCCACCACGCTGGCCTAGTGCGGGTTGGCGGACTTACATACCATAGAATTTTTTTATAAGTCGCTATGGTATGCAGGTTTCCTCACGATGTTTTCCTTCACCGTTTTAGTGCGTGGTGATTGACTTTCAATACACACATGACTCCGAAAAGTCAGAGGTGTGCCCTGGGATTCGAACCCGCGATCACCGTGAACATGTATGACCAACCTATATTAAAGTACCTTTTTATAATTATTTCCTTATTATTTCACCTATGTTTTGTTTTGCTAACGCGTTCCGTAGAGTTAGTGTTGTTTATGTAATAAACTTTATGTTTAATTGACCATTATATTATTGATCTTGTTTTACGTTCACTTTGACAAAATAAATAACATCACAAATAATAAATGAAGTTCCAGGATTAAATATTAATTCATATCTCGAATCAAGTCCTGTTATTTAACATATTGAAAAGGTCAAAATAAAATCGAGTAATAATTACGTAACATTCGCTTTTATTTTGCAATAAATGTTTATCAAATATATATTTTTTGTTATCTATTTTATACTTTCCAGAGGCAGTTTGAGTTAGTTTCTTAATAAACTCTAGGAATAATACGAAACAATGATTCAATATTTGCTAAGTATCCTTACCGTGTACCGTGTGTTTATATCTTACAAAGATAAATATCTTCGTATTTGTGTCAAACTGATTCATATAATTATTTAATATTATATGTATCATATCGTGAAAATATGTACAATCCCATGTATTTTCTATTATAATAATAAAGACAAAGAATTGCGTAATCTCGTTATAGGTGATACAATAATTTAAAGGTCATTATTTATGCTACTTCCAAATCCGGATTGATTAAAACAAAGACAAAAAAACTCGAATAACTTGTATATCTCGTCTGACATAATATCAAAGGCCCTCACAAATACATTCTTGCAAACATTGACATGAATACCTTCGATCAAATATACACTAGATTTTCAGGAACGGCAAGAGAATTAAAAGCACAAATAAGCGTATGGTCTTATATGATTTTAGTAGGGTCCAACCAACCATAAATAATCTTAATTTAAAGGAATAAGGTTTATTGTTACCTGAACTTGATTATGATTTATAACCTCGAAGTTCGAAATTCAAATGTAAGCAACCCCAGCCACTTTTGGCGTGTGATTTTGTTCCGGACCCTGTATCTAGTAAGTAAATAAGAAATATTTGATCGAAGATAAATACTTACATACATACATACATACATACATAAACTCACGCCTTGTTCCCAGAAGGGGTAGGCAAAGGTGCGAGGGCACCCACATTTCGCCTTGTATGTTCCGTCCCACAATGTGATAGGTGGCGAGCCTATCGCCATATCGGGCACAAATTCCTGACTCTGGGCTGATACTGAATAGAAAAATCCAATATCACTTTGCCCAACCCGGGATTCGAACCCAAGACCTCAGCTTTATAACCGTACCGTAGTACAACTACGCCACCGAGGCAGTCTTATATAAATACTTACAAAGTATAATTTTAAGGATATTAATATTTAAGTGGATATAGTACTTATCACCCTAATCCAAATTATCCCTGTAAGTTAATAGTATAATAATACACACGTTATCAACCATGTAACATTGAGATAAGCGAGTAGAGTGTCAATATTTCGTCTCCATCACGTGATAAGAGAGCTTTGGTAATCAAATCACTATCATTGATTTATGATTATCTTTCAATTTTATCTCACACTGTATTTAGACCGTAGGTTTAGACCTTGACTTAATGTTTACAAATTGATATGGTCAGCGTATATTGAAGTTATATTTCAAAAAAAAATTGTTTGTTTTGCGAGGAATTTGTTTGTCAATAATATAACAAATCAGTTTTCTATTGCTTTTTTAACTGAATAAGATATAAATCTATTTTTTATAACAAAGAAGGTTGGGCAACTTTTTTAGAGCATGCCTTTCGCCTGATGGTAAGCAATACAACACTTCGTAAACAGTAGCAGTAAACAGTATAACACCATGAATTACAAAGCAATGCTTGGCATTTCACTGCGCTCGCCATTGTTACTCTGGCTACAATGTCCTTCAATCAGAAACACAACAATGAATTTACACTGCTGTTTGGGCGGGAAACATTGTGCTGGAAATTCTAGTAAACTACATGGCCCCAATTTGATTAGTGGGCTAATCATATTAGTGTTTTTGCATAATTAAAAAACTTTTGGACCGATCACATTGGCCTCTTCGCGTTGCCTTAACAGAGTAATTTTCTATTGATTCATATTCAAATTGAAGTCACAATGGAATATTCAAATCCTAAAATACTATATAAAATATAAATATAATAAAAGTGTGTGTTATTAAAGAAAAATAGAAACTCTTGGGTTTATGATTATATTTAGTTTAGTAATTCTGCCATTCGCATCGACAAATCAGGATATTTCTGTGCCCGTGAAAGAACGCAAATTGCGTATATCGGTTCATTTACACAAATTGTCTGATTATAATTAAATCAATATAATAAAAAATATGCGGTGTGTATTTAGCGAAAAATTTATGAATTTATTCTATAAAGTCTATTCGCCTAAATCCGAATGTCGGGGAATTCCAATAATCACTAAATTCTCCTAAATATGGCAGTATATTTCGGTCCAAAACATTCATCTAACCGCTATGCCAATTCGGTCGCCCTCTTCAAATAACTCGGATTAATTTAAAGCAATTAGTGATAACAATTGAATTATCATTATCGCAATTTCCTGAATTTTAGATTTATGCGAATGCACTATACATATTTTCTGGTTATCTCGAAAGGAAATCAGTATTTTTATCCTGTTGTGACTAGTTTGGTGGATTTATAAACAGAAATCTCAATTTGTATAGCGCATACATCGTACTTAGTCCCCTACTTCCTCGGTTAGAGGGGTCGAAATAGCCATCAGATAACATTGAGCCTTAGGTTCACGCATTGAGGGAAGGGCAAAAAAATGCAGTCGCCACTTATAACTTCCCGTTTTACCCTTCATAATAACAGTCCCGTGCTTTTTAAACCCTCGGTATACAAGTATTTTTATAAAGTTTGATTAATACCCATACCTAATTTAAGATTTTCCTTTATTTGATACAATACTAGTGGTAGGTCTCTCATATGTGAGAGGCCGTCTGGGTAAGTACTACAGCAATGTCTATTTCTTCCCGCAAACAGCAGTATAATGTAAATGCCCTGTTGTGTTTCATATTGAAAGAGATTGTAGCCAGTGTGCTTACTAGGCATGTTGAGACTTAACATCTTATGTCACAGGATGACGAGCGCAGTGGAATGCCACATATTACTTCAATGTAACATATTTTCTAATATTTATGGACATATTCACACACGTAAACATTTGATTGAACATTGTTTTGAAATATATATAATTTATTTTAAAACATGTTAAGGAATATTTTGTGTGCAATCAACTAATATAGTAAACAACAGGTAATAAATATTTATCCTGTTATATTGGAATTAACACACCAATAACAAAAATTGGTATATCATAATGGAGCATAAATATAATATCTTTACATGTGACCAGGATCTTTTATCTTTATCTTTTGCTAACTTTATACCAAATTCAATCCTTTAAAACTTTGTCAGCCAAACCAAAAATTGTATTGTCAAGGAGATCAAAACTACATCCTTTTATTTACCAGCAATTTTATCACCAACTATACTCTCATCGCAGTTCCATTTATAATACTAACTTTATTTTCTTATGAGTAATCACTCTGCTTATTAGTTGTTATTTTCATTACTCATAAATTTAATTGAAACAGTCATCATTTGACCATTAACAACACAAAATATTATATTTTAAATAACACAATGACAAACATTAATTAATTTGTGACAATAATAATTGCTACATCATTGGTAGCTAAAGGAGAATAAGTACTTATTTATATCAGGGATAAAATACAATATAGCTCCAATTAAATTAATGGTTAAATTAGTACTTAATTAATGCAATACCAACATCAAAATCAAGTCCAGTTAATAAATACATAAGTAATATAATTAGGAGGTAATTTAAATATAACACATTAACATTTTGTGCCTATTGACTACTCATTATTTATACAGTTGTATGCAAAGAGTGAAGAGCCGAGTTCTAACCATTTAATAATTCTAAAGATGGGCAGTTACAGTTCCGTGGTTATTGGAGCATACTGTGTAATGAGTTTCATAATAGTCACCGTCATTAGAGTTTATATGGGTACCTTCCTAACTGTATACACAATTGTTTATTGTTTATGATTGGCAATTCATTTATAAAGCTTTATTGTATACCATAAATAAAACAAAAGTAAACAATTCACACTAGAAAAACTACTAACTATTTGTCTTAACCATTAATATTACAATTATAATTATTGGTATGCATTAAAAATACTATAAGTAATGTGTCATTGATTATATCAGAGTTTCATAATTACAGAGTTACTACATGAATATATTGGTTTGCATTTTTTAAGTCATTTATAATAATTAATTAATTGAATAACATCTAAAATCAACCTAAGTGTAAATCTAAAAATCCATTCTATTTTTACATCAACAGGAATGCCCACTGTCTATTTACAAAACAATAACTTAATACATGCCAAACATAAAACAGATTTGGCTGTTGGCCAGACTATGCCTATTCATATGGCAACAAAAAGAAAAATTCCCACCAAATTGCATTAGCCGCTTTAATTTTTCCTTCGAATACATCAACACAGTGATAATGACAAGGTAAATTGTGAGAACCAAGGTAGTGTTACAATAATTTAGTGTGTTCATGAGATAAATTAATCTTTTTTAATCATCTTTATCCTATTTATTTTACAATTTACTCAATTTAAACGAAAATATCACTGAATCTATTACCGCATAAACCATACTGACTTATTTTTAAACAAAAAAGAGGTCTTTTGTACAATACCAAAGCATAAAAAAGGTCTTATTTTATTTATTAAGGTTCATCAACAGAAATTACAATAATATTATTGCTATTATGGAATATACATTTGTGGCATTTTTTTAATGTATTCCAAAATGATGAACACAGCTTGCACATAATTAAACATAATGTTTTTAGTCAATAAATCCATGGGTATTATGTATTATGAGAGAAATTATCAACAGCATCAACAAGTAACTTTCTAAACAATCTATCCCATCAAAAACATCCTGTAAAAAAAATCCAAGTCTCACAGCTCAGGTTTTCTACCGCAAAAAGTTGTGAGATGCATGTAATACCAAGTCGATTAATTTATTTAGTCCTTAAGGGACCTTCTATATAAAGTTATTACGTTAGTTATTACCATATCAATAGTAAAAATTCTTTACGTTTTAAATAAATAGATCGACTTGGCCCCCTAGCTCCCTAACTTGCTCCCTAGCAATACCTACGCCAGCATACTGACTAAAAACCTCTCGATAACCCTTTTATCATTCAGTTTAAAATGTAGTAACTTGTATGCAATTGCATAGTAACAAATAAATGAGTTAAAATGAAGAATGAGTTTAAGGTAGATATTTTTAAGAAATTCACTGTTATTTCTATACTATTATTATTTACACTATTAATTACAGGCTTGTATTAAAATATTTTTTTACACAATTTTTGCATTAAACACAGGAAATGCTAACTGGCTCTGATATATCCAATGCCTATGTGAATTTACCAAATCTAATAATATTAATATTATCAATTTAGGTATAGTTTCCATAACAGACACATTAGAAGGATTTATTATATTATAATTATTTTTTTTATAAATTATTCATATATTTTTTGACCATTATAATATTATATCAAAATAAGTGTTAAAAATTGTGAAATTAAGTTACAAATAATGGTATTATTTTCTAAAGAATAACAGATAAAAAATAGTCACAAACCAATGGGCTACGAATGAAGGTTAAGCATTATTTAATGTGACCTTAGTCGCAATTTACAGATAGATAGTAATTGAGTGATGTAAACCTGTATTATGTGGGTACATAATCTTACACACTGTAAATTGGATAAACTCAGATTTATTAATGTAGTTTTGAAACCAGATAAATAGACTAGAGCATGACATCATCATTATATTTAGTGACAGAAAATCTACTACAGCATACACCTCCCCCAATAATAACTAGTTATTGGCAGCAGCTTTCATGTATTAAATTTATCCATTATTTATCCTGTGACTTCTTAAACATTTATTACATTCAATAATCATGATTCTGGCTATCCCAACAATCATAATCAGGATGGTTGCCATAGAATGTATTACAATTTGTTTCTTAAATTCGTAAAATTGGCCAGAAATTTGTTTAACAAGTCACTTCAAGTTACAAGTATACTATTCCTACTATTGATAAGGTTCATGACTCAGAATAAAATATTTAATATTTTAAATGTTGTTACTAAGCTGGACACCAACCTTACTTATAAATAGAGAAAGTTTATCTCTTTTGATCTGATATTAAATATAGTTTGAGACAATACATGTACCTATATTATTTATTAGTAATTACATTTTAGGTCCCTAATGCCTAAACTATACCTATACTTCTTGGTGGCTTGCTGATCCTAGCTGAATATTGTATTCTGTTCCTGGTTCAATGCCGCTATTTGTGTTTCATAAACAAAGAGGTTACTTACGTCTGGATCAACCTCCTTGGCGAGCATGGTGAGCTCCTCTTGCGTCAGCTTAGACAGTAACTCGTCCACGTCCACCTCATCGTATGTCGACAACTCCCGTCCGTACAATTTGGCCGGGGTCGTCATCGTTGTGGTCTTCGTAGACGAGGATTTCTACGACCAGAAAAACACTTCTATAACACCACTTTCGACACAATCAAGGTTTTTAACGACACAACCAATTATTCAAATACAGTCACAGTTAAAATATTGCATAATAAATGCAATAAATCATTAAATTATTAGATAAAACAATATTTTTTGACAAGCCACTCGGCGTACACCACACCCACAATTTAATTGATTGTAGAAAATATAACGTTTTGTTTGTGAATAGTAACACTTGAACCGAATTATTCTATTAATAACTATAAAATAATGGTAAAATATTAAGAGGTTATTACATTATATCAAATGTACAAAATAAAACTCCTAAAAATGCCAAACTCAACTAACGACACACGCGCCCTCTTGAAATGACAAATACAGACTAATAATGTTCAAGAGTGAGCGAGATAAAGATGACCAAGTTAAACAGCCTTTTACTTAATGTGGAAAAGAGACAAAAGATAGCAAGTGAGGTCTGACGACCGAAGAAACTCACGGCTGGTGGAAAGAAAAAAGATTATTGGATACCGGTTTTCTTATCATGGCGTTAAGTATAAAACACTGACGAAATGAGTAAGAAAGCGAAAAAATATGGAACAATTAACAGGTCGTAATAATGAAATAATAGATAATCGTATCATGCATATCAGTGTCTGTAACATTCATTTCTAGTAAAGTATATTGAAGTGCGAGTTTACTTATCACTTATCAGTTATCACCAAGTTATCACTAACAAATGAAATATTGATTTTTGAAATCATATTATGTCACCATCAAAAAACTATGATTATTTGGTAAGGGAAAGCTTTGTTCGTTCAAATAATTATGAAACACCTTAAGTTTATTGAAGTATTACATTATGTAAATAATCTCATGACTTCAGCGGTAATTTTTTTTAGGCAGTAGGCACCCCTATTGGCACAAACGTGTCTTAGGTACTATTAGTAATTTACGGAAATATTAGTAATTTGCCACTTCTTCATGAAATTTATAAGAAACTATTGTAATTTTACCCATAAATAATACCTTTTTAAAGCAAAGGTTTTAAAAACGCTGGAGAATCGAGCATCTATAATTGAATCGATTAGGTAGAGCTGATAGTATGGCGCCAGATTACAATGTGGATGAGTCATATTTTATTCGCAAGGCATGTAAACTGCACTAGTTTTGTTATACGATGGATTCGTTTAATAAACATTTTACCAGGCACAGACACAGATATCGGAAAAAATATTTATACTTTGTGCATTCTAATATTTATCTATCAAGGCTCAAAATCGCTATCAAAACGCAAAAATTTCTAAGGTAGCATCTAGTTTTCTCTTTATCGACGTGAAATGAATTGTCTAAAATGATTAGGTTTAAGTATCGTTTAATTCTCTTAATATTCCCGAATACTGGAACGCCATTTAAATAATAAGTTGCTCTTAACAGCGCACGGCCCACTTAGCCAGTACATTTAATCGGGATTAACGTAGTTAAGCGCCATTTATATTTAAGTTGCGTTCCAGTATTTGGGCGTTAAGGTAACAAAGTAACCAGCAACTTATGTGAATCTTCAGCAAGTGCATTAAAATTCAGACATCATACTACAACGACGATTACGTAATGGGTACATTATGGCACTCCTCGGCTCGCCTACATTGATATTGAACTCGCGACCTGCACACAACACATTACGCACGCGTGTCACCGTTATGTGGTCAATTATGTCCGATACTTATGCCATAGTTTGTAGGTCGTCGGTGTACATTCAACGTCCCATATTATATACATGGAGTCCAGCTGATAAGTTTTAGGAGTGTTTTTTTTTTCAGGATCGTGAAGCAATATTTACAGTAAAGATTTTAGTATTCCCAGCGCCCTGGACAAGATGACTAGGATGCGGTCGGTACAATTGTTGGGGCGAAATTGTTACAGCATGGCATCTCGTACCAGTCATCCAAAGAAATACAAAGTAAAGCAAAGTGAAAATAAACTTTGCCTCAAACACTTCACTATACCTGGCGCCTATACTAATGATTGAGTAAATTTATTTCGATTTTAAACATCTGGTGTATTATTATTCAGGTCTGAGAAGAAATTTTTTTCAAACGAATATCATAAGCAAACTGATCTGTCTGTTCGGTTATTTAAACCTGTATTATTACATCATACAGTCTATGCAGTTTGCACGCTATCACTGGACCAATGAAGTGATAATGGCAATCTAATAACTTGATAACATTGATAACACGTGTCATTCCTGTACCTTAATTTATCATATAAAATGCAATGTGAAAATAGCGAAGCAGAATGGCAGGGCGCTAGACGTGTCTTTCGTTCATACTAAGAAAATACGTTTAAACAAATATAGAGCGAATTTCTAGGAACAACATCGTTAAACACGGAACACAAGAAGACAACAATAAATTATGATTTAGAATATTTGTTTTGTCGCTGTGGTTGGTCTATACGTCTAGACATAGTTCTAGTTTCGTATCCTTTCCTACTTATTCAAAAGTTTGAAAGAAACACGAAATGTATCTCCGAGTATTATTTTTTTCTGTTATACCTAAAGTAAATGAAAAGCATTTGTTATTTCATGAAAAATTGTGGATGAAAAAAAAGTAGGTATAGTAATATCAAGTTACATAGATCGATACTTTTTTTATTAATAGGATCGAAGTACAACATTCGTACAACATTATGGTTGTTCTTAGAGGCAACATACTTATGATGCCAACAAACAAAAAAAATATCTCGCAAATATACAAATAATTTATAAATACTTAATAAAAATGATCATCTTTACATCTAAAATGAGATAGAAATGTCTACAACAGTTTCATGAATAAGATTTAAATAAATTAATGTGTTGGTGGTTAACACACAACTTAACACTGTTAAGTTAAATTGTTTGACAACTCGTCGTGTCGCTACATTTATTGAGTGGTGCGGCGAAAGTAAAAGTTTAAAAGTTGACGGAGCACAAAGCATACAGAAAGTAAAGAAACATTGTGACAAAAGTGTGAGATAGAGAAAGAATTGATGCGGCCAGTAGCTGTCCCTTTCTAGTACTGACATTGGCTCGAATCAAAGCTTTTTTCTCTTTGGCGCTCGGGTTCCCTATAAAAGTCCTATGTCTCTCCTATTTAATAACATTTCACAGAAGTTTATTATTTAGTTCAAGGTATAACTGTATAAGATAGAGTATTTAGCATTTTCTCAATTTATACATATATGTTTGTTGGTTATATACATATCAATAATGAAAATTTTCAATTATAATAAACAATAATTTTAATTTAACACCGTAAAACAAGGATGGATGGGGTATGAACGTAATCTCCTATATTTCTTATGAGTTTACGTTCTTATCCTTTAAGCACTACTATTGCGGTGTTATGATTATAAAATAATCATTGGTGTTACCCCAACGTTTCTTACACATGTTTGTTACTTAATAACAGTAGGTTTGGGAACCTACTGTTATTACTTAAGTGGGCTTAAGCTTTGGTGAAAACTGAATATAAATATAAAATATTGTTAAATAAGCATATGCAATAGGTAACCGTAAGGTTTTATTTGACTTAAGTTTAAGGCCGCACAAGTCACGTTTAAAAATCGAAAGGTATATTGCAACAATAATATTCGCATCGTCAGTAAACAAAGAAGATGTGTGGAACGTGATCATTCGTTGCTTCGTGATGGTATACCAAGTTTTAATCATATGAAATAATAACTTTGAGTATAATTTACTTATTTATTCCTCGGGATGATTTATTTAATTTTAATAACAACATGATTGAAAATAATTGTATTATAATAAGGTATAGGCTAAGTTTTAGAAAAGAGCTAGGGACGTTTAGCCAAACATCTTATGTACCAAAAGGATATTAGTATTAAAGGGTCCTTTTAGACGTGGATAGCTCTATGCGATTTCTCAAAGGGAAAAACTCACAAAAGTTATATTCTCGATAGTCAAACCCAAGGCTAGAGTACACTGCTGCTTTGCCAATGAGACAACTGGATGATTCAATTTATATAAAATGTACCTATATAATGTTTTTAACAGTAAAACAACGTTACAAATATTTACGTTAATAGCCAACCAAGGTCCTTCCTAAAACAAACAAGTTGTTTGTTGATGTTTCTTTTTCCTTCACATTATTCCTTAGTTTTACTATTGTATGAAATAAAAAATACGAAAACATAAGATAAATAAGGTTTGTCTTTGGTTTTTTCAATACTTAAAAACAATATTTGGTCCATCTTACTCATATCTTACTCAAAAATTTCCATAACATCGTGTTGGAAGCGGCACGACGCGTACAATATTGCGTTTGAACATTTTATGTAATATTGTAAGTATTTTATTAGGTAATTATTTATTTTCATTAATGTACATAAAACCTACAAGCGCCTTTTTGTGTTAGACATGGGTATTGGCTGCAGACAGTGTCCTACAATGTCCTATTCGATCCGTGGGGAAGGGCTACATTCCTTAATAGATTTCCAATGGCTAAAAAATATCACTACGATCGACTATTTTCGAACACGTAGCATTTACCATCTACCACAGGACCCAACGTGAACCTTAGATTTCTTGAAGATCCGTCGAAACAATTAACAAACCTCGGCGGGGTTAGTTACATCACGCAAGATTGTATCGAAGTTAAACTCTGCATAAGAAGTGTTAATATCTCGAACAATGAGTCAATTCATATAGAAACCCACACGCCAACAACCGTTTGATATACGTTTAAATTAACAAGTCCATTGTCTTCAAATTAACATCAGCTAGAGAGAGAACAGCCTTTGTTTCTTACAAAATCGTTGAGATAGTGTGAGCAAGCAATTAAATGCTAATAATAGGTAATTTGATGTTAGGAATATTCTAGACGGATGTATTCTTAATATTATTTGTGATGGTTTTATAATGCGTTTCTTAATTAGGTTTTATTTTGATAAGCAATTTAAGTGAAATATAATGTATTTTAAACGTTTCAATATCCATCCAGATGTTTATATGTATAAGGGCCCATAGTATTTTTATCCATGTATTTTATGTCTTAAATCTGCATAAATAACCGCATTGTTCTGAATAATTTATGAGCATTAAAACATTTTATTGCATTGTATGTTAAACCAAACAAAACGTCTAATATTCAGATTGGAACTTATGAATTAAAACAATAATAAAATCAAGTTGTAGGTATGCCCGATACATCTTCAAAGTCGAGCAAACGGCCGCGAAAATTCTTACATACCTACAATCAATTGAAAAGGATGACACAAGAGTAAATGCGCGACAATGATTGATATGTATCGATAAACGTTTGTTCCTGTTGACCACGCGACTAGGCCGACCGCTGGCCAAACGCCAGTCTGCTATAATTGGTGGTCGCCACACCAGAGACAAGCGGTATTCTTAGCAGCCCACTCGGCCACTGGCCTTCCCGCCATACGCATGCGATACACACGAAAAAAATAATAAATCGCACCGTTTGCACTTGACCTAGTATTAGGGTTGTTCGTTTACGATTCGCGAAAACCGGTGAATGACCTCTGTGTTGTCTTTCAAAACAGAGACTGGATTAGAAAAAACTGTAAAGAATTTCTTTCTAAACAGGCTAAACACAATTGTTTATGAATTGAAAATATAGACAATCTGTTTGTGACATTCATGTCATTTTTTGAAATTTTGTGTAAGCGTTCGTGTTTCGTGTAACTAGCAAAATAAATTATAATCGCTTTATGGCTTAAATTTTAAAGATGTCGTTTCCTTATGGTCCTCCGTATCCAGTGTCCCCATTGATAAGGGGTGCAAGATTTGCTCTGCTAATACTTGGTATTTTTTATGCGAGAGTCAAACAAACCATGTATAATTCTGTGGAAGCGGATTATAAAGCCGAAAAAGCAAGGATAAAAGCGCTTAGAGATAAGGAATTAGAAGGTGTAAGAGCGAAAATTGCAAGTGAAGAAAAAGAAAATGTAAAGGCTTTGGAGAGTGGGAAGTTATTTGACTCGAAAGATGGCAAATAAAAAAGCGTCTCATGTTCTTGCATAAAGTTATTGCAATAAAGTTATTTGTTTATAACTATTTTTCCTTTGTAATTAAGCAATCACTATTCAGCTAAGAGCTGCATTGTCAATTTCTTGCGAGACGCTGTTCTCATTATTTCATTGTGTTGTATATTAAAAGTGCTTTGTTTTCAATACAAAAGACAGTGAGATTTAATGATTAAACCGTGAGTATCAAAACTGTACTCAATTGATTATGTATTTTAGCCTTAAAAAGCGAGCGTTGGTAGATAAATCGAATGTCAGTGCGACTCTCGTGCGACGCGAAAGTTAAGAAAAGTAGATTTTCACCGCCACATATAAAATGCTGGCTTGGATCCATTGTCACACGTGTTAAGTTCACAGTGACGTCATTAGCATGCACACGAGGTTCACACCACAGATTACTTAGTACTACAGATGGTTATGTCGCATAGATAAAATTTGTCCTCCAAGCCTCAACTAGTAAACATGACAGTTTTTTTTTTTTTAATTTACCGCGACGCTTCGTAATATTTCTGCCTGTTATTTTCAAACTCTGGCTCTACATCCTTTGAGTCATTTCTAATAGCTCTACACCATGCTCATAGTTTCGGATTTAATTTTTAGGAAAATTAGGTAATTAAATGACAATACATTTTATTATTAACTTCTTTTATTTTTACTTTTAGTGATATACCTTGCAAGGGCTTTTTTTTGCATAGATGGCAAACTTCTATTTTTTAATCTAAAGACATCAGTGCCTTTCAAAATCTTATTAATTACATTGCACCAATTGTTCACTGTTAACCGCAGAGATATATCTAGAAAATATTCCACAACAACATTTTTATGTAATTCGCATTCAAGGAAGTCAAATGAATACTTGGATAAAAAATATTTTTTTATTTCTTTTAATATATTCTTTTTTTCAGGTTGATTTTCCAAGTATTCATTTGCTTCTTTGATGATCTCACCGAAACATCTCACGGCCTGCTCTGATGGGTAGGCCAACTTTCTTTCACAAACACTTTTGAATTCTCTCGCAGATATATATCTGTGGATATTTGAGTCATATATGCTTGTATTTTCTGCAACTAAATTTATTTTGCATTGCCTGCAATTAATTTTATTTATTATTTTACTGACGACCCACCCAGCAGTGTAGGCACGTGAGTGTACCAGGAGACGTTCCTGAGCTACTGTTGTAGGAATATTTTCTAGATTTACAAAACCCAGGTTAGAGGATTCAGGTGAATCTTCTAGATTATTTCCTTGGTATTCGAAAAGCTTATTTAATATTATCAACTGTTCACCTGAATCCTCTTCACAATTAAAACTGTCTGTATGAAATTTTATAAATCTTGTGATCAACAGTGACTTGAAGGTGTTTTTGAATGTAGCACAATTGGGATTTGTATTTCGATAATTGTACGCTCGTACTTGCCCAAAAAAATTCTCTATGGGGTCTGAATTAAAAAATCTAGGCCGCATTACTTTGATGCCTTTAGTATTAAAAAAATTCCATAGCCTTTTTAAACTTTCTAAGGTAGTAACCCAATTTTTTAATGATGGCACACTTCTTTCATTGCCTGTTTTTTGGTCTATAAATTTAATATTTTTCAGTTTTTTTACAGCTTGATCCCAAAAAACTAGGTGGTTTGAAGTTGCTGTCATGGCTTGCCTTAGCGGTTTATTATTTTTGCCACTTAATTTTGTTCCATTCGCCGAGTCGAATAGGTCGTCAAAGAACGACACTATTTCAGCCGTATTTCGTAGCGTCGGGCTAACTGGTGTTCCATCAGCAAATTGGGCTATAACAAAAATTATATATAGTTATTAATCAAAATATATATTTATACTATACAAAGCGTGAAAACTAACAAACTTACAAAATTGGGCAGAGTAAGACAACGTAGCCGCAACTGTCTTGCTAAATACTCTTACACAGTTTTTTACCTGCAAAGAAAAAGAGGAACTGATTTATTTTGATCATTTTTTAAATTCTCCAATGAGATATATAATAATAAATTACCTTCATTTTCTTAATTTTTTCTGGAATGACATGCTCGTCATTCAGTTTGTGTAGTAGTCGCATCTGCGCATGATTGCAGTCTGTTTTATATACTGAGACAATATCATCCCACTTTGAAATTTTGCCATCAAGTTTTATATCTTTGGAAAGGAAATTATTCCTCAACCCTTTTATAAGGTGGGGAGGATCGTAAATTACACTTAATACGTGACCATTAAGTGCTATAAAGTCATCTGAAAATAAATTCATTCTTATTAATTTACTATTACTATGATGTATATTATATTTATTACATATGAATGTATATAACAATGATTGAAAAATAAACTTTTTTTACAAATGCCATGGAAAATTCAGTTTGTTAGACATCTTATAAATATATTCACCAAAATTGAGCTTTTTAATTCAAAGGGAATAAGCATTACGAAATCGGCAATACTTTTTTATGGAAAATAACTCCTGTATAACAAAGGGATTTTATGTATTTTCGATAAAATTAAATGTTGCAAATATTTTAACTTTGTGTCATTATAAATGATTAAAAAATATTTTTTAAGGTGTACATCATTTGTTGATGGTCAGGTCACATATTCAATTCCAGTTGTAAAGTATTTATACAAAATTTTAAATGAGGTAATTTTGACTCACCAATTTTTTGGCCAGTAATTAACTGTTCTCTGCGCGTTTCTTCCTGCAGGCTCTTAAGAGCAGACTGAAACGCCGTTCCCTGATCACAAACCAGAGCAACTGGCAACAAACCAGTGTGGCTGATGGCAGTGATCATTTTTGAAATAATCTGTTTTATTTCGAGTGCAGATGATGTTCCTTTGCAGAAATAAAACGCTATCGGCTGAAGCCATTTATAAATTGAGCCCCTTAGTAAAAATACTAAAGCATGATCTGCAAATTCATTTTTTTTCTTAAGTGTATCAACAAAGCCTATAATGTTATCATTTCTCCTCTCATATGTTATAGCTGTGTCCAGTGCTACCTCGTCAAATATAAGGGAACAATATTTTTTATTTTCTGCCCATGTTTTGACCTAGAATCAAATTTCAAAATATAGAATGCAATAGGACACGAAATAATATTTTGCAGTAGTCGAATTTCAGAAAATCTTAGGTTTAATTAAGGCAAATAAATTATGTGATACATATATAAGTAACAAAATATTATTACCTCTTCTTTGATTGCATCAAAGATTTGAGTATTGATGCCAGTATTTATGTTGAGACCCAAAACTAATTTATTAAGGGTGGTCTTTGAGGGTAATATAAAGATTTTTTGTAAAAACCTATAGCACCGAGGACTTTGCTTCATTATTGACAAAGCTATCAATTTTTCTTCATTTGAAAATCGTCTTCCTTTTGCTTTATTAGTGCATTGCTTGATTTGCATCCACAGAATTTTCTTGGCAAATGGATTCATTTTCCTTGTTAATTTTTCAAATGTTTTTTCTTTTGAAAATTTTAGGGCTCTGCGTGCCCTTAACGCATATTTTAGCTGCTTCTGGGACTTGCGGTATTCAGAACGCAGTTTTTCATATGTTGGTGAAAGAACTTTCTGAGGAACAATTAATTTCCTTTTTCGCACCACCATTTTAGTTCCAATATGTCTGTCTGAAACTGCAAATAAAAAGTTTTTACTATTTAACATAGCCATTGAAAATTCTATATGATTATTGTGATTTAAACAAACACAATATGTCGTGTGTAAAGATTAATATTATTCTATAATCACTAGTTTACCTGTTAAATTAACTGGTTGTGAAGTGGAAGGTACTGCTTCTTCAATAATATTGTTTCCTGATTGCATGGTTGTGGTCACTGAAATGAAAGAAAATTAGATTAATAATCCTGTTGCCTAGTCCATTTGCTCCTTTATACACTTATACTTAAAATTATGAAACAAGGTATAACCATCTGTAAAATCATATTTTTGGAAGCTTGTAGCATATTTTTCAATAACATGAGTCCTGGTAAAATATCATTGTTTACAACTAGCCATAAACCAGCAAACTAGCCATCATCTGTGTCATTCTATACTAAAATTATTTTGGGAACAAGCATTCACATTTTTCAATTGTATTCAATTTTGTATAGTGTAATTGTTAACCATAAACGAGTAAACCAGCCCATCTGTGTCATTGTTCAATGCTAAAATTGTTTAGGGAAAAAGCATTCATATTTTTCAATTGTATTCACTTTTGAACAATTTAGTTGTTAACAACTGGCCATAAACCAGCAAACCAGCCATCTGTGTCATTGTTCAATGCTAAAAATGTTTGGGAACACTCACATTTTTCAATTGTATTCATTTTTGTCTGTAATTGTTTACAACAAGCAATAAACCAGCATGGCCATCTGTTCTATTTTTAATTGCTGTGCCGAATTCTCAGGAAGGGTATTCAACATTTTATTTATATTTCTAATTCAATTCAAGCTTCAATTGCATAGGGCCTTACTCTGAAAATCTGAAACCAAGTTCGAAACTTCGCACGAACAAAGTTTATATACGATTCAAATATACCTAGATATACTTATGGTCTTTATTGACTTATGGTCGTAACCACAGACCTATGGTTACGATGTATGTGATACAAATTCGAACTTTTACAGAGTAGGAACATTTGTATCATATATAAACTTCAATCATCTGAAGTTTCGAACTTCGTTTCGGATTTACAGAGTAGGGCTCATGGTTATATGTATCTCAAATCACACACGTCATTGTAGTAATAAAAATAAGCCTATTTTATGCAACATAAACCATCAGATGTCATAATCAGGGATGTACCATGTACTTTAAACGTTAAAAATCTAAATATATTCTAAGTTAACCAATTGCATTAATAAAAGGAATCCTATGTCTTAATTTTGGTAATAAGCTATCTATGGGCAAATTTTATGTTAATCCATTCAGTATTTTTTACTTGAAAGAATAACATCATTATCATCATTCTTATTGGTACTTTTATAATATTGAGTAGGATGCAATTTTGCATATTTACAACATTAACAGTTTTTTAAAAATACTATAATCATACATAACTCTGTTACAAAATTATCAAATAGGTGACCTTAACTGATAAACTCAAATCATTTAGATTTTCTGCATGTTGTTACTTTACCAGTAGTGAATCATATTTAATAGTTTCATAGATTTATATGTTCTTAATATAACCTACATTATTTGATTAAATCTTGGCTAATATTTTATACATAGAATCAAAGTACAAGCTATTCATTGCTCATTAGGGCAATAGAAATCACTAAAAGCCCTAACATGCTAAAATATTTAAATAAAAGGCATACCAACAAGCTTATAAAAGAAGAATATTATTAACTTACCATTCTGGTCAATATTTTTCTTAGGAGCTTCAATCATGCAATATGTATGATCGCAATGCTTACTTTTCTTGCAGTAATTATGGTCTAGTAGATTTCCTGAAATAAATCAAATTATTTATTATAATTTTCTATGATTTAACTGATTAAATTAATAAGAATCATAAATAAAAAAGCAAATAAAAGGATAAGTATTGAAAGAAACAAACATGGCTTGGACACCTTCAAACTTAAGAAAATGAATATTTTTGAAGCCTTATACTTTATGATGCACATAGGATTTGTGATAGGAGTATTAATCCTTCTTTTTGAATTAACGAAGTTTTGTTAATGAATTTGTTTAGTAAAGGCATTAAATATAGACTTACTTAAGTGGCCAAAAGGATCAGTTCGAGGAATGCCGCTGTTAATTTCACTTTGAGTAAATAGCGTCGGATAGGCTCCATAACGCAGATGAGCCCTCAGAGGAGTAGATGCTATAAACCTTTTCTCAAAGTGTTTTTGGCATACGTGGCATTTACGAAGTTCTTCCAACTTTAAACTACGCAATCTATCACAATTGATGCACTGTAACCACTTTTGGAGTCCTGTCTCCCGTTTAGGAAATCTAAACAAATTAACGTCCTTTCGTTTACTCGCACAACTCACAATACAACACGCGTTGAACATGTTGTTGCACAAATAATCACTACAGCTTCAAAATTGAGAGGATAAGTTACGGAATTTAATCAACGCAAAACTTCACTCGATCAACTTCAAAACTGTAATGACCGGTAAATAGTTAAATACTTGAAATTTTGACATATTAAATGTAAATAAATATGGCGTCGGTATAAGGCGACGCAGGGTTGAAGTGAGAGGTGGGAGGAGCAGGGTAGCTGTCATATCTACTAGTTGAGTCCATAGACAATAGGCGAAATTTTGTACTATGAAGATTACCAGCCGTGGTTCACACCTCTGCCATCGACAACACTTTCTACAAATACAATTTCCCATAGACTTCTTATTATATTAACATTATGAGCTTCTATTCCGAATATACGTTCATATACTTAAGTATTCTCTATAATTACTTAGTATTTTTTTGCGAAGAATTTTTTGCGAAGAGCATGCCGTTCGTCTGATGGTAAGCGATACATCCACTCACGGACAATAGCAAAACCAAAAAACACCATGGATTATAAAGCGATGCTTGGTATTCCACAGCGCTTGCCATCCTGAGAGATAAGATGTTTAGTTGTTCCTCTGGCTACAACGTCCTTCGAAGCGGAACACAATAGTGCTTTACACTGCTGATTGGCGAGAGAAAAAGAATAATGCCCGTCTACTGTGCAACGGTATCTAAATGTGAAACTAGGTTTTGAAGAGTTTGAGAGCAAATATCAGGCAGCGTTACTGTAGACTAATATGTGAAACAATCAGAACTGGAAAGGAATATCTTGGCTATTTATAGACATAAAATTCATGCCATCGTATCCCCTTGGTGGAGACAATAATTCTTCGACTGTGTGTTTTTACATGGGTTAGCGCAATATAACTATTTATTTATGTAACTAATTTATGTAATATCTTAATTTTATCTGGCTACCTGCCTGACATTAATCCTGTCAAGACAAAGATTGCCCTAAAGGCTAAAAGGCCTTTACATTTATTCAAATGAGATGAATTTTAGAAGTGGTAGAGCCACGCTGTTGTGAAATAATTAGCCCTGTTTAAGCTTTTTGAAAATGATAAGCGTTGTATGCCAACTGATTCTTCAAATAATGGCACTCTTACTAGGTCTTATTATTAAGGTTAATACTAATATGTTCATCTCACGATTCCCAAAAACGCTTCCTTCTGATAATAACCTCATTATTTGTAAAACAGTCTGAACCGTTAAGATTCAAAAACCATTATGGACTTCCGAGAATTCCGCTCTTGAGTAACAAAAAGCTTCTCGCGGATGCGAGGCGCAAGAGATATCGTGTGACACGCAAATAGTGTTTCTTTACCGGTTATTATCACAACGTTACCGGTTTTCGAGACGTCGCAACATGTCGGCGAAAGTTCGCTTTTTGATTGATAGCACTCATTGCGTGTTAAAACAAAATCTCATTACATTATCTAAACGGTAATAGATTTAAAACGTACCTGTTTTTAGAGCTCAATATTTTAACTTTCTTCTTTTTTTATTGCAATAGGGCGAGACGATGCTATTCGCCTGATGGCAAGCGATACGACCACTCATGAACAGTAGTAAAACTAACAACACTATACATCACAAAGCAATGCTTGATATTCTGATGCGCTCGCAATCCTGAGACATTAATATGTCCAGTAGTTACTCTGACCAGTGGCTACAATATCTTTCAATCCAGAACACAAAAGAGCATTTACACGTCTGTTTGGCGGAAGAAATTGACACTACAGTAATACCTGTCTGATGCTTATTTTGCGTTTTAATCAATGATTTAAAACCTAGTTTTAATTATTGAATTCATAAATATAAGCTAACTATTTTGGGTATTATTTTCTATGTTATAGGTGTCTACTACATTATACTTGTTTTGGACTATTTTCTCTTAAATCTAGTTTTATTATCTCAATAGTACCTAGCTTAATTTAAGCAGAAAACAATATGTAAATAAAGCGACGACATGGCCAGAAAAGGCGATGTGTTGCATAATGCAAAGAACAAGATTGTCGCCATGTGATTGGCATGTAAATCTAGCATCTTCTATTTGCCTATACTTTTGCTAGGTAAGAATATTAATCTATTAAACGCTCTCTAATATTTCATTACAGATATTACTATCGATTGAGAAACATGAATGACTACACTCATAATCATCAGTAATCATTTTGTCGTTCTAATACGTATATAAAAATCGAAATATCTTCTATACATGTTCTTAAGTATATGTCCGAGGGTTTGCAGTTGGCGCTAGTCTGAACCCCAGTTCACGGAGTTTACTGCCATCCCAAGATGTGGTAGAGATTGAACATATTGCCTTATGAGCAAAGTTTAATCCTGGGTCAGCTTACGACAAATCCTTTGACATTTCTCACAAAGTGGATTCCTAGGTTGAGAATGCCCGATGCTTCGTGGTTTACAAATACATACTTTTATTTTAACCTTTTCTATACTATAATAATCGATTTAGCTACTCCATATCACGAAAATTTGTCACGATTAACAAGTCATTGGTGTCACGTGTGTGATAGAATTAAAATCACGTTTCACTTGGCACGACGCGACGTCGAAAGCCCTTATGCAAATTATCTTATTGGTTTTCACCTTTCGTAAGTTGTAGTTATCAATAATTCTTGAGTCAACACACATATTTATGAGATTGTAGAGACAAAGTTCTCAGTTTATGAATAACAGTTTGAATTTCATTCAGTTTTAAGTCTCAACAGTTATGCTTATTTCTTCGTACAAATGACCGAATCCACACTGAAGTGTCGTATTTTAACTCTAACTGTTAACGCGAAAGATAAAATGACTCCAATGTTCCTTTTGGTAAGTGTTGTGCCATTCAAATAGAGTACTGGAGAGATATCTCTTAACGGTCGACAGTATTATGTCGGCCTGTTCGAATCAGTTCAACTCGAAACGACACACCCAAATTCTGACTGTGTATATTCGTATATTCGGAGACTGTTACTCTATATTCTGACATGAAGTTCGTATGTTCCGACGTTGAACGTCAACATATGAGATAAGAGATTTCCACTCCTAAAAATCAATACTTTTCTCCATGAAACTTGTAATTCACTCCGAACTTCGTCTATGGTTACGACCTACGATACAGAATTCAAACAAAGGAGATGTGCTATCTTGGGCCGTTTTGTGTACGTTTGATACAAATTCTAGAAAAAAATGTGGAATTCAAATAAAATACATTTAGATTTCTTGGACAACAGGGGGCTTTATACAAAAATGTGATTGTTTTAGTACAGAAGCAATATTTTCTTCTATAATCTGTCCTCCATGATGCCTAATTGTCATTTCGTTCAAAAATGCGCGAGCCCATTATCTTTAACTTGAATATGTCTTATTTTTAAAAGCCCCTACAAATTATAATTATTGTCTATATTTCTTTTTCTATATTCTTCGCTTTTTAAAAGACGATATATGTTGTTAAAGAAGTCACTTTTATTATTTTATTTATATTACATGATTTTAGTTTAAGAACGAAAATATTTAACTTGACAGCAATTGCAAATCTCTGTGTTATCTGTCTACGTCTGTGGCCGTAATTTGTATTATTTTTTATTATTCGCATACATTTCGCAAATGTGTATTTGCTTCTCTGTATACCTGGCTTTGTTTTATGAATTCTGATTCTCGCAGATGATATATCTTGACGTTTAAACGCAATTACTAGTTCGTATTTTGGTGAGTAAACATATTATATATTATTTAGAATGCCACATGTAAGTAATACTGTTATGTTTTTATATGTTCATATTTCTCTTCTAACCCACAATTCTGCTTTTCAGCACATCACAATTGTTGTGAAATGGTTGAATTGCACTTCTGCAATCAAAAATTGAAATGGATTCTATCATTCAACAGAATCTTAGTAACTACATGGGATGCCAATTCACTCTCGTGTAGAGTATTTCAAAACGTTTTATTGCTGAAATGGCAGAACAAGAAGTAAGTATTCTATTTTCTTCATTAACTTGGGAAATGTATGTTTTATGCCAATGAATCAAGGTCAATACAAAGTATGGAGTATTACAAAAGTATTCATGTTAGAGCTGAATTGCATTGTGTCCACAGGACAAGTCTACTAGTACATAAATATGTAAAAAGTGATATTTTATATATTGTTGTTTAAATTGTTAAATGAATTACATTTTCTTTTATTTCCATCTGGACACTCAGATGATCTTGTGTTATGTATAATATATTATATTACATATTATATTTATTATATATTATTAACAACACTATGTCTGATGGTAAGCACAAATGCCGTCCAGGCGGAATATCTAATGGCATCAGATGACTGTCCCAAGACATTTCATACAATTATCCGGCCGGCTTGCTAAGATGCTTCTTTAAACAATAGTCCGCTATTTTTTAAAGAAGAAGACCTGGGATCATACACATGTGACTGCAAAGAGTTATTTATTCATCATAATTCTTCGATATCTTCAATATTAAATCTTTTTTATTTTGTTTTAGTTATCAGGACAAGCAATTATCTGTACAAACTGCTGGCTGCAAATAAATCAAGCTGTAGACAATGAGCAAGATTTTATTCCAACTCCGCCGTAAGAAGATTGTATCAATCTCGATTCTTTTGGACATACTTAACACCCACGAGTGCTTCATGTTGAAAGGAACATGGCTGGATACTGGACAGTGGGTTGCTGTACTCATACCATGATCATACTGTGGTATTTAGCCTTTAGGTTGGGCTACCAATAGTACAATTTAGAGCACCGGCATTGTTCCTAGATGTTTTGACTGGAGATTATTTTTAGGCGAATATAAATAAAAAATATAAAGCAAGATCTGGTTGTACTTTATTGTCCTTAAGTTTTGTTTGATTTTAGTTTTCTTTCATCAATTAATCCTACTTTTTCCTTATGTGTGCTCAGAAATAACCAGTTAGAATTAATGTCAAATACATTATTTGAAAAATAATATCTTAAACCTTAGGATAATATTATTTTTAAGTATGCAGAAGTCTAATATACCAAAGTATATACTATACTATAGACTTCTAGGGGTAGACTAAATATAATGTTTGAAATGTTAGCTTGTACAGAAATGATTGCTAGTATGTTCTTTTACTAGACATTAAGGTATAGAAATAAACATGGCTGCTATCAGATTCGATTTCATTTTTATAGCGTATTCATTTGTATGGACTATAATAACTAAGAGCTTATTAAGTGCATATGCCTAATAATAAAATGATTATTTATTCATATGCACATAGGGCACACCTCTGACTTTTCGGAGTCATGTGTGTATTGATAGTCAATCACCACGCACTAAAACGGTGAAGGAAAACATCGTGAGGAAACCTGCTTACCATAGCGATTCATAAGAATTTCTATGGTATGTAAGTCCGCCAACCCACACTAGGCCAGCGTGGTGGACTATATGGCCTAATCACTCTCAATCGTATTCTTGATTGTAGAGTAGGCCCGTGCCCTGCAGTGGGACGTATATGGGCTGATACAGATGCTAGCAGTCGCGACAAGTGATCAGTCTGTGCCGTGCTGTATCTCATGCCTAGCAGATTTTTATTGTGGATTATTTAAATAGGTTGTTTAGCAGGTATTATGCACCGCACTTACGGCCAGATATAGGTACACTTTCTTAATATTAAATAACTATAAACATGACGAGATTCTGACAGACTTGTTGCAATTTATTGTATAGACATTATGTTATATTATATAAGATGATCAATAAAGTATGATACTAATTCCGTTGACGTAAAAACATTTACGAGTTATATAGAGTAGGTACAGTAATTTATAGCACAGACGACTAAAAATAATATTTGATTTATAGGAAAACGAATTACGACTTCATATTTCATAAATGTCAAGTTTTGACATCGGTTGTCAAACATACCGTTTCAGACGCCATATTGTCCCCTTATAGTGTTGCTGTTCTTGGCTTGATATTTATTTTTGTATAAAGCTAATATGTAACGTATAATAGTATTTCATACAGAAATCGAATGCCAATTTCACTAAGTAAATTTGGTGTAATGTACTACAAACGGCCCAAGGCCCATACATTTCTGGCCCATCTCCTTTTGTAAAGTAATAACTAATAAGGCATTTTCTTACAGTTTTACGTACGATGTTCGAACATTCGTGGTCGTTTCGGAGTAAGGAGTAACTCCCCTAAGGACCGTACATCTATCATAGTGACCCATGCGTGTTTCGCCTAAAGATGAATAAGAATAATTAATTAAACTACTTGTTATTTTTATTTTATACCCTAGAGACTAGAGACTCTAGCTATCATCACCTAAGGAAATGCTTTACCATCGAAATCTGCGTCGTAATGTAGGTTTATCGAGAACGTGTCTCGCAATTATTATAGGTAGAATGTAAAATTAACAAAAACTAATAGATAATGATGGACAGCAAGAGTTTATTATCACTAATTGAAAGTTTCCATTTTAACACTATGTGCGAATATACAAATTACTAGAAAACATGTAAAAGCATCATTAAAATAAATTATAATATTTCCGACGCGAGCGCTAACAGAGTGGACAGACTACTTAATTTAATATAGTAGCCATTAGGATATCGCTAAGGTGCCACTTCTCTTCTAGTGATCATTACATTAATCTACCTAATAATATAAATCAGCAAAATTATTTGGATGATACTATGTTTTCAATTAGGAACAAAAATATGATATTTGCACACTAATGTTTAGTTTAGATTATTAGATTTAGAAATAGCATTTAAGAAGTTCAAAATTCAAACCATAAATGCTATGCTCTATACAGTTAAATAAGACACATTATATAGTTAAAAACTAAAAACATCAATGAAACAAAGAAAATGTTATTCAGCGAAACCCAATAAATGCGAATAATGCAATTAAATCTGAATAATTTTCACAAACCCACCACTTCACCATTAAATTAAATATAAGCAAAATAAATGAATGTGCATGACATTAAATAATAGATCAAAGAAATAACCCTAGTATATTTTCCTAATATTGATCTGTTTTGTGTTTTCCTATATTGGCGTGCAAAGTACGAGTAAAGGCAGCATTTCTTTCAATTAGTTTCCGCTTTGTTGACAAACGTGTTAATAAGATCTAGTGTTGCTCAAGAGTTAGTAAACGTCCTACGTTACGCCCTGATCATCTGGGTCGGTATTGCGTTGTTACAGACCTACTGGAAATATGCTTTCCTATTTACCAAGTCTCGCACCAGATTGCATCACAAAAACAGATCTGTTTGAATTATACCTTACAGCCGCTGCCAATAAACAATCCCAATCCAAAATTTGCCGTTTGAGATTGACAGCTCAATCATTTTTTCTGATACTATATTGCCAATAATCAATCTCAGTAGTGAAAAAAACTATTGCAACATGGTAAATGACAAATCGAAAAGTAGAAAACAATCCAGATTGACAGCAATCTAATTTTTTCGATTGATTATGGGCATCGGCCGTTAGTAATGATTTATATAACGTCCTACATTTATCCCTATTTTTATATTTGTATCAACGCATTCCATTTAATTTTATTCATAATCATCGGTAAAAAACGTCTTGTTCTCTTTCTCTCTCTCTCTTTAGCTATAGGAAAACCACTCTGAACATAGGCATCCTCTAGAATTTCAATAGAGACTTATTGGAAACGGCCTGCATCCAGCGACTATTATTACTATCTTACATTATTATTACATCCTCCACTTACTGAAATTAGTCGTCAGTAGTAACGATTTTGAAAATGCTTGCTTGTATTAGGAAAGAAAGTTTCATAAATATGAAGATAATAATGTTTTAACGTTTAGACGAAATCTATTAAATTAAGTTAACTGTTTTACTGTTTATTTTAGTGCAATTTTCACGGTCATCGTTTTCCAAATCCAAATGTACTGAAGGGCCTATCCTTAATTTTTAAATCAATGAGTAAACTATAGTAATTAAGTTTCCCATTTTGTCGCAGTAAATCAATATCAATGAAAAATAAAGCCTAATACCTTTACTAATCGCTACATGTTAGACAGATTGAGCTTCAATAAACAATGCAGTTTTATAACGCACTTGACGAATCCCGTTAAGGTTGATCCCGCATATAGCTCCATGATGCCTATAGAAACTTGATTAGGTTTAAACGTGGGAAACATACAACCTCGTTTTGTAATTTATTCAAGTCTTTATATGGAAAATTACGATTTGTCACTTTAAATAAAGTCCTCGTTTAGATTTTTAAAGCCAGTGTCTTGTATTATACATTTTTTTTATACTTACCTAATGGAGATTTTGATAGAATGTAATATTAATATAAGAGTTCATAAGAACAGCTTACCTATGTTTATGTATATATACGAGCATGTCAGTCTTTTCTATCTTCTGTATAACTTAAATGTGTTGGTTTAGCATATTTTTCTTAACAATGATATCTTGTAATCATCATCATCATCATCATATCAGCCACAGGAAGTCCACTGCTGAACATAGGCCTCCCCCAATGATCTCCACAATGACCTGTTGGAAGCGGCCTGCATCCAGCGACTTCCTGCGACCTTAGTCAGATCGTCCGTCCACCTTGTAGGCGGGCGTCCGACACTTCGCTTGCCTGTACGTGGCCTCCACTCGAGAACCTTTCGGCCCCAACGGCCATCGGTTCTACGAGCTATGTGCCCGGCCCACTGCCACTTCAACTTGCCAATCCTATGGGCTATGTCGGTAACCTTGGTTCTCCTACGGATCTCCTATCTTGTAATGACGCCTCCATATCCAGCAGGATTAAATTTTTTACAGTTTATTCTAAAATGTTATATATTTTCACAGAAGATATCATCATCGCCATGAAATCACAAGTAATTACGTGAGTAATGTCTCTTTTCAGTTTCTTGCAGATGTGCTCTTGTGACAGTTTTTTGCTGCACTCAGAAAATTAATTCGCCGTCCGAAAATCAAGTTTTTTAATCTGTTGGCAAGTGGCGAGCGGTGCAATTTTTTGCATGACTAACTTGGTGTTCCGTTACTGCAACCGGTTCTGACCCGCCCACGATACGGTTTATTTATGGATTTGTATGAAAAAATAAAGAGAATGGCGATATAAATGCATAAATCAATTTTCCGCAATAATGTAGAATGTGATTCGATTTGAACAATAGAAAACTGGATCAGAATCCGTGTCAGATATCAAACGCTATCTATTGTTATTAATGAATTATTTTCTAGATACAAAAATTTAATTAATAATTTAATGTTGTTTGCCCATAAATAATATTTAAAATGTAAAAAAAAATTGGCCCGTCTGTATTCCCGTTATACAAAATTCAATAATTCATATTCGGAACCGCAACGGTCAGCGGAACACGCAATGTTTTTATAAAAACAAAAATAACAATTACAATGAAACTTTTTATAAATGTCTGAGTGATCGGCTGATGGAAATAACTGCTCGAGCGAATACAAGAGTGGTTAAATATAGACGCCGTGATTCTGGTAGCAGACGAACCGTGTAAATCATAATGTTTGTTGATTTTAAAAGACTGGCCAGAAACAGGTGAAGTGTGTTAACAAGGTACTCTTCTGAAATTGTGCCTTTTACCGTCAGAGTTTCTCGCAAAAACTCTTTGAAATACTAAATAATTTACATGATAGAGACGACTGTGCTTAATCTACATTAATACTACTGTTTGTGTTTGTAATAATTGATTTTTTTCCATGTACTCATATTAGTACCAAAACCGAAATGTTGCTAGAAATCGCTGGATGCTGAAACAAATCTCGTCAAGTCTAACTGCAGGTGATGAGAATGCTTATGATGATAAGTACGATAAGGATAGAAGCCCAATTTATGATAATTAATATATTTCTTCGACTACCCAAAAATAACGAATAAATCTTAAATACATGGTTTATTGATGAGTAGGCCTTGACAAAAGAATTCCTAATTTTATTCAAAATACCCAGTGGTATCCGTATGAAACTAATGTAATTGCGTGTAGTTTCAAGATTTACTAGTCGGTTACAACAGGAGTGTTAGGAATTATGATATCTTTTGTTTTCAATGAGAATTTTACTATTACACAGAATATAAGGAAAACCATAGAAAGACCTCTCGGTGTGAGGTATATTATTGCATTTCAATATTAATTCTTAATGGATAAATGAAATTATTTAACTTATAAATAGACTAATTAGGTTCTTAAAGTACGTGTGCTCATAAATATGTAAAGTTAGCGTGAGAGTGGCTTACACGAAACTTTCTAGTTTAATAACAACATTTTAATTATGAAATATTTTAATTATCATAACTGTTAGGCTATAAAACTTTATGTAATATATATAAACAGTAACTAGAAGTACTATTACCAATGTAATATGAGGTGAAGTTTTATTATAAATCAAATTTTAATATATATTAGGTGCTTTGGGGTATCACCAGAATAGTAGAGCGTAAGCGGTAAGAACGTAAACTCATATAAAATATAATAACTTACGTTTTACCCTTCCATCCTTGTATTACGGTGTTACCGCAACGCTCTTTAGCAAAAGATGAAAAAAAAACCGCATCCCCGACATGTGTTACAGCTGTCTGCGAAAAACGGGACAGTGAAGTATCAAAGCGATTAGAAATATCGGTAAGGACTGGTCAATTAGAACATAATGGAGTATCGCGAATCGTTGAATCGAATCAAATTGATTCGCTACAATCAATGACCGTGCGTTTAATGTCGATACAACGGTTTGATGGCGAACAAACATTACAGGATTGTTTCGAGGCCGTGAAAATGTTCCATTCGTATGAAATTAATCTAATTAACAAATAACAATCACAACTGGTGGTAGGTCTCTCATATGTGGGAGGCCGCCTAGGCATGTACAGCAATGTCTATTTCTCCCGCCAAACAATAGTGTAAATGCACTGGTGTATTTCGATGTGAATTACATTGTAGCCAGAGTAATTACTGAATATTGAGACTTAACATATTATGTCTCAGAATGGCGAGCGCAGTAGAGTGCCAAGCATTGCTTTGTAATTCAAGGTGTTGTTTGGTTTTGCTACTGTTTATGAGCGATCGTAACGCTTACCATCAGGCGAAGGGCATGCTCGCCTCGCCATTAAATGTAATTTTTTTTGTAGTAATATTGAGATGCGAGTTTAATTAGTCTGTCAAATGCGTTGCAATCAATGTAATCTGAAAACTCTGCTCACAATACAACTCTAAATCATGTTTTCTTCGGAAAGGCATTTTATATGCAGATAATTTTAATCGTCCATATTTCAAATATAAATTCATCATGGATGGCGCCTATAAATCACGAACTTCGTAAAATCAGATCACATTAACGGCCGATGCCAATAATCAATCGAAAAAATTAGATTGAAGTCAATCTGTTTTGTTGTCAATTGTTTTCTACTTTTCGATTGGTCTCCTGTCATGTTGCCATAGTTTATTCACTACTGAGATTGATTATTGGCAATATATTATCAGAAAAACGATTGAGCTGTCAATCTAAAACGGCAAATTTTGGATTGGGTTTGTTTATTGGCAGCGGCTGTAAGTCGTATCTATCAATTCTATCGCGTTTCGTTTGGTTTGTGAGATTGCCGGAAGTCCAATAAAACCCCTTTCCTCTATCCATTATTTTTCCTTCCCGCCTACCTCCCGATTTGACGGGCTTGCTACACATCTATGATCCAAGCAAATGGTATTTTCTTGGGCGGCAGTGACCACTGATCATAAGGTTATTGTTCGATTGCCAGACCTATGCAATAAAAAAAATGTAGCAACAAGTGCGTGGTCTCTCACTCACTGAAAGGCCCATGAGATCCTATTTTTTAATGAGATTATACAATTTTCTATTATTGATGTTCCATACTATTCATCGAAACAGCAATTTATACAGATCTTAGCACATTTTTACAAATTGCCATAATTACAATTAAAGAGTCAATGTAGTTTGCAGTACCTACTAACTGTGTCTGTATCTACCCATATGCGCCTCAATGACCATGGGCCTCCTGCCTCCTCTACAATTTTGAGTACGATTAAGAGGGGTTAGGCCAAATAGTCCACCACGCCGGCCTAATGTGGGTTGGCGGACTTTACATTCGATAGAATTTCTTAAAAATCGCTATGGTATGCATGTATGGTATGGTTTTGTCACAATGGTTTCCTTCAGCGTTAAAGTGTTCGGTGATTGACTATCAATGCATACATGAGTCCGAATAGTCAGAGGTGTGCCCTGGGATTCGAACCCGCGACCGCGTCTGATCAATTTACCAACAGGCCACCACACATTCTAATGTTATCGTTTGGTACATTATTATCTCATATCTGCTATCGGTATTGATAGCGCAATACTTGTTGACCATAGAGTATAATGAGGTCAAGGTCGCAACACAATTCAGCCTATTCTAATTTCTATGCGAGCACACTTTCTAAATGTAGCAACATCGTGTAATTATTTTTTAACACTTGATATTTCAATAACAATCATTATTTGGAAATCTATATAGAAATCTACGACTGAGATGTAACATTACATAATTTTAAATACAATTTTATTTGATTATTTATGAAACAAATATTCTTTACAATTAGTGCTTTACTAGATATTAATATTTTTATACCAAAGCTTGTTGCCAATTCGTAACCGTACTGACCTTTACAGTTTAATCAAGCTAATAATAAACATCTATATTTTTTTTATTTTAGTGGGATATAAATGTTTGAATTTGATACTGTGTGTTGACTTGTACATTTTCTTACAAATATTATATTCCAGCAATTTGAATATTATGCTGACCGTACCTAGGGCTACTTGTTGATTATTGTAAATAATGTAATGTCATTGAGCGGACACAGCGGGAGAGCAAAGTTATTCGACGTCAATTTTCCGTTCGACTCTGGCATTGCCCGGTTGAGCCAACCCATTGCTACTATAAACAATTGCAGTGTAAGTGCAACCTATTATTATATTTAGCTATAATCAATCTACCGATAAACATACGAATGTCCTTCGGATTTCCACACCGACTCTACCTAGGGACAAATAAACCATATAAGTAACAAAGTAGCATAATTTGTTCCTCGTAGCAAACATCAGGCTACCCTCACGCGTACTTAACCAGGACTCAAATTAGTGTTGATTTTTATTTTTATAGTAAACTAATGCCTCCACCCTAAATTAACTTAAGCCGTCACTGACTCTACCTATATGTATTGATTTTTAGTTAAGTAAATTATTCAGTTTGAAACTGCAAAACCCTTAATAAAACCACTGAAAATATAACCACAGCTTATTTATCGAAGTAGATCTAGGTATGTGTGTTAGTAGGCCTAATTGTTATAGCCACTCTTTAATAAATTCGCTTTTAAACAATAACAAAGCGACACGAAAATATAAATCATCCTTGAACACGACTATTCCAAACATTCCAACATCTATTTATAAAACGACAGTACACTATTCCCCTACTATAAAATAAATAGGATTGAGTGGACATTGGTTGCTCGCCGATTTTGTTGCCAAGGTCGAGCAAAACGCCCACGGTAAACAATAATAATATTTTGACTTGCTTCCTGCCTGTCATTAAATTGATATACTTAAATTAAGCACGTTATTTATCATAACGATAACTTTTCATATAGGTACGTAGCCTTCAAATATTTTTGCAGGCTTAATTTTAATAGCTAGAATGATTGCTATTAGTCGGAAAATACTGATTCAAAAATAATTTTCACTTGTTTGTGTTTTTATTTCTGGTTGACTTTATTTTTTAAACATAATTTTGTTTTATTATCAATTGAAATTAATTAAAACATATTTACATAGGAAGCAAAATTCAGTATAAAATACGTATTATCATGTATTTTTTATTGCAATAAATGACGAGACGAGCATGCCGAACACTAGCGAAAACAAACACCTTGAATTACAAAGCAATGCTGTGCATTCCACTGTGCTCGCCATCCTGAGACATAAGGGGCCTTATTAATAAACTCGGATGAGCGAGGGATTAAACTTGAGCCGAAAACTTTAAAATTGACTAATTTATTTTGACCATTCTTTTTACTTTTAAAATCAGTGGATTGCCATAACAGGATTATCATGTTAGGCTGAAGAACATAGATTTTTATTAATATAGTCATTACTATCTAGCTATTCATAATAATAGATTGAATTCTCAAGCCCAATGCCTAAAGTTAATCCTTCGCTCATCCGAGTTTATTAATAAGGCCCAAGATGTTGAGTTTTAATATGTCCAGTAGTTACTCTGACTACAATTTCCTTGAGACCGAAACACAACACTGCATTTACATTGGTGTTAGCGCGAGAAATAGACATCGCGATTGACATCAGTTTTCTACCCGGGACATTTCCATGGATAATTTACAATTTATCATTAACCGGATATTAAAACCGCTCGCAACTATTTTTTTGTTATTTCCTGTGCGTTTTATTACAAATACAGCGTGTAGCTGTGTGACCTATATTCAGCTGATGACGATATCGCCTCTTCGCGCCGGTGCCCTTGGGCGAGCCCTGCCATTACATTTTATTTTTCTTTTCCATTGCTCATCTTTTGTTTGTTTATAGGTCATGAGTGATTCTGCTTTGCTACTTTGCGTGTGTCATTTCATCCGCTTTCTTTGTATTGTTCCAAATAAAAGCTTAAAAAATAAAAAGGGTTTATTTGCTCGCTTCGCTAAAGTTACTTCAAAAGAGCTGCGTTTAAATTGATTATTTTTGCAAGAAGGTTTTTTTCAACATGAAATATCACGATATTTTTTTCTAGAAAAAAATTCAATATTCTTCTTCTGAATAAGTCTTTCACATGCGATACTTAGCGTGATGTTATAAATGTTACCTAATGGTAGAATTGCTGGCATCGTCATCAAAAAAATGTTGGCCTATTTTGGTATTTTAGATGTATTAAAATATTAATTTTATTTCTCTCTTTGTATTACAATTTTGAAGTAGGTTATGCTGCTGTATCAGCCCATATACGTCCCACTGCAGGGCACGGGCCTCCTCTACAATCGAGAGTGCGATTGAGAGTGGTTAGGCCATATAGTCCACCACGCTGGCCTAGTGCGGGTTGGCGGACTTACATACCATAGAAATTTTTATAAATCGCTATGGTATGCAGGTTTCCTCACGATGTTTTCCTTCACCGTTTTAGTGCGTGGTGATTGACTATCAATTAGGTATAAAGGTTAACATTTTTTGAATTATATTTTTTTATTATATTATTTTACAGGTATCCCGTTTACAGTCCATCACTTACTCTAATGATCAAAACACGCGTCTCTATAAGTAGGAAGCGGTTCCCCCATTTGAATTATGTGTGTTGGCATTAGTCGCCGAGCCAGGCACATTTATCATATCTCCTGATGGATATAGTGCAATAAAATTGCATTGTTTATTTGTTTATGTGCACTAAATCGAACGGAACAGACCTGACACGTGATATAGAATCATGCGACAAGAAATATGTCATATTTTGCTGTTACCGAAAAACCGTGTAAACTTTCAATGATACATTCATGTTGCTTTTTTACAACTGGTATTTTCGCATACGACACCGCGTTTTATCAACAAAGCCCTTCGGAAAATAATAGTAAGTTAATTTTTTTCAGAATTTCTCTGTACTTCGGACTAAGTCTTTCATTTTTTTTTTTCATTAGGTACTCTCTCATAACTCAGTATCCCTTTTAAGTTTTTCTTCGTAGACCTAGTTTTCTTATAGAGTGTTCACTTTTCAGTGATGTATGTTTTAAGTTATAACGCCTATTAAAATCTAATATTTACTTGGTTAGAAATCGCAATAGCAACATTTTTATTGGGTATATTAATAAATACTGGCTTGGTCTCTGTGGCAATAAATGGGGTATCGTCCGCAATGTTAAATTTATATATATCTTCAATGATATCTACAAATCAAAGTATCCAATAGTTTCCAAGAACGCATTAGTGCATTTGGCATCTTTACTGTGACGAACAAATCTAACATGATTTCCTTGTTATATCTAATTAGATTGACAATTGGTACATTATATCTTTTAGTATATTTAAAACATTCAATCTATAGCCTAAATTTTCCGAAACTCACCCCCGAAATCTCACATCCATTATTATATTTCAAGACATTACCCACAAAACGACACATATTTCGAAACAGATTCAAATAACCAAAATACTGTAGTTCTTGAACGCCAAAACATTGTATTGAACATTTATAAAATTACACATATCATGTAAAAGCTCAAACAATTATTATTTTACTATAATTGTCAAATAAGTTTCTAGTATTTAGTATTAAAATCATTCTTTGGATAAATTCCACGCCAGGGTAATTCAACTACTAACAACATGGGCGGATGCCTACTAGAAGAGACAGAATTCCGTATCATTTTGGCACGATAATTAAACAAATTATTAATTAATCCTTACCTAGTTTTGAGATTGAAATGAACAGTAATGAATTGAATGTAAAATATGATTTCATTGCCATATCTAGGTCAAGGAATGATTTTCAAAGTTTTCTATTCGAAAAAAAGTGAATTGGAGCTCAAGTATATTCCCATGGAGTTGACTTTAGGCAGTCAAGTAAGTTGACAAATGAAGACACCAAATTTAACCTCAACATTGATTAGAATTTTGATGAACTGACACCACGTTAGTGGGGTATACCAGGCGAAGAAGAAGAAATAGGTCAACATACAAATAATCTTATATAATCGTATATTAAGTAACACATAAATATACATATATCCAGGAACAGAACGAGAATCTTTCACAGAAGCTCGACATATTAATAAACTATAATGTTCCGCAGAATGTTGAAAAACGTTTGATACGAGAATAGATAGGCAATAAACTATGCGAGAGTACGAAAAAGACATTAACCTCTGTTGAACGTTTCTGAATAACAATATATCGAACGAGCAATGATTTCGAAACACTGGTTGGTTATGTACGGACCTTTAGATTAGAGTAATTGAAATTATTTCCCTGCTTTAATATCTAGCTCCCCATCCAGTTCTTCATGAACATGGCAATAGAAGAAAAACAAAATAATTTACTACTTCGAGTATTTCATGATAATGCAGTAAAATGTATTGAGTCATTTAAACACATGCTGATGACGTCATTTTAATTTTATTGAAGTATTCCGACATAGCGGATGGACGAGAAAATGGGTCGCCTCATCACCGTCGCTATTAAACATTTGGAACCACTAAAGGTCAGTAGAATCATTGCAGATGTTCATAAATTGTTGAGCCTAAGTTTATATCAAATATTCCGAGACAACGATATGGCCTCGGTATGGCTAGGCTGTTGCTTGCTTTATAATAAAAATAAGAGGCTGTATCGGGTTTACAAATCGGGTGTAAAATATTGGAAAGGTAATTAGGTAGTATGTTACATACATAAGTAAGTCTGGTGCATCTCATTGTAGAGCAAAATATTATTTTTTTGCTTCCATTCCTCTAACAGAATTGTGGGAGCCAATCTTTTAAAAAAATGTTCAAATCATCTCGCCATGTGGTCGTTGTCTTTTCAGGTCCCATTCTTGATTCTACAATTGCCTAATTCCAAATTATGTCAGCCAGTTTATCTCAGTCTAGTCCTAACATATATGATGTTAATCTTGATTATGCAGATTATTTCTGAATTACTGATTTGAAAAAGTCTCTAATTAGTAATTTCATAAAGTCCGATCATACGAATATGATATATTACAAGTGTTTTAATGATTCTCACGTCAAATTAATATTTGGGTAAATTTATTAGACCAGAGTTGTAGTTTATTGATAATTTGTTACCATTTGACATACATGAGTCACAAGGCTCCAGCTAAAGATCAGTGCCAAGTGCAAACTGCTCCCAAATAAATGGAAGTATCTACAAATTAGTTTTGACATGTCTTTGGAATGTAGCAGCCAATAGCTGCGTCACTATTTATGATTGAAGTAAGGGTGTTATTTAATCTTGTGTCATTGTAATCGGTAAAGCGAACAATTTTGTTTTACACTAAACTGAATTGTATAATCTAAATTAATTTAAACTATTACGTACATTATAGACTTTTTCATAGGGTCTTTGTTTATTGCATACTACTTATTTTTTAAAAATTAAGTACAGTTTTGGAATTATTAAAGTTTTCTACATAGTTGTATGTAATGATGAATCAGAGTCCTAACATCAGACTTTAAGTTTGTTAAACTAAGGGTTTAAAACGTTTTTGTTACTTCTTAGGACAATATCAAATAATTTTAGAATAAAATTGGAGGTAACATTCCAATTTTTTTTTAAACTTAAATCCCTACTGAGCGGGATAAAGGCAATAGAAAATAATACAGATGATTATGAATAAACAAGTAATAATTATTCATTCGTAGCACGATATAACTATCAAGCATGTGTTATTATGATGAATAGTATGGTAATTAAAATTTTACAACAAAATTACGTTTTATAATCACAAATTCCTGAAAGCTATAAAAATAATGACTAACAATCTTATGAACTTTAATATTTCGGCTGTCCACGTATTCATACTTCTTTATTTATTAATTTTATTACATTGCGTTAACATTAGCAATTAATCATGAATAATTATTATAAAAAATGAAAACTTTAACTTTATAAGGAACAGCAACAAGGTTTACAAGAAAATAACAAGAACAGAGCTACAAAATAAGCCTCTAATCAATGACGGCTCTAATATAGCTATTATTTTTTTTATAATGTATTTGTTGTTTCGTTATAAGATGAATAAATAATGTCTATCGTCTTTTGATGGCAAGTACAATGAAAA
Source organism: Hyles euphorbiae (assembly GCA_023078785.2). Taxonomy (NCBI): domain Eukaryota; kingdom Metazoa; phylum Arthropoda; class Insecta; order Lepidoptera; family Sphingidae; genus Hyles; species Hyles euphorbiae. Next base: position 15,142,728 of record CM041037.1, on the reverse strand, counting down.
CCAAAAAGTTTGGTGTTCTTGATATATAAACATACATCTTCATACTTCATCAAGAATAGTAGAATAGTAGCCGCTTATTAAATTCTTTGCACCAAAATAATGTCGGTGAGCGTTCATTCTGCACATTATATGAATGTTGATGTTGGAGATGCAAATTTAGCTCGGGATTAGTAGCCGTGACGCGCGCTTACTCAGCCGCCGGCTTCGACTCGTTCGTCTCCTTCAAACCCTTCCATTTTGTTATTACTGATTCACACGGTCTTTGTTCGTCCCTGAACCTCAAGTGCGAAAAATAGTTTCGCTTTGACATTGACTGCTGCAACGTCACGGCCCACACGAGCTTCATGAGATATTATGACAGTATTTGACACTACGCGTATAATATTCATGTATTTTACAGCTGGTATCTGTTGGAAAGTAGACTTTGCATGTTACAAACGGTAGTGAGTAGATTCTAGAGAGGGCGGGCATGAGCAATGATGTATTTGAAATAGATGAGCATCCTTACAATGATTTTATCGCTAAACAAACGTAAGGTTGACCTTTGTGTGAGTCATTTCGTATCCGCGCTTTCTATTTACAATCAACCTTGTTTTATTTTTATTTTTAAACGCAATGCTTTTATTTGATTTCCAAAAATGTACGTATCTCGGTGAGGCGGAGCTGTGCGATCTATTTTAGATTCGGCTGCACGCAATTCAACAACGTCGTATATAAATATATTATTGTCGAACGATTTTCACCTCTCATCCCTTACAAAAAAGGCTTAAGTTTGTATGCACGTAGTGTAGAGTAAACAAAAAAAAGCTGAGCTTTTAAATCTCCATTTAAATGCCTTCTGCTACCATATTTACGAGACAAGCTTGAGGGATTTATTAGGTTTTATTTGCATATAAAAAAACATAGTGCATATTTAAAATTTTAGCGGGTCATTTTGATTAACCCAGCCTTGCAATTATACAGATTAAATTCGACATCAATTTTTTTTTACGTCACTTGTAAATAAACCAGGAATCTGGTGCAAAAATCCTTGATTTTTTGTATTGAGACGCGCAAATCGCCTTTGTATGCGTTGTGTATTGAAACAATGTGATAAATCTGTGGGCAGTTGGCTCGCATTGTAAATGTTTAGTTCGAGTGTCGCGGGCAATTAGCACTTTTGCCGGCTGTCATCGAACCCGTGTGATGAAATTGTTTTACAACGGACGCGACGTGCTGGCTGTGACGGTATCGTTAATGTCGGCCTAATGTGCCTACGTACCTTTGTTATTGTGAATACATTAAAGTAAAAATGTGATGTTGCCGATAAAAATGAATGCCGTTAGTTGTGTAACGTTCCTATTGTCATACTAATGCATTCTGACGTCACAATCTGGTTGTGTGGAATTGAAACCAATGGTCATGGTGTTTGAATGATCCATGATCATGATGTTTCAATTGTAATTCAATTGATACTACTGTCATTATTTTCAAATTGATATTAAAGTGATGTTAAAATAGTTAATGTCATTAGATACTCAACAGAAATATATCTCTGAGATACTCATTACAAACAACACTATTTGGAAGCTTGCAATTGTAAGTGCATGGTGGCCTGTTGGTAACAGACCAGACCAGATCAGACCAGTTGGTTTTGAGTTCATACCCTAGGGCACACTTCTGACTTTTCGGAGCTATGTGTGTATTGAAAGTCAATCACCACGTACTACAGCGGTCAAGGAAAACATCGCGAGGAACTTACATACCATAGGGATATGTAAGAATTTCTATGGTATGTACTCGCACAGTAGAATAGGTAAGAAGAAGTGCTAGTGATGTGATAGAGGGCCAGTCCTTCGCCATATCAGGCACAAATTCCTAACTTAGGACTGATAATGAAAAGAAAAATCCAATATCACTTTGCCCGACCCGTATTCGAACTAGAGACCTCAGTTTTGCAATCATACCGTAGTACAACTGCATCACCGGCTTATTATAATAATTCCAAAAAAACGCTCAAAAACCCTGTTACTTTTTCCTTACATTTTCAAAGAAAGCAATCGGTTTAAAGCTGGCAATAAATGTATGGCGATGACATTTTCGGAGTCAATGTTCGGCAGCAAGTTTTTGCAACTAGGTCTGAATAGTAAATAATGTCAGAATGTCACAGAATAGCGAAATACTTTGCATACTTAAAGACACTCATATTCTCAATTACAAATAATGAATAAATTGATACAAACTGACCGAAGAAAACAGGCAAATGGCCTTTGTGATATTTCAGATTTTGAGCGTAGCTTCCATATAAACAATCCCCAAACTCTTGGGCGGAGTGCGATGACCCCTTTGTCTGAAGGCGGATACTTTCCAGATATTTTATGTGAAGTTTATTTTATATTTCGAAAATACTGCTATTGATACTCAGTCCTTTTCTGTACTCTTTCACCTGGGTAGGTACCACCGTAATGTCTATTTCACCCGCCATAAAACAGTGTAAATGCACTTTTGTGTTCGGGTTTGAAAGAAATTGCAGCCAGAGTGACTACTGGACATAATGAGACTTAACATCTTATATCTCAGGATGGCGAGCTCAGTGGAAAGCCAAGCCTTGCTTTGTAATTCCTTGTGTTTGGTTTTACTACTGTCTATGAGCGGTCGTATCGCTTACCATCAGGCGAACGGTACGCTCGTCTCAGCATTCATGGCAATAAAAAAAGTAAGAGTGTAAACGTTTTAACCGCAAATGTATAAAATTAGTCATCAATATTCCTTATTTGTAACTTTTGTAATACCTTCATTATTGTAACGTTTTTAGCGTAAACATCAATGTTTTATCATAAAAAGCTAAGTTGTCCACGAAAGATATGTATTTCATATTTTTCTTCAACAATTTTTGCCCGTCCTAATTTCACTGTTTTACAGAAACGACTTAGTGTAAGTGAAATACATACTCAGTCTTGATTGTAATACAATCGTCTTTATAGAGAGTCAACCAGTCCTCATAACACTACCTACACTATGCACAATATTGAGAAATAGAAAAAATATTCTTCATGCGTGGCAAGACCGCCATTGAAATAAAAAACTAATATTATTTATCTGGGGAAATTATTTACCTCAGTCAATGGTGCAAATTAAAATGTTATGTTAAATTACTAAGAAACATTGACAGAAAGTGTTAAAATAAGTATAAAATTAAATATGGAGGAAGAAATAATATAGAATATTGTGATATGGAATAAATACTGTTTAAAAAATATTGCTTATAATGCAACATTAATATGCAAGGCGTTGCGTGCACTGTACTGAGAACAGTTACACTCAGTAATCCGTATAAGACGTGATAGAATATTTCCGCTTCCGCGTTGTATAAGAATCAAGGCGAAATTATTTCATACACGAAAGTGCTAACTCGTCATACTAAACAAAGACGGAAAAAAAATTAATTGACTATTCTGTCTCAGAAACAGGAAACAATTTGCTTTCAAATAAATGTGTTTTATGCAGAGTTTGGCCTCTTTCAAACGAAGAGTTTACTGTAATCTTAATTGCCTTTTTACTTACACATGATAGATAAAACTAATTTACGAATTTGTTCACGAAAATTGTTCACGAAGTACGAATAGAGAGGCGAGCCTGTGAGAATACTTAGCTATAACCAGCAGGGGTTGTTGTGGATTTATATATAAATGTTGAATAAAAATGTCTGGTTCAATGCGGAAGGTGCACTATAGGAAGTTGAAAGACAAAGGCATGGTACCATCAAGATTAGCGTGACCAAACAAAAACAAAGAAGCTAATGGCACAGAATACTAATGGTACGGGAGCTAGCAACGTTTGAAAAGTAAGAATTTTAGGTCAGCTGATTTTGTGATAAGTCGTCCTTCTTGCACTTTCGGTTAGAGTCTGGGCTATCTGGCTGGCGGTAGTGGTTGCGTTCGTTAGTGCGCATCCTACCTGTCCAGGTAATAATCCTGGATTTTAAAAGCATTTTAGAAGGCGTAATTTTTGGTTTTTTGTTTTTAAATAAGTCTCTCTGACATACTTTTTTTATTGCCAGACATCATTGACATTGCTAACTATGTGCTATACGCGATTTAATATTTTTTTTTATTAAAATTTTTAAGTATTTTATAATGTCTGTAATTTTAATATTATGTTATTTAAAGATAAGAAAAACTTAAAATAAATTTGCCAGACATTAATTCGATTGTTAAGTCTGGAATTGAATTGAAAATGAAAAAGTCATGAAAAGTATTGCAGTATAATGCTAGTATTCGGAGAGAGACAGTTGCAGAATAAGTCGAGAATGATACAGAGAACCATTACAAAAGTAAATTACTTGTCACTGTACATGTAATAAAAAATAATAATAATATTCAAACACTACGATTATTTTTCCATTCCAAATCCCATGAATCAGAACTACATAGAGCTGTAGTACGAGCTGATCATAAATATACACCACTTAACCTGTTAAATTCCATGATGGACTTAAACCCGACCACTAACACACAAAAGCTGAATGCCTGGACACAAAAATCTCTCCACGGGAGACACCGCCTCGACTTAACTAATCCTATCGTTGACAAAATAGCTTCAAACGCGTGGCTTAAGCGAGGCGAAATGTTTCCCGAAACGGAGGGATTCATGGTTGCCATCCAGGACCAGACAATCGACACAAAAAATTATAGGAAACACATAATCAAAGATCCTACAGTCCAAAATGATCTCTGTCGGCACTGTCATAGTAGTCCTGAAACAATTCAACATATAACCGGAGCCTGTAAATCTATAACCCAGACGGATTACAAACATCGACATGACCAAGTAGCTGCAATAGTACACCAATATCTTGCATACAAATACGAGTTAATAACAAATAAAACGTCATATTATAAATATTCACCCAAAATAATACTAGAATCGGACAACTACAAGCTTTACTGGGACAGGACTATTATGACAGACAAGACAATTCATCACAATAGACCGGATATTACACTACACGATAAAAGAAACAAAGCAGTTTTTCTAATTGATATAGCTATACCAAATACCCATAACCTACAAACAACATATATAGAAAAAATAGCAAAATATAACCTTTCTATAGAATTAAAAAGACAGTGGCGAGTTGACTCCGTGCGGACCGTACCAATTGTGGTGTCAACTATGGGTGTAATTCCTAAGTATCTTCATAAAAGTTTGAAGACACTCCAAATACATCCCCTAACATATACCCTCATGCAAAAAGCTGTCATTTTAAATACCTGCCGAATAGTTCGTAAATTCCTGTCAATAGAAACATTTTAATAAGCTCATCCGTTATTTTTCTATTTCTTACGTGTTTTAACTATCATTTATTCATTATCAGTTTCGTTTTGGCCGCAAGCCTGCGTAGCTGATTATTTCGCCAGAAATAGTAGAAATTATTTTAAATACCATATAAATAATAATAATAATAATCATTCTAGTCAGAGCAAGTTTCCAAAAAAAATTAAGCATAAAAAGGAATATAAAATTAGATTAAAATTTAAAAAACAACACTTTTTATTTAAATTGTTCTGATTACTAAATGTAAATTATAAATAATTAATATTAAGTTTTTCAAGTTGTTTCAGCCCATAGTGACGTCACAAAAAAAAGAGGCATCTTCATAATCATCATCATCATCGTCACTGTCTTTGTCAGTGCCATTCTTATCATCTTCTTGGGAACTTTCGTTATCTTCTAAAACTCTATCATCTGTAACAGAAAAAAAATAAACAGTGTAATTCTTCTTGTTCGTTATAAAACATTTTAGTTATTATTGATAAATATTCCATTTTACACTTACTTTGAATAATAATATCTGCAACTGAGGATGGTAATTGATCTCCCAAAAACCAGACAAAATCATATTTGTCACCGTTAATGGTCCAACCGAAAGCCATTGGAGAGAAGAAGAGAGATAAAGATGTTGGATGTTTTGAGTGAGCATTTCTCCAAATTTTCGTCACGTAACGAACCCTCAATAAATGCTGTTGCAATTCCACTTTACAGGGTGGCAAACTGGATGACTTCAGCTGTCTCTGTCGGAATACTAGCATCATACTGCAATACTTTTCATGACTTTTTCATTTTAATTCCAGACTTAACAATCGAATTAATGTCTGGCAAATTTATTTTAAGTTTTTCTTATCTTTAAATAACATAATATTAAAATTACAGACATTATAAAATACTTAAAAATTTTAATAAAAAAAAATATAAAATCGCGTATAGCACATAGTTAACAATGTCAATGATGTCTGGCAATAAAAAAAGTATGTCAGAGAGACTTATTTAAAAACAAAAAACCAAAAATTACGCCTTCTAAAATGCTTTTAAAATCCAGGATTATTACCTGGACAGGTAGGATGCGCACTAACGAACGCAACCACTACCGCCAGCCAGATAGCCCAGACTCTAACCGAAAGTGCAAGAAGGACGACATATCACAAAATCAACTGACCTAAAATTCTTTCTCGAAAACGTTGCTACCTCCTATACTATAAACTAACAGAAGTCAAGCTCCATACAAAGCGCGCTAAATCAACGCACACATTGACAGCGTTCACCGACACGATATTTCAAACCAGTCGAGACCACTGCGAGCGCGAGTGTCACCGCTTCGGGCACGCAAATAGTGAGATGTTTTGTGCAAAGATGGAGCAAATGAATAAAAGTTATTACACTTGTATATAAAACACCAGATTATAATAATTGAATATAAATTTTATTTAAAAAAAACATATATTATTCAAAAACAATAAAAAAAAACCTAGAATAATGACATACACATTCTCAACGAGTTCATAAATAAAATTAAAATTTATTTATTGTATTATTGTGTTTTATATATTTTATTTTAAAAATTCAATCAAACGATACGAGTGCTATTAACACGATACGTGTTTTCGCATAAGCCTGAGTTAACAACCCTTGCGCGAACGTCGACCGTAGTGTGAGTGTGGCAACAAAAGTGAAGTACATACACAAGCTTGACTTCTGTTAGTATTCTGTGCTAATGGGTTGTAATTTTTTTGTTAATTCATTTAGTAGGCAAACGACCATACGGTTCACCTGATGGCAAGTGATCACCGCCGCCCGTGAAAATTTGCAACATAGGACATAGAGAGTTGCCGGTCTTTAAGGTGGAAATACGCTTTTTTTAAGGTTGCCTAGCAATTTATCCGTAAATTCTGCTTTTAGCAATTAGTTCCCGAAATTTGTAGAACGTGGAAGGAAATGTTGGCAGAAACTTAATGTGGTGGATTTCCAACCTACGAGGTAATGTGGAACTCAGCAGCAGGGATAAGTCCGAACAATTCTTTTGACCACTCCCCGTGGTAAATAGGTGAAACAGAAAAAATATTTATGACATATCACTTAAAAACAAGCTTCGTATAAATGAAACAACAATGTAAACTTATTGCTAAATGTACAACAAAACAAGTACTAAGCCCCATACATTGTCTCAAGGAAACTAATATTTCAGTATGTGGGGCAAACGTTTCAATGAATCATATAAAGCGCATGTTTACATTGTGTATTTTACATTAAACATTGTTTCACTGCACCCGAATTAGAATTTAGAATAGAAAATGTTATTTGGTTCGGCCAGAGAGCCGGCTATGAAAGAAAAAAGCGAGGGTGTGAACTCAGGTCAACCATCTCTATGATTTATAGGACTGGCGATAGTTTTGGCAAGTATTGTATATTAGAAGTTAAAATATAATTTTCATTTTAGACTTTTTTGACTCATTCGCCTATTTTGTTAGAATAGAAATAGATGGTTATAAAATACGATATTGTATTAACTGAATACTACGGTAGTAATTTTTACGACGGGACATAATGAGAACGATTTGGCCGATGTACTCCAATAAGATGAGATTCGTTCGAGCAAACCTAACCTAACCTAACAATGACTATTTGTGTACTCCTTGTTCATTAAACCAAATACTATGTAATGCAAACTAACATCGCAATAAATCTATAGAAATCTGCCTGCCTAAGTGCCTAACCTACTCGTATATTTTTCAATTTTCTCAAACGTACTCTCGATTGTAAAGTAGGCCCGTGTCCTGCAGTGGGACGTGTGTACATATGGGCTGATACATATACAGAAAAGTTCTGATGAATATTGAATGTGAACGACAATCGAGAAAAAAATAACATGAAACAGATTGCATATTAAAAAAATGGAAAAGAAAGCAAATCTGCGTTAGGTATTTGACATATTTTACAATTTCCTAATAAAGCTTAGTTTTTGCCATAAATAAGCAGACATGTATCAACGAATGAGACATATATTGCACAAATTGTGGTTTATGCGGCAAATATAATTCCATTGTGTTGGAACAAAGGGCTGTTCTTCCTACGTGGGACATAAAAGGAACGATTTGCCTCACGTTCAGCCGATACACAATCTTCAATCACGTTTATATGGACTCAAACTGGGTTAGGAAATACAATGTTGATTTGCTACGCCGCAAAATACGGTTCCTAGAGATTTTATACATACATACGTGTGTCATGGGTATGAAGCAAGTTGTTCATTTTATGTATAAGGCGTATGAGGGCTGGTTATTCAATAGTCACACAAAAATTGCTTCAAGAATACGTGTTAATACATGTGGTGTTGAGATGGGCATTTAGAATGATACACTTTCAGCTATGACAATTAGAATATATTAACAATCACGTTAAGAATTTGAATTTAATTTACTATCTAATTTCAAGGTGTTCAAATATAATGAAATAAATTATATGAAGTATTCGGTGATTAATACACCGTTGCTCTTAAAATAAAACGTGACACAGATCGTTTTTGTGATTCCACGAAATTACACAGTATTTAATCTTTGCTATTGAATTTGAAATGAAAGCAAATCATTAACATTTGAAGTAATTAAATAGACTAATTGAGATAGATGCGAGTAGAAATGGCTGGATAAAATTAAATTTGCTAATTTATGAACGTAATGAAAAGGTCGTTCACGGACTGTCTAATTATCTTTCTACGATACGCTTATGTTATATGAGGCATAAACAACAAAACATTTAGATCTCAGGGACAACTGTTTGTTCCAAAATCCAAAATATACGCCGAAATTAGTTCACAAAGAAATTAAAGTAAAATATGCAGTGTATTTGCGTGCCTGGAAACAAAAATATATACTATACTGTCTGGAGTGTTATTGATAAAAATGTAGGTGTTTAATGCAGAGTTTTCACGTATTAAGTAAGTAAAATGGTTTTCACAAATAGAATTTGTCATAAAACTACTGAGATCAAAGCGTTTTATTTGCGTGAATTTTTTGGACTGTCAGTGACGAGGAAACTTGGAAATTATTTGACTTGTATCTTTACATGTTCGTTAGAAATAATTAGCGCATTTGCTGCTAGTTTGATATGAATTCGTGGAAACGTTATGAACAGATGATAAGTGAGTTTTATGCGCGAAGTGAGGAGTGACACCAGTTGGACGATGAGTTCGCCTTCACCTTGGGCCGGCCGCTGTTTCATATCACTGAGAGTGAACATTGACAGCGCCCGTGACACCGGCGAGCTGGACTTGTCCAAAATAAACACCTCCAACAATGATACAGACGAGACGCAATAAAAATATATTTGTCGTCAACCGCTTTCCCTGTCACATATTTCAGGAAACTGATACGGGATTTAAAAGATTTAATGCAGCTGGGCAGTCGTTTATATTCTTTTATTCCACATTTTCCAGATGCATAGTATTCACGGAGCTAAATGTGTCTTTGCGGCAAAAATACACCTGCGACGCAAGTCACGATCAAGGCCGCGTTTTAATTGACGGTGAATATTGACACTGGTGGACTTACTGGGCCGGTGCGCTTCTTCGTGGTGGTGGTGGTGGTGACGGTCTCCACGGACTCCACCGTCTCCTCCACCTCCACGCCGTCCTCGGGATTGTTGCTCCATGATCCGAAAAATTCCGTCATGTTTTTTTGTAGATTTGCAATCGCCCACAACACTGACCTCAAAGGTTTCGACACACATTCACTGCACTGACCGATCCACACCGCGCAGATATCTCAATAAAACGATCGTAAAACAAATTCAATTTTCGTATTCGATGTGTCCTTTTTCGTCGTTGGGTGGAGAACCCATTGCTGAGCACTAAGTACACCGGCCGACAATTTGCGAGTAGCCAATTGGCGGTTGTAGCGTCCTGCGCCGCCACACTGCGGAGACGGCCAGACCTGATCTTGTATAAAATCCTACTGGAAAACTGAAATAACCGCCGCGAACAAAAAGCACCAGCCAAAACATTTCACGTGCGGATTATTATTAGTTGGACGATCTAGCCGAAAGAGTTAAGTGTCGGTCTGGCCTTTTACATGAATAAAGTCGCAGTGACAGTACTATTTTCCGCATTTACTACATGCTCAGTGAGACACCTTCGTTATTTTATTTATCGCGCGGTCCTGCGCACGCTTCCACAATTTACAATGACGTAAATGACTCCTAACTGTCACCTTTAAATGCTTTGTTAAATCCAAGAGCCGGTTAATTTTGCGAACAAATTTTACATTATTAGTTGTCATTGTAAGTGCGAAGTCTTGGAGGAACTTTCGCCACAGATCACGTTTTATGCGAATTGGCTCAATATCAGAAGATTTTTATGATATCTAATTTAGATATCATAAAAATCTTGAATTGAATGGAAAACTTTAAACAATAGTCATCATGCTTTGTTCTATTACGCTTTTAGTAGTTTACCTCCCCAAATTCAATAGAGTCAAAATTACTAGTTTGTTGTTTGTATACTTTCATCTACAGCCAATACGAAATAAAATAAATTAGGTTATGAAAAGTCTAATTTATTATAATGAAAAACTATGCGATGACTAACAGATCTATGTTATGTAGAACATATAAACAGACTCTTTGGTGAAATTGGATGTTTTCGATTTATATAAAAACGGTGTTGTATGCAACCGTCCAATCGCGGCGTCAGCGTAGGCGCTGACAGCTACTCCACTTAATATAAATACGCGGTTCTCCTAACAGCCCGCGATAAATCTGTACCATGTTCCCGAAATTATCGTCCGAAATTCTGTTCAAACTCCTTATCAATAAAGTCCTATATCGAGTGTAGCCTAACATTAAATTTAACATAATTTCTTGCAACTATCTCTGTCTTAGCGAGCTTGTTTTACTCCTGACTTCTCTAATATAAGTTCTATGGAATGAAACCTTCCGATGAAAGACATGTTAATCCTATTTACTTGTGGAAGCTTGGGTCCTTTGAGATTCTCTATTCGGACATTGCGAAGAAAATGTGTGTACGCGTACTAGGCGCTCGGGGAAATTATAAGAGCGGGAGAGAAGATAGTAGGATTGCTTAAGTGTGACTGGGATAAAAACGGTAGTAGCATTACGGTAGCGAACTTATTTGTTAAGTACATATTTTATGCGAATTGCGGTACCCGTTTTATTAATATCTCAATGCTTAGCGTAGACACCGGAACTACTGGTTCCTGCCGGACTAGAAAGGAAACCTCTAATGAATACTTTAATATGTTATATTTTTATATCATTTGCTGACAAGGTCCAACATCTACAAGATTTGAATTGTAGCCGAATTGCCTTCTTGGCGTTCTTTGATAACGGGAGCAATGGAGGTAAAAAAACAGGAAGAATAAAGAAACACGACAGTAGCGAAACAGCATTCAGCAGTAATTTATTTTAACAATAAAATTGCGTGTATATTAATTTTATTTTCACAAGACTACAGAAGTAAGCTTAGTGCAAGCGGCCTAATTAAAAATAAAAATATTTCGGCCTTACATAAAAACCTGCATTGTTTTGATATACCCTTTAAAGTTAAAAATAATATTTGATTAATCGTCTCGAATATGTAAACAAAGATTAACAAATGTGCAGTATGAAACATTTGTATGGAAAAGATTAGCGCGGGTGTTAAGCAGTGCCAAGAAACACCGGTGGCCGGACAACAAATAATATTACACGGCGATAACCATCGTAACTAATAAAGCGATTATTTCAATATGTTGTAATGCGCTATTCATTAGACATTGGACTTGCGACAATTGTTATTTCTGTTTTGTATTGTTATCATTGTAGCAATATTTTGACCGTAGACCATCGTAGACATACGTGAAAAATTGTGGTGACAAATCAAAAAGTTTGCGAAAGAATATTCTGGATTTACATAAACAAATTGTATTTTGACGTTGTGTGTAATAGTGGGTAATGAAAGAACAATTTCCTATTTATATGTGTTATTTTCTATTATAATACTTTACTGGTGGTAGGTCTCTCATATGTGAGAGGCTGTCTGGGTGGGTACCACCGCAATGTCTATTTCAGTTTAAATGCACTGTTGTGTTTCGGATTGAAGGAAATTGTAGCCAGAGTAACTACTGGACATATTGAGACTAAACATCTTATGTCTTAGGATAGCGAGCGCAGTGGAATGCAAAGCATTGTTTTGTAATTCAAGTTGTTGTTTGGTTTTGCTACTGTTCATGAGCGGTCGCATCGCTTACCATTAGGTGAACGGCATGCTCGCCTCACCATTCACAGCAATAAAAAAATTGATAAAAATACCGTCTTGACACTTGTGAAATTCTTCACTTAACATTATGTATGTTTCCCAAGGAAATGTAGTATAATACTCGCAAGTAAACGTTTTGGTGGCTTTGCTCTAAATCTGTCTTTAATTTACTGAAATGAAATCTGAAACGTCGCGTCGCTTTTATATTTCCGTACTCTAATCTACTAAATCACTTAATCTGTTTTGGAGGGCATTGACCTTACATCGCGTCGTCGTTGTTGCTTCACTAGTATTTTTTCAGCAAAGTGATTTAGTATACACAAATGTGTAAAAACATACAACATTTAATTGCAATTAAAAAGTAAAAGTAGATTGGATGGACTTTGGACCACTAGTTCAATTGTCCTTACTTCGATTTCCAAGCCCGGCTTTTTTATATGAGTGCTTCGGTTTCGGAATTTCGTACATATTGTTCGGGACTTTCCTATGAAAAAACTAATAACGGTGATATGTGGATAAATAATCTTGGGTTCTAAAAGACTATGGCATTTATATTTTCTAATTTCTATGACGAATTATACGACTCTCATCGTATGATGACGTTGACAATAAATGTAGCCATATGTAGGCAGGTATATCTAACAAGTCATAAGAAACATACAAATGTTCTCACTTCATACTTGTAGCATACATACATACATAAACTCACGCCTTGTTCCCAGAAGGGGTAGGCAGAGGTGCCAGGGCACCCACATTTCGCCATGTATGTTCCGTCCCACAATGTGATAGGTGGCGAGCCTATCGCCATATCGGGCACAAATTCCTGACTCTGGGCTGATACTGAATAGAAAAATCCAATATCACTTTGCCCAACCCAGGATTCGAACCCGAGACCTCAGCTTTGTAACCGTACCGTAGTACAACTACGCCACCGAGGCACCGATACTTGTAGCGTTACAAGTAATTACATGCTTGGCTGCCGATTAACAACATAATGGCGGTTCATTAAAGTAATATGAGCTTGAGTAATTATAATTATATTTCACTGAATAAACAGACTAACGGTTGGCTTAGGATGAAACCTTTATTAAAACTATAACTGGAAATCTAGGCATAGTTCAAATCGCTATAATTATATTGTAAATTTTTAGCTCATTTTACGCTAAGTCACTAGTTTTATTTCTATTTCATGTATTTGAGGGCAGTTTTTTAAGTTCCAAACAAAGCTGCCGGTTAATGTAAATATACGTACGCACCTTTGATCAATTAGAGCGTGTAACATACAATATTCAGTATTTATATGCTGAAAAAATAGTATGACACTTCCTCTCTATTGCAACGTGATTCAAATGGGTCGGGCCATGTTCATTCAGTCCTTAAGCTGGGGGTGGCCTACAATGAATATAAAAAACACCCACAAATCACATAAACAGTCCTTATTCAACATTAGGATCACTTAAGTAAAACCTTTTTCGTGAGTATCAGAAACTATGAGACTTTTCGGTTTCTCAAACACTCAGACCCAAAAATGAAAGCAAATATTTGTGTACGAGCATCTGTCTTGGTGCGGGGCTCAAACCGTATGTTTCATAGCCTAGGTCAAGAGTCCAGACTCTAATCAACTTCGCAACGGAGGCTGTCATTGTTATTAGTTACAATACTTATGGATTGTAGGTGTGGTGCTAGCTTTTAAATTAAAAAAAAAAACGTAATACCTAGGAGTTACTGTGAAGACTGACCCGTTTCAGTCTGACGTAGGTATACGGTATAGGTACCCATAAATGTTGATGCAACGGGGCGCTATTTACTGCCAATTAATAGCGGTATTAATGTTTTCAATTACGCAAAGCAAACACATGAATGCAATGAAATATTAAGCACTTATGTATTTGTCACTGACTGATGAATGAAATACCTAATTACAGAAAACGGAATTAATGCTAATAAATTACAGGTTTAATATATGGAGATATATTTTAATGATCAAAATTATGTAGTCTGTGGTGCCACAGTTATGTCAAATCGGAAATTATGAAACTCCAGCCGCGATCTTTGATCCGAGGAAATACTCACGTGATATTATTTTCGTCCCGTTTCCAAATGTCCGTTTGGCGTCCCATCGCGTCTCGCGTATTCCAAGGTGACTTACCTGAAATGTAAATCAAAGTTAATAAATGCCAGAATGTAGGAATACATTTAGGTTATGTAAAGCGCGGGAGATATTGCCGCCATTTCTCCCGTCACGGGCGAGGCCAGATGGCGTAGACGGAGAAACTAATAGACGGAGTCACATGTTCTATCCCTTTTCCACAAAACGAAAGAGATTTATACATAACATTCATGTAAGAAAGAGATGCAAGCTTTTGTAACCTGTCCTTATCGGCGTAACCGCTTGACTCCAGGAAATTTGACGTTTTGGAGGCAAATATTTACATTATTTGGGGTGGCCAGCGGTCCAAAGGTTGATATTCCCTAAAACAAACGATATTAATAGATTTAAATTACATATTAAAAAACAAACTTCAATAATTATCTTTTATTTTTTAAACTTTTTCCTTATATGTTTTGAACTGTATATGGATGCACAATAGATATTGTTTTTGAAATAAAACTATTTACGAATTTTATCGCGGATTTGGTTTAAGTTTTGCTTTTTTTAACTTCTCCCCGCGACGTTTCGATTACTTTACAACTTTCGTGGTCACGGGGTGGACTAGGGGCCCTACTATATTCATCGAACGAACGAACGAACGAACGAAGGACCCTACTATATTCAACGAAACGAAGTTCGAAACTTCGGACAAACGAAGTTTTTTATACGATACGAATGTATATATATAACGTACACCGTAACTATAAGTCTATGGTTACGACCATAAATCAATAACGACCATAAGTTTTATGTAGGTACATTCGTATCGTATATAAACTTTGATCATCCGAAGTTTCGAACTTCGTTTCGTTGAATATAGTAGGGTCCTTCGTTCGTTCGTTCGTTCGTTCGATGAATATAGTAGGGCCCTAGATGTTGTTTTGTTATTAGCTTTTATTACAATCGTTTTTATTTTCAGAACTAAATATTTACTTAAATTATGTTTATGTTATACAGTGTTTTTATTAGTTCTGGGTGATGACTGACGACCCAGGTATGTAAGTGCATTGTAGTTCCCCTCAAAGTTAAAATATCGATATTTTAGCAATTATATTTTTTTAAAGAACGGTCAAAGTTTCCCGATACCTTAGGAAAAACGTGTCAACCTGGCCACACTCCCACAAATATCGCTATCTCATACTAGGTTACACGGTGGCTACCCCTGTGCCAGATGGGATCTCACCTGAGCAAGCGCGCCCGTGACCTGCCCCCTCCCCGCACTTCCGCGGGCTTAAAATACGGCGACACATCCGGTCAATGCGCATGTTATGCAACACGACACGTTCGCTTCAAATTTACCACGAATAGTAAAGAGGTTATCGCCCAAATACTAGAACGCAACTTAAATATAAATGGCGCTTAACTACGTTAATCCCGATTAAATGTACTGGCTAAGTGGGCCGTGCGCTGTTAAGAGCAACTTATTATTTGAATGGCGTTCCAGTATTCGGGCGTAAGAATGCTTGAATTTCACGACACAGCCACTCATCACTTGCATGATTTAATTTAAAAATTAAATCTTGAATTGAGTGCAGTTGGCGTTTCCATTGTACTGATTACTACATTTAATTTCAATATTCTTCGTTGTATAGTCAAACGCTTCGTGTCAGAAATGTCTTTTTCTGCTCGTGAAAAGTAGGAAGTACAAGTATTACAATTTAGGTCACGTCATGGAGGACCGAATTAGCGAAATTCTTTGAACATTTTAAATTAAGCGTAGAAAGATTTACTAGTGTTATATGTGTCTTAATTTATTTTATATTCCTGTTGATTATTATGTGGGACAGGTTTACATGAATCATAAATAATCTCCTAGTTTATGAGGAGTAAGGAAAATTCGTAATTATTAATTTTCTCACTACTTTAAAAACAATACTGATGAAAAACATGAGTAGTAACATTAATGTAAATTATAGAAGATGAAATTGGCTATTTAATTTCAAGTGCAACTTCCAGAATAAATAAAACTAAACTTGTAAATGACTCCCTGAAAACAAAGGATTATTTCTCAGACGCGGCGCGACGGTAAGAAAATTTAGGAAAAAAAGGTTATAATCGATGCTATATTTTCTATATTATTAAAATCTTTGAAGAAGAGGTTATTTAAATGCCATACTAAATTGTTCAATATTAATCCCGAAACCACGTGACGCTGAAATATTTTGTTTTATAAAAATATTTAATACGTATCTGGATCTGGATCAGCCCATATACGTCCCACTGCAGGGCACGGGCCTACTCTACAATCGAGAGTACGATTGAGAGTGGTTAGGCCATATAGTCCACCACGCTGGCCTAGTGCGGGTTGGCGGACTTACATACCATATAAATTCTTATGAATCGCTATGGTATGCAGGTTTCCTCACGATGTTTTCCTTCACCGTTTTAGTGCGTGGTGATTGACTATCAATACACACATGACTCCGAAAAGTCAGAGGTGTGCCCTGGGATTTGAACCCGCGACCACCGTGAACATGTTGGCAGCCGCGTCTGGTCCTACTTTAATACGTATACCTAATAAAAATTAAATATATTATGAAACTGCCAAGTCTAAAGTGGCCATAAATTGGTGACGAATAACGAAAACGAGAATTATATTCCACTCATGAAAAGCCCGATGTGACTTATATATAAAACATGCTCACCAAATAAACACGACTATTCTTATACTCCTTATTTTTGATATGGTACAATCTTCGATCAACAATTGTATTGTTAACTGAAGGTTACAATCTTTCAAATAAAAATAAGAAAAATAATGCTAAAAAATATATATTGTCTTTAAACTTAAGACTATGCAAATAGCAAAAATTACCAGTACCAATTTCTCTACATTAGGTCTGCCAACTCGTACAGCTTTTTCTGGTCCGCCATTTTATACTTGTATTTAAATGACCAGATTCATACAAACTGTTTACAATACCTGTAAGCATTTGACAAGGATTGTCGAAGGCCTAATATTTTAGCTATTTGTAATATATTCTTAAAAACATTAGCAAATAACTGTTCCGTATGTCATGTTTTGGCAAACGTCACTTCCTGCCTGTTCGTCGGTGCCAGGGTCCGCCTTCCTAGTTAATCTTCCTCACTACGCCACGACTGCATTTATCAAACGTCATTGTTGGGTAAAAATATACTGCTTACTGGAATGATTATTAATTGGTCTGGCTATTTCTTGGTGCGGTAAAAGTGTGCGGTAAACGGACCAGACGCAGCTGCCAGCATGTTCGCGGGTTCGAATCCCAGGGTACCTTTGACTTTTCGGAGTTATGTGTGTATTGATAGGCAATTACCACTGCCACTGTAACGGTGAAGGACAAAATCGTGATGAAACATGCATATTATAGCGGTTTGTAACAATTGCTATGGTATTTAACGTCTGTCAACCCGCTCTAGGCCAGCTATAATATAGCTGCTATATAGCCTAACCACTCTAAATCGTACTCTCTATTGTAGAAGAGGCCCATATCCAGTATGATGTACAACAGCTGATACAAATACGTATTTAGTGCAATGGAAGTTTAATTTCTTTCTAATCTCCCAGATAAGCCTACTGTCCTATATATAGGACAGTCAAAGTAAAAAAATATATGGAACTAACCATTTAAATGGATGATTTTATTTGTTGTTATTTGAAGTAAGGAGACTATTTTTTATTGTAAAAAAATATAATATCAATGATATAATTATACATTTCATAGAAATATTTCACTTCAAAGTACGCAATAAAAGTGTGCCCCAGACAAGGTGCACGAAAGGTAGGTATCAAAAACTGTAGATTACAGTAAAGTTTTATATTTCACATTTTTCTTATTCTAGATAGCCTGTTCCTTATTTTCCAAAACTCGTTCCTCAATATAATACTTCGGAAAGTGGAAATAATTAGGGGAAAAAAGTAGTGTCCTATATATAGGACGGTAGGATAATACGGGGTAACTTTATGTTCACACTATTAGAGGCGCATGTCATAATTATCGTGTGGATTATGATGTTGAAATCTTTTCTGATGATGGAAAACATACTGAGAGGTAACTCAATATATATATGATCACTTTTGACTAACATTTATTGACACACTAATATAGATTTTTGTATAAGGACTTTTGTATGTGGTAGAGTTTTGCTGTAAGTTTTTAAAGCTACGAAACACATGTCTCCTCAGCCAAGGAGGCTCTACTAGCTCACAGATGAACTGTATAGCAGCATCTTCGCTGTTGCGTTTCATTCGTCAAGTGAGATTGTCCAAGAACCAACAGCTGGCAATGTGCTTGATTACCATATTGCCGGGTGTTGGTTATCGAACCGTGTAGGGAAGTCATCATATACACTGGTGGAAAACTCGTCGATGACCCATGCAAGTGTATCGCATTCAGGGATCAGCTTGTGTATATCCATTAGATACCCTGTTTGGATCGCGCTAAGCTTACATCAAGTGCACTGGAACAGTTTGATTGGCCAGAGTAAAAAACGACTCAGTGGTTGAGAATATGACGCTGAATAACTAGCCAACAAACACAATAATTCCAGTAGCAGTTATCTTTGTTCAAAGACAACACGGTAGAGATCACATTAGTAATCGCAAAAACAAACCTACAAGTTAGGCACCTTCTTGCGAGAAATAATATGGTCAGAAATAATAGGTTCTGAAGTCATTTTCAGTAGATTGGCTTGAAATTTAAAAATTTTATGTGGGTAGATTTAATTTTTTCTTTCACGACATTCATGTCCATGACTCGTGTAGATATTTAGGATGCTTTTAATTAGTAAATATACCTTTTATATTCAATTTAGTCAATATCAATACTAAACTATACTTGCTACCTATTATCCTACTGTCCTATATATAGGACGGTCATTTCCCGGAAAGCCTTATGGTAGATAATTTTTTCAACATTTTTTTTTATTTTTATGAAATTAAAGAAAATCATTAGTTCTGATGATTTACAAAAAAAATTGTTTCAGGCTTATCTGGGTTAAAGAATTCTTTAACTTAATTCGAACCGTGTCCGATTTGTGAATTTTCCTATGGTGTTTATACAGGACAAGATGTGTTATGTGGATTATGAATACGCTAGATTTGATTATTGTAAATGATGAGAACCATCAACCTAGTATATATTTTCTAGATAATTAATACGCATCAAATAATTGAGGAAAAATCAAAAATCCTAAAGTATGAAATTAATTTTGCTTAAGCCAATCCATTCAAAGTGCAGCGTAGTTCGCTCTACGCCGAATTTCATTCATACATAAGTTGCTATTATTAGTGACAAAGACGAAGGGAATTATTATAATTAATGTTTTTACGTAGACCATGTTTACGGTACATTAACGCGAAGTCTTTGGCTGTCGTGTGAGTCAATGAATCACTTTCCAGTATTCAGTATTCTCAGATCACTAGCGCCACGCGCGAGGAAAAAGGAAAACACTGGTGCAATCGGCACTAAAATAATATTTATTTTCTTTTATAAAAAATAATTAATAGGGGCTAAAAAAATAATGTAATAAGTATAATATGTTTTGATATTCATCGTAACATTTCATGAAAACGAAAATATTTCATACAAAAAATTAGATACAATTTACCCAATTTAATTTTACAGGTCATTAACCATTGTAATGTCACAAATAATTAATAAATTCACATACATTTTATTAAGCACAATATATACCTAATAGATGAAGCTGCCTGTGATTCACTGCAGATAAAAATTATTTTGAGAACTAATAAAAAAATACATGAAATAATGTTTTTTAACACAACAATTAATGGCTTTTGTCTATGCATTCATAGATGAATTGAAATACACCGTGACAGCTGCACAGGCGCACCCAGACGTCATTATTTATGCGATCTATATAGGTTAGTGCGTGTAGCGACACCTGTCGGACAAGCGACGAAACATTTCCGCCGCGAACACAGACGAACGCTCGCGCGATCGCGTCGCTCGCCTTGCCAACGGAAGCGCCAATTATAACTGTTTCCAAACATTAAACTGTTTAATGTGTTGTACTTGTTTTTTAATAACGTATCAGTGTTCATTAAGTAGATAACTTAACGCGTCAATTAATACGCATACACTTTGCCTTTTAGAAAAGCCAAAACCCCAAAGTTTCGGGATTAAAATGTAGGTTTATGATTACCAGTAAGTAATAAAATTATGATTATCATAGCTCTGCCAACCCATAAAATTAACGAAGAAAGTGTGTGAACCCAAAACTTTTAAAAGCCATGTTGTATGGCAATCAAAATTTACATACATTTTCTTCGAAAAGTACCTATAATATTTTAATGCGTTTAAATGATGTACCTACATATTAACTGAGATTCTATTTCTACTAAAAACAGGAATACAAATGCACTGTTGTATTTCGGTGTGAAGGATATTCTAATCAGAGTAACTCCTAGGCATACTGAGACCTAACATCTTATGTCTCAGGATGGCGAGCGCAGTAAAATGCCCCAAGCATTGCTTAGTAATTTAAGGTGTTGTTTGGTTTTGTCACTATTTATGACCGGTCGTATCGCTTAACATCAGGCGAACGAAATGCTCATCTCACTATTCATTACAATTATTAAGAATATTATCACCTATTTTATAAAGTATTTGTATATTGGTTCCATAAGAAGGCTTACTCTCATTAAGAAGAATTTGCGCCGTAGTAGGTACTGTTATTGGTGTATTTTAGAAACTTAAAGAGCGATTCAGAGAATGGCGTCAGCAGCAACTTCTAAATATTTAATTCCCTCTAGGTTCTAAACAAAGATAAATGAAATTAAATTGAGCGGCCACTAAAGTTTGTCTTTTGTCAAGATTTAATTATTTCATTAATTTTATTCGCTCCAACAATCTTGTGACGTGGACTGATCTAAATAGCACAAAGCATTAACAATACGCCACAAGTTTGGTTTGTCGTCCTTTTTTTACGTATTTTTGTTTACAAGTCTTTCTTACAAACACTTCGTTTATACATAGATTATATCATTGCTTATGGTACTAACTACTCACTTAGTTTCAATCCTTCCACAACACTCGTCAAATAATTAATCGCAAAATTGCATTTGCTATCTAATAGGTGACCGAAACTAAAGCTAAACAATTTAAAACGAATCATGAGCAATGCTGAACTCCAAGAAGGTCTCATCTATCAAAATACGTAGGTTATTGACTCGATTAAAACTATAATAATACTACATTGAAATTGCACGCCGATAACAATCTGCCAATGATTTTGACAGACAGGTCAATATATCACGCGCGTTTGACCGTACTCAAACATCGCATGCCAATGATTGTACACACGGGACACATCCATCTCTTGACTACGCCTGCACCGATGATTCAGAAGAAAAATTAGAACTAGGCCGATTAAATAACATTTATTTGATTAGCAAGATAATTAAAAATGAAACTCAGGCTAGTTATTTAAGACTTTCTCGCGAACACATCACTAGTACAACTCCTGTACATCGGGACCAACGGTGAGACGCAAAAAATTAATCTCGGTAAGTTTCTCAGGACAGTAGCTTATCTTACCCGCAGTGAAATTAATCAAAAAGACAATACAATGAGCAGCAGTTGGAATCAAATAACTACATGAAACAATAACAAAGAAATACAAGCCTTGGTACTTGTGAAAATAGTTGATGGATCCCCACCTCTAGCAGATAACTTTCTATGGTGGAAAACGATCATAATGATTATTACCATTACCATAACATCAAATATAGATCGATCGAACTACCAAAGAAACTAAGAATGTGATCTTTATATAACTTTTTTTTATTGCGTTGAATGTTGAGCCGAACGTGCCGTTCGCCTGATGGTAAGCGATACAAACGCTCATGGACGGTAGAAAAACCAACACCTTGAAATCCAAAGCAATGCAATGGCATTCCACTGCGCTCGCCGTCCTGAGACATATAATGTTAAGACATAAGATGTCCAATAGGTATGTCTAGTAGTTATTCTGGCTAAATTACCCTTCAATGCGAAACACAACAGTGCATTAAAACTGATGTTTGGCGAGAGAAATAGACATTGCGGTGGTACCTACCCAGGCGGCCACTCACACATGAGAGACCTACCACCAGTAAAATATAACAGTAAAGCCTAAACCCTCTCGATTGCAGCAGAGGATACCTATTCCCTACAATAGGACTTAACTGGGCTGATACAGACACAGAAAAAAAAGAAGAGCGAACTAAAACAGTACATAATTTGAAAAAATCGTAAGCACTATTCATTAAAGTCTTTAAATGAATATGTTGCATATATTTAGAGTTTGTTTACTAATAATAAATTAATAACGTGCGAATTCAAAACAACAAGATATTTTTGTCGGATAACACCCAAGCCGGAAATAAATATTTGTGATTTAATCAAACATTTATATTGACATAGGGATGGAACCTGTGCCTTCTTTTTTCCCAGTAAACTTTAATAGTAACTAAGCCACGGATGGCGGAGGTAGCAAATGCGCCAATTTTGGTGAGGTGTAATTTACAGAAATTAGAAATACTTATATCAGTCTTTAGGAATAGTAGACGGAAAAGTCAATAACAAGGAAAAGTCAGAAAAAAAGTCTAAATAAATGAGAACAAGAGTTTTAAGAAATATTTTGAAGGAATCAGATGTTTGTACACAATTTCCAAGAAAATTGATGCTGCCAATAAAACGCATTGCCCAGTTGCAAAAAAAGTTGTGTAAGCCAATCGAATTGATCAGAAAATAAAAATAACACGCGACTTAGACGGCGCGGCGGGGCGTCTTTCGTGCGTCATTAATGATCTATGAACGAAATGTTTCACGTATGTCAGAATCGTAATGCAAGGATAGAATTTTAACTATGTCAAATATTAAGTTATTTTTAGGTGCAATAAGTTACTTTTTATAGAGTTAGGGCATAAAAAAATTGATGCTTGGCTCTACATCTTGGCTGATAGTGCGAGTCATAATGGTCTCGTTATCGCAACATTAAAATATTTTTGGTAAAACCTATCCCGTTTTACCAAAATGCAAAATAATTATAAAATCATAATTGGTTGGACGAAAGCATCGTCGTAAATTATTACATATGAGTTATGACCATTATTTATAGGTACCTAATAAGTAGGTATGTATTTTGCATTTCGGAACCAATAAAACATTATTAATCGATGTTGGCAGACGTTTATAATCCTGCTCCGGGTTCGAAAGTAATCCATAGCGAAACAAGTACACCACGATTCCAGATCAAGAGAAAGTAATGAGAAATCACCAGAAAATGGCGGAACATCGTTTTATTTAAACGAGACCATAGACAGTCGACTCACGTATTACGTTTTTACTATACAAAACCATTTCACTTTTGTTCGGACGCTATCTATTCGATACGCGTTCAAAATTTCAACGGTAATTTCTTAACCTCACTTTTTTGACGTTCCTGCAGCTACACCGTGAAGCGTGAAATATAGACCGCTAGTTTTTGCTTTTAATTGATCACTGAGTTCCGTAACTCGAAAATTTGGGCCAAATTCTTCAGGTATTGAGCGAGATTTCTTAATTTTTACAGATATGTAGGTTTAATTACAAATGTAGCACTATAAAAGGTACGTACAGGAATTACCTAGATTTACTCAGTAACGCCCAAATACTGGAACGCAATTTAAATATAAATGGCGCTTAACTACGTTAATCCCGATTAAATGTACTGGCTAAGTGGGCCGTGCGCTGTTAAGAGCAACTTATTATTTGAATGGCGTTCCAGTATTCAGGCGTAAGTATAACGTTTTTAATGAAGCATACGAAATTGTGCACTTAAGTTATTTAAATAAACACCAAGTTTAATTAAAACACTACTAAAAACTTAACACATCTTTGAACAATGCATATTGAATATATTTTATCTAGTAATTAGAAGTAAGAGATTATACCGACAAGATCAAGCCTGATTCCATCGCAGAAACAATTTTGCTCCAAACAATGGAACGAAAATAAATGACTAGAGAATTTTGGCGACTTGCACAAGCATTGTTCTACTCAATCCTCTCATCGCGTACATACACATGATCCTACACGTGCTTTGCCAATTCGACAAAAAGTAGAATACTTTCGCTGCACGTTGCTATTTGTGAAGGACGCAGTTTGTTGTTCACAGACTGTGACGTCACTGTGAGGTGCTGATCGCTTTGCAGAAACGTACGACGTAATGGAAAAGCTCCAACAATATCTACATGCATCTTTCTCTAGAGACAAATTTAATGTAGGAACTAGGAATGCTTTAAAATATAAATCATTTTTGAATTAACTCATCCGTGCTCCAATAATTTTTCATCTCGTGCATGATGTTATCTGGTCAAATCTGGATACCCTGTCACCTATAGAACAGTCTTATCAACGATCAAATACTGTAATCTTGCTTATTGTCATTTTTATAAAGGGATATTGTTTTTGTTTTTATTTGGTACTGACTCATATAAATATTTTGAACATTATTTTCCTTGGCAGTGTAATTTATCAACAGGATTTCCGCTTTGACTCATCGATTATTGCATTTTGGCGACACGATGGAACTCAGTTATAAAATATTCGGTATTGTATGACCTAGGTTGATCGTCGGGTGTTACTTAGGTTAGTGCAGTGAGAAGAGCATAAGGTATGCCGTGATCTTGCGGTCCCTGCTTCAAGTTCAGGTTTCGGCTCCTCTGTTACTTAAAAACCGAAAGATAAGGAAGAGGCAGCCGTTTCGATTCCTACAGAACAATATGTGTGATCCACCTATTATTTACGGATTTAATCGCGGATTTGGTTTAAATTTCCATTTTTTGAGTTCCCGACGTTTCGATTACTTTACAGATTTCGCGGTCCGCCACGTGACGATTTATTTCAATGTGTAACATTCGCGTATTACGTATATCTAAGAAACCATTATGCTACTAATCTAGGATGATGCACAGTTGACAGTTCAACCTCAAAGCACTTAAACACTTTGTGATTGATATCATAGTCATGCTGAGCTTATGAATATCATCTCTTGCAGATGGCCCAACTAATCTAAATCGTACTCTCTATTGTAGAGGAGGCCCGTGTCATGCAGTGGAACGTACATGGGTTGATATAGAAAATCTTGATTAATTCTCTTTTTTATTAATTTATTTATGTGTGTACACTTATTTGATACCCGTCCATGTTAGAAATATTCAAATCTATCAATTAAGCCAATGTCATCTAAGTTAAACAAAGCCATTGATCCTTTGACCGAAATATAGTTTTAACTCTATTCAAAGGTTATTTATTAAGTATTTATCACATTATTTCTGAAAAATCACGATTTATTCTCCCGATGCCATCCGGTTTAAACAGTTTATTTTTGTGATTAGCACGCGCAATAGCGCCTCTAGCGTTTTTTTTAGTGAACTGATCATGCTGTAACAACTGTCACATTTCATCGTCATTTAATTGTCCATGTCAGACGTCTGTAATATATTGAAGCAATGTATTCGTGGCTTAACGTATTGTAGGACGATAATCGCATTATTATTTTCGCTCTCATTGTCTTATAGCGCGGGCGGCGCCGCTTGAGTAACTTGACGCACTGTTGTGGTTTCCACTTGCTTTCACTGATAATCACATTGGACAGTTTTTGCGGCAACATCTGATTGCTATACTGAAAAGCAGGTTATTTACTACATCTGTGTTGCGAGAAAATGTATTCTTAAGTCTTTTGCAACATTATAAGATTTACAAGGTACTGTAAACTGGAAACACCGTACAGTTTGTAGGTGTTCATGAAAATGGCAATAAAAGAGGAAGGGTGCAGGGACTGTAGTGACAATATTCAAACTTGACACATATTTTGACATATTTGACGACACAAGACTCGATCTTATTACGGGGTCAGGACTATGTATGGGACTGTTCGGTGTATTTATTTATTTTTTATTTTATTTAAGCACTAGC
This sequence comes from Hyles euphorbiae, assembly GCA_023078785.2. NCBI lineage: Eukaryota > Metazoa > Arthropoda > Insecta > Lepidoptera > Sphingidae > Hyles > Hyles euphorbiae. The sequence continues at coordinate 15,116,069 of CM041037.1, read as the reverse complement.
GGTCGGGCCCGGCTCCACCCGGGTGCATACACGTTTTAAAATGGCGGTCAAAATATTTAATTCTGACTATCAGTTTAGCATATCGATCAATCGGACCACAAAAAACGAACAAAATTTCCTCGTATTTGCTAGAAATATCACTACTGCTTTCCTCCTATAGGCCACAGCGTGATGATATATACCTACAGCCTTCCTCATTAAATGGACTACCCAACACTGAAAGAATCATTCAAATCGGACCAGTAGTTCCAGAGATTAGCGCGTTCAAACAAACAAACAAACAAACTCTGCAGCTTTATAATATTAGTATAGATTCGTAAAATATAATTAAGTATATAGATCATCTACTATTGTCATAATATTGGGAATAGTTTTTCTATTTTCACGTTTTGTTATATTGGATTTCTTAATCCTATTAGATTACGATTATAAATGCTCGTTGTTTATATTAAGAAAACATGTCTGAAACAATGCGTTAAATAGACAAAAACTAGTCCTAATATGATGTCCACAACAGCATGATGTTTCGCACGCCAAAAGACCGTAGAAGATCTATAATTTTAAATGGGTCTAAGATGGATTTATCGTTGTAAAGTAAAAACTGCCTATTAAAAAAAAAAGGTTAATCAATAATACGGGAATGGCAAAATCTTGCCTACAATATTTTAAGATATGCATATTGATGATAGAAAATGGAGTAACAAAAGATAATGTTAATGATAAAGTAATGTTTAGAAGCCAATAATGTGGTTGCGAACTGATCAATTAGTTTTGCGAGGTTCGACTGTGAATCAATATTTTACTGGATAAGGCGCGGTTTGACAGTCCATCGCGGAAATGGTAAAACAAAAATTCCTGTAATAAATTGTATCTATGACACAGCGTAAAAAATAGTTCGGAAATTTTCATGATTTTTTTCGTCTTTCGTTTTCTGTCACTGCGAGATAAATTAACGACTAAATCCCTAATATGAACATTGAACTAATGCATGTAGAGAAATTTCTGAATGGAAATTGAAGTAGATACGAAAATACCCAGCAACTATCATAAAATTTACAACAATCTTTTCACAAACCACTGTATCTATAACATTCAAAGATCACTGCCCAGAGTGATTTGTGATAAAGTGTCGACAGTTTTATTTAATCCACTGCTATATTTGAATCAATTAATTTCAATTTAATGGAATATACTATTTCGGCACAATCCCGTCCTACTTCCTCACGTTTCCAGCCCACTATTTTCGCATCAAAGGGCTAATCTGCTAATCCCAGTGCGTTGACAGGCATTCGTCCCAGCCTATAACTCGTGTTGTTTCGCAACATCGGCCCAGCTCGGGACATTGGACGAGTGTGTGCGTAGGTGGGCTCTGTCATTTCATATTTAATCGTTAATTGCTGGTCTCGGGTTGCCGTTGTGCAATTATACGTAATTGGAGCAGACGGTGCTGGAATGGATAACAAATGGCAAATGTTGTAGTGACTAATGAGACATTTTTAAGCCAAGTAGAACGATAATAATAATAATAATAATAAGCCCCTCATAAGTCTAACTTCACGTCCGGCACGACCATCTGATGCCACGTGAGGGGCGGACATTGGCAGCTCTTAGCTATATACTCACCAATGACTAACGGAGCTCTAGTATTGAACAAAATACATGCGATGCGTCTAAGAAACAGGACATTACCCCAGGCGGGTACCGGAGTGAAACACAACGGAGAACCCCGCCCCGGGCCTTCTGGCTCGGGCTGCCCTACGTATTCTGGGGAGGGCAACGTATCGCATCGAACTGCCCAGTCACAAGCTGCTGCAGTTCCCCATGATTCAGTATCATGTTCTTCACCTTCATCATTATTTTCATCAATCCCCTCATCACCACCATCGTTTCTTGATTCTTATTCACCTTCTTCATCACCCTCATCGTCAATCCAATCTGCCCATGATGTTGTGCAGGAGGCTAATTCAGCCGAAGTTACTGCATCCGTTATGGGCAGTCGGCGCACACGTAAGACGTGGACGAAAGATATGAATATTTTCATCATGCGCCATTATTTCATTCTAACAGACCTGGAAGCTAATACAAGACAGTATCTAACTCCACTACACACGCGATTCATTGAACAATTTCCAGAAATGCAAGTAGGTAAACAAAGAATCGGGGATCAACGACGTGCTATAATTCAGCGTAATTTTTTGAGTAAAACAGAAATTAGTAATATTAAAGATGAAGTAAGAAGTTTTCTCCAAAATCGACCACCTTCCGATAACAATGCCCATAATACAGAACACACACACTCCGGAAGAATGAGATGGACAGTAGAACTAAATAAAGCAATAATGAGAAGCTATTACAGAATTACTAAGCTAGAAACTGACTTAACTTCATACAGACCTATTTTACACCAAGAAATAACTTCTAAATATCCTTCACTTTCCCATCTTACTCCACAAAGAATTTCCGACCAGCGTAGATCTATTGTCAACAATCAACTCTTATCTTCCGCACAATTGAATAACATTTTGGAAGAGGTTCGAAATGAGTTAAACACTGTAGGTATAAATAGTATTTCAGACACAACCCTACCTATAAATGAGGACCCACCGATAGATGCCTTAGAATCGGCACAAATAATAATCAACCAACAAAACACTTTACCAAAACCCACAACAAAAGTTACTATTGACCTCCCAAAAGAGCTAAAAGAACAACTAGAATCTATGTTTAGGGAAACATTCAATAAATACAAAGATACGCAACCGATATCTCGCCCATATTTACCAAAACTTAAGCCCTCAAAAAAATTAGCAACTGTAATTACTCACTTGAACTCCGATGTACTCCCAAGAGCACTAAATACTACATCGGACTTTAAAACAACACAAACCGTTATCTATTGTGGGGCCTATACTGCAGCTAAATTTACTGGTGCCCGCATTTTAGAAGGGAATACATCATTTAAAAGGCTGCAAGAAACACCGAGATGGCAAAAGCGACTCGAAGAAAGAATCAGTGTTCTTAGAGTAAATATTGGTAGGGCCACGGAATATGTAAGAGGAGTCAGATCGCAAGCGTTAGAAAAACACATGAATAAAATAAAACAGCAGTATAAAATCCATTCGCAACACGAAACACAAAACACAGATATTGTACACTACTTAGATACCCTTAAACAAAAATTAAATACTCTTGCTAGTAGATTAAGGAGATACAAACAGACAACATTACGAAAGACGCAAAATAAACAATTCTACAATAACGAAAAACTTTTCTACCGTAAACTTACACAACAACACAACTCACCGATACAGAACTTACCGCTACCTACATCTGAAGCATTACATACATTTTGGTCTAACATATGGGCTAGCCCAGTTGAACATAATAAAAGTCAGTGGATTGAGGAAGATAAACAAACTTTAACGAATATACCAGAAATGGAATTTGACCAAATCAATATAGATCTTCTAAAAACTGTTATAGCTAAGACTCACAATTGGAAAGCCGCCGGATCTGACAATATTCATAACTTCTGGTACAAGAAATTTACTTGTACACACACATTACTACTAAAACACATAAATACCTTCATCCAATTACCCCATTCAATGCCACATTATATCACGCAAGGCATCACATATATGTTGCCAAAAGATTTAAATGACACTTCGAATCCCGCTAAATACCGACCGATTACCTGCCTGCAGAATATTTACAAAATTATGACGTCTTGTATAAGCGAATCTATATATAATTTCATACACAAATATCAGATCTTAGCAGAGGAACAAAAAGGGTGCCGCAAAAATAGCCAGGGCTGTAAAGAGCAACTAACGATCGATGCTGTAGCTTCAAACCAGGCTTTCATTCAGAAACGGGATATCCACACTATGTATATCGATTATAAAAAAGCCTTCGATTCTGTACCACATTCTTGGCTAATATATATACTAAAACATTACAAAATTCATCCGACAATAACCTCTTTTTTGGAACAAACAATGCTAAACTGGACCACTAGATTAAAAATTTGCAATAATATTCAATCTGCAGAAACTGCAGATATTTCTATAAAGCGAGGAATTTTTCAAGGTGACGCATTGAGCCCCTTGTGGTTCTGCCTAGCACTCAATCCACTGTCCAACATGCTTAATAAAAACAATAACGGGTTTAAAATTCAGCATAACTCACAGCACACAACAATATCACACCTCATGTACATGGACGACATTAAACTTTTTGGAAAAACTCTTAACGAAATTCACACACTTGCAGATATAACACAAACTTTCTCAAATGATATAAAAATGCAATTTGGAATAGATAAATGCAAAATACAATCTGTAAACAGAGGAGTATCAGATATAGCTTCATTCCAGTTAGATAACCTCGACATAATAGATGCCGTAGACCCCGTACAAGGTTACAAATATTTAGGATATTACCAATCACGACAGATACACCATAAAACCACAAAAATTACACTAGAACAAAATTTTAAACACAGACTTCATAAAATACTACATACTCACCTGAACGCACGCAACACAGTCAAAGCCATTAACACTTACGCAGTACCCATACTCACATACTCATTTGGCATTATTCGTTGGACACAAGCAGATTTAAAAAGGCTACAGAGAATTATTAACACCACTTTGACCAAATACAGAAAACATCATCCACGCGCGTGCGTTCAGAGATTAACTTTGCCTAAACATGAAGGTGGTAGAGGACTTATAGACATAACAAACTTACACAATAAACAGATCTCCACACTTAGAACATTCTTCCATTCTCGCGCACAACACTCTACACTACACCAAGCCGTATCTGAAGCTGATACATACACGCCACTCAAGCTTGCTGACCTAAATAAACAATTAAAAGTAACCACCAACCAGGAAAAAATTGACACTTGGATCCAAAAATCCCTTCATGGTCGTCACCGTCTCGACCTAACCAACCCCAATGTTGACAAATTAGCGTCAAACGCGTGGTTGAAAAGAGGTGAGCTGTTCCCGGAAACAGAGGGATTTATGTTGGCGATCCAAGATCAAGTCATAGACACCAAAAATTATAGAAAGTACATTATTCGCGATAGTAGCTCCAGTAGTGACCATTGTCGTCACTGCCATAAGCAGCCTGAGACCATACAACACATCACAGGGGCATGTTCATTCATTACACAGACAGACTACAAACACAGGCACGACCAGGTAGCAGCAATCATACACCAAACACTAGCGCACAAACACAAACTAATAACTGAAAAAACAGCATACTATAAATACACTCCTCAAATTATACTCGAGTCACCTGAATACAAATTATACTGGGACAGAACAATACTGACTGACAAGACTATACACCATAACCGACCTGACATAACTCTCCATGATAAGCGAAATAAAACTGTATATCTCATTGATATTGCCATCCCCAACACACACAATCTTACATCTACACACGCTAATAAGTTACTGAAATATACAGATTTAACAATTGAACTCAAAACCCAGTGGAAAGTACAGACGGTAAAGATCATCCCCATAATCATATCTACCACTGGAGTCATCCCCACAACATTACACACAAGTCTCAAAACTCTAAACTTGCACCCACTCACATACATATTATTACAAAAGGCAGTAATCCTCAATACCTGCAGAATAGTTCGAAAGTTTTTATCCATGGACTAAACACCAAAATATTTTTGGCCGAAAGCCCGGTATTTTGGTAAGTTACCCTATCTTTAGGTGAAATAATAAAGAAATATACATATAATAATAATAATAATAATAAGCCCCCCAAAATCCTACCTTACGTCCGAGTCGAACATCTGACCACGTGGGGGGCGGGCAACGTGTACAAATTGAACTCACACGGCCAACAAGGCAAAGGTAACCCATAAATATGGAGACTCGTCAAAGTAAATTACGTTTAGGGCCGCTGCCCGAGGGCGATCGTCGGGGCACGTCTGTAGCTGGCCACGGACGTGACAGCATGCTAGCCAGTGGCTCCCAGCTGGGCGGCTGGGCGGGAGTCGGGGACGCGGGGGGTAGGGGAATGTCCTCAAGGATTACAGCCGACAATGTAGATGAAGAGGATAGCAGAAATAGTTGTAGTATTGTTACTGATCCAGCCGAAAGTGTTTCGCAGGTGGCACAAGCCACCCAACCTGCGACCACTAAGGCTGGCAAACCGAGAGTGCGCATGAAGTGGACTGATGAAATTAACGAATTTATCATGCACACCTATTACTATGTAACTAAATTAGAAACTGATAGAACTATGTACTGCAAAAAAACTCACGATCAATTTATTCTAAAATATCCCCACATAAATGTATCCGCCCAAAGAATAGCTGACCAAAGAAGAGTAATTATCCGCAATAAACTATTATCTGACGAAAAGCTTAATACTATAAAACAGGAAGTTTCTAAAAGACTAAACGAAGAAATGAGGGACAATAATATGGCAGAAATAGTAATCAAAAATCCTTCGCAGACTTCTATAAACTGTACTAATCGCATCCAAAATACAACAATTTCGCCGTTGTCAGATCAATCTCCCATGGTTGAAACTTTAAATCCAGATCTAACTCACGCATCAACACAAACAGATACCCTTCCTAGCATAGTTACGTTAACCCAAGAAATAGAACAAATCACTAATATAACAAATACTAATACTGATAGCACTTTACAAGTACTTGTAGACCAATTAGAAACAGCACTTACTCAATATGAGGGTACAGATCCTACATCCCGTCCAAAATTGCCCCGCTTAAAAGAAAACAAAAAACTGTACACTTTAGTCGACATATTCAATAAACATATATTAAGTAGATTTTACACAATTAATTCAGACATCAACAGAATTCATACTTTGATTTATTGTAGTGCACTTGTAATCTCTGAAAGTGTAGGATACAAAGTCAGAAATAATGATCACCCATCACAATCCCGCAAATTTAAGTCAGATAAACCTCCTTGGCAAGTAAGAATTGAAAATGATATAAAAGTATTAAGAGCTGATATTGGTAGACTGACTCAATATGTAAAAAACAATAGATCAAAAAAAGTAGTAAAAGCAGTCGAGAAAATATTTAGCAAAGCAAAAATTCACTCATCCCATGAAAATAATAATTCTAGGCCCGTGGAATATTTAGACACATTAAAACAAAAACTAGCATTGAAATCACAGAGACTAAAAAGATATTTAAAGGCTTTACATAGGAAGCAGGATAACACATTATTTATGAATAATGAAAAAGAATTCTACAGAAAGATTAGAAGCAATAGCAAACTTGTTCCTGATGGTATACCGCAAACAGATGAAATTAAAAACTATTGGGCTAATATATGGAAAAATCAAGGAAATCATAACGAAGAAGCTAACTGGATCCACGAAGAAGAACAGAAATGGAAAAACATTGAACAGATGGAATTCATAGAGCTCACAAAAGATGACATAGAAATAGCCACAAAAAAAATTAAAAACTGGAAAGCGGCAGGAGCTGACAGGGTACATAATTTCTGGTATAAGAAGTTTAGGGTTCTTCATGACATATTAGCAAAAACAATCACAGATCTGATTAAAGGCCAAGAAATACTACCAAATTTCATCACAAAAGGCATAACATATTTGATACCTAAGAGTAATGAAACGTCTAACCCTTCACAGTATAGACCTATAACATGTCTACCAACTCTCTATAAACTCATCACAGCTTGTATATCAAATGCAATAACTAACCACATAGAAAACCATAATATTTTGTATGAAGAACAAAAGGGATGTAGGAAACGGCATAAAGGGTGTAAGGAACAGCTAGTAATAGACATGACGGTGCTCAAGCATGCCAATACCAAAAAGCGGAATTTACATATCACTTATATAGACTACAGGAAAGCATTTGACAGTGTCCCACATTCTTGGCTATTACGTGTTTTAAAAATATATAAAATTAACCCTCACATAATTAATTTCCTGAAAGGTGCCATGATCAAATGGAGAACCTCGCTTTTCCTGTCCAACTCCTCTGCGTCCATAAGCACAGATGAGATTCCTATTGAAAATGGCATCTTTCAGGGAGATGCTTTAAGCCCGTTATGGTTTTGTTTAGCCCTCAATCCCCTCTCGAACATACTTAACAGTACTGGTAATGGATATAAATTAACAGCCGATACATCCATTACTCACTTAATGTATATGGACGACATTAAGCTTTTCGCCAAATCCAAAAAAGATTTGAAAGAACTAATACATTTAACCACACAATTTAGTCACCATATCAATATGACTTTTGGTCTAGACAAATGTAAAATACTGAATATAATAAAAGGAAAAATAGAAAATCCCAGCATATTAGACACAGATGAACACCATACATTTGAAATTATGGAACCAACAGACACTTATAAATATCTTGGCATTCATCAGTCGAATAAGATAAATCACTTAGAAATAAAAAATAGCCTATGTAATGAATACACTCGTAGATTAAATAAGATTTGCAAAACTCAGTTATACTCTAAAAATCTCTTTAAGGCTATAAATACATTTGCTATACCAGTTTTAACATATTCTTTTGGAGTTATTAAATGGACAGCTACAGATATAAACCGATTACAAATAAAAACCCGAACCACGCTTACGAAACATAATTACTTACATCCTAAATCAGCAACAGAACGAATGTCAGTAAAAAGAGAAAACGGGGGAAGGGGTCTAATAGATCTAAAATTACTATGGGAAAAGCAAGTGCAAAGCTTAAGAGAATTCTTTTATTTGAAATCAAATAGTAGTGATATTCACAAGGCAATAGTGGAGCTAGATAGTAAGATTACACCATTAAATTTAAACGAAAGAGTTCTGCAGTTTAAATCAGCAAATCTACACGAAAGTGAAAAAATTGACAATTGGCGGAAAAAAGAACTACATGGTCGGCATATCCATGATTTAGAACAACCATATATTGATACAGAAGCTTCAAATAAATGGCTTAAACTCGGCTCTCTGTTTCCTGAAACAGAGGGTTTTATAATTGCAATACAAGACCAAGTTATAAACACAAAAAACTATAGGAAATTCATAATAAAAGATTCTAATATACAAAATGATAAATGCAGAAAGTGTCATCGACAGTCAGAAACCATCCAACATATTACCAGTGCATGTCCTTCTCTCACACAAGCCGATTATACCCATAGACACAATCAGGTTGTAAATATAGTTCATCAACAACTGTCTATAAAACATAAGTTAATTGAAAATCCTCCCAAACCCTATTACCAATATGTTCCTAAACCTGTGCTGGAGAGCACAGCTCACAAAATGTACTTTGATAGGGCAATTCTAACGGATAAAACTATACACCATAATAGACCAGATATCACACTAATAGATAAAATAAATAAACTTGTATATTTAATTGACATAGCCATACCAAACACACATAATATACAAAAAACAATAACTGATAAGATCCATAAATACACCGAGCTAAAAGAAGAAATTACGAGAATTTGGAAGATGAACAAAGTGTATATTGTGCCGTTAGTGATTTCCAGCACAGGTATAGTACCGAAATATCTGCACCACAGTATAAAACTAATAGATTTACCTAAAAACATATACATAACCATGCAAAAAGCCACTATTTTAAACACTTGCCGGATCGTGCGTAAGTTTTTGCAGGAGGAATTTACGGAGGAGCCTATGGAATTAAATTTCGCAAATGAAACTCACTTGGCTTAGGCCCGTGTTTTTCAAATAATACCGAATGTTCTTTTGAATTTCGAGACAAAAATTGACCTTTATAATAATAATAATATTTATTTCAGACACTACACTGTTGGAGCTACCGCGCACTCGCCGCATTAAAGATGCGATTCTTTGTCGCAATATGGCGTAAAAATCAGGTACTTGGGCTTCCGCAAACATACCAGAAGCACTACAGAATCGCGGTAGCCCCAGCATTACCCGGAACGCATTATTGTATTGGATACGCAGAGCGCTGAAAGAGCTTTGTGTGTAATTGACCCATAGAGCGCACGAGTACATATACGATAATGCATAGAGCTATTATTTTTTCTTGCACCGCATAGGGACCACACTGCATTGGATAGTAAGCGCAAATGCCGTCCAGGCAGAGTATCGATTGTCATCCGACGGCAGTCCCATGCCAATAAATACAACTATGCCTGCAAAGATGCCTCTACACACAGCGGAAGGACCCAGGATTATAGGAAGGAGGGAACACGCGTGACGGCAAACAATTCCACAGGATGACTGAGATGCAAAATATTATAATTATACTTAATCATGTAATAAATGAGACCCTGGTGCAGGTAGAGAGGCTTATATTAAGCAGTATTTTATTTATAGGCAGATGATGATCTTTGGATATAATGTGTCACCGTTCCTGTTAAAGAGTTATTATTTTTATTTAATTTCACAGGTTTACGAATGTGATTTGACGTAAGAATTATACACGCACTAGTCATAGTCAATCACCACGCATTATAAACGTTAAGGAAAACATCGTTAAGAAACCTGTATGCCAAAACAATTTATGAGAATTTCTAAGGTAAGTATATAAAATTCGCCAACCCGCATTAGGCCAGCTGGGTAGCCTATATGGCTTAACACCTCTCAATCATACTCTCGATTGTAGAGGAAGGTAAGTATTGATACAGTAAATATAGTAGTCTAATTTAATATTAAGTTGTGGGTGTGAATCAGACGCCACGAGGTTTGTCAGTACCACAAGGCCAAACGAAAAATTAAATAAATAAATTAGTACATTCAACAAATATTCGATTGCATAAATATTATTAACCAAATCTACAAATCAAAGCCTGGCGTTTCATTTCACAACAACATTTTCTAAGTCTGCAAATTAGACGAACTTTACAAATATAATGAACTTCAAAAGCAGATGTTTGGTAAATGTGTATAGTGTATATGCATAACGGGTGTCGGGTCAACAATGTCGCAGTAAGCTCTTGTCTTTTTTTCGGATACGCCATGTGTGCCAACTGCCAAGTTAAGTCAATATCCGGTGGTGTATAAAAAATCGTGTCAAATTCTACCCACAGTGTGTGGTTTTTTGGGACATGCGTAGGTTATAGGATTTCAAAACTTGAAGGATTTTTTTTTTTTTTTTTTTTTTTTTTTTTTATTTTATTTATTATAAATACAGAGTTAGAAACAAATAATAACTATTGTTTCCACGAAACCGGTCTTCGGTTTGACCGTGGAGTTGGTGAGTCTCATTCACACATGTACATAAAATTTGCATTAAACATTAAACAAACAAAATAACCCTTATGAAGTCAGAATTATAAACAAAAATATACAAACACTTATAAACTTTATGATAAAATAAAACTATAAAATAAAATGAAACATAACTATAAACAGTAAAATGTAACAAAATATCACTTTCCAAAAATTTAAGTAGAAAATAAAACATCACTTCTAAACTTATATATAAAAAAAAAAATAAAAAAATAAAATGAGAAACAATATGCATTACAACTAAACAAAATAAATAAACTGTATCTGTAAGTATACCTAAAAAGTAAAGTAAATATGTTTATGGCTGCTAGTAGGAACATGTTAAAAGGTGGTTTCTTAATTTGTTTTTAAAACTATTGTATACCGGATCATTTCTAATGTCCGGTGGCAAACTGTTCATTATATAGGGTAATCGTTTATTAATAGTTCTGTCGCCATAATAATTGGTAACTCGGGGAACTACAAAACTACCACCGGTTACAGACCGGGTTGTATGGTCTCTGTAGTATGGTATTAGATATTGGTCTTTACTGCTAAATTGTTTGGTAGCCAATAAATATTTGTGCTTTTGTCTAACGGACAAAATATTGCAGATTTTGAACAGTTTGTAGTAATCATTATTACAACTATTTTTAATTTTTTTACTAACCAGTAACTTAAGAAATCTAATTTGAAGTTTTTCTAATTTAATTAAGTGTGTTTTAAAAGTTAAACCATAACAATCGAGAGCATAACTTAGGATGGAGTCAACTAGGGACATGTACAATAATCTTAATGTTTTAATGGGTACTTTATAGCTCAGCAGGTAGAATTTACCCAATAATATTCTTAGCTTTTCACTTATATAATCTACATGATGCGACCAGGAGAAATTTTCATCTATTTTTACGCCTAAATATGTTACACAATTGGTTTTTTTAATTGGTTTGCATTTGCATTGTATTGAGTTGGTATGGAAACATGTATATTCATGAGTTATTAATGGTGGATGCAAAACAGGTGGGCGAATGTAAGGTGAGTGTATAATTAGCAGTTGAGTTTTTTCCGAGTTTAAGACTATTCCATTATCATGTGACCATTTCACGATCGCGTCTACATCTTCCTGCACTCGGGCAAAGGTTTGTGTAACATCAGTGCCGGCATAAAGCGCACACAAGTCATCCGCGTACATGTATGTAGAACAGTGACGCACCACGTCACACAGACTGTTCACGTGCATGAGGTAGCAAATGGGTCCGCACGCAGAGCCTTGCGGCACTCCACACCGTACGTCTGTCAACTTACTGAAAGTATCACCAACCTTCACCCGGTATGAACGCGATGTGAGATAGTCTCTGAACCATTTGTTCAGTGGCTCCCTCACACCACATTCACTCATTGCGTTGAGCAGAGTATCTGCTTCTAAAGTATCGAACGCTTTTTTAAAATCGAAAAATATGGCAACTACAAACTTCTTGTCATGTAAATAACTGTTTATTTCATTTGTGAACTTAGATAATAATGTGGTTGTACTCTTTCCCTTTAGGAAGCCGTGTTGGCATTCGTTAATTATATTATTTTTTTGGAAGTATTTTTGCAGTTGTTTTACTATGCACTTCTCCATTATTTTATTTATACTAGAGAGTATAGCTATGGGTCTATAGTTAGTTAAAATATTACGGTTTCCTTTCTTATGCACAGGTCGCACTATAGCTTCTTTGAGACTTCCGGGGACAATATTATTTTTAACAGACAGGTTAACGAGCTTGGCTAATACGGGACTAATCTTATCTATTATAACTTTGAGATCCGACATACGTACGAGATCGCTTCCCGGTGACTTGTTGATATTAATTTTATTAACTACTTTATTTATATCCGCGCAAGTCACAGGTTGCCATCTCATACTTGTGTCTGGAAGTTTGACATAATTATTTCTATCTAGGTAGTAAAGTTATATTACAGTCATGCTTTATTTCCTCAATTTCTTTTACAAATGTGCTAGCAAACTTATTACATATATCTATATCACTTCCTTGGTTACCCATATTTGCTAATATTATTTTATCGAGTGACTCTTTCCTATTCCCTAACATATCATTAATTCGGTCCCATAGTCTTTTAATGTTATTAGTGCACTCTAATATTCTATGTTTATCAAAATTATGTTTACTTTTATTAATTGCTTTATTGCACTTATTTCTATATTTCGTATATGTCAGTCTTTTAAGCATATTCTTAGGATCACTATTCCATATTTCAAATAAGCAGTCTTTTTTCTTTATCATGTTTTTAAGATTAGTGGTAATCCAGTTTTTGTTGTTTCTGTTACTGGGGTGTATAATTTTAGTTTTGTAACATTGTTTATAAACATTGAAAATAACATCACAAAATTCTTTATACAACCTAGTGGGACAATCTATTGACAATAAATGATGAAAATCAGTTAATAATAATTTTTCTTTAACCATGTTGTTGTCAAGCACTCGCTTCGACACAAGTTGCGATTGCACACCTGCGGGCGAGGCGCGGGCGCCGGTGGCAGCGCGTCGATTCTCAGAATTTCTGGCTGGAGTGCGTTTCCATTCGATCGAAGCTGATACGATAAAGTGATCGGCTATTTTATGTTGAATAACGGCTGAGTTAATATATGCGTTGTTTAATCTAACATAAATGTGATCTATACATGATTGTACTATATTGCCCATTAATATTTCATTTCGTGTTACGTCATTAATACACTTA